>CM061280.1:114741557-115381022 GCA_030848825.1 Tadarida brasiliensis | reverse complement strand
GCAAACTATGGAAAACTATTGATAGGAATTAATTAAGATATGAATAAGTGAAGTGGTGTCTAAAGTTTATTAAATGGAAGGTGCTTTTTGTTGTTGTTAATCCTCACCTGATGATATTTTTCCATTGACTTTTTAAATAGAGTGAAAGGGAGGGAAGGAGAGAGAGACACACATAGATTGCTTGCCTCCTGCACGACCCCGACCAGGGCAGGGATAAAACCTGCAACCCAGGTACAGCCCTTGACCTGGAATTGAACCCTCAACCTTTCAGTCTGAGGGCCAAAGCTCTAACCGCTGAGCAAAACTGGACAGGGCAGGGCAGGGCAAGGCAGGTTCCTTTTTTTTCTTTTTTCTTTCAGGTGATCAATGCTTCCCACTCTGAAGCACATGCATCTCATTCAGTGTAAACTCAAGTCAAACCCTGCCATTTCCAGTAATTCAGCATGTTCTGTAAAGGCATAAGTAAAAAATGGGGCTAATGAGGAAAATTAACAGAAAGTTTAAGTTAAATAGAAAGAATTAAAAACCTACTGGTGACTGTTAAGGACAGTTCTGAAAACTGTAGTTTCCCACCACTAAAGTTCAAGGAGAAGTTGTACAGTACCTTAGTGAAGATATTCCACTGGGAAATTAAAGACAGGTTGATGGCTTGTAACAGCTACATTTTATATGTTAATATCTGAGTTCATACGATTTTATTATTTCAGAGTATTTGGGTATCTGATTACCTAACTATTGAATTTCCTATAGCCTAATATTCCAGAATGAATCTTTTAAACCATGGGGATATTTTTCATTTTTATGATTACTTTAAAATGGCATGCTTGTATAGAATGTGAGGTGTATAATTTGCTGAACATTTAAATGTTAGCATCACTGTGGAATACTGTGGGTTATGTTCATGTTTGTGCCATGTCCTTGGGTAGATAGATCCCATAGAATTTAAGTACTTAAGTTTTGCTTTGCATGGTTGAGAAAAAGATGCTAAGGTCAGAGAAGTGAAGTAATTTTCCAAAATTTATGGAAAGAAGATGGCACAGCTGAATCTGGGAGTCACCCTCCTGTTATCCAGTTTTGTGCATTACACTATGCTATTCTCTCAAAGTGAGTTTCCATAAATATGGCCATTTATTAACAAGTATGCCTCCTTTAAATAGGAGGTAGGCACATTCAAAATCATCAGAATCATTTCCTCACATCTGAGTATGTGCTATAACTGGACTCTATTTTGGTGCAAGTCACAGCTAATTATTTTTTCAATTTCTATAATATGTAATCACACACAAACTAAGCATTGTAGTTTAAGAAATTATTTCTGGGAGCTGGTTTTCTTATGCCCTATCTTCTTCCCTTACAAAATATATTGAACCACCCAGTGATTTTGATGGCACCTAAGTGGATTTCTGCATTTGGCCATGGTCCCAGAATACAGTTAAATATAAATGCATTTTTCTGAGAATAACAATCCTTTATAAAGTTTTTGTACGCATCATAAGAAATGGCACAAAACTCTACAAAATTATACTTTTAATGCTTTTCTTCTATGTATTTATCACATAAAATTTGAATCATTACAACTCTGACCATTATTGTCATTTTTTCTGATATCGGGGAACAGGGACCCTTAATATAAAATAAACTTTAAAATACACATGGCATTTAATTATATTGGAATAATAAAAGATTATTCCATATGACAATTTTACTTATGATCCCTTGCTTAAATGATTTCACTGACTAGAGGTCAACTTCTTTTCAGTGGTTCACAAATAAATTATTTCCTCCACAAAGCTTGTTTGTATATTTTCTTATTAGTTTTTCCTTTCACTTTTCTAATTTTACTTTCTTTAAGTATAACTTCTTATCCTGTTTTGTACTAGTTATGAAAACCAGAAAAAGCAAAGAGGAGATCTTCCATACAATCAGTTATATGCCATCATATGACTATTTCTATGTTTTTTCTTTTATTCATTAGAAATACAGAGTACGCTCCATGTAAAATTTTGAAAAGCTGCAGATAACATATTCCTTCTCAGAAATAACCATGATCAGCAGGAAACTCTGTATATGAACATATATACACATAAACATATATTAATATACACATTTACTTACTTATGCACATAACTAAAATTAAAGTACAATGTGATTTTTTTCCTCTTAGCAATATGTCTTGGAGATATGTTGTGTAAACATATATAGATATACCTGATTGCAAAAGATGAATAGTATTCATAGTATGAGTGAACTTTCAGGTTGTGTTCAGTTTAGGGCAATTAGGAATTAGGGTTTCTAAATGTCTTTTGGCACACATAGACATTTTTAGGATAATTATATATGCCAGAGTAGAATTACTGAGTCATATTGTACGTGTCTATTCAGCTTAACAGAACCTGCCTAAACTTTGCCAGAGTCCTTGCTGCAATTTCTTTTCCCACAAGCCATATATGAGAGTTCCTCGGGATGGCAGGAATTATGAAACCAGGCAGAGTGTGAAGGTGATGTTAACTGATGAGGCAGAGATTGAAATTTGGGGCAGCTAACCCAACTGAGTATAGCACAGTAATGAAGGAGTTATACACAGGACCAGGGCAGAAGTCTGTATGGGAGTTCATAACAGGTCTTTGGTCAAGGGTTGGGCTGCCCATGTGCACAAGACACATCGAGGCCTAGCAAACAGTGGGTGTGAGGCTAAGAGAGGAACAAAGATACCAGAGTGCCCAAAGGTTCTGGCCTAGCCAGAGAAGAACAACCTATAGTGACCTGTGAGATAATATTCAGTCATCAAACATATGTTTAGTTGGAGTCCAACATGAAGAGAAATCAGAATGAATACAAAATATATGTTTTGTAGAAAAGTGGTAAAAAATTCCCAAGTGTTTAGAAATATGTCAAATTACAGATCCAAGATCAATGGAACCAAAGCAGGTTAAATAAAAACAGATATTCATATGGGTACATGCATCATATTTAAAATACTGTGATCCAAAGATTTCTTTAAAATTAAAATTTTTGGAGGAATACAAATGAGGTGCCTACTGGAGAATGATGATTAAAATGATGTCTGCCTTCTCATCAGAATCCATAAAACCTGATGAATATAGAGCAGCATCTTTCCAATGTCAAAAGAAAAAATAAAGCTGTGAATCCAGAATCGTATAGCCATTTAAATTATCCCTCCAAAATAAGAATTAAATAAGACACATCCACACAATTAAACTGGAGGCCATTTGTTGATGAACAAGCTGTAATATAAGTAATACTACAGAAAGTTCTTCAGGTTAAAGGAAAAGACACCTCTTGGAAATTAAGAACTTAAAGGAGTGAAGACCACTAGAAAGGAAAAATATGTGCATAAACATAAAAGACAACTTTTTTATTTTTTAATTACATCTGACTATGAAGCAAAAGAGGTAAATAACATTGTATATGTAAAATATTTGACAAGACACAAAGGAAAGAGGATTAAATAGAAATGTAGTATTGTGAGATTATATTTACACAGGGTGGTAATAATCTGGTACTATGGCTGCATAACAAATTACCTGTAAGTTTATCTCTAATAATATACTCTTATTTATTCATATTTTTCCCACTGGGCTGTCCCTAAATAAAGTACCAACATCACTTGGCTTATACTTGGCACATTTGTTAACTGAAGAAAGATTTATTGGAATCAATGAAATATTTAAGTGAAATAAATTAGATAAGTAAAGAAAAAGGATGTATTTCTTGGGAAGATCATTTGCCTTAAATAAACTGATATATAGATTGGATTAATTGGTTACAGGAATAAAACACCTACAAACTGAAATGTATTTGAAGAAATAATGTCTGTAGAAATATAAGCTTTCAGTAATGACAGCCCAGAGTTTACAGCCCAGTCATGCTGCTGCCAAAAATTAGGAAAGTTGGAAGCATATTAAAAACATGTGTCTGAAAGCACTACAAGCCCAAGGGAACAAGTATTTGAAGAGACAGGATCTCAATTAAAAGAGAAGCCCAGGTGGTGAGACCAAACTTGGTACCCCTTGGTACCCCTTTTCTCTTCTGGCTTTTGTGGATTCACAGGAGATGACTGAGAAGCTGAGCCTATTAAGCAGAAAGTTGGAGCTGAGAAGCTAAGCAACTGACCAGGGCTATTAGCACTCTTCCCAACCCAGGAAAAACAAATTGGACCTGAGGGTGCATCAAGGAGGAGAGGCTCTGGGAAACAACACAGGGCTTCATTGACATCCCTTGGATGTCAATATTATCCAAATGTCGATATGAACTGGAAAGAGAAAACTCCTGACAAAACTTAAGACCCAGCTTCTCAGTCCCTGATTGCTATGAGATGAACTGCCCCCATGCTAACAGCCTCTCAGAAGCAAAAGAAAATGCTCCCTGACCTGCAATTATCTCCAAAGTATTTCATACTGAAAAGCCAACCTGGAATACTAAATAACCATACATGCAAAATATGAATGGAAATGAAAGGATTAGCTGCAGGCCTGAGATCCATTATCTCCATTTACTAGGATGCCTGGGGGGGAAAATGACTTGGTTACACCTATGCAATTTAGAGTGACACTGAGATAACATTGCATACCTATTAGAAAAGCTACAGTTAAAAATAGTGACCTCTGCCAGTGTTGGCAAAGATATAAAGCAGCTGCAAGTCTCATACACTGCTGATCTGGTGTATAATGGAATAAGCATGTTGCAAAACACTGACATTTTCTAAAATAACTTAAAGACACACCAATCATATGGTCCAGCCATTCCATTCTTTGAAACTTATCCAAGAAAAATGAAATTATATGTCCATACAAAGACATTTACAAAAATGTTTATTTCATAGGAAAGGTCTTGAACAGGACAAAAGGAGGAAATACAAAGATGCAGAAGGAAACTTACACATGTGGGATGGACATTTACATTTTGTTGGTTGCAATGATGATTGCACAAATGTATACATATTTCAAAACTTATATTGTTAATTTTAACATTGTACAGGTTATTCTAAGTCAATTACATCTCAGTGATACTATTATAAAATGTGTAGGATGTATGAAAATATGTGTCTTAAAGAAAATATAGCATTACATGACAGAGTGGAAATCTGGAAAATTTTAAGTTGATAATCCCCCTTAAGAAATTTTTTTTAAAAAGAAACACTAATTTAGCACCAGAAAAAATAGAAATAAAACAATAATATTA
Source organism: Tadarida brasiliensis (assembly GCA_030848825.1). Lineage (NCBI taxonomy): Eukaryota > Metazoa > Chordata > Mammalia > Chiroptera > Molossidae > Tadarida > Tadarida brasiliensis. The sequence goes on along the minus strand of CM061280.1, from coordinate 115,375,820 downwards.
AGGTCAGGAAAATAAATTTTGAACAAAATTACAAAGAAATCAACAAATTCGAAAATTGGTTTTCATTTTTGTTAAAGAGTTTTAAAAAAGATAAACTCATGAGAAGATTAATGAAGAATAAAAGTAGGCTCATATAATCAATACGAAGAATGTGGAGAATATATTACCACAGATCCTGAAACCATATCAAAAATATTATAAGGAAATTCACTTTAATGCATTTGAAATTACACGTGACAAAATTCTAGGAGAAACACACATATCTATAAATATTAGAAAATATCAATAGTCCTATATCTATCAAGTAAATTTTGTTGAACTAAACTTCCTACAATGATTTCCATGCCTGGTGCCCTAAGCCATGAACTTTCCATATAACTGAGAAAAAATGAAATCAATCTTGCACAACCTCTTCTACAGAATAAAAAGAGTAAAAGTACTCTCACAAATATTTTATGGAATCTGTGTGAACTTTACATAAAACTATGAAGGATATTATCTTAAGTTTTTATGCCTCATAACAAACAACAACAACATTTTTTCTGATAAACAGAATCCTAAGATACATCAAATATATAATACTGCATACAATTTGGGTTTAAGCCAAGAATGAATTGTTGTAGATTCAACATTTAGAAATCAGATAACTTTAACAAAACAAAGGAACAAAATCAAGTCTTATCACAAGAGATAAATGATTTGACAAAATTTCCCATTCACTTACGATTAAAACTAGTAACTTAGGGAACTGAAGAGTATCATGATTAGTGTTGAAATACTGAGAATTTTCCACTAGAGATGAGGACTAAGAAAAGGATGCCTACTATCACCAATTCTAAACAAATTTTATAGAGGTCTTAGCCAGGGCAATAATGCAAGGGGGGGGGGGGGGAGAAACGTATAAATGTTTGAAAGGAAGAAATGAAAACAACTTTATTCAAGAGCATAATTATGTTTGCAGACTAAAAGCAACCTGAAAATAATATATTTGAATTGCTTAGAGTACTTAGCAAATTTGACAGATTCCATTCAGTTAAACATAAAACATTTTTATACATATCATAAGAAATGGCACAAATATACTACATGATAAGGTCATATTTTAAGAATATACACACACACACACACACACATACACACATAAAGTCACATAAAACTACACAGTCATAATCCTGAATATTTTTGTCATTGTTTATATTACGGTAACAGAGGCTCCAGTACATAAGATACAATTTGTAATACACTTGACATTTAATCCAAGGGGAACAGTAAAATAGAGCATTCTTTGTGATAATTTACTTATGGACCACAGTTTAATGATCTCACTAACTAGAGTTCAGCTTTCTTTAAGGGGTTCACAGTTAAATTGTTTTCTTTACATATCTATTTTTATATTTTCATCTTTTATTGCATACATATATGGCATGTGTTCAGTGTAAAATATGCAAAAAAAAAATAGATACATATCCCTGTCAGAGGTGATAACGATTGGCACTGCAGTGTGTATATAAGTATACACATGTATTGAAGTGAATCATGTATTATGTATTTTACATATGTCTTTAAGTAAATTACAATTTGCTTTCTTTGTTTCAGAAATAAATCATGGAGATGAATTCTGTAAATATTTAAATGAGTGATTGCAAAAGCTGCATAATAAAAAAATAAGAACAGCATAGTTTTTTTAAGAAGCTATTTTGCCTTTATTCTCTCCTTTCCTTACTTTCATAAAATTGAGGTGAAATTCATATAGCAGAAAATAAACCACTTTAAAGTGAACAGTTCAGCGGCTTTTTTTTTTTTTTGCCTTTTTGTATTGTATTTTAATGCACATGTGTGAGTAGTTTTGTCAGATACAGTCCCAGAAGGAAAATTATTGTGAAAAATACTGTGTATTCACAATTTAACTAAAAATGACAAATTACACTCCAACAACCCAGCACCATTTTATACTTCCTTGATAATCTTCTATCAAGATAAAAAAGGGTATCTTGTTATTTAAAAGGTTTATATTCATTAAGTATTAAACATATTAAAACTACTAGATCATTTATATTTATTTTCTCTATATCTCTGGATGCAAACCACTAATTCGTTTGGTTAAATAGTCTACCATTTAATAATTATTTGAATACCAAAACTGCTATATATACACACACATCATTATTGTTCATCAAGAGATTTTTGGCTCTTTTCATATATTATCACATCCAGGTCAACATAAGCATTAGATAAGAAATTGGAATAACAAACTTCGTTAACATTTAGCTTATCAGTGTGTTTAATTTGTAGTATATCTCTAAACAGATTTTTTATAAATTTGATTAAGAAATAATTTTATTCTATTTACCGATTTCATGCAGCCTCTTGCTTTTTTGTTCTTATCAATTAAATAGGCTATTTTCTTACATAACTAGAGTATTTTTTTTTATAAAATAGCTAGTTAAGTTTTTGAAATATTTACTAATGAAGTATGTATTAGACATCTATATGAACTATAAAGTATATTAGTGAATTGAACAAATGCATATCCACCAAAAAATTCAAAGAAATAAAGATACATTATGTACCAGGGAATGATGATTTAAATGGTGACTGCCTTTTCAACAAAATTCAAAAAGAACCAAAGAAAATGGGGCAGCATCCCTGCAATAGCAAAAGAAAAGACAACTTTCAGCCTATATTCTATATCCAGCAAAATTATCCTTCCAAACTGAGAATGAAATAAGCCATAGCCACATAACCAAACCTGAGACTATTCATTGCTGGTCAACCTGTAATACAAGTGATACTAAAAGAAGTTCTTCAGTCTGAAGGGAAATGACACATGACGGGAACTAAGATACATAGATACAAATGAAGGACAGTGGATAGGGAAAATACGTGGATAATTATAAAAGGCTAACATTTCTATTATTTCTTTGAAAGACAATTGATTCTTTAAAAGGGACACAAATGAAATGCCCTGTTGTAAGGTTACAATAGGTGGGTGCTACAGCAAATTAAGTCTGAAACATCACTGGAGGTAAATATAACAAAACTGGAGCTGTCCTACTTCAGGAACACCATGAAAAGGCAGGAATTTTTGGAAGAGACACTAATGTTGGGAAAAATAGAGGGCAGCAAATAAAGAAGAACACCAAACATAAGATGGATTGAGGCTATAAAAGAAGCCACGGGCATGAGTCTACAGGAGCTGAGCAAGGACATTGTGGGCATCAATTACACATAGGGTAGCCAGGAACTGGAGCTGAATCAATGGCATGCAACACAGGTAAACATTATTAACAGCTTCTTCTATGTCCTTCCAGCATGGGCAAATATCCTAGCTCTTTCTTTTTAAAAATAGAAAGGTAACACATGCACCCCTCTGCACCTTACTTTTTCACCTATCCTGGATGTTTCCATATGTTTCTACAGTGTCCTCATTCTTTTCTAAAGCTACACGTTTTCTATTTTGTGGCTGTACCACAGTTTATTTAACCAGTCTCCCTTTGATGGATGGTGATGATTGAAATGATTTGGTATTTTCTAAATGAATGCAGAAAGTGTGGGGTATGCATACACTCTTTTTCTTGGGGTATCCTTATCTGGTCTTTGAATCAAATTATTATAATTTTATCATTTCAAGAATTTTATATAAATGGAATTATACAGCAACCATTGGATACTAGTATTTTTCACTCATTAAAATGCCTTTGATATCCATCCAAGTTTTTGCTTGTATCAATAATCTGTCCCTTTTTATTGCTGGGGTGTATTCCACTGTATGGATGTACTACAGTCTGTTTATTCATTCACCTGTTAAAGGACATTAGGGTTGTTTCCAGTTTTTTGCCTATTACAAATAAAAGTGGTATGAACAGTTTTCATTTCTCTGGGGTAAATATTCTGGAGGGACCTGCTGGGTCATATGCTAGGGGCAGGTTTAATTTTATAGAAAACTTAGAGGTTGTTTTCCAGAGAGCCTGGAACGCTTTACATTCCCACTAATTTACATTTTCATAAAGAATAATGATGTTGAACATCTTTTCATTCGCTTATTTGCCACCTATATCCTCTTTGGCAAAATGTGTATTCAAATTCTATGACCTTTTAAAATTGACTTTTTTTTCTTTTGCTTAATGTTGAGTTTTAAAGCAGTTGTACTAACCTTGAGACAAAGACCAGATAAGGATACCCTAAGAAAAAAATTGTTCAAGCCAAGCACACTCACTTAGAATTATCTACCCTAAATAAATTCATAGCATGTCAAATATAGCAGTGAACAAATAGATTAAGTTAAAGAAATGCAAAGATACTACATTAGAAAAAAAATTGTCAATTGGAATTGCTCTATATTAATAGATTAGAAGACAAAATGCATTTGATCATGTCCAGGGGTGCAGAAAAAGCCTTTGAAAAAATACTTAACAGCAACACATAGTAAAAAAAAAAAAATTAGCAAAATAACATCTGAAGAGATTTCTATTTCCTAAAACCTACAGCAAACTCATAAATATGAAATGTTATAAGAATTTCCATTAAAGTCAGGATAAAGACACAGATGTTATAGCACCATATCTGCTGTTTAAAAGTGGACTGGAATATATAACTAGAGGAATAAAAGTATCAAAATAAATAAGAGGAAGGAATATTGAAAAGACAGAGATAATAAATGGTGACAATATGATCTTCTAATTAGAAACCCAAAGGAAACACTGCACAAACTATTCAAATTCATGAGACCCCAAAAGCTATTGAATAGAAGACTACCATGCCAAATTCTGGAGCCTAGCCACACAAAAGCAGTAGCTAATTAAGATAAATAATGGAGCCCTGGCCGGTTTGGCTCAGCGGTTAGAGCGTCGGCCTGCGGTACAGAGAGACCCGGGTTCGGTTCCCACTAAGAGCACGTACCTCGGTTGCAGTTTGTCCCCGGCCCTGGTTGGTCGTGCGGGTGGCAGCCACTCGATGTGTCCCTTTCACGTCAATGTTTCTCTCTCTCTCTCTCTCTCTCTCTCTCTCTCTCTCTTCCTCTCTCTCCCTCCCACTCTATCTGAACAAAAAATGAAAAAATGTCCTCAGGTGAGGATAAAATAAATAAACTTAAAAAAAAAAGATAAATAATGGAAAATGTCCCAATAACAAAAAGAAACCTAACAAAAATGTACACTATCTTTTTGGAGATAACTATAAAAATACACTGATAGACGTAGGGAAAGAAGTCCCAAATAAATAGAGGAATACACTGTTTTTATTCATGAGGAAAAGAATATTTTTAAGATGTCAATTCTTAAGTTATTTACAGATTTACTACCTGCTCTGGACTGAATTTTGCCCCCACCCTCATTCATATGTTGAGCCCTAATCCCCAATATGACTGTATTTGGAGATAGGGTCTTCAAGGTGGTAATTAAGGCTAAATGAAGTCATAAAAGTGGGACCCTAATCCAATAGGGCTGATGCCACTATAAGAAGAGGAAGACACCAGAGATCACTCTCTCTCTAGGCATTTACAGAGAAGAGTCCATGTGAGGACACAGCAAGAAGGTGCCCACGTGCAAAGCCAAGAAGAGAGAGCTCTTAGCAGAATGTGAATCGGCCAGAGCCTCGGTCTGGGACTACTAGCCTCTAGAACTGTGAGGGGGAAAAAAATCTCTGTTAAGATACCCTGACTGCAGTATTTTGTTATTCTTTTGCCTAGGCTGATGAATACCTTGCCTCACATGTAGCTTGCAAGATGGCTACCAGACTTGGGTTGCTGTTTCCTGAAATCAGCCCTGAGAAACTGTGAAAGGGGGAATGAAAGAGTACTATCAGCCACAGCAACACAATAGAAAAGAGAAACCCCTGGGAGAGACTGTATGTACTGAACTAGCACCTGTGTGTGGACATGCCCTGGAGTTGAGACAGGTCTGTAGCCTGGGAGAGGGTCAGATGACAGGATTGGTTGGAGGAAAGATTTTAAAGTTCAGCCCTTGTTTCTTCCAGTGTGCCCCCGGGACTGCATTTTTTTCCTGCTTCACTAAAGAACCCAGAGCAGCTCCTCAGAGCCCGTGTGCCAGGACCATGGGTAATATCAGCATGGCACCAACATTTGGGGTTGTTTGAAACAGTGTGAATCCAGAAACTGTGCAATAACCACCTGAGATCTCCTTACAGGGCGAGGGCAGGCCTTTTAAAAAAGTTACATTATTCTCAAACATAAGGAATGGAAAGAATGAATCACACTTACCAAGATATAGATCCTCCCATGAAAATACACACACACACACACACACACACTTGTTAGAGATGTGAATATATTTCTTACTATGAATGAAGGAAAAAAATAAAATAAACATCCCTGCACAGGACTGAGCAATGTGAGATAATGTCAAAAGTTCTGTGTCTCACAAAATCAGGCAGCTCAGCCTCCTCCCCTTAGAAAGCAGATCATTTACAGTAGAAGGTTCCTAAAGTTTGGCTGGGGAACAAACACTATGGGTCAGCGAGTTTCCATTACAGCCCACCAGCCTTAATGAGACCCTGTCTTGCACTGTGACTTCTCCATCTCATATCTAGCCTGGGGCTCTTACCCATTTTCTGCAAAAGGTTTGCAGGAGGGAAACAGCTCAGAGCTTTCAGAGTTGGTATTTCCCAGGAGCCTTTAAAGGAGCAGCCCAGAGACACCCTCCTCCTTGCCTCCCAGCAGAGAATTAACAGGACAACCCACGCAGAACAGAAGGGGCACCCAGAGCCCCTCCTCTGCTTTCAGTCCTGGGAAGCCCTGGACAGAGCTGTCTGCAGGAGGTGCTCACAGCTGACTTCCACCTGCGGGGTCCCAGGTCTTGGATGAGCTGTCAGAACCACAGAAACGGGACCCCCGCCCCTCCTGACAAAGGAGCGCTCGCAGACAGAACTCGCCATGTGGACCCACCCAGCGCGCGCCATGACCCACCCCGCGCTCGCGCTGAGAGGCGCGAGGCTTGACTGTTAACGCCAAGGACCGCTAAGTTCTGTCTGGATGTTTCCGGAAATGAACACTTTGATCTGAATCTGGTAGACTCAGATCAAAGACAGAAAAATCCCAGGCTTTATTCGGAGTCAAGGAGTCAAGGAGAAGACCCTGAGTAAGGACTGAGGGTACCCTCAACCCCGCACACACCCCTGCCCCCACGGTCTACCTTGGGAGCCACCGGGCAGGGCTGGCAAACGGGGGTGAGGGTGGGTGGGGGTGGGTGGGGGCTGTCTTTGGTCTCCTGGGGGTGGCCACAGGACTGAGGACTGCAAACTGTAATTATTCAGGACATAGGGGATCCCATAAGACCCTGCTCCTGCAGTCAGCTCTGGAAGGCCCCAGCAGGGTGGTGAGATAAGGCTCTCCCTCATTTCCTCCTCAGGCCTCTCAGGGAGCTAAGGCCATTGGTGTAAGGAGTTTAGCCTCACAGTTGCAGAGGGGAGCATGCTGGGCCCTGCCAGCAGTGGTTGACAGGATGATTCTAAATGTGAAGGAGGAGAGGATTCTCCACCTCAGAGCACAGGGGACCCCACAGCCCCTGCTCTCAGCCTAAGGCACACTCTAACTTCCTCTGTGGGGTTGTCAGGGCAGAATCTGATCAGAACAGGAGCCCTGTGGGTTCCCAGAGCACTGCCCTCAGACCCTGCAGAGATGGCCTTGGTTAAAGCCAAGGTACAATGTCCCTGCTGAGGGTGCACACACCATGTCATTCCCCCTCCTCCAGGTGCCCTCATTGCCTGCCCTCCTGCCTGGTTGTGCCTGCTGTCCCTGACCAGTGTCATCATGCCTCGGGGGCGGAAGAGTAAGCGCCGTGCCCGCGAGAAACGCCGCCAGGCCCGAAGTGAGACTCAGAGTCTCCAGAGTGCTCAGGCCTCTGCAGCAGAGGCTGACGAGTCGTCCTCCTCTGCTCTTTCTGAGCGTTCTTCCCTGAGCTCCCCTTCTCCTGACCCATCCCAGGAGCCTCAGGGAGCCACAGCCACCTGCTCTACTGAGGCAGATGTCTCATGCCCAAGGTCTGATGATGGTGCCAAGAGCCAAGATGAGGAAAGTGCAAGTGCCTCTGGGGCAGCGCCCAGCCCTTCCAGTCCCCGCAGGAGCCCTCTAGACGAGAAGGCATTTCTGTTGGTGCAATTCATGCTGCGCAAGTATAACCTGAAGGAGCCTATAACAAAGGAAGACATGATGAAGCATGTCATCAAAAAGCACAAGCACTACTTCCATGAGATCCTCAAGAAAGCCTCCGACCTAATGGTGCTGGCCTTTGGCATTGATGTGAAGGAAGTCGACCCTGCCAGGCACTGCTATGTCCTGGTCAGCAAGTTGCACCACACCGGTGATGAGAGCCTGAGAGTAGAGATCAAGCCCAAGATGGGCCTCCTGATGACCATCCTCTGTGTGATCTTCATGAAGGGCAACTGTGCCGCTGAGGAGGAGATCTGGAATGTCCTTAATGCGATGGGTATACATGCTGGAGAGGAGCACTTCGTCCATGGGGAGCCCATGAAGCTCATCACAGAAGATCTGGTGCAAGAAGGTTATCTGGTGTACCGCCAGGTGGCCGGCAGCGATCCACCCTGCTACCAGTTCCTGTGGGGCCCACGGGCCCAAGATGAGATCACCAAGATGGAAGTCCTGGAGTTCTTAGCCAAGCTGCACAATACCCACCCCAGTGCCTTCCCAGTCTGGTACGAAGAGGCTCTAAGAGATGAGGAGGAGAGAGCCCGAGCCAGATTAGCAGCTATGGCTCGCACCAGTGCCCCGGCCAGTGTGCTTTCCAGGGCCTCCCACAACAGGTTCTCCCACATGTATTGAAATCTGAAGTAGTGTGGGGGCTTAGGTGGTGCTGGAGGGAACACAGTGCACATCATCTCTGTGCTCCTGTTCTATGTTAGTAACTTGTAGCTTTATCTTGTTGTTGCTGAATGTTTTCAAATGTTGTTCTTTTTAAAAAAGTTTAATTAGCTTTAGAATCTAAGTGTATGGATGATATTGGTTACATATTTAACACTGTTTATGAGGCTTAAGAGTAAGAGTTTTGCTATTTTACTAAACAAATTGAGTAACCTTCCATCTTATTTAGTGATCTGGAACAAGAAGACATGCCATTGAAACGGCATTTGGTTAGAAATGTGAAAGGAATTAGTAGCAAAATAGTTGGTATCAAAAAATAGAGAAAAAGTAAAAGATGGTCAATTGTTGGTTCCTCTTATTCTTTGTATTCTGCTGTTCTGTTAAATAAAAGTTATAGACCTGCACTTGCTTCATTTATTCAAGTACATAGGAGAAATTAAATCATAATGAACTGCTTACTGCCTTTTTTTACTCCTCAAACATTAATTGAGCATCTGCTCTTGGGAAGGCTCCATGGTGGTAGGGGGGACGGTAAGAAAAAGAAGACAGAGCCACTGCCCCTAGAATGATCAAGGCTGGAACCAGCTACCATGAAAGGAAGATGGTGAGATACCCTCTAAGACAAAAATACAAGTGGAAAGAAGTATGAGGAGGGGAGGAGGGGGAGGTCCTGTTAAGAGCAGTCAAGTGTAAATGTCCTGAAGCAAGACAATCTGGGGCCTTGGGAAGCCTCAAGTCCTTCAATAGGAGGCAATTTTAAGTTAAGGTGGGTGGTACCTCAAAGGAGGATGTGAGGGTGGCGTGTCAGAGGAGGGTGTGAGGGTGGTGTGTCAGAGGAGGGTGTGAGGGTGGCGTGTCAGAGGAGGGTGTGAGGGTGGTGTGTCAGAGGAGGGTGTGAGGGTGGTGAACAAAGGCCAGACCCTTGGGTGGTGGGTCTCAGAGTTGAGAAGCTGAGCCTCCAATGGAGAACTGCTTTTAGCAGTGACTTTAGGGTCATGGATAAAAGCAGAGAGAAATCTCTACCTGGGGCAGGGATGAAAGGTGCCCTGAACTTTTGTCCCAGTGCAGAAAAACACAGTGCACATAATAGATTTTTTATCCCCATCATCTCCAGGGAGTTTCTGAGAAATTAGGGTAATACTTCCTCAAGGTGGGATGCCAAGGAGCCACTGTGCTGGCACTCTGTCCTGGGCTGGGAGAAACAGTGTGTGCTCCATAAAAAGGACATTTTAGCCAGCTTATCTTGAGTAAAAATTGGCAAACTCTAAGGGAGGGCTTGATTTTGTTAGGGCTAAGTGAATGAAAATAGGGGTAATTTGGATCAAAGGGCAGTTGGGAGGGGGGAAGGGAGTTGGTTTTTAACACACATTTTAGCAGCTTTGGTTTATATCCAGACAAGGGGGGTTCCCCAACATCTAAATTAAATACTATTTCCTCTAAGAGGAATGATTTGCTAAGGTATTTTTTCTTGCTAAGCAGAATTTTTGGCAAAGTTATTCACTGTTCTTCAGCACTGCATATTCTCAGAAATCTTCTGGATTAACATAACAACAATACAAAACAAAAACCCCCCAAAACAAAAATCTCAACAGGAGGCTGGGTCTTATCTGGGGTCCCCCAAAAACATCATCACAATAATTGCCATTCTCAATGCACACCGGTCACTGTGCCAGGTGCTTTACATTCATTACACTCATCCAACAGTCCTAGAAGGAAGGACGCACCAAACCCACTTCATTGATGAAGAATCCGAGGCTCAGAGAGTTTGCTGAGGTGCTGAATTCACACGGCTGGTGAGTGACAGAGCCCTAGTCTGAATTTGTCAAGAACCCACACTACTCCACTCCACCCAGGCTTGTGTCTATTAATCCATTTCTCTTCTCACTATTCCATGATGTTTCTCAGGCAGTAAGAAGCAAAAGCCTGTGGCTAAAATACTGAGAACAGGCCTAAAGAAGGAAGGGGAAAATGGGAATCAAACACAATTTGGGAATTGTCTGGGAGCTTCATTTACCCAGGGTCCTCCTACCCCAGCCCCACCCCAGGGTTCCTTGAGAGCTGACTCTGCCCTGGTCCCAGCACAAGTGCCCATTCCCAGTCCTTTGCTGCATTACAGCACCCTTCCCCTATGTCTTCTCCAGTGTGTCTCCTGTCCACACTGGAAGCTGTCCTGCCAGCCAGCTCTTCTCTGCATCGTCCTCTGCAGGCTGCACCCTGCTCCCCATGGAACACAGCCCATATCCCCTGGCCTCCCCAAGGTAGAGCATCCCAGCTCCTGCAGATCCCGTCCTTCACTGTGGACCCGCTGATAGCAGCAGCCCCTTCCATGAAGTTACTCACTTCAGACAGTGAAGTTTAAACATACCCTCTGGCTGCCTCCATCAAACTTTCAAAGATTTTTGGCCAAATCAGTTGGTAGGTAGACACTGATGTGGCATGAAATCTGCAGAGGCTTGGTTTATAGCCCTGAGGCTAGGGAGGAGTTTTTGATACAACCATGATAATTGCTATAAAAATATTTTTATATTTTTACTTTTTTCTAAAATTACAGTTTGCCTTCAATATTAGTTTGTATTAGTTTCAGGTGTACAGCATAGTGGCTAAACAATCATATACTTTATAAAGTGTTCCCCTGATATTTCCAGTCCCACTTGGGACCTTACAGAGTTATTAAAATATTACTAAGTATACTTCCTGCAGTAGAATATTAAAAGAGTGTCTTATTTGGGACAGGTCACTGAATCTGTACAATGATTTGTGAGCTTAACTATGTGGCCAAGAAGCAAAGCCTCCCTCTTAAATGGGAGATGGAGAGGCCTGAGGAAACCACTATGTAGGAACGATCAGTAGAGGCTGTATTCTAACAGACCTTGCAGTCCCTCACGGTTGTACTAGTATTCCACAGTTGCCATAACAAATTAGTAAAAGTTTAGCAGTTAACAACAACACACATGCATGAGCTCACATGTCTGTGGGTGAGAAATCCAAATTGCTTCTTCTGATTTCTCTGATCTGGCTTTCACAAGGCCCAAGGCAAGCTTTCAGCTGGCGGGCCTCTCGATCACAAGCTCTGGGAAGAATCTCCTTCTAAGATCATTCAGGTTGGTGGCACAATCCAGTTCTTTGTGGTAGTAAGACAAAGGCCCTGTTTCCTTGCTGACAGTTTCTCCTGGCCTCTCTCCAGTCGTTGCAGGTGGACCCATATATTTTGAGTCAGCAATTAAATGGTGAATCCTTCTCACATGTGGCTTCTCTCTAACTTTCCCTCTGCTGCATTTTTCTCTCCCTCCAGTCAGAGTACTTTCTCTGCTGGTAAGGGCTCATTGCATACATTGGGCCCGCCCAGATAATCCAGTGTATCTTTATTTCAAAGTTGGTTTCATACCTTTTCTACAGCTGCAAAGTGCCTTTGGCCATATAACATAACATGTTCACAGGTTTCAGGATTAAGGTATGGGCATCTCTGTGCAGCAAATATTCAGTCTACCACCAAGGTAGAAAATGTCTCCAACTGACCCTTATTCTCCTGACTCTTGTCTGTATCTGCCCCAGGGGAAAACCCAGGCTTTTCAGTGTGCCTAAAAACACCCGTACAAGTGGTCAGGCATGTTCTTCAGGTGGTGGGTAGCAGAAACTCACAAGTGGTGATTTTGACCATGCAGCAAGAGGAAGAAGAGCATTCTCAGTGTACTGGGACCAGAGAGGTTATTGAAAAGGTCAGTGCAGAAGGGTGCCATAGAGTGCAGAAGGGTCACCCCTCCCTGCTGAGATTTACATTGTCTTTAGAAAACTGGGGTGATCCTGTATTTGAAAACACTGGTCGCATAGTAGGCATGAGAAAAATTTGGAGTGTTGCAAGGCAATTTGGGCTTTCTCAGAAACTCCTCCAAGAACACAGAGGCTTTTCTGTACACATTATAAGTGCTGCACTTTACTGATCACCCTCTGTAACTGTTGATGGGGAGACAGCAAATGCTCATGCGAGCTGTGTCTTGCTCTTTCTCCTTCCTGGGCACATGGGGATACTATACTGTCCAGTCCACTCATATCAAGAAGGGTTTGGGGATAACCTTGGCAACTGAAATATAAACAGAATCAAAGTTTATTATTTCGAGACCAAGGCATTGAGAGTCAGTGTGCCACTTTCAGCTTTCTGTTCAAATTCAGCAGCAAACACCAAGGGCCTGTGTTGAGGTGTGGAGTCATATGAATGGAGCAGCCTTCATCCCTGGGCCACTTGCCAGCCTAGACCCCACCTCCCCATGTCAGATTTAATGTGCATGAAAACAACTTTTGTATTAATAGTTTTAGGTCATCCAGATTTCAGGCTTCTTCCCTTACATTCACTAGCAGTTACATATCTCAATAATACACAGGTCCTATTTCTGTTGTTAAGTCTTACTTAAAATGAATTACAACAGAAAGAGTGCATATATTATTGATGCTAAAATATTTTAAAAATACAAAATAATCACAATCCTGCCTCCTTTCTATGGTCCTGTAAAATTCAGGCCCTAGTAAGTAACCCCAAATTTAAATTAAGTAAATTTAAAGCATACTTAAGGAGTAATTGCTCATTTATATTTTTGTATATCCTTTGATGGATGTTATTAATTCCATTGTTAATACTCTTCTATCATTTCATAATTAGTTGATTACCAAAATTATAATATATTAAGCATTTATACCTATACACAGACTCCATTCAGTAAATCTACACACACACACACACACACACACACACACACACACACAAATATTGACAGGTAACTAGGTGCATAAACACTTGTTGTGCTTATATTCTATATATTTCTTGATATTTAATTGCTTCTGATATGCATTATGTTTATGTAAACCATTTTGCATATAAAACACATTTTGCCGAAGCGTAATAGTATTATATATTACAGGAGGTGACATAACTCTAAGTAGAACATGAAGAGTAAAGAATTCAAATATCAATCCCTTGAGAAACCACTAAAAATAATATAAATATAAAGATAATAGTCTAGTTACTATTATTGCCTATCACATTACCACTAAACTCATCTTCTATAATACACACAATTATTTGTCTGTTTTATGAATAGGTTTTCCCTCAATAATATAACTCCAGTGCATAGTCCATATTTGATACATGCTAGAAACTGAAGAAGCATTTATGGGATGAATGAAATAATTAGGTTGAAAGAAATGAAGTACATATGGGAGGGTCCCCTATTTGTGGCAATCATTTGGGTTAAAAAAAATGGTTGGACCCTGGATTCCTAGAAAATTGAAAAGACACAATTTTCACTATTTCTCCTCCTTAAAAGAACTAAAAACCCTGAATGTTATACATAAAATAAACATAACAGGACTCTCAGTGGTGGAGAGAAGAAGGGAGACTAGTTTAGGGACATCGGGATCCACAGAACAAACAATGGTAAATTCCTTTTCAATTTTGTCATTTTGTTTTGTTTTTGTTTTGCCTCATACATACCAGACACAACACTGAAAAATCCAGCCACCTCTAAACAACAGTGTTTAAAAGCTTTAGAAAAAGAGTAGGAAAAAAAACAAGACAAAATTTTAAGACAATAAGCATCCTACTCTAGCCAGCATGACTGACAAAATGGAGATCTCATTTTTGCCCATGCCAGCAAAGGCCCGGTGGGGAACTTAGGCTTCCATACTCACCAGGATGTAACTAATGACTCTAACCTAACCATGCCATGATGTCAGAAAAAGCCAAGTGAAAGCTGAGACTTTCACACCTGCTAGGCTTAAAAAGTACTCCCACTCCCCCACCGTGGTGTCAATGGAAATCTTGTGAAGAAAGACTGGACTTCCACTCTTGGGAAGTAATGAGGTGACCCTTCCTGCCTTGATGGGGTGGTGTCAGAGGAGACTTAGGGGAGATTAATTACATTCACCAGAGCCCATTTTAAAGAAGCCATTCAGCATGGTATCAGTAGAGTCCAGCTGAGAAGATGTAATCTGACACTCTTATCAGGAAAAATTAGTGGAGGCCTTGGGGAGCCAGGACTCCCAACCTCAATCAGCAGTGACCACAGCATCCCTCACTTGCAAGTCAGCAGAGGCCAGGAAACGATCTGGACTTTTACACCTGGCAGTTGAGGTGGTACCTCTACTTTTCCCCTGCTGGTGTGGTGTCAGAGGAAACAATGATCTTGAAGACAGGAAAAAGAGAAATTAACCAATTAGAACAACAGAGAGGTAATAGGTTGAAAAATAAAAATACAAAACACATAGAGACCTGTGAGTCTATGACAAAGACTCATGTCATTGGAATCACATGGTGAAGGATAGGGGTAGGGCTGAAAGAGGACTTGAAGCAATAATACCCCAACTCTTTGGAATTTGTCAAATCACATGAACCTACAGATTCAAGAAGCCAGCTCCTAAAAGCATAAACCTGAAGAAATCTACACCAGAACACAACTTCTGAAAACTAGTGACCAAAAGAATCATGAAAGGAGCAAGAGAGAAATGACACCTTACTTACGGGTAAAAAAAATACATTGAAATCAGGATAAGTTTCTCATCAGAAACAATGGAGGCCTGATGGAAGTGACACAAAAATTTACCAGTGCTAAAAGGAAATCACTGGCAGCCCAGAATACTATATCCTGTAAAAATATCCTCTAGGAATAAAGTGAAAACTGAGACATTTTCAGATAAAAAAATACTAAAAATATTCTTTGCCAGCAAAATACCCAAAAAGGATGGCTAAAGGAAGTTCTTTAAATAAAAAGGAATAATAAAAGATGTAATCTTGGAACATCAAAAAAGAAGAAACAACAAGGTAAAAAAGAAAATATATGGTGAATACCATATACTTTCCTTCTTTTTTTGAATTGTTCAAAATTAGGTTGGATGATTGAGGCAACAATTGTAATACTCTCAGACCTGATTATCAAAGTATTTAAAAAAACTATTTAAGACAAATGTGTTATACATCAGAAAGAGTAAAGGGATATAAAATACTTAAGTTTCCACACTTTACTCAAAGTGGTGAAACGATGACACCAGTAGAGATTGTGTGTGTGTATTATATATATATATTAATTGCAGGATATGAGGCTGATCAATATTTGAAAACCACTCAATATTAACAGGCTAAAGAAGAAAAATCACATGATCAACTAAATCAATAAAGAAAAAGCAATTAAAGCCCGGCAGGTGTGGCTCAGTGGTTGAGTGTCGACCCATGCACCAAGAGGTCGCCGGTTTGATTCCCGGTCAGGGCACATGCCCAGGTTGTGGGCCTGATCCCCAGTGGGGGGCATGCAGGAGGCGGCCAATCAATGTTCTCTCTCATCGGTATTTCCATCTCTCTCTCCCTCTCCCTTCCTCTGTCTCTCCAATATATCAATAAAAAAAAAAATTTAAAAAAAGAAAAAGCAATTAACAAAAATTCAACACTCCTTCATGATAAAAGCTCTCAGAAAAATAGCAATAGAGATAATCTTCTTAAACTTGATAAAGAGTATCTACATAACACCTAACAGCTAACATTATACCTAATGCTGAAAAACTGAATGTTTTTCCCCTAAGATCAGAAACAGGATAAGTATCGCACTTTTACTTACATGGAGCTGGAAGTTCTAGCCTATAAAGTAAGGGGTAGCAATATCCAAGAAAAGGAAATAGAAGAAAATAAAAGACTTACATGTGAAAGAAATATATAACATTGTCTCTACTTACAGGTGATGTGACATCTACATAGAAAATCCAAAAAAACTACCACCAAGAAATAATAAGTCTACCAAGTTTTCAGGATATAAGATAAACATGCAAAATCAGTTTTATCCTTATATAGTAGCAATGAACGTGTAGACAATAAAATTAAAAATACAATAAAATGTGAAATTGCTGAAAACAAAATAAAATGCTTAAGTGGAGGCCTTGTAATCTAAATCCACACAAAACTGGTTCAAGTAATATAAGATAAAAAGAAATGGAGAGATGTACCATGTTCATGTATTTATTGCAAGACTCAACACAGTAAAATACACATTTCCATTCTTCTAAAATTGATATACTGGTTTAAACCTATTCCTAACAAATTATAACAAAATATTTTTAAAGATATAGACAAGATTATTCTAATATGTATATGGTAAGACAAAGGAAGCAGAATAAAAACTTTTTTTAAAAAATGAGCTTGGAAGGATCACTCTACCCAATTTCAAGGAATATTATATAGTTACAGTAATCACGACAGTGTGATACTGACAGACACAAGACCAAAGGAGCAGAAAGAATATCCAAGAATAGCCCCATACCAATGCAGCCAACTGAATTTTTATAAATCTGGAAGAGCAAATTAATGGATAAAAAAATAAACTTTTCAACAAATGGTGCTCGAGCAATTGGATATCCATAGACAAAAATATAAACCTCTATCTAAACCTCTCAAGTTATACAAAAATTAGCTTATACTGGATTGTAGATTTAAATGTCAAGTTTTGTTTTCAAAATAGCAGCAACAAGGGCTAGGGAAAAAGTCCTTAGTCTCTATACCAAAAACATGACCCATAAAGGAAAAATTTGATAATTAGGCTCCATATTATTTAAAGATTTAGCTATTTAAATGTTTCATCCTCAGGTAAGAAAGAGTATGAACAGATAAGTTACAGATTTGGAGAATATATTTTCAAGTCATATATTCAATAAAATATTAGTAACTATTAACCAATAGGATCTAATCAACATATATAAATAAGTCTTAAAACTCAGCAATGTAAACAATCCAATTTGAAAATGAGCAAAAGATATGAACGAAAGTTTCACCAGAGAACATCTGAAGATGGTAAATAAGGACATGAAAATATGTTCAACATTACAGCCATTAGGTAAATGCAAATTAAAACCACAGTGAGATATCATTATACATAAAAGAATAACTAAAATAAAAATATAGTGACATTGATCAAATGCTGGCAATTAGAGGCAAACTGGATTACTCATATATTGCTTGTGGGAATGTAAAATGTTGCAGACATTCTGGAAAACAGGCAGGCTCTTCAAAAACTAAACTTGGAAATATATGATACAGAAACTGTGCTCCTGGGTATTAATTCCAGAGAAATGAAGATTATTTTCAACTAAAAACCTATACACAATGTTTATGGTAGATTAATCAGTAATAGCTGAAAACTGTAAACAACCGGATAATCTTCAAAAAGTGAATGGTTGAACTAAATATGGTATATCCACACTATGAAATTCTATTCAAAAATAAAAAGAATGAACTACTGATATATACAATATATACAATAACTTTGATGAATCTTTAGAGAATTATGTGTTCTGAAATAAGCCAATTCCAAAGGTCGCATACAGTATGGTTGTATTTATATAACAATCTTGAAATTAAAAGTTTTATAAATGAAGAGCAGAGCAATGGTTGCCAGAATTCAAGGATGGGAGGGGATGGGAAAGTTAGGTGCACCTATAAGGGCAACACAAGGGATCTTTGTGGTGATTGAAATGTTATCTTGACTGTGCTAATGTGAATATCCCGACAGAGAAATTTCACTATACTTTTGCAAGATATTACAATTGGCTGAAAATAGGTCAAAGGTACATAGGGTATCTTTGTATATATCTGCAAATGAATGCATAGTTATTCTTATTTTGAAATTTTGTATTTTGAAAGTTTAATTGAAATGGTTTATATTCTTAATTTACAGATTGAGTTAATTGGATATGAGGCAAAATAAATATACATTAAAACATTTCAAAAACAGCATTTCTGCCCGGGCCGGTGTGGCTCGGTGGTTGACCGTCAACCCATGCACCAAGAGGTCGCCAGTTTGATTCCCGGTCAGGGCACATGCCCAGGTTGTGGGCCCGATCCCCAGTGGGGGGCATGCAGGAGGCAGCCAATCGATGTTCTCTCTCATAGATGTTTTTGTCTCTCTCTTCCTCTCCCTTTCTTTAAAACAAAAAAACAAAAATAGCATTTCTGAAGATACCTTCTTCTATTAACAGCAGACCAGACAACTCAGGTCAAACATTCTACTGAGGAAAACTGTGAAAGATGGAAAAATATAAGACATCTGTTTGAGATACCATAAACCCAAATAAATTGAAAAGACTAGATCTCAGGGAAAAGACCAGATCTCAGGGAAAAGACCAGCAAAGGGGATGAGAACCAAATTTCGTACCCCTTTTCACCACATTATCTCCCTCCTCAAATAAGGAGATTGAAAACCCAAGATGCTAAGCAGAAAAAAAAATAGCTGAGAAGCTAGGTAACCGAGTAACATTTCTTGTGGGCTCACCAGCCCATGGGGCACATAAGATATCACTAAAAATGCTCCCTGAAAATGTTTTATAAGACCCCTGTTAACTTTACACCAACATGATAAGGATATTACAACAATGGAAATTTAATGGTATGTCTCCCTCATAAAAGGAGTTTATAGTCTCCCAAAATAAATCAAATTATGTTTGGCAAACAGAACTCAAAGCTATTTTAACTATAATGGCCCATGAACAAACTGGGTTAACTGAAGAAAACATTATGAAAAAATAAAAGTTTCAGAACCAGTCTGGCTGGCGTGGCTCAGTGAATTGAGCGTCGTCCCATGGATTGAGAGGTCCCAGTTCGATTCCTGGTCGGGACATAGGCCCGGGTTGTGGGCTCGATCCCCAGTAGGGGGTGTGCAGGAGGCAGCCAATCAATGTTTCTCACATCGATGTTTCTGTCTCTGTCTCCCTTCCTCTCTCTCTCTAAAAAAAAGAATAAGTTTTGGAACCAAATGACTTTAACAAAAGAAAGAGCAAAAAGAAGCTCACTATTACAATAGAGACAAACAATATAACCAAATTTACCTTGTAGTCATGATAAAATTTTTAAAACTTTATAAAAAATATAGCCAATATCATAGCTAGTAATAAAATATTGAAAACCTCCCCTTGTAATCAGAAAAGACACAAGGAATCATCTACTAGCACCAGTTCTACTCAACATTTTAAAGAGATCATAGCCAAGGAAATAAAGAAAAAAAGTTTAAAGTTTTAAAAAGCATAACAATTGGAAAGAAAGTACTAAATCACTTTTTTTTTTTTTTAAATCCTCACCCGAGGACATTTTTCCATTTTTGTTCAGATAGAGTGGGAGGGAGAGAGAGGAAGAGAGAGAGAGAAACATCGACGTGAAAGGGACACATCGAGTGGCTGCCACCCGCATGACCAACCAGGGCCGGGGACAAACTGCAACCGAGGTACATGCCCTTAGCGGGAACCGAACCCGGGCCTCTCTGGACCGCAGGCCGACGCTCTAACTGCTGAGCCAAACCGGCCAGGGCCTAAATCACTTTTAATTACAGACTCCACGTCTATGTTTTGGGATTATATTAAAGCATTCTATAGATACTACATTAGAATTAAACAGTAAATTTAACAAAATTGCTGGATTCCATACATTTAAACATCAGCATTTTCTAACAGTAGACATTTTTCTAATGGTAAATGTTACTAAAATAAAAATTAGTAAAATAAAAATAGTACTTGTTACTAAAATAAAAAATTGTTACATTGTATACACATCATAAGAAATGGCATAAAAACCTAACATGACCAGGTTATATTTTTAAGGCTTTTTCTACATATCTGGATCCCATGAAATTTGAGGTTTTAACCCTGATTACTGTTGTCAATTTTTCTATCATGGCAACTGAGGCCCTTTAGCGTACTCTTGAAATTTAATTCTGGTTGAAAAATAAAAAGAGCATTCTTTGTGACAATTTTACTTATGGTCTCTAGTTTAATGATCTCAATGACTAAATAGAGGTTATCTTATAAAGCACTCACAATTAAAATATTTTCTTCTATTTTCCTAATTTTTCTCTTCTAACTCTTTAGCTCTAAACCTTCTGTTTATAAGACGAACTTCTTATTCTGTTCTGTACTTGAAAATAAAAAAGCAAAAAATATATCCTTCAAAATTATTAGAAAGATGCCATTATCATGTGATTAACTTTTGATTTATATATTTTATGACATAGATATACTGCATGTGCACATGTAAATCTGTCAAAAAAAAAAAGCTGATAACGTATCCCTCTTCAAAAGTAATTGTGATTAGCAATAAAATGTGTACATAAATGGATGTAAACATAAATAACACATTTTCATAATTGTACAGATATCTGTAAGTAAATTATAACTAGTTTCTTTTAATTAGCAACATATCTTAGAGATGTTCTCCACAGATTTTTAACATCTACCTGATTGGTTGTAAAAGCTGCATGGATACAGCATAATTTACCAAAAAAAAAAAAAAATTGCTATTTTGACTATTTTATTCCATACTTTAATGCCTATGTGTGAGTAGATGTGTCAGATATAGTCCTAAAATACAAATTACTGTGTAAAACTGTAGGGAAATTCACAACTTTGTCAAAAACACGAAATTACTTTCCAAAAATGAATTACCATTTTGTATTCCCTCAATAACCTGGTATCAAGATTTTTAAACATATTCAAGATAGCAATTACCCATATATTATTTATATATTCTTTGATATATATTATTAATCCCACTTATTACATAGTCTACCATTTCATAATTGACAAAATTCATATGAAAATTATTATATATAATATATACATAATTAGACACAAAAATTCTTGTTGCTTTCAATTATGTTCTATATATTGCCTGATATAAATTGATTCCAATATAAATTATGTTTATTATATAAATAATTATACCAGTAAAATATATTGTATATGTTATAAGTACAGTAGATATAAAAAATTTTGATAGTTAATACAATTGTCACTTTATTATTCTTTATCAAGAGATTTTTGCCTGTTCTCATACACTGTTACATCCAGATCAACATTAGCATCAGATCAGAAATAATAATTAAAACATTTTTTCAATACTGTACTTATAAATGCATTTAAATTATTTTTATTTGTATATAAAAAGTACAGACATATTTATATATTATAATAAGAAAGAACTGGTTCGCCCTGGCCAGTTTGGCTCAACAGTTAAGCGTCGGGCTCGTGGACCAGAGAGTTCCGGTTTCAGTTCCCACTACGGGCATGTGTCTCAGTTGTGGGTCATCCCTGGCCCCGGCTGGGGTCATGCAGGTGGCAACCAGTTGATGTGTCTCTCTCACATCGATGTTTCTCTTTCTCTCTTTCTCCCTCCCTCCCTCCCGCTCTATCTGAAGATAAATGCAAAAATGTCCTCGGGTGAGGATAAAAAAAAAGAAAGAACTGGGTTTTTTTGGTTATGGTACCTTTCATGCAGCTTCTTTTTTATTTGCATTTCATTTCCTTGGCTACTATGGATTCAAAGTTAACTTCTTTACATAAATGGAATTATTTTCATTTATAACAGATCTACTGAAGTTTTTGAAATATTTCATTAGTAAATTATATCTGACATCTATATAAAATGTAAAGCATTTAAATGAATTAAACAAATGTGTACCCACCAAATGCTTCAAAGAAATAGACATATTATCTATCTGGGAATGATAAATGTTAACTGCCTTCTCCACAAGCTCCATGGAGAATCAGAGAAAATGGAGCATCATTTTTACAATGATGAATGAAAAGATAAAAACTTTCAACCCAGAATTTTATATTCAACAAAATTACTCTTCTAAACTGAGTGAAATAAGACATATCCAGGTGAGCAAACCTGAGACAATTTGTCACTGGCCAAACTGTAATACAAGTACTACTTAAGGAATATATAAGTTTCCCAGGGTTGCCATAACAAAATATCATAAACTGGACTGCTTAAAAAAACAAACAGAAAATTATTATCTCACAGTTTTGGAGGCCAGATGTCTGAAATCAAGCTGCAGTCAAGGCCATGCACCCTCTAAAACCTGCATGGGACTCCTTCCTGGCCTCTACCAGCTGCTAGTGGTTTGCCAGCAACCTTTGGCATTCCTTTGCTTGCACATGTATTACTCCAAACCCTCCGTCTTCACATGGCAGTCTCCCTGGGTGTATCTTCACAGTGTTCCCTCCATGCATATCTGTGTCTAAGTCCAAATTTACCCTTTCTATAAGGACACCAGTCATAGTCAATTAGGGCCCACCTTAACGACCTCATCTTAATTTGACTACATCTGCAAAGACCACATTTCCAAATAAGGTCACATGCTGAGGTACTGGGAGTTAAGACTTGCTTGGGTGACACAGTTCAACAAATAACAAGGAAGTTCTTCAGGCTGTAGGGAAATGACAATTGATGGAAACTAAGAACTACTGGGCTACAAGAAGGTGTGAAGAACACTGGATGGCGAAAATAGGTGGATAAATATAAAAGACTAATGCTTTCTATTATTTACTTGAGAGATGTCTGAATCTTTGAAGCAAAAATGATAAATGATATTTTTTTTCTTTATTGATTTGAGAGAAAGAGGAAGTGAGAGGGAGAGAGAGATAGAAACATCGATGAGAGAGAACATTGATTGGCCGCCTCCTGCATGCCCCCCACTGGGAATCGAACCAGTGACCTCTTGGTGCATGGGTCGATGCTCAGCCACTGAGCCACACAAGCTGGGCATAAATGATATAATTGATGTAAACTATAGAACAAGAACAAAATGGAAAGGTAGCATAAAGAGAATTATAGTGTAATGAGGTTACAGTTAACAGGAAGTGATGCTGTATAATTCTGTGGAGACAATGAAAAGGAGAGAATTGAAATATAAATCCCCTGAGCAACCACTAAACATAACACAAAAATGTATATATAATATTCTAGATGCTATTACTGGATAACATATTTTCACAAAACTTATTTTCACTATTATACTCCATATTTTCTTGCCTGTTTTCCCACTAGGCTTTCCCTCAATAATTTAACTCTAGCACATCATCTTTACCTGGCACATGCTTGAAATTAAATAAATATTAATAGGATAAATGAAATACATTAAAATAAATTAAGGAAATGATGCCCCCCCCCCAAAAAAAAATCCACTGCTTGTAAAAGTCATTTGCCTAAAAAAATTAGGATGTTTGTTTCCCTAAAGATGGAATAAACATACTTTCCCTATTTCTCTTCCTAAGTACAACTACAATTCCTGGACAAAAACATAAAAATATTCTGAAAGGTAGAGAGACTAAGGAAGACTGACTAGGAACCTCAGAAGCCAAGGAACAACACAGTCGTGGTTTCCATATTTTATTTTGTATGTTTTATTTCCTTTTTGCTTTATATGTTCCATACCTGGATCAGAAAAATCAGGCAATCTGAAAATGCCAAAAGGTGCAGACAAGAAAAGGCTCAAGAAAAAGCCTGCTCTCTCTAGGCAAAGGACTAGGAAAGACACACACATGCAAACAAGACAGGAAATTTGTAGATGATAACAGTTCTATGCTAAACACCATCTTCATCCACACAAGCAGAGGCCCAGGGGAGAATCTAGATGTTCACCATTACAAGGCTGTAAAGACTCTCCCTAAACTGTCCTCCTTCTGGGGATCTATTTTTCCTATTTCCTGGGCATGCCAGAGAAAGAAAGACACCAGCACACATCTTTTAGAAGGGCTACAATAAAAAAATAATGACCATAAAAAGTGCTGGCAAGGATACAGGGCACTTGAGACTCATACACTGCTAGTAGTATGGAAAACAGAACTATCACATTGCAAAATTCTTTCACATATTCTACAATAATTTAAAAGTACACCTGTCATGTGATCTAGCAATACCATTCCTTCATATATATACACATTCACACAAAGACTTGTACAACAATATGTACATGGGAAAGGAGGAAGGTTTGGCTAGAAACAGGAGGGGGAAATACAAAGTTGTACAAGGAAACTTGAATGAGGAATGGATAAGTACAGTATTTTGCTTCTGGTGATGGTTTTTTGAAAAATATATATACATACACTATGTCAAAACTTATATTGCTCAATTTAATGTTGTAAAGTTTATTTAAGCTCAATTATATTTTGATGAAGCTCATAAAATGTGAGCTACAACATTTTGTGTGGCTAAAGGAATAGTTATAGCAATAAATGCAAAATCTTGAAATTCATGACTGTAAAATCCATCTCAAAATATTGGGGGAGAATCAATAGCAAACTAGTAATAGAAATGAAACAATAAAAGTAAGGTCTGTCAGTGATATTACAAGAAATACAAAGAGAAGATTGAAAAATATAAAACATATTTTTTGGCACAGGGGTTGGATGGAGGGGAAGAAGGGGACTTACATAAACCTTTTTGTTTGTTTTAGGGGGGTGGGTAGAGCAGAGGAAGAGGATATACATAAACCTCTGGCTACACAGATTAAGGAAAAATACAGATCAAAAAGAAGAAACATGTCTTTAGTAAGAGCAATGCAAAAAGGAAATCCTCATGCCATATCCCAGCAACACATACATAATTATACAAATAACTTTATGCAATAAAGTTTTATCTACAAAAAGAGAAAACTCCAAGGAGGACATAGTTTGATGAACAATAAAAATTACAAAATCTCAATTGTCCTATATCTTGTAAATAAACTGTGTCTATCATGAAATGCCTTCCTACAAATAAATCCCATGTGCTAGTGCCTAAAAAGTCATGAACTTTTCCATACAGTAAAATGGAAAAAGAAATAACACCCATCTCACACAAGCCTTTCCAAATAATAGAAAGAGTAAAAATGTTTCCCAAAATGTTTGTGTGACCCTTATAAACTTTAGACCAAAATGATAAGGAAAATAAAAGTTAGAAAAATCAATGGTATATATGCCTTATGAAATCCCACTTCACCCCAGAAACACAATTTATATTTGACAAACAAAAAACAAAGGTACTTCAGCTATAGTAACCCCAGGAACATCCTGGGTTTAAACCAAGAATGAAATCCAGTGAGATAAAAATTTCAGCATCAAACAACTATCATGAAACAAAAGGGCAAAATCATATCACCATAACAATAGAGAGAAACAATATACCCAAGTTTACCATTCAGTAATGATAAAAAAAAAAACAACTTTAAAAGTACAGCACATATCACATCTAATGGTGAAATATTCAAATTCCCACAGATCACTGAAATTAAATAGTAAATTTAGCAAGACTTTTAGATACCATACAGTTAAATATTAACAGAGAACAGCAATTGCTACTAACCTTTTTACATACATCATAAGAAATGGCACATAAAAATGCTGAATCACTATATTGTACACCTGAAACTAATATAACCAATATAAGATTGGATACCAACTATACTTGAATGAAAAGCAAATTTTAAAAAGAAGGAAAGGGGGAAAATGGCACAAAAATCGTTACTATAAGGTTATATTTTTAAGCTTTTTTCCATATACTGATTAGACAAAGCTTGAGAAGATTTTAACCCTTACTGTTGTCATTTTTTCTTCTATTATGGTAATAGAGACCCCAAGATAGTTACTATACACTTGACATTTAATTCTAGCAGAACAACACAAAAGATTATCCTTTGTGACCAATTTCCTAATGATCCTTGTTTAATGATATTACTAAGAGTTCAACTTTACAAATTAAATTATTTTCCCTCACATCTTGTTTAATTTTGCTTATTTTTTCTTTCTGTTTTCTAAATCTCCTAACTTCTTCATAATGTCTTATCGAATCTGTACTACTCTAATGTAAGAAAGCAAAGTGTAGATCCTTTAAAAGTTATTGATGATATATCATCATAACATTTTTTTTACTTATATCTTTAACTATGTACATTGTCTTGGTCTCTTCAGACCACTATAACAAAATAGCATAGACTGGGTAGCTTATAAACAAAAGAAATTTATTTCTCACAGTTCTAGATGTTGGTAAGTCCAAGATCAAGGTGCCATCAGATTCAGTGTCTGGTGACAGCCCATTTCCTGGTTCACAGATGGTCATTTTTTAACTGTAAATTCATATGGTGAAAGGGATGAGGGAGCTCTATGGAGCCTCCCAAAGTACTCACCTCCTAATACCATCACTTTGGGGATTAGGTTTCAACATATGAATGTTGGTACACAAACATTCTGTCTGTAGTATACATACATGTCATGTGTACAGTATAAAATTTTCAAAAAAATGATAACACAACCTTTTTCGTAATTAACTGTGATTAGCTGAGAACTATGTATATAACAGACATAAACATATACATAAATTAACATGAATAATATATTTACATAACTGTATACACATCTGTATGTAAATTACAATCTGATTTCATTATTAGCAATATACCTTGAAGATATCTTTTGTAAATATGCAACAACTTCCTACTTAGTTATAAAAACTGCATAGTATTCATATTATACACATAGTATAATTTATCCAAAAATAGCTATTTTTTAAATTTATCTTTATTGTTGAAAGTATTATAGATGTTCCCCCTTTTGTCCTGTATCTCATAAAAGCTGTTTTTAACTTTTATGTATCCATACTTTAATGCACATGTGTGAGTAGCTGTGTCTGATATAACTGTAGATAGTGAATACTATGTAAATTGTAGATAAATTTGTGATGTGGTTAAAAAATACCAAGATGTTTCCCAAAAACCTTGTATCAAGATAAAAAGGCATCTTGTTACTTAAATAATTTACATCAAGTATAAAGCATGCTTAATAGGAAATTGTCCATTTATATTTACTCTTTGTATATCCTTTGATGAATATTATTAATTCCACTTTTAATTTAAATTTTTTATTGTTGACACTATTGCAGATGTCCCCCATTTCCCTCACTTTGCCCACTTCTACCCAGCCCCCGCCCCACCTCCCTCTGGCCATCACCAGAGGTTATGCATGTACGTTCTTTAGCTAATCTCTTCACCTTCTTTCATCCAGCCCCCGCCACCCCCTCCCCTCTGAGATTCGTCCATGTATCCATGACTCTGGTTCCGTTTCGTTTATCAGTTTATTTTGTTCATTAGATTCCACATATTAGTGAGATCATATGGTATTTGTGTCAGGCTTATTTCACTTAGCATAATAATTAATTCCATTTTTAAAGTACTTCATCATTTTCTAATTACTTAATTACCAAAATTAGTATACATATATTAAGTCTACATAGACAGATATAGATGCATAAAAATTCACTGCTTTCATTTATGTTTTATATATTGCACGGTACCTAACTGATTATATGTATTACGTTTATATAAATCATTTTGCATGTAAAATATATCTTGCCCAGGCAGAATAGTATTGTATATTGCAGGAAATACTATAGAACTCTAAGTATAACATCAAAAAATGAATTCAAATCTCAATCCCTTGAGAAGCCACTAAAAATAACACAAAAATATATAGATAACATGCTAGTTCTTGTTAATGCATTGCAAATTACCATAAAATTATCTTCTATAATATACTCCATGTTTACTTGTCTGTTTTCCCACTAAATTGTCTCTCAATGATGTAACTGCAGCACACGGCCCACACCTGGCACATGATGGGAACTGAAGAAACATTTATGAGATGAATGAAATAATTAGATTGAAAGAAATTAAGCAAATGACGGTAAAAACAAATCTACCGCTTATGAAGATCACTGGCTAAAAAAATGTTGGATATCTGCTTCTGAGAAGATGGAATAGACATACTTTCCCTGTTTCTCTTAAGTACAATTAAAAACTTGGATGTTACGTATAAAACAAACATAGGGCTCTGAAAGGTGGAGAGATGAGAGACTGGTTAAGGACCTCAGAACCCAATGAACAGAACATCCCCCCACCACTTTGTTTTGTTTTGTTTTGGTTTTGCCTTATACATTCCCAGAACTGCAGCTGAAAACAGCAGCCCAGAAACGCCAAAAGATTCAGACAAAAAAGCTGCAACAAACATCTGCTTTCTGTAGTCTAAAGGCTGGAAAAGGAACAATCTACCAATACACAAAACTTAGACAATAACCACACAACTATAGTCAAACACCATCCTTATCCATGCCAGTAAAGGCCAAGTGGGGAGCCTAATCTTCCATCCTTACTAAGCTGTCACCCCAAAATGCCTTTCAAAGTTGTAGAGATGGTTCAATACATAGCTGGGACTTTTATCCTCAGTGGATGGTAAAGAGCACTCCCCCCAATAGTGGGTTAATGGATAGCATGCCTTGACTGACACCCCCGGAAAACGAAATCAGACAGAAGGTAAAATAAAAGAAACCTACAGACTAATATCCCTTGAATTCAGACATAAAATCCTTAATAAAATATTGGCAAATAGAACTACATTCTATATATATATATATATATATATATATATATATATATATATATATATATAATTATGTTATATATATTATGTTATATACCATAATATATATGTTTATATATATTATATACACCATGGTTTTAACTTCATGGTTATTAAGCTGGTTCAATATCTGAAAATCAATCAATGTAACCTATCATATTAACAGCTAAAGAAAACAAATCATATGATCATATCAATTCATAAACAAAAACTATTAACGAAATTCAACACCCATTCATGATTTTAAAAAACCCTCAGAAAGATATGAACAGAGGAGAATGTTCCAAGAAAACACAGCTTAGCAAATCAAGAAAGTTTAAGAAGTCTCAATTGTCCTGTATCTCATAAATAAACTATGCGTGTACTAAAAAATATTCTTACAAATGAATTCCAAGCCCTGGCTCCTGAAGTCATGCACTTTGCATATAATAAGAAAGAAATAACACCAATCTTACACAAGCTCTTTCACATAATAGAAACAGCACAAACACTTTCCAAAATATTTCATGTGAGCCTTACAAACTTTACACCATGAAGATAAGGACATTATAAGAAAGTAAAAACAAAGATTTATATTCCTTAGGAAACCACACCAACCACCCTCAGAAAAACACATAACAACAACAAAAAAACTTATGTTTGCCATACATAACCCCAAAATACTTCAGCTATATAAGCTCATGAACCAATTGGGTAGAATCCAAGCATGAATTATTGTTAACATTTGTAGTGAAACTACTCTAACAAATGAAAGGACAAAATCATGCCATATAGAGAATAATCATATGACAAATTTTATCATCAAGTTATATTTAAAAAAAAAAACTCTAAGAGCTACAGCAAATACCAAAATCAGTGGTAAAATACTGAAAACTTTCCCCCTGAGATCTTAAAAGAGGTAAGAATGCCTACTATCACCAGTTCTATTAAACATTTTAGGGAGGGCACAGCCAGGAAAAAATGCAAGGAAGTGAGAAAATGCATGAAGAATGGAAAGAATGAAAAGAAACCTCCTTTACTCACAGATCAGATGATCATGTTTGTAGACTATCGAACAGCAATCTATAGGTAACATATTAGAATTGACAGGTGAATTTAGCGAGATTGCAGAATACCATAGGGTTAAACCTAAACACATTTTTCTAGAAGAGAAATTCTAAGCATCATTATACACTTCATAAGAAATGGCAAAAAACCTTACAAGATAAGGTCATATTTTTAAAGTTTTGTCCTATATACGTATCAGATAAAATTCAGGAATCATTATATTCTGAGTATTGTTGTCATTTTTTTCTGGTATCATGGTAATGGAGGCCCCTAGATATATAACAAACCTCACAATATACTTGCTATTTAATCCTTGTAGGGCAATTTACAGAGCATTCATTGTGCCAATTTTACTTATGGTCCCTAGGTTAATGATCTCACCAACTAATTAGAGGTGAAGGACTTCTAAATGTTTCACTACTAAATTATATTATTTTCTTTATATAAATTCTCTAAAAATTCTCTTATTTCTTTTCTAACTCTGTTCTATTTCTGGCCTTAAACATAACTTCTTGCCTGTTCTCTACTACCTTACAAAAGAAAAAGAAAAAGAAATAGAAGAGAGTGACTCTTTCAGAAAGCCATTAGTGATATGACTTTATGTGACTACTTCTTTGGTTTTCTTTTACTAAATATCAATTTGGTATATGCTCAGTGTAAGTCTTCTAAAAAAAATCCATATCTCCTCAAAGAAGTAGTCATGATTAACAGGTATATACAAAAATATTTGTATAAGTAATACATTAATACTTGTACACACAAATAAAGTACAACTTGCTTTCTTTTTTATTAGAAATATGTCTTTGAGCCTGGCCAGTTATGATCCCCAGTAGGGGGCACGCAGGAGACAGTCTATATTGATGTTTCTCTCTCATTGATGTTTCTATCTCTCTCTCCCTCTCCTTTCCTCTCTCTTTAAAAAATCAATAAAAACATATTACAAAAAAGAAATATGTCTTTGATATATCTTCTGCAATTATATAAGGTCTACCTGATTGGGTGTAAAAATTACATAGTATTCACTGTATTAACACAGCATAAGTTATTTTACAAATAGCTATTTGGTCCTTTTTGTATCCATATTTTTATGTACATATTTAACAAGCTCCATCAGATACAGTCATAGAAAGACAATTATTATATTAAAAAGTAGACAAATTTAAAATTTTATAAAAAACACCAAATTAATATCAAAACACATGACCATTTTATACTCCATCTATAATCTGGAATCAATATAAAAAAAGGTATCTTGTTATTTATTTAGTTTCCACTATTAAGCATTTTGAACATATTAATTGCCAATTCATGCTTATTTTTATATGCATTTTACTAATTCCATTTACAACTGTAAAAAGACTATCATTTCATAATTACTTGAATACAAAAATCATTATATATCAGGCCTATACATATCCATAAACTCTTCTTACTTTCATTTATGTTCTATACATTTCCTGTTAGTGATTTGATTCTTTTTTTTTTTTTTTTTTTTTTTTTTTATCCTCACCCGAGGACATTTTTCCATTTTTTGTTCAGATAGAGTGGGAGGGAGAGAGGAGGAGAGAGAGAGAGAGAGAGAGAGACATCGACGTGAAAGGGACACGTCGAGTGGCTGCCTCCCGCACGACCAACCGGGGCCGGGGACAAACTGTAACCGAGGTACATGCCCTTAGCGGGAACCGAACCCGGGTCTCTCTGGACCGCAGGCCGACGCTCTAACCGCTGAGCCAAACCGGCCAGGGCAGTGATTTGATTCTTATATGTACTATATATAAATCACTTCACCTATAAACTACGTTTTTCCAAAGGAGAATTATATTCTGTATCATACAATTACAGCATATATAAAACATTTTGCTATAGATAATACAAATGTCACATCATTATTGTATATCAAGAGTTTAATGCTGAGGGTGACAATGGGGGGAAAAGGAGAAACATCTGTAACAAAAATAAATTAATAAAAAAAAAGTTTAATCTGTTCTTATACATTATCTTCTGCATGTCAACATTAGCAACACATCAGCAACTGTGACAACTATTTTGATACTTTACTTGTGAATGTGCTTTATCTTAATTTGTATATAATCTGTGATAATGTTGTCTATGCATTTTAATTGGTAAAAATTGGACTTTTAGGCTTTTTTATTTTTAATGTGAGCTTTTTTTTGTTTACTTTGTTTTATTGCTCCTATCAATCTAATGACTTATCTCTTCATTTACTTAAATGGAAAACTTTGGATTGACAAAATAACTATTGAAGTTTTAAATTACATTAGTAAGTTATATACTGGATATTTATTTGAAGTACAAAGAATATCAGTGAAGTGAACAAAGGCATAACAATCAAAAACTTCCAAGAAATAAAGATACATTACATACACATCCAGGTATAATGGTTTAAATGGTAGCTGCTTTCTCAATAGAAGCCATTGAGAACCACAAAAAATGCTCCAGCATCTTTCCAATACTGAAAGAAGAAACATTCAAGCCAGAATACTACATTCAACAAAATTATCCTTTCAAACTGAGAGTGCAAAAAGACACAGCTACATACACAAACCAAAGACAATTAGTCACTGGCCAACCTACAATATACAGCTAAACCTTGGTTCTCAAACGTCTCCCATCTTGAACAGTTTGGTTCTCAACCAAGCTGTTCATGGGAAAATGTCTCGGTTGTGGAACAAAACTTTTCTAGGTTCTTGACCTGACAATCCTTTCTTGCTGACACCTGTATGATGAGTCGCGGGTCTCTCAGGCAACAAACAAAGGAGAGAACGCACCGATATGAATCCATTTACTACTAAACCTCCAGTTGTTAACGTCGTATCAGGAAACTATACTATGAATATTTATTGAGAAATATCACCGTGACAAAGAAGGAGCAAACAGTTCCATAAACTTGTTCAATGATAATGCAGTGCTTCACTTCAGGCAAGTGTTAAAACACTGGCAAAAACAAACATCATTGGATAGGTTTTTAGTGAGACAGAGGCCCAGTGAGCCTGAGGCAAGTTTTAGTGGAGCAGAGACAAAAGAGAAAAAGAACCCCAAAATACAGCTACCAGAGGTTTTTATGGAAGAGGACTCCCTTTCCAAACAATAACATCCCTCCATCCCTCCTCTCTCCATATTCAGTCATCAATAGCTCTCAACATTAAAGGTAAGTTATAATGTATACATAAATTTTTATTTTTTATTGTACATTTCATTTCCTTTTTGTTCAATTTTCACTTATGTTTCATGTCCTTTTTGTTTTTAAAGTGTTTATAGATTAAACAGTACATTAGACATGTACTGTATACAAGAAAGGTTAAAATGGAATCATTTGGGATCTGGAAGAGATGAAATCAATTTACATTATTTCTAATGGGAAAAAATGATTCAGTTTTCGAACAAATTGCTTCTTGAACGCCTTCTGGAATGAATTAAGTTCAATAACCGAGGTTCCACTGTAAATAATGCTACAGGAAGTTCTTTAAACTAACAGCACTAACACCTGATAAGAATTGAGAACTATAGGAAAGAATGAAGCAGTCTTGAGAGGAAAAACTTTTGAGAAATATTAAAGGCTATTTTTTTCTATTTCATTAAAAGACAAATGATGCCCTGGCCAGTTTGGCTCAGCTATTAGAAGTGTTGGCCTGTAGACTGAAGGGTCGCAGGTTTGATTCCAGGTCAAGGGCATGTACCTGGGTTGCAGGTTCGATCCCCGGCCCTGGTTGGGGTCTGGTGGGAGACAACCAATTGATGTGTCTCTCTCATCAATATTTCTCTCTCTTCCTCCCTCCTTCTCTTCCACTCTATCTAAAAATCTATGGAAAAAATACTTGGGTGAGGATTAACAACAACAACAAAAAAAAGGCAAATGACTCTTAAAACAAAAATCATAAGAAGAACTGTAGATGGAAAAGATCATGTGCAAAATTCATCAAACTATAAATTTAAGATTTGTTCATTTAATTTAATGTGTTTTAACCCCTTAACCAAAATTATAAGGCAAGGATAAATTATAATTAACAAATGACGTTTCAATAAAATACTTAATTAAAATATATGACAAAAGAGAATAAAGGGAAGTAAATGGATTATACTGTTGTGAAGTTACATTTACACAAAGTAGTACAATCTTCAGTAGAAGTAGACCAACATAAGTGAAGGATTCACATGCTAGTCCCTAGAGCAACGACTGAACATAATGGAAAGTGGCGTAAGTAATCCTCTGCTTACTATTGCTGCAGAACATATCATCTACAATATAGTTCATATTTACTTGTTTGTTTTCCACTAGGCTAGAACTCAGTAATGTACCTCCATCACATAATCCATATCTGACTCATGTTGGAAACTGGGAAAACATTTAGGCAATCAATAAAAAACATTTCATTGGAGTGCATTAAACAAATAAGGACAGAAAAGCTCCACTACTCGGGTAGATTGTTGCCATACATTTATTTTATTTTATCTTATTGATATAAAGATTGGATTAATGGGCTATAGGAGAAAAAACAACTTAAAAACAAAAACGTATTTCCAAAAAACAGTATGTATGAAGCTGCCTGTTTCCGTTAATGACACACCAACCATTTCTACTCAACCATCCTGCTGAGAAAAACTACGAAAGCTGGAAGATATTCAATATTTTGTTTGAAGGCACCACAAACTCAATGAAGCAAGCGATTGAAGAAACTGAATCTTAATTAGAAGAGAAGCCCAAGTGATAAGACCCAAATCTGGTTAACCCTTTCCCGCAGGTCTTCTTCTTCTTCTTTTTTTTTTTTTTTGGTACTGATTCAAAGGTGATAACAAGAAGCCCAGGTGCCAAGTAAAAAGTTTTAGCTAAGAAGTTAAGCAGCTGACCAGGGCTTCCAGCAGTCTCACCAACCCGACAGACACAAGTTGGGCTCGTGGTCCACCATGGCTGAGAGGATCTGGAAAAAACCCAAGGACTGATTTGGCATCCTTTAATGGGCTATGTTCTCAGTGTCAGTATGAACCAGAAATAGAAAGTTCCTCACAAAACATGACAAGCGGCTTCAAAAGAATTGAAGTATTGATTGAGATGAGATGAACTACCCCACTCTACCTTTCAAAGCAAAAATAAAATGCTCCCAGGACAAAAATAAAACCATCCAGAGCCTCCAATTTCCTCTATAGTATTTTATACAGAAAATCTAGCATGCAATAATTAAAATAAAAAAAACTAAAACAAAAAACTATGCACATGGGAAGAAAACAGGTTCAGGGTTACATGTGGTTTCTCCATTTAAGGAGATACCTGGGCAGAAAGAGCTAACCTTGGTTACACCCATGCAATTTAGAGTGACAGTGAAATATCACTGCACACCAATTAGAAGGACTCCAAATTTACTTATGGCCCCTAGTTGTTGATGTTGTTTTAATCTCATTTACAAATTAAAGATCAGGTTTTAAAAGTGGATCACAATTATTCTTTTCACAAAACTTGTTTATATTTTTCTTATTGTATCTCTCCTTTCTTACTCTTTTCTAGATCAGTCTTTAGCATAACTTCTAATCTGTTCTGTACTTCTTTAAAAAACTATTTAAAACAATCATTAGTAGTATGTATACATGTATTTCTTTGATTTTCTTTTACTAATTGTAAATTTGGCATGTGCTAACAGTAACATTTCCAAAATGCAGATGCACATCCCTTCACAGAAGTGACCATGATTAACAGTGAAGTGCTATATGAACAGATATACAAATAGATATTCATTTATAAATATATTTATATACATGTGCACATATAAAATAAATTACAATTTACTTTATTATTAATGTGACTTGGACATATCTTCTTCAAGTATAAAAGAACAGTCTAATTGTAAATCTATATGATAGTCAGTATGAACACAGTATAATGTACTGAAAAATAGATCTTTTATCATTTTTAACCATACCTCTGTGCACATTTGTGAGTATCTTTGTTGACTATAGTATTAGAAGGAAAATAACTGTTTAGAAAGGGTAGGACATTTTAAAAATGTGTTTTAAAGTGCCAATTTAGCCCAGCCGGTATGGCTCAGTGGACTGAGCATTGTCCCATGGACTGAGAGGTCTCTGTTAGATTCCCAGTCAGGGCACATGCCCGGGTTTCGGGCTCGATCCCCAGCTGGGGGGTTAGGGGCGTGCAGAAGGCAGCGGATCGATGTTTCTGTCTCACATAGACATTTCTCTCTCTCCCTCTCCCTTCCTCTCTCTCTAAAAAATTCAATAAAAACATATTAAAAATAAATAAATAAATAAAACATAAAGTGCCAATTTAATTTTCAAAACCCCGGTGCCATTTTTTTCTCCCTCAATAATTTGGTATAAAGATAAAAAGAGTATCTTATTATTAATTTAAAATGCAGTATTATTAAGCATATTTCATATGGTAATTGGCCACTCATACCTTTTTTCTATTGTGAGAGACTGAATGATCAGATCATACATAAAAATGACAAAAAAGAGACAATGACTAGACCATATATAAAAATAGAACTCTGACCCAGCCTCTGCAGCTGGTGAAACCCAATTACAAATTCTGCAGCACCTGGCCCAAAACAATGAGGACCTGATCAATAACTGCTTCCATGAACCTTTGATGAACACGAGAAAGCCAAGTATGACCCCTAACCAAATATATACAATGTCCCACTTCTAGGTAGCCATCCTCTACCTCCCCACAAGCCAACAACCTCCAATCAGGGCACACCTGAAGCTTGCCCTTTTACCGACCAAAAAACTTTCCCACTCTGCAGCCTGCCTTTGATTCTCTGCCAAAGACAAGTGATGATGATATTTTCTTGTTCTCATTTTATGGTATTCATTTCCGGAATTGCATGACTATTTTACTATTGTATTTGTTAAACAGTCTATCATCTCATAAATATTTGAAATACCAAAATGAATAATATATATAAATCACATATACACATATATCCTTGTTACTTTCAGTCATACATATATATATCCATATATATCCTGTTATGAATTTATTCCACTATGTATTTGTATAAATCATTTCAGATATAGACTATTTCTGTCAAATTGAATGTTATCATATATTTTATAATTATTATAGATGTAAAATATTTTCCTTTAAGTAGCATATAACATTATTGTTTATCAAGAGTTATATTTGTTCTCATACAATTTCTCATTCATATCAATATTAGCATCAAATTAACAATTAAAATAAATTGTTTTGATATTTTGCATGGGAATTTGCATAACTCATTTTATTTTGTATATAATATGTGCAGATATTTGTATGTATTTTAATGAGAAATTAAAATTGAATATTTTGAACCTTGCCCTGGTAGCTCAGTTGGTTAGAAGGGTTGTCCCGATACACCAAGGTTGCAGGTTCCATCCCTGGTCAGGGCACATATAAGAGTCAATCAATAAATGCATAAATAAATGGAAAACAAATCGATGTTTCTCTCTCTCCTTTCCTCTCTCTCTCTAAAATCAGTAAATAAATAAAATTGGATATTTTAGATTTTTAAAAATATTTTTTCATATGAGATTTTTTTGCTTTTGTTTTGTTGCTACTGTCAATCCAATGAATTATCTTTATTTACATACATGCAAAATATTAGATTGCTAAAATAGGTATTACGTTTTAAAAATATTTTATCAGTAAAATGTGTCTTGGACATCTATGTGAAATATACATATATTAGTGAAGTATATGAGTGTATACCAGCAAAAACTTCTGATAATTAAAGCACATTACTTACCAAGAAAGATGACTTCAATGATGGTTGTCTTCTCAAAAGTATCTTTGGAGAAATGGCAAAAATAGAGCAGTATCTTTCCAATGCTGAAAGAAAAAATAAAACTATCAAACCAGAATTCTTTATCCACCAAAATTATCCTTCCAAACTGAGAGTGCAATAAGATAGACACATAAAAAAACTTGAGATAATTTTTCCTGTCCAAAAAATAATACATAATCCCACAGAAAGTTCTTCAAGCTGATAGAAAACAACAACAACAACAAAATAATACCTGATAGAAATTAAAGAAAAGAGAGAAGAGCACTGGATAGGGAAAATATGTAGATAAATATAAAGGACTACTTTTTTCTATATTTCTTTGTAAAAAAAAAAAAAAAAAAACTGATTCCTTCAAGTAAAAATGATAAATAGTACTTTAGAAGTAAAATACATAATTTTCAAAATTAATCAGTTTAAGCTTTGTTCATTTAACTGAATATACAATAAATTTAATTTAAGAAGCTAAAAGAGCAAAAATAAATTACATATACTCAATTTAAGTTTTTAAATAAGAATACTTAAGCCTGGCCAGTGTGGCTCACTGATTGAGCATCAACCCATACACCAAGAGGTCGCCAGTTCAATTCCCGGTCAGGGCACATGCCCAGGTTATGGGCCAAATTCCCAGTGTGGGGCATGCAGGAGGCGGCCAATTGAAATTCTCTCTCATCCATGTTTCTAGCTCTCTCTCCCTCTCCCTTCCTCTCTCTCTGAAATCAATAAAAAGGAAAAAAAAAAAAAGAATACTTAAATATTTGACAAAAGAGTAAAAAGCAAAGGGAGAATAAATGAATTCATCCTGTTATGAGGTTACATACACATAAATTAGTACTATCTTAATCTAATAGATCAAGATCATTTGAAGATTCATATGTCAATCTTTTGAATAAGCAGTAAATATAATACAAATAGGTATAGGTAACATTTTGGTTGTTATTTTAGCATGAAAAAATACCACAAAATTATCTTCCATATTATACTCCAGATTTACTTGTCTGTTTTCCATTAGGCTGTATTTCAACAACATACTTGCATACCTGGCACATGTAGGAAATGAAAGAAACATTTTGGCAGAAGGCATGGCACAGAATAACATACTCAGTTGGGGGGGGTAAGAGGGAACAGGAAGAGATTAATCAAAGAACATATATGCATATATGCATAACCCATGGACACAGACAACAGTGTGGGGAAGGCCTGGGGTGGGGTGAAGTGGGGTGGGGGTTGGGTGGAGGAGGGCGCTAAAAGAGAGAAAATGGGAGCTATCTGTAATACTGTCAACAATAAAAAAAGAAAGAAACAAACAAACAAAAAAAACCCTGAATAACTAAAGGAGAAAAAATAATTAAAACTAAAACACATTTCAAAAAATAGGATGTGCAGAGCCATTTTCTTCCAGTAATGGTGGACAAGACATTTCTGCCCAACCATCCTGCTGAGAAAAACTAGGGAAGCTGAAAGATATTAAACATTTGGTGCAGAGGCACCACAAACCCAAAGAAGCAAGCATCTGAAGAAATGGGATCTCATAAGAGAAACCCAGGCACTAACACAAATTTGGTAGCCCTTTTCCCTACAAGCCTTTTGCTGATTCAAAGGAGGCTATTAAGAACACAAGAAGCTAAGAAAAAGTTACAACTGACAAGCAAATCAGCTGACCAGGGAGGGCTTCCAGCAGTCTCAACCACCCCCATCCACCCCCACCCTCAGGC
Source organism: Tadarida brasiliensis (assembly GCA_030848825.1). Classification (NCBI taxonomy): domain Eukaryota; kingdom Metazoa; phylum Chordata; class Mammalia; order Chiroptera; family Molossidae; genus Tadarida; species Tadarida brasiliensis. Next base: position 115,336,191 of record CM061280.1, on the reverse strand, counting down.
AGAAAGGATCTGGAAAACAATAACATCCTTAAGGGTCTATGCTGTCAATGTCAAAATGAACCTAAAATTTAAAACTACTCACAAGCCCTGGCCAGTTTGGCTCAGCGGTTAGAGCATCGGCCTGTGGACCAGAGAGTCCCGGGTTTGGTTCCCGCTGAGGGCACGTGCCTCGGTTGCAGTTTGTCCCTGGCCCCGGTTGGGGTCGTTGTGGGTGGCAACCACTCAATGTGTTTCTCTCTCTTCCTCCCTCTCTCCCTCTCACTCTATCTGAAGATGGGTGCAAAAATGTCCTCGGGTGAAGATTAAAAAAAAAAAAAGAAAATTAAAACTGCTCACAAAATCTGAGACCCAGCTTCAAAAGACTCAATCACTGACTGTAATGAAATGAACTGTCCTTAATCTAACTGCCTCCCAGAAGCAAAAGAAAATGCTCCCTGGAGGAAGATAAGATCACCCAGAACCTCTAATTAACTCCTACAGTATTTCATATATAAATTCCTGCATGCAATAAAAAATAACTATATGTGCAAAACATGAATGGGAACAAAATATTAGCTTCAGGCCTGCAGTCCATTTTTTTTCCATTTACAAGGGATTCCTGAGACAGAAAGAACAAAGAGTTACACCCAAGTAATTTAGAGTGACATTGACACACCACTTGCACACCCATCAGAGTGCTACCATTAAGAATACTAACCCGAACAAATGCCAACAAGTATATGTATAGAGCAATTGTGTCATCTATACACTGCCAGTAGGGTATAAAATCATATAATCAGATTACAAAGCACTTTGGTATTTTCTAAAGTATCTTAAAGATACAATTATCATGTGACCCAGCCATTCCATTCCTTGATGTTTATCCGAGAAAAATGTTAGTGGGCATGCACACAAAAAATAGAGTAAAAATGTTCACAGCATGAAAAAGAGGGAAGGGCTAGAGCTGGATCAGAAGGGGAATATCCGAAGATGCACATGGAAACCTGGGAGGGGAATGAATATATTCATCATCTTAATTGTGGGGGTGATTTCAAAAATATATAAATATCTTAAAAATTACACTATTTAATGCTGTGTGGTTTATTTTAAGTCAACTATACCTTTAAAAAGCCGTTAAAATGTGTGGGATCCACCAAAGTATATATCTAAAGAGAGATTTTAGCAAAAAAAAAAAAAATTCTCCAAAGATCTGATAACCCACCTCAAAAATTGAGAAGAGTTGATTTAAACCAAAACAATAATAGAAATAAAAGAAAATCAGAATCATTTAACAAAATTCAGAAAAAAATACAAAGTTAAGATCAACAAACCAGAAATTGTTAATTTTTTTAGAAAAGATTTAAAAATTATAAATCCTGGCAAGACTGATCACAAAAAAAGAAAGACAGATATCACATAATCGATATCAGAAATATAGAATGGATCATTACTATAGATTGCTCAAGACCCTTATATAATATTTGAAGTCATATGACATGAGAAAATTCCAGAAAAAAAGAGTTTAGCAAAACAAATATAGAAAATTCTACGTGTTTTAATTAAATTGTACCCATAATGAAAATCCTTCCTACAAATGATTTCTATGGTCTGAGGCCTAATTGTGTGAATTTTCCCATAAAATTCAGAAATAAATACCACCAATCTTGTACAACCTCTTCCACAAAAGACAAATAGTAAAAAACACTCAACAAAATATTTAATGAGATCCCTATAAATTTTATACTAAACTGAAAAAGATATTAAAAGAAAGAAAAATCAATGGTTGATATGCTTCATGAAAAAAAAATCCTTATTTTTAAAAAACAGAATTCAAACACATTTCAACTATAATACCCCATGAACAAAATGGTTTTAATTCCAGAATGAATTCTTAGTGTCTTAACACTTTAAATTCAAATCTCTTTGACAAAAGACAAAATCATGTCACCATCACAACAGCTACAGAGAAATCAATTGGCAAATTTGCTATACAGCTATGAGTTTAAAAAACTCAAAAAACTATAGCCAACATCATAATTAGTGATGAAATATAGAAAAACTCAACCTGAGATCAGGATGGAGGCAAAGACACCTACTATTAACAGTTCTATTTAACATCTTATGGAGGTCATATTCAGGCCAATATTGCAGGGAAATGTTTAAAAATGCATAAATGATTGGAAAGAAAGAAATAAACCCATCTTTATTTATAGAGTGTGTGTTTATGTTTCCAGAATATCTAAAAACAATCTATATGTAAGAAATTAGAATAACTGTATTTAGCAACATTACTGGATTCCATACAGTTAAATCTAAACACATTTGTCTAAGAACAGGAATCCTCACTAAACATTTTGCATACATAATAAGAAATGGCATGAAAACCATACATAAGATTGTAGTTTTAAGTCTTTTTCCATATACTAATCAGATAAAAATTGAGAGGATTTTAAACCTGGTTACTGTTGTCATTTTTTCTGATATCATGGCAACATAGGCCCCTGAATATTAAATAAACTCTACATTAAACTTGACATTTAATTCTAGAACAGTAAAAAGAGCATTCTTTGTGACAATTTTACTTATGGATCCCAGTTTAATGATTTCACTAATTAGAAGTTAGCTTCCTATAAATAGTTCACAACTAAATTAAACTATTTGTCCACATAAATTTTCTATATTTTTAAGTAATTTCTTTCTTATCTTGCTCTGTTCTAATTCTGGCTTTAAGCATAACTTCTCACTATACTATACTACTTTTATTTTTCATTTTTTTAAATATGGTTTTATTGATTTTTCTAGAGAGAGAGGAAGGGAGAGAGAGAGAGAAATATCTATGAGAAACATCCATCCATCAGCTGCCTCTTGTAAACCCCCTACTGGGATCAAGCTCACAACCCGGGCATGTGCCCTGACTGGAAATCAAGCAGGGAACTCTCAGTCTATGGGACGACATTCAATCCACTGAGCCACAATGGCCGGGCTGTACTATACTACTTTGAAAAATAAAAAAGTAGATGGTTCAAAAGAATCATTAGTAATATGCTGTGACCTGACAAGTTTTTATTTAATTGATTACAAATAAGATATGCACTCAGTGGAAAATTTCCCAAAAAATGCGGATACATATCCTTTCATAGAAGAAAGCATGATTATCAGTAAAGAATATAATTTAACAAATATACATGTGAATATGCATTTGTATAAATAATATATTTATATATTTGCGAACACATGAAAAAAATTATAATTTGCTTGCTTTTTATTAAAAATATGTCCTGGTGCATGGCTGGTGTGGCTCAGTTGGTTGGGCATCGTCCTGTGCACCAAGAGGTCGATGGTTTCTCTCTCTTGAATTAAACCCATTTTGTTCATATATGTGTGTATATATATTCATAAACTTATTACTTCCACTCCCATTCTATATTTCCTGTTACTGAATTGGTTTTGATATGTACTCTATTTACATATATCATTTCATCAACAGAATGTTTTCAAAAGTAGAATTTTATTGTATATTATATAATTACAGTAGACATACATATTTTGTAGTAATATTTCACTTGTTTTTTATCAAGTCTTATAGTTTCTCATTCACTTCAATGTAGTATCAGAACAATTAAACTATTTTGATATTTTGCTTATGAATGTGTTTAAATTGCTTTAATTTGTATATAATCTATGCATATTTTTACATATTTTAGTAAGAGAAAAATGGATGCTTTGGCGTTTTTCATGTGACCTTTTTTTTTTTTTTTTGCTTTATTCTATTGCTATTGTAAATCCAATGAAATGAAATATCCTTTTATTTATACAAATGGGAAATTTTGGATTGACAAAATATCTATTTAAACTTTAAAATACTTTAGTAGTAAACTGTATATTAGGTATGCATACGTATGCAATATAAATAATATTAGTTAAGTGTACAAAACAAACCTCTGAGAAGTAAAGATAAACTACCTCCCTAGGAATGACGATTTAAAAGACGACTGCCTTCTCAACAGAAGCCATAGAGAACCTCAGATAACGGAGCAGAATCTTTCTGATGATGAAAGAAAAAAATAAAACGATCAACAGAATTCTAAATTCGGAAAAATTATCTTCTCAAACTGAGAGTGAATTACAAGTTAAACCACATAAACAAACCTGAGACGATCTGTTGGTTACAACTCCTTACTTTACTTTATAACCTATTAATTTACGTTACGACCTGTCCATTTACGGTACTACCGAAAGTTCAAAGGTTGAAGGGAAATGGCTCTTGATGGAAACTGAGAAGCAAGGAAATGCTTTAACAGCAGTGAGAGGAAGACCAACGTTGCGCCCTCTTCTGGTGGAGGTCGGTGATGTGAGTTGCCTGGAATTTCAGCCCAGCAATTTATGTAGCATCAATTGCCGCAGTGCATTGGTACAAAGATTCACTAAACTTGTCACAGAATCCTGGGAGAAACTATAAACCCATCACGTGAAGGAAAGGATGTTAATGAATGCGTGGACATGCGGGACCCAATTATATGCTGTTTATATGTAAGTAATTTAAATCTCAAGACACTGTCAGCCTGAAAGTAATAGTATAAAAAATAATATACCATGTAAAATTAAGCAGAAGAAAGCTTGATTGGGTACATTAATGTCAAAATAGACTTCAAGAAACAGAATATATCTGGAGATATAGAGGGGCATTTCATTATGATTAACACATTTATCAGGAAGACAATAATCCTAAATGTTTAGGCACCTAACTACAAAACCTCAAAGTACATAAGACAAGGCCTGATTCTTTTTTTTTTTTTTTTTTTGTAATTTTTATTTCTCTGCTAAAATCTTAATTTTGTCTTCTATTTATTTGAGCATATCAGGCATTTTTAACGCATATCTAAGAGGTCTTTTATCTGGTTAACTTGTGGTTCTATTTCCATTATCCGCTGTTTTATTTGAATTTTAGTCTTATGTTCTTTTCTCCTACTTATCCTGGTCATTTTTAATTGTGTGCCAGAAACTATATATGAAAATTGTAGGATAATTCAAATTTAATTTTACTCAGGCTGAGCAACTAACAGAACTATCATTTCCAGACTTATTTAATCCAAACATATTCAAATGATTCCAAGTTGAGCCTGGTAAGAGTTGGTTAACTTCAGGTTCACTATTGCTCCCAAACAATAGCCCTCAATGTCCCACCCAAACCCAGCAGAATTTACAGCCTCTTATCCTGCTGTCTACCACACATAGACACTGATTAGTGAATCCTGAGATCTGGTTTTCCCTGTGGCCTTGTGAGTTTATTGGAAGTTCTGCTCATTGTTCTGCCTCTAAGTAAAATACCTGAACCTGTCGATCCCTCATGAGGAAAGATAGCTGCAAATGCTCAACTGAATTCCATGGATCTTCACTTTATAATTTTTCTGGCAGACAATTGCCTTTATTAATTTTTCAATATCTTTCCCTAAGATACACACCTGTATATTAGCCCTTATCTTCTCTAATATATCTCCTTATTTACTTGACTGCTTCCACATTAGGCAGTAACCCAATAATGTACCTCCAATAGACAGACCATACTTGGCGCACGTTGGGAACTGGGGAAACATTTATGGATTAAATGAAATGTTTAAATGGAGGGAAATTAAGCAAATGATGACAAAAAGGATTTAATTCTCAAGAACATTTGCCCTGAAATAAATTATTAATCTTGTTAAGACATAGTTTGGGTTAACTGGCCAAAAGAAGCAAAACTATTACAAACTAATACATATTTTTTAAAAATAGTATTTGTAGAGATGTCTGCTTCCAGTAATGGCAGACCAGACATTTTAGTGTAACCATTCTACTGAAAAAAACTAAGAAAAATGGAAAATATTAAAGATATTACTCAAAGTTACTAAAGACCCAAGGAAAAAACAGAGAAAGGAGAAGCCCAAGTAATGAAAACCAATTTGGTGCCATTTTTTCCCCCTTAATTACTTTACTAGCTCAAGAGATAATTGAGGACTCAAAATGCTAAACAGAAAGTTGTAGCTGAGAAGCTACGCAGCTAATAAGGCCTTCCAACAGTCCCACCAGTCCAGGGGACAAAAATTGGATCTGATTACACACCAGGGAGGAGAGGTTCTAAAAAACAATCCAACAAATCATTTGACATCTCTGAGACAATATGCTGTAAATGTAAATATGAACCAGAAATACAAAACTCCTCACAAAACCTAAGATCGAGCTTCAAAAGGACTCAGTCCCTCATTGTTATGAGATGAATTGCTCCCACACTCACTGCCCCTCAGAAGCAAAATAAAATGCTCCCTTGCCTTCAATTATCTCCATAGTATTTCATACAGAAAGCCTAGTTTGCAATCAAAAGTAGCTCTACATGCAAAAAGGAAAAGATTAGCATTAGGTCTGTATTACATTTTCTCCATTGTGGATGCCTGGGACAGAAAGATTAATGACTTAGTTGTACCCATACAATTTAGAGTGACAGAGATATATTGCTGTATACCTATTAGAGGGACTCCAATTGAAAGTACTAATCATTCCAAGTTCTGGCAAGGATGTAGAGCTACTGTAACTCCCATACACTACTGATAGAGCATAAAATAATCCAATTATCTGGAAAAATTCATTGACTTTATCTTACTTATGATGTGATCCATCTCTTCCACTTCTGGGTATTTATCCCAGAGAAGTTAGAGCATATGCTTGTATACATATTTACATAAGAATGTTCATTGCCACCCTGGATGGTGTGTGGCTCAAATGGTTGAGTATCGTCCCATGCACCAAAGAGTTGCCAGTTCAATTCCCAGTCAGGTCACATACCAAGGTTGTGTGTTCAGTCCCAGTTGGGGTGCATACAGGAGGCAACTGATAAATGTTTCTCTCTCACATCGATGTTTTCTCTCTCTCTCTCTCTCTCTCTCTCCCTCCCTCCCTCCCTCCTGTCTCTGAAAAAAAAAATCAATAAAAACATATTTAAAAAGAAGAAAGAATGTCATTGACTAGACATGAGGCCATGGAGACAGTCAGGAGGGGTGAGTATACAACACCACATGGAAATTTTGGCAGGTAACAGTTATGTTCATTATCTTGTTTCATTAATATATACATATGTGCAAATCATATCACATTATAGATTTTTAAGTTGTACAGTATATTATATATCAATTAGACCTCAATAAACCTTTCAAATGTGTCTGATGCACCAAAACATGCATCTAAAGAAAATTTTCCACATTAAATGCAAAAGAGAAAATGTTGGAAAATTTAGGATCTTATTATTCCTCATAAGACTTTAGAAAGAAATGGTAAAGTGAAGTAAATAAAATAATTAAATTAAAATCAAAATTTTATAAAAGTTTTTGTAAAGAAAAGGGAATTATTTTATTTTTGTTATAGGGAATGCATTCACAGGATTCAAAATATGAAAGTTATAAAATAGTCACCAGTGATATATTCAATGTCACCCATGAACACCTAATTACCCACTTCTATAGAGATAATCTAAGCAAATTAAAGTAAATACAGTGTATAAACTTCCCCCCATTTCTGCACAAATGATAGTATTTTATGCCTACTATTGAAATTCTGCATTTATTTTACACCTAATACATATTAGAGATCATTTATATCAGTATATCAAAACCATCCTCGCCCAGGCTGAGTAGCTTAGTTGGTTGAGTGTTGCCCTGTGCACCGAAAGGTTACTGGTTTGATTCCTGGTCAGGGCACATACCTGAGTTGTGGGTTCAGCCCCTGGTTGGGATACATATGGAAGGCAACCAATCAATGTTTCTCTCTCTCTCTCCCTTCCTCTCTCTAAGCATGTCCTTGTGTAAGGATTGAAAAAAAAAAACAAAAAAACAAGCATCCTCATTCTTTATTATGGCTACATAGTATGCCATCAGATGGATGCATCAAAGTTTAATTAGCCTCAAAAGGTAGTTTTAAATTAATGAATTAATGTAATTCAAAAAATTTACATGCATATATGCATAACCAATGGTCACAGACAAAAAGTATGGTGAAGGTAGAGGGGGACAGGAGTAAGGAAGAGGGTGTCAATGGGGGAAAAAGGAGAAAAATCTGTAATACAACACTAAAGATAATTTAAAAATTAATAAATTTTTAAAAATAGAAAGAGACTCAACAAAACCAAAGAGTTGTTTTTAAGTTTAATGAAATTGATAAACATCTAGCAAAACTGATATGGAGAAAAGAGAAGGCACACATAATCCTTATTAAGAATATAATGGGGGTCATCACCACAGATTCTAGAGACATAGCCATAAAACTGTAAGCAGTTGTATCCAATAAATTTGACATGAGATGAAATGACAAAATTCCAAGAAAAACACACTTAAAAAAAATAAAACTTAGAAAATCTGATCTTGCACAATCTGTTCCAGGAAATGGAAACAGTAAAAAGCTTCCAAAAAAGTTTAATTTGACTCATTTGAAATTTATAACAAATTGACAAGGATTTATAGAAAGGAAAATCGAAGGTTTATCTCTTTCATAATTGAGTGGGGGAAAAAAACTTGCTGGGTGTAAGTTCAAGAAAAAAAATCAAGCATAATTCAAGATACCACAAACAAGTAATTTAAAAATTACATTACTATAAAAATACCATTTACAAAGGCATCAAAAATAATCAAACTCTGAAGTATAGGTTTAATGAAAGGTGTGCAAGATCTGTATACAGCAAACTGTAAGAAATTGTTGAGAAATATTAATGGAGACATGAACAATTGGAATGGTATAATACTTTTATGGATTAGAAGATTCAATATCTTTAATCTTTCCACACTGAGTCACAGATTCAATATAATCCCAATTAAAATCCCATCATTTCTAATGATGTTACATTTCTTCCCCTGCATGCTAGTCATATGAATGTTTTCATTTTGTGAAAATGAATCAATCTGTAACTTATGACTGATGTACTTGCTTGTATGCTTGCTGTACTTTGATGAAAACTTGTATTTATTAAAGCAAAATGTTGCAGTTGTCATTTTTCTTTGAAAAAAATATTCTTTTTTTTCCTCTTAACCAATTTAAAACTAGTTTAAGAAGTTCAAGAAACCAGGATTGGAAGATTTAATAAGAGAAATGGATATACAGTTTATGTTTCACGTAGTAACCAAAGATTAACTAGATCACAATAAAAAGAATATTATGATGTATAGTACAAGGGGAAGAAGGAAAAGAGGAAGACAATGATGACTACAAAGAAACTGGAAAGGGAAGAATAAAGAAAATAAGATTTAACACTATTGAGTAAAAAATATGAAAAAGGTTAAAGAAAACTTTGATGAACATTAAGAAATAATATGCAGGGGGTGTAGGAGGGGGGCACGGGACTAGCTTCCAAATGACTGATTTTAATATAAGAAGAGACTGAGAGAGAAACAACCATCAAAATGGAAAGGGAATCCACTGTATGGGAGAGCGTAATTGCCAATGATACATCAGATAAGGGGTTAATCTCCAAAATATATAGAGTGCTTATACAACTCAACAAAAGGAAGACAAAGAACCAAATTTAAAAATGGGTAGAGGAACTAAATAGACACCTCTCCAAACAGGACATACAAATGGCTAAGAGGCATATGAAGAAATGCTCAACTTCACTAATCATCAGAGAGATGCAAATTAAAACAACAATAAGGTATCACCTCACACCTGTCAGAATGGCTGCCATCAACAAATCATCAAACAACAAGTGTTGGCCAGGGTGTGGAGAAAAGGGGACTCTAGTACACTGTTGGTGGGAATGCAGACTGGTGCAGCCACTATGGAAAACACTATGGTGTTACCTCAAAAAATTAAAAATTGAATTGCCATTTGACCCAGTGATCCCACTTCTAGGAATATACCTTAAGAAGCCTGAAACACCAATCAGAAAGAATATATGTACCCCCATGTTCATAGCAGCACTATTTACAATAGCTAAGATCTGGAAACAGCCCAAGTGTCCATCAGTAGACGAATGGATAAAAAAGCTGTGATACATATACACAATGGAGTACTATGCAGCTGTAAGAAAAAAAAGATCTCTTATCCTTTGAGATGACATGGAGGGACCTGGAGAGTATTATCCTAAGCGAAACAAGCCAAGCAGAGAAAGACAAATATCACATGATCTCACTTATTTGTGGAATATAATGAACATAACAGTCTGAGGAACAGGGTAGACCCAGCGATGTGGAAGTAGGGTACAGACTGACAACCCTCAGAAGAGGGGGTGGGGAGGAAGGGAAGGGATAAACCACAGAACTTATATGCATGTACACATAACTGATGGACATGGACAACAAAGCTGGGGACGGGTGGGGGGGATGGGGAGGAGGGTGTCAATGGGGAAAAAAGGAGAAACATCTGTAACAAAAATAAATTAATAAAAAAAAAGAATGACAAAAAAAAAAAGAAGAGACTGAGAGAGGAAAAGCGTAAGACATCTATTTCATCTGGATCTACATTACTCATCTATAAAGCTAGAGCTATGGAATTAATTAACACAGAAATTCCTTCCAGCACTTCAAAGTTAGTTATGTGACAAAAAGAGCATTGAGCCTATGGGTCAGAAATTTGGTTTTCATTTTTAGTATTGTCATACCTGCTCCTAGGCAAGTTTCCTAACCTTTCAGAATCACAGTCCCTTCCTGTTTAAAACGTTGATAATATTTGCTTATTCACCAGTCAGCATTGTCATGAGAATCAAATTTGACAACTGAAAGCAGAACAATCTATAAATGAGTCTTAAACCCTATAAGTCATTATAAAAATGTATTTATATTATATTACAGATCATGTAGTGGTTTTTATTATAGCTGCTAAATGTGCTTTAAGTTTTCATTTTCTGTAAAATGATGTGTACTATACAAATATCGGTGAAAGACTTCAATTCAGAAATGTGACACGGTTATTAGATATTTGAATTTCAATTGGAGACTTCATGATCATGGCATATTAAATTATTAATAAGCCTCAAATTGATGCAGGATATAATTTTTATAATTAGAAAGAAAATGTCATCAGCATGTGAAGGTTTAACATTATTTAGGTGAGAATATTTTTAAAGAAATAACATTTAACAATTAAAAACTATAACAATATAACATAAAAAACCCTCTAGTATCACAAATACTGCATCGTCTCATGAAATAGGAAATAATAGTTTCAACGATTCAAAGAAAATTATCACTTATGAATAAGTTATTTCAATTATTAATATGGTCTGGTGGAAAGACTGTATTATTAGTAAGTAAAATGACTTCGTTTTATACTCCTTAAGATCTGCATTTTCTTCTGAAAAAGAAAATATCATCCTATCTACTTTATAGAACTTTATAGAACTCAGAAAAAGCATTAAAAAAATTTGAGTTATTATTACTGTGAATAGAAAAAAAATCTCAGTATCAGGGAGAAATAACATAATTTCTTTCTTTTTATCATTTTTAAATTAAAAAGACATTAAGTAGTAGTAAAGGTTATGAGCTTTTAGGTATCTTATCATTGCTTCCTGTAAGTTAGTGAAAGGTTTTATGGCCCAAGATGGATTTAACATAGGCTTAAGTAAACGGCAAGGGAATGCTGAATATGAGATTACTTTTGGCAACATGAGTGGTTAGGCAGAAATTGGGGGCTTGGAGGTTGGAGCTGGAATATATAGAGGAAAAGCTGGATATAAATAAGGAACTAACAATTTGGGGAAAGAAAACAAAACAAAACAAAAAAAACAATTGGGTGATATGTGGTATTTTAAGGTAATCATAGAAAAGCAAATGACAATGTTCCATTAAAAAAGAACTATTAAATCCAGTAATCAGTCACTACAGCATCTAATCAAGGAGATGAAAATGAGTGCCTTTAGCAGCTGATTGAGAAAAATGAAAATAGGAGACAAATTTTGTCAAGATTTGACAAGAAATGCCATTTGCTTTCTCGCTTCTTGGTTTTCTTCAAATCATAGTTAGGAACTTTGGCAGACTTCCAAATGCCTGTTGACTTCAAATTATAAGCATTCTATATAAGCTAACAGTTTATATTTTTTGCTAACTTTTTAAAAACGCATACTTGTTGAATAGTCATTTGGAAGACGGTCAAGTGAATCTATATTGCTGTTCCTTGAATCTTATAGAAATCAGCCACTAAAGCAATTCAGACAGTAAATCTAAATACATTTTTTAAATAAACATGTGATTGGCTTTATATTTTTTTTGGAGAAATGCTATTAATCAGCCTATTGTGATTGGGTTTTTATATATATTGACCTGCAATACAAGTTATTCTTTCCAGCCTCATCAACTTAAAATGATGATGATGATGGTAATGATGATGATAAAGTGACCTTAGAAATATACTCTCCTTTATCATATTTTAATTTCCTATTAAGATACACAAAACCACTAAATCTTTATTTAAAAGGCATTTAAAATGATGTTTCCTCTTAGAATTTCCAGTTCTGAAAAGTTTCTGATGTTTTGTTAAACATTTCAGGAAATTCAGTTTGCTTAAAGATGAAGGAAGCTTCATTTTCCTACATCTGATTTTAATGATACCAAAGATTATAAGGTAGTTTTTTCTTCAAAATCATGAAGTAACCAATGTTAGCATTACATTGTATAAGTTCACTCATTTGTTTAGCAATTTATTTAGCAATGGTACCAGGCTCTGTCTTAAACACTAGGGATTGAATAGTAAACTAAAAAAAAATAGGCAGTTCTTGCCCTCGTGGAGCTTACCTTCTAGGAGGAGAACATAGTCAAATAAATACATACCAATAAAATGTCAAATATTAGTAAGTGCTATGAAGACAAAATATCAAGCTGTATCCCCTTTGTCATTGTCTTATTTAAGCCCTCATGTTTTCTCTGAATTACAGTTATGCTTTTCCTATCTGTCCCTTCATCAATTTTGCCATTTACCAGTCATCAACATCATAAACAAAGGCATTTGTCTCTGTCTCTCAAAATCCTTCAGAAGAAATTGTTTGGTTTCTCATACAAGTCTCTAATGATCTGCCCCTTACAGCTGCACCCTTATCTCCCATCATGTGACCAAAACACTCTTCTATCTAGCCGTATTATAACATAGTCCTGCACCACATAAGGACATTTCAGTCAAGGACAGACTGCATATATGACCGTGGTCCCATAAGATTATAATGGAGCTGACAAATTTCTATCACCTAGTGACATAGCAGCTGTCACAGTGAAGTCGTAAAGCAATGCAATGCAATCCATTAATGTTTTGCGGAGTCTCAGCCTATCAATACTCATGCTCTTACTAAAATCTCCTGGGGACACTCACCTGGGCCTTGTGAGCTTCCCACAGACAGCTCTGCTTTTTAACAAATGTTAAGTCTGGACTGACCCTTGGGATTTTTATTATGATTATAAGACATCCTTCAGCAATAACCATTAGAAAACTTTGAAAGAAAAAAGAGTTTGCTACTTACAAGAACTAACAAGGGCCTTGGGTCCTGCTTTTATTGGGGTGGAAAGTGGGGGCCTAGGGTTTCAAAGGTTTATTCTTTGTTGGTGAATTTAAAATGTGAGAGCAGGAATTCAAAGACCAGGGAGAGAAAAACAAGTGGTCCAAATGGTCAGCTATCACAATTAACCAAGATCTCTAAAACAAAGGAGCCTCAGTGTGGGGAGGTGGACTGGCTATTTAGTCCAGTGGCTGGCAAAGTGTTTATTTGAGATAGCCTTCACTGAAGTGGGTGCCTCTTTGAAATGACTGCCTCAGAAATCAAAGCTTAAGTCAGGCACCTGCATTAGGAAAAAAAAAAACACACTCTCAGGGCTTATACTACAATTACTCAAGTGTTTGTGGTGATGCTGGTATACACAAACCTACTGCATGCCAGTTGTATACAAGTATAGCACATGAGATTACAGTAGGAGGCTATACTAAGTGTGTAACAGTGGGGAATTGTAAGCCATCCCACCATTCTTTTGATATTGTTGCTGTAAATGCTGACTCTGAATAATATGTAGCTTGTAGATAAAAAACATGTTTGTATAAGCATCCTAGGTACTAACTTCAGAAGATGCAGACTTTGACCTTCAGTAATCCCAGTTCTGGGAGATTTGCTGAACTTCAAATGTAAAACTAGGATGATGTAGAACCAGGATGACGAAGACCAGGATGATGCACACCGGACCAACACTTGACTAGTTTTAAGATCTTTATCATAATGGACTGTGCTGGACTGTATGTAGAGAACTTTTCAATCCCTTCCCTTGATCTTTTTATTCTGCTTTCCCTCTCCCTCCTTATAAAAACCTCTGCCTACAATGAGATGTTGAGATGTGCTTTGGACAAGATCTCAGGTGACCAACACTTAAATAAATCTCTTCCTTTTTTTTTTACCAGTGTCTCATGAGTTTGGCTTTTGTGGCACCAGGCAGCCAAACCATGGTTTTGGTTACAAGTGTACTCTATGATGTTGGCATGACAAAGAAATCACCTAATGACACATTTCTCAGAACTATCCCCATTTTAAGCAGCACATGAGTGTATATTAAAGTTCCCTGGCTTTTTAATACCTCTACAAAAAACAACCCTTAATCGGAATTTTCTCAGCCATATTTTCCAGCTTGATAATTGCTACATATTCTAAATGAAATGTTATCTGTTCCTCAAAATTTTCCTTAAACTCCTGATTATTTAGCAGTTAATCAGTGGGTTTCTAAACCACTGTTACACATTTTTATTATAGGATGATTTACTATGCATATGTACATGTGTATGTATATGTATATATGTTATTTGTAGTACTTCTGAATTTTATAAACTTTTGTGAAATCTAGTGACAAGTTTTTCTTCTCTTTATCCCCATAGGTACAGAGCTTATAGCAAGATCTAGATAATTTTAGTTATTTAATGTATAAATAATAAATTCCAAATAGTGATCTAAATATTAATCACAGAAAATAGACAAAACTAAAGTTTGTAAATCTCTATGTAAACACAAGCCTCATTATGGGTAAAATTATGATATTTTAAAGAATTAGGTCATGATGATACTATACCCAGAGCTCATAGAGGGCAGAGCAGTTAACCTATCTTTAAAAACTAGAGTTTTTGTATTTTATGCAAATGATAAATATCTATTGCATAAACAGATCAATGAATGAATTAACTCTCATTGTCGTAATATTGATTAATGTTATTGACCAAGATACTGAGAAAAATCTTTACAAATATATTCTTTGACATAAACCTGAGATTTTGGAAATGGAATAGGACCTTTCTTTTCCACTCGTTCTGTGAATATGAATTTCCTGTGAATATAAAGAGTTGCCAGGCTATTGCTTAGAGAGCAGGCTTAAGCCATACCAGTGTACAAGATAATTTGAAAGTTGTAACAAGAAAATGTAATACACCATGGGATGTTTCTTCGTGTTCAGTGGTGTATCATCAGGAACTCTTCTAGCTTAACCAAAAATATCTTTTTGGTTAATAGTGAAAACTTTCAGTATTTAAAATGAGAAAGAAAAAAAGATAAAATTAGATGTCATCATTGTTGATCATTTGGAGGTTAAAAAGGCAGACCACCTCAAGGGAGAAGAGAGGTCACAAGTTCATTTACATAGTGCTTGACCATAGGCAAACGTCCTCCTAAGAGCAACCCTAAGAGGTAGGAGAGGAGGTAGAGGCAGTTTAGGCAGTAAAGGACAGGACCATAGGAAGGGAAGGCTGAGACATGTGGGGAAGTTTGAGATGACTTGGAGCTCAGCAAACAGGCAGCACACCTCAACCCAGTATATAGTAGATCTGGAGGATTATTCGGATTCAAAATAAAACTAAAATCAACATAGGAAATTGTGCCTCCAAGATCAGAAACTCCCAGCCCCCATTTATAGAAATGCAAATTAGAAGCTCCTGGAAGGAGTACAGGTCAATTACATAACAAAAAACCTGGAAAGCCTAGTTTCAGGCAAGAGAGGAACAGCAATTGATTGTAAAGTTCCTTTTTCTGGGACCCTAATGGTTTTGCAAATGAATTTTATTTACTGTTAAAGAATATATTGCTGTCAAGTCTCACCTATTCCAATTAATATACCTACTGGTTTCTGGGAGCAAGGCAACAGAATTGCTGAATGAGTTCTGCTGCGAAACTATAGAGTGTGTTTCTACTGCAGAAAGGCAGGTTACCTTAAAAAGGATTGTAGAGACTGGCCGGTGTGGTTCAGTGGTTGAGCATTGACCCATGCACCAAGAGCTTGCCAGGTTCAATTCCTGGTCAGGGCACATGCCCAGGTTGTGGGCCCAGTCCCCATTTGGGGGTATGCAGGGGGTGGCCAGTCGATATGCTCGCTCATCAATGTTTCTGTCTCTCTCTCCCTCTCCCTTCCTCTCTCTCTAAAAGAAAAAAAAAAAAAAAAGAATTGTAGAAAACCAAAATTAGATTTAGAAAAGAAACCAAAAGCAAACAGGATTTCTCCAAGGGCATTTCTCCTCCTTCTCACTGATAGTTTGGGAGAAGTTTAAATTATCATAAAAAGGGAAGCTGCTAAGACCCCTATAGATACCTGGGGCTACTTTATTTGTTTTTAACCACACCCAACTAAGTTGTCTCTTCCCTGGGAATAAAGCTTCTGTACAAATGTCAGAATAGCTAATCAATGTCTCTATTTAAAGCAGAACCTATCCACTTCCAACTAGGGAATGTTATGGGACAATATATATCTTTGTTAATCAAATCTGCCCCAATTCACCTGATAGGGCAAGCTTTTTAAAATCAGTGATGCCAGACTTCCGGTCAAGATGGCGGCCTAGGTGGACGCGGAATCGCGTCCTCCCACAACCACATCAAAGTTACAACTAAATCACAGAATAACTATCACTTAAAGACCACATGAAATCAAGCTGAATGGAAGCCCTGCAACTACGAAATTAAAGAAGCAGCAGAATGGAGACGGCATACTGCCCTCCAGGACCCTCCTTGTCGCCTGAAAGGAAACGAGATCCTGCAGCCAGGGGTGCCTGCGGAAGCTGAGCGACCCCCTCACCACGGAGGAACCCAGGAGCGAGGGAGCCGAGCGACCCCCCCCACCACGGAGGAACCCAGGAGCGAGGGAGCTGAGCGACCCCCACACCAACGGAGGAACCCAGGTGGAGCAGCGAGGGAGCTGAGTGACCCCCACACCAACGGAGGAAGCCGGCAACACACAGGAGAACTGAGCAAACTGAACAACGAAATTGACCCAGAGACATGGAGGTGGAGTACGGGATGACGGGCCTCAGAGGAGGGGGGCAGGCGGGGGAAAGAGATAAATCACAGAGCCTATGTGCATGGGTGCATAACCAATGGACATGGACAACAGGGATGGGGACGAGGAGAAGGGGAGGGGGAGGAGGGTGTCAATGGGGGAAAAAAAGGAAAAACATCTGTAACAAAAACAAATTAATAATAAAATAAATTATAAAAAATAAAAAATAAAATAAAATAAAATCAGTGATGCCCACAGATGCTTTTTCCAGAAGGGTAATATGAATTTAGAGCTAGATGACCTAGAGCTAAACCCAGGTAGGCAGGAAACAGAAGATTTAAACTGTATGGATGTTGCTAAGGCAGAATTCCTTGAAAGGATCAATTGGAAGCTAGCAAGGCATATATCTACCCCTAGACAAGGGAGCATCACCAGCAACCCACTTGGGTCCCCTCCCTGCTATGGGGAGTCTGTCTATCTTTCAAATAAAACTTTCCTTTCATTTGCCCCTTTGTCCATGAACTCATTTTTTGATTTTTCGAGACAACAAACCCGGACTCAAACACCGCTGCTTGGTTTCAATAGGTTGATATATGTCTGGAAGCTTTGACTGGATCACTGAAATAATACAAAAATTAAAGCAGGGCTGGAAATCAAAGCTGGTAATATCTGATTGTCATGTAAAATTAATTAGAAAATAAAACAACCCTTTTGACTGAGATTCTGTCTCTTAGAGATCTGAACCTTTCATTCACTGACTTGTAGATAGGACACACTTAATACTTTAAAGAACTGAATGGAAAAAGGGATGTTCCTTGATTATTGCTCAAAAATGTCCCCCAGCCCTGGCCTGTTTGGCTGAGCAGTTAGAGCGTCAGCCTGAGGACCAAAGAGTCCTGAGTTTGGTTCCAGTCAAGGGCACATACCTTGGTTACAGTTCAGTCCCTGGCCCTGGTCCGGGTCATGCAGGAGGCAACCAATTGAAGTGTCTCTTTCACATCGATGTTTCTTTCTCTCTCTCTCTCTCTCTCTCTCTCTCTCTCTCTCTCTCTCTCTCTCTCTCTCTCCCTCCCACTCTATCTGAAAATGAATGGAAAAATATCCTTGGGTGATGATTAAAAAAAAATGTCCCCCAAATATTTTGAGTTATAATAGCTTTACAAAGTCACTTCCACAACTAAGATGTATTATGCTCAGATCAAAAAATTAAGAGGCAATAATTAACTTTTTGTTTTACCCTATTTATCACAAGAATGACAACTTGAAGTTACAAAACACAATGAAAAAATATTCCATGCAAATATACTGCCACAGCCAAAGAAAAAAATTATATCCCATCAATTTTACATGCTGATACAATGGAACCACACTTGACTCTACCTTGCAAGAAAATAATTATCATTGCCTCATTTTGAGAGAAGATGGTGTGAGAACTCCGACTGGTAGTTGAACCATCTCTTGCTACAACAAAACAAGCAAGTAAGCAAAGGCCTGGAAAACCATCTTTTTATTAAAATCACTGTGGTCTTCTGAAAAGGTTTTGATTGATGTATATACTGTTTGTTTTAAAAATAAAATTTAAACCATATAAAGTGCTAATACCACATGGTATAATAGTTTCTATAAAAATATTGCATATATTATTGACTAGACTGAGGCATTATGTAATTTGGGCCTTGCATAAATTATCAATATATAAACCATTATTGCTGTGGAAATTCATTCTATTTGAAAAAGGTTTTAGCTTTCAGCATGAAAGAAGATTCAGCAAATCTTGTTTATGCACTAATACAAAGTCCTATGTTATCTATCTTGTTCAGCTATACTATTTTACACTCTATTGCCTGATGCATCTACCTAATTTTTATCATCTGAAAAATACTTAGTCACATTTTAATGTTTTTTTTAATTTACTGTTTCCATGTATAATGAAAGGATGAACATATCACTGAAAAAGAAAAAAGGATGGGAGAGAGAATAATTAAATCCATTTGCTTGCACATTGCTTCAGATTTAGCTAAGATATCTATTACAAATAACAAATGATGCAACCATATTTTATAAACTTCTGGAGCATCTGTACTCCAAGATTACTTTTAAGTTGTCTCCTAAATTTTCTTAACAATCTATGAGGAGCAAAAACAGACCAAAAATATCTGCAAATGTTCATTATAATTTTTATTGAAAGACTTTAGCCATATATTCCGATCATAAAAGAAAAATCATGCATTTTACCAAAGAAGAATATGGACAAAGAGGCAAAAAATTTTAGTTGTTTAATATTGAGATATTGACATAATTAATATATCAATATGCACATGTGTGTGTATCTATATTTCTATATCTTTTGTATTGTTTAATTGACCATTATTTTATCTAGTAATACAAATATGAGAGCATATCTTCTATTGTATTAGAAAATAGCATAGAGTAAGCTATGGCAATCCCCAACTAGGAGATATCCAGTGTTCATCACACAGACAGTATATAAATATGGACAATAAATAGAATGTTTGTATTTTTCATAATTTCAATCTTCCATCTTTATATGTGATTAAAAATTTTATAAACATTTGAATTCACCGTGTGCTCTTTTCTTATTCTTCAAACGTTATTTTTCTCTGCTTTGAATTCTATCCTACTCATATTTCAGGTTCACTCTCTAGGTCACTTTCCTCTCAAAAGACTTCCCTGTTCCTCCAGATCAAATTAAGTGTCCTGTTAGGTACTCCTGGAACATCCTTACTTTTCTGTCATAACATTTAACAAATGTTAATTTTTTAATTGTTTCTCTTCTACCACTAAACCTTTTCTCTGTTAAGGGAGCCATTGAGTTTATCTTATTTACCATTGTGATCTCTGACCCTACAAGAATGTCTGGCACATAATGTATTTCAAATAAAATGTTTTTGACTAAAAGTACTAAAATGAGCCCGGCCGGTGTGGCTTAGTGATTGAGCGACGACCCATGCACCAAGACATCGCCGGTTCAATTCCCGGTCGGGGCACATGCCCAAGTTGTGGGCCAGATACCCAGCAGGGGGCATCCAGTAGGTGGCCAATGGGTGTTCTCTTTCATCAATGTTTCTATCTCTCTCTCTTTCTCTCTTCCTCTCTCTCTAAAATCAATAAAAAAAAAAAAGAGTGCTAAAATGAGTATCTAGGAGAATGTCTAGAACATGTTACTTAAGAAATATTTGTTTAAATATGCATTATTACCTTTAGAACTCCCATCTCCTGCTATAACCATAATTTCACTTATGAAGTGGTAAATTGAAAACTTTATTTTATTTTAATTCCCAGAAAGTTTCATTCATAATTCATCAATATGGATCAAAAATGGAAGAAGCAATATGATATTGGATTGTATAATGGAAGAATCATCATAGATCTAAGCATGATACTAACTAACCAAGGTCCGTTTTTTGTAATAGGAAATGTATAGAAGAATTCTGAAAAAATAGCAGTGAAATTCTCACATGGCAGGATGGGTATAAGACACCCTTCCTTAGGCTCATACAAAGATTTCAGAGACTATTTTTCTAAGTGTAATAGTTTGCAGGGTAAGGCTCAGTGACACAATAGGTTATTTTCACCTAGAATTATTCTAGTTTACAAATTGTGCTTTTGGATATAGTCCAGAAGTAAGATTCATAAGTGAACTTATAATAGGATTGAAGTCTCACTTGAATTGTCAGAAGCTGACCCATTGCCAATCCACTCAGTCTGGAATGAATGCTTAGTCAGGCAACCTTCTAGCTTTGACACATTATACCTTCTGCAAATTATACTTTTAGGTGATATAGTTCATTCTTTAAAATCCTGTGAGCTTTTCAGACTAAGGTTATGGTGTATGTTCTCACATGGCCTTGAATGTCAGTTTGTTGATATATACATTTCAAATCTCTTTTACAGCCAATTACTTAAGGAAAGTATAAAAGGATTAATAATTTTTAAGGATATATTAATATGAACACAGGACATCAATTCTTAACCGTTTATAAAATTTCAATTTTAAATATTAAGTCACACATATTTATGGATATATATTTGGCAACTATGAATTATTTTAATTATCATATCTGTGAAAAGTAATTTTTACCAATTGTCATTGGCATAGTCGATGATATAATTGCAGTGTTTTACTTTGATTGTGCAATTGGTTCACGCAATGGATATTTATTAAGGGCTTACTATGTTACAGTAACTTCTTATTAGCAGCATTTATGGACTTCAATCTCAAATTCACTTTCTCTATAATTTCAATTAATTCTACCTAATCAAGGAGTTCATCAATAAAATGAATTTTAATTGTAAATTAAACATATTATGATTCTTAATTTGAGTCTTTGACACTCTGCTAATATTCAATGCAGTTCAAAATAAAATTTAACACCTTGTAAAGTCATCATCTATATAATGATAGGGTGAAATAAAGACAAGTAAAATATAGAGAGCTTAAAAATATGTAATTAATAGACATACTGCACAGTTTGATTCTACCTATAATTTTTGTCTCTGTAAAATTTGATTACATTAATCTATACCATAATCTAAAACCAAAAATAAAGCAAAACTCTGTGTCTTTATGATACACAACATGTCAAAACCATTATTTCAAGATAAGTTACAGTTGAACCTTAATCCTGAAGAACAGGTGCCCATATTAATACACTAATAAAATTAAGGCTGGTTAATTAAATCACAAATGATTGAATTTGTGACAGATTTAATATCATTTATTGAAGTCCTTAGAGAGAGAATTGCTTTACATGTCAATTGTGGACATCCACTAAAATATCATGTTTTCCTAAATTTATGTTTCACATAACTCTGTATGGAGATTTCTGAAAGGATTCTATTATTTTGATTGTGACATGATTCCAAAATAAAATCATTTCCCCAAACTAATTAATCATGTATAATTTAAAAAGTATATGTTTGTATACTATTTTCATGGTCTAATTTCAATAGAGATATAATTAGTTTCCTATTCTTTATTAGTTTGTTTTTGTTTTGTTTTGTTTTCATGCATGGAGCACTATACAATCCAAAGCTCCAAAACACTATATAGGACCTGAGATGTCAAATAATTTACTGTTATAAACCAGCCTCACCCGGCTGATGTGGCTCAGTGGTTGAGCGTCGACCTATGCACCAAGAGGTCACCTGTTTGATTCTGGGTCAGGGCAAACGCCCAGGTTGTGGGCCAAATCCCCCGTGGGGGCATGTAAGAGGCAGCCAGTCGATGTTCTCTCTCATTAATGTTTCTATCTCTCTCTCTCTCCCTCTCCCTTCTTCTCTCTCTAAAATCAATAAAGAAAAAAAAATGTTTTTAAATAAATAAATAAACCAGCCTCTATCCCCACACCAACTGCCACCCCTGGTGTTCATTGATTACATTAAATTCAATCTTTCTATTATAGAAATACTTCCCTTGTTTAAGGTACAGTATAATCTTCATTTTCATTAACAATGAATGACTGTTCATCATTATAAAGATTTCATTTCCAGAACCTGTGGGATTAATAATAGCAGGTACGGGGGGAGCTCACTGCTTTTATCAGTGGTTGTACAGTATTGGCAAAAAGCAACCAATTCTTTCTATGCTAGTCCCTTATTAGTTATGACTATTTCCTTAGATAATGGTGAAAATCATTTTTATATTGATTATTAAATTTTATTCCTTAAACTGCAATGGCTTAAAAAACAGGACAAAGCAATTAATTCCACCAGATCTTACAGTAGGAATCCTAGTGATACATTTTTAAATTATTAGGTCATTTTCTTTTTCTTAGCTTTTATATATGAAGAATATCCAAAGCAAAAATGACTTAAGAAATTGTTTTAGTTATTAGTGGGCTTAATATTTTGTTGGCTGAATTTTACTAGGGAATGGAAAATTAATTAAGGTAATAATTTAATGTATTTGTATTGCCTTGGCATTCCAGAATGGGTGTACAGTCCAGGGCTGTAGCACAAAAGTTTTCAATAGTAAATCCAAGTTAAAAAAAATTAGGCTGGAATGAATAAGGGATAAGAAAAAACATAAAAAGAGTTTTACATTTTCTTATTTTTTTAAAGTGTCCCAAATTGAACTTTCCATGGGCTCTTACAAGACAACGGAGAATATTTTCAAAGGCATGCTATAGATAGATTGACTGTGAAGCAATATTTTATGAAAAATGAAATTAAAACCAGCCCCTTTTAGATGAGCTAAGAATGAAAAGAGAGGCCACCTTCTGCTTACAGAAAAGTATGATTTCTCACAAGAGTGGAGATCGTTCCAACTATTTCTGTTTACTAGAAGGGGTTGTGTAAATTGGGTTTATATTTTCCTCAAGTGTTTGTTATAATTCTCCAATGAAACCAAATGGGATTGACATTTTCTTGGGAAAATAATTTTGATAATATATTCAATTTATTTTATAGTTATTGAAAGGTGAGAGGCAGTGGTTCGCAGTGTGTGGGCATGCTAAATATCAATCTCAGATGATGAATAAAGAAAAATTGGGTTTGCTTAAGGAAATGGGGCCAGGGAGGTTGGGATATCCAAAGAGAAGGGCTACATATCACTGAGCCATGGGGTATCGGATCAATGATGGCAGCCCCTAGGAGCTGGAGTTTCATCCTTATATGCATCCACTGGCAGGAAGCTTTTGTTATCAGTGGGTTTGGGGGTCTTGGTTTGTGGGTTTGGGCAAGTGGTTGGGTCTACAGGAATGCGGATGTGCAATTGGGTGATTCTTTGGCTTCTGGTGTCCAGTTGCATTTCTTGTCTGGCTAGTTCTCCTGTGGCAGGAAATTTGGTCTTTTTTCTGTGGCAGGGAAGCTTGCAAAATAGTCATTAGGAATTATATTGCCTATGTAAGTCCTAACAGTTATATAATTATTAATCCAGTTTTAATATATTTTTGTAATTTGCCAATTTTATCTGAATTTCCCAGTTCAATGGCATAGAGTTTGTGTCTCCCCAAAATATTTATGTTGTAAAGGAGTCCCAAATGTGATGGTATCTTTGAAAGATGATTAGGTGGTGAGGGTGGAAATCTCATGAGTAGCATTAATGACTTTATAAGAAGAGGCCAGAGGGTTCCCCTGCCTCCTTCTGCCATGTGGGGACACAGAGAAGATAGCTGTCTATGAACCAGGAAGGTGAAGCAGATTCTTACTGGACACTGAATATCCCAAAGCCTTGATCTTGGACTTCCCTTTCTCTAGAACTTTAAGAAGTAAGTTTCTGTTGTTTATAAGTTATCCAGTCTATGGTATTCTGTTATAGCAGCCCAAATGGACTAAGACAGAGTTGTTCATAGTATCATTTTGTTATCTTACTTAATGCCTACTGGATTTTTAAAAATACTCTCATCTTTATGGTTTATAGTTATTATGCCTTATTTCTTCATTTTTCTGATTAGCTCTCTGAGATAGCCAACTGATTTGGTTTAATAGATTATCTCCCATTGTATATTATTTTTTTATTCTGTTTTGAGGTTTAGTGTCCTTGGCAATATTCTATTTTTGTTATACTTTCAGTATAATCTTCATTATTAGAATAGTTCATTAACATTGAAATCCTATCTAATATCCATTGTAATTTTGTTTTTGACCTATGGGTAATTGTTTTTTGTTGTTGTTGTTGTTAATCCTCACCTGAGGATATTTTTCCATTGATTTTTAGAGAGAGTGGGAGGGAGGAAGGGAGAGAGAGAGAGAGAAACATTGATGTGAGAGAGACACATCAATTGGTTGCCTCCCACATGACCCTGACCAAGGCCGGGGATCAAACCTGCAACCCAGGTACATGCCCTTGACTGAAAAAGAACCAGTGACCCTTAGGTCCTCAGGCCAGTGCTCTAACTGCTGAGCCAAACTGGCTAGAGCCTATGGGTAATTTTAAATTCAATTTATTTCAAACACAGTGGGGATTACTTATCTTTCTATATTAATTTCTAAGACAGATATATACTGATTTAAAAAAAAACAACCTATGTATGTTTTCATTTCCTTGAGATTCCTTGAGACTTGCTTCATGACCCAGTATATGCTCACCTTTTATAAGTTTTCAATGCATGCTTGAAAGGATTGTGTATTCTGCAATTTCTCCTCAAGTCAATAAGTAAATGAAAGGAAACCTAATTTTAAAATTTTAGCGAAAAAGCCAGTCATAAAAGATCATATGCTATATGATTACCTTTATGTGAAAGATCTAAAATAGGCACATATATATAAAGATAGAAGTAGAATGGTGATTGCTTAGGGCTGGGAGCCTAATGGGTGATATAACTAAAGAGTAAAAATTTTCTTTTTGAGGTAATGAAAATGTCCTAAAATTTATTGTGGTGAAGATTATATAATTCTGTGAATATACTAAAAACCTTTGAATTGTACACATTAAAGGAGTGAGTTGTGCCCGGCCAATGTGGCTCAGTGGATTGAGCGTCCTCCCATGGACTGAGAGGTCCCCTTCGATTCCTGGTCAGGGCACATGCCCGGGTTGCAGGCTCGATTCCCAGTAGGGGGCGTGCAGGAGGCAGCCCATTGATGTATCTCTCACATCGATGTTTCTATATCTCCCTTCCTCTCTCTCTAAAGAATCAATAAAAAACATTTAAAAAATAAATATATGAATGAGTTGTTTGCTATGTGAATTATATTTCAATGAAACTACTAGAAAAAGAAATAATTCTTTAAAAAACCTGAGAGCCCAAAAGGAGGGATATGCGTCAGTTTCATTAATTTGAATTTGATATGATGACTCTTCAGAGATTTACGTTAATTCACACTTTGACTAGTAAGTGCTTTGTGATTTTTTAACCAAAAAAGCAAATGAAGCATTCACTATACATATACAGGCAGACTGTCTTGTCCTTTAGAGACAGGTCCATCTCAATTTGTGCAAAACTCAGACCGTAAGGCATTAAATAGTTTCACAGTGATGGTGCTTACATTACATTTTCTTCTTCTGTTTAAGTATTTGGTAGTTAAAATAATAAGCAATTGATATTGTATGCTACAACCATTACCATTGCTCTTTTAATCATTTCAATAAAACAAACTATAAACGTTTTCAATAAGACAAACTAAAGATATCAATAAACTTGTTAATTTTACATATGACTTAAGTTCTATAAATTGATAGCTCTAGAAAAATTGCATTTAAATTTTCCTCAGGAAGAACTATGTCTAGTCCTGCAATTGTAAATATACCAGTACGGACAAGCACTAACATATTTATATTTTGGCAGTCAATAAAACCAAGATCAACAGAGTAGGCACCAACATGGAAACAAATAGGTCCTTTATAGCTGTTAATAAAGAAAAATACTTGCTGGCTTTGATCACAGCATTTAAATGTGCCCAAAAAGTAGTAGAAAAGCTTATGTTCCTCAAGGTGATGCTTTCTGTGAGTCATTTTCAAGCTCTACAACTCATGTATTATAAACAGGCGATCTCTGTGTAGTTTAAAAACAAAGCAAAACATTGAACTTGTCTTTGTTATACAACACATTATATACATATAAAGCACTGAATAAAACTATCAGACAAAATGAAGACCACTATGATATTATGACTTGGCACTTGGCAAAAAATGTTTTGAGGGAGTGAATTGTGTGTGTGTGTGTGTGTGTGTGTGTGTGTGTGTGTGTGAAAAAGAGAGACAGAGAGACAGAGACAGAGACACAGAGAATTATTTACTCCAAACTTGCTAATAGTTGCAAATAATCTTAAACATAGTAGAGTTGTATCAGGTAAAATAATAATAATTAAATCAGAAGAGTAAAAAATTCTGAAGATAAAATTAAAGAGATTGAATTTTATTTTCATTTTAATTCAGTATAATTATTTTCTAAAGTAATAACCTACAAGAAAAAAAATGTATAACTCCAGGATCTAACATCTTTCTTCTTGTATTCTTAATAGCAATGATTATGTGATATATTTCTATATTTACATGAATACAATTGTTGTAGAAGAAGAAAAAGGAAGTATTTTTAATTAGAGAATATTTTTGGTATAGATCTAAATAAGAATATGTTCTATAACTTTGATTATATTTGGAAAGTTAGATATTATGGAGAAAAGTGGAGTATTATAAAATTTTTCAAAATTTAAATATATACTTGTAATTCTTCAAATAGCAGACTCATCATCATAGCTTCAATAATTCAACCATTATTACATCTTTGCATCTTACAAAACGACCCCTGATTGGAGATAACTTACTACAATTTTGATAGATCTACCAAAAGAGAAAACAATTTAATGAAATATAGTTTGAAAGTACTTGTTTTCAACTTCTTACATAATACACGCTCAAACTCAAACTCACAAACACACAAAAACACAAACACTGAGCCAAATATATATATACATAAATATATATTTTCTTAGTTACTTATATATTCCTGTACAAGGTGATGTGTCAATGATTTTGTCTATATATATGTATCTAGTTTTATTGTTTTTTGTAATAGTTCAGAGAAAGATACTACCTACTCTTTAAATTTGATCTAAATGTAACCTTTCAATGAAATATTTTGGAAGAATAGCATAAGTGATACAGGTTGACACAATTCAGGAAACTGAAATATTTTATATTCAGAAGGATATGTGAGTTTAGGATATCAGAAAAAGACCAAACAATTTTAGTGCCAACAGGAACACAAGATATTTAAGAAAAAGAAAGTAATTGAGTTAAATAAATCTTAAAGTTTATAAAATGAACAATTACAGTATATGGATGTCGAAAGCAGAATTAAATTTGAAATTCTATGCATACATTTTTAATTAATTGTTCATAGTTTGTGTTGTTAAAATATATTATGGAATTTTTTCAATAAGACAGCTATGTCTATCATGGCAAAAATTTATATATGATAAACTTATGATCCACATTTTGAACCAGTTTTTCATTTTGTTGGTGTCAATTTGTAGTCTTGATGTCAGTTCAGATGACAAAAATAGCATTTATGTATATGTCTATAAGTTACCACCATTAGAATCAATTGAAAATTATTATAGCTTTGCACTGCTTATTTGCTTTCAAAAAGAAAGACATGCCCTGGCCGGTTTGGCTCAGCGGTTAGAGCGTCAGCCCGCAGACCAAAGAGTCTTGGATTCAATTCCCACTCAAGGGCCTGTACCTTGGTTTTGGGTTCAATCCCGAGCCCTGCCAATCGATGTTTCTCTCTCTCTCTCTCTCTCTCTCTCTCTCTCTCTCTCTCTCTCTCTCTCTCCCTCCCTCTCTCACTCTCACTCTATCTTTAAAAAAAAAAAAATTAATAGAAAAATATCCTCAGGTGAGGATCAAAAAAAAAGGAGGGAAAAGGATTGAAAAATACAAATTTTCTCCAGGAACTAGTGTTTGTAGTTTTGTTAAATTATATGTAGGTAGATTAAATATCACACTGTTTTCTAAATTCAAGTAAGAAAAGTAATACAGCCCGGCCGGTGTGGCTCAGTGGTTGAGCATCGATCCATGTACTGGGAGGTCGCCAGTTCGATTCCCAGTCAGGGCACGTGCCCAGGTTGTGGGCCAAATCCCCAGTGGGGGGCATGCTGGAGGCGGCCAATCAATGTTCTCTCTCATCGATGTTTCTATCTCTCTCTCCCTCTCTCTTCCTCTCTCCTTAGAAATCAATAAAGGAAAAAAAATTTTTAATAAAATAAAATAAAATAGAAAAGTAATACATTAGTCTTCAGACACTACAGTTTGTTCAACTCCTATCTTTAGATTTGGTCCTGATATTAAAATAAAACTAAAAACCTGCTCACTATAATATGGATCAGAAAATGTGAAATTCTTCAATCCAGAAATTTTACACTGTATTATGTTTAATTATGTTTGTAATGAATACAAGTTATTGCTTTAGAGTGTCCAAATTAGTTTATTTCAATGAAATTTAAGCAGTTACTCTGTGTTGATATACAATAGAAACTAAGATATTCTTATCCTTGAGGAAACAATGTCAAATATATTAAAATAAATTTAAACTTTGTATTAAAATATATATTAAGTCCTGCACACATTACATTTCAGTAACAATGAAGTACAATTAATTCATCAAATATTCTGGAGTTTCAGCCTGTCCACAAAGTATTATTTTACGCTTTTTTCCCCAAGCTGCTGAAAAGCTAACTGTACTCGTGAGCTAGTACCACAAAAATGCTGCATAATAAAACATCTCAATTTCTCAGTGACTTAGGGTTTGGCTGATCTAGGCTTGGCTTAGCTGGTACCTAGTAGTTCCACTGGACTTGGCTACAGGTAATACCAAGTTAAAGTCTGCTCCATGTGTATCATTCTGCAGCCCAAGGTTGAGGGGCAGTGGATAACTAGGGCATTTTTTTCTCTCCTGGAGATGGCATAAGTGTCAAGAGGGCCAAGCCAACATATGATTGAATATTTCAAGTCTTTGCTTGTATCACCTTAGCTAATATTCCTTTGGTCAACAACACACACGGCCATGTACAAATTCAAAAATCAGGGAAATACACTTCACTCACCGTTAGGCCTTGGAAATAGGATGGAAGAATATTTCTATCAAAGGAGAATGAGGAATGAGACCAGTAATTCCACTCCATCCCTTCTTGCTACTGTTCTATTTTGTAAACATTGTCTGACCACACTTTCTGCCATAAGCAGTGATCGCTGAGTTTCACCTTTGTGTTCTTGAGGTTGTTTATACCTATCTACCTCTCACTGCATTTGCAATTTCATGAAGTTGTACTAATGCTGTAGAAGATTTTACCTTGTGAAGGCCACTGCAGTATCGTATCCTCTCTTGGAGTTCCAGGGCATTTCTCTTGGCCTAGAGTTTAGAAAGTATTCAATGAACAATATTTCAACTAGTAAAATGAGACAAAAACAACACATGCATTTATTTGTTAAAATAAATATTTTAAAAAATTTACTTAATTTAAAAAACATTTGGAAATATTTTACTAGAAATATTTAATAGCCCCTCACATTATTTTTGCGGGCCCTCTCTGTTAAGTTGCACCCCAAAGGGCCAACTTCAAATTCACTGTACATCTTTTTTGTCTGGAAACTTTAATGACAGCGGCTTCTGTGCAAGGTGGATTGAATTATCAACCATAATTTTGCATGTGTGCGATTTTGTAAAATGGAAGGTTTTATAACAGTGCAAAAATTAAATTTTAAAAACAAATTAAAAATCACCTACGACTTTGCACAAATGCAACAAAAGTAATGATGATTGTACAAACCCTACCATGTATCAGTTTGAATGTGGAAGATATAAACATAATGTGAGCAAGTGACCATATAGGCTCTACCTTCAGTGTTTGAAATGACTAAAGAAATAAACAACCTAAGGATTATATGAGACCAAAAGTGTCCAAGTATTGTGCTGGGTATTTTGGCACCTTGTTACTCTAAATTTCTTTTCTTTTTTTTTTCTTTATTGATTTTAGAGAGAGAGGAAGGGAGAAGGAGAGAGAGATAGAAATATCGATGAGAGAGAACATCGATTGGCCGCTTCCTGCATGTCCCCTACTGGGGATCAGGCCCACAACCTGGGCATGTGCCCTGCCCGGGAATTGAACTGATGACCTCTTGGTGCATGGGTCGCCGCTCAACCACTGAGCCACACCGGCTGGGCTCCAAATTTCTTATATATTGATAAGGTTCAATTGATGCACATGAAAAACACATTTTAAATATTGAAGCTCATTTACTAAATGTCAAAATAACATCAAACATAGAGGCTCTGAGTCTGGCAAGTTTGTGGCCTGCTAAAACTGCCTTTCAATGTTCTTACAGGAGTTTCATGGGACTTAGTATTCGCCTCACTTCTGTAGTGGTTGATATAAAATGTAAACAAGGTTCTGGCTCAAGTTTCACTTCCAAGGGCATAGTGTCAGGCCTTCGGCTAAATAAAACAATTGTATCTGGAGTTTCTGAAGCGTAAGCACATTGCAGGACGATACTTCTTCAAATACAAAAGTTGCTTGCTGTTAAAAGCTCCACAGCACTTTTGTCTTATGAATTGTACTGAATCTTCATATTTCATTCCACCTTCAGTTAATGCTCAGGCAACCAGCCCTGGAGCTCTCCTGAGACCTGTGGCACAGTGAACCGTAGTACAAGAACCAGGATCTTCACAAAATTTGTTTTGCAGATTTTAACCACTTATTAGCTATCTGCCTGGATGGTGGTCCACCATCACCAAAAGGCCAGTCCAGAGTCTGGATGCTTTCGTTCTCCAAAATGGTGGTGTTGTAAGTTGCTCCACACAATCTTACTATGGTGTAACATCGTTGTTCTTTCTTTTATTTTTTTTCTTTATTTTATTCTTTTTTTCCCCCATCACCATTTATCCCCCTATACCCTCTTCCACCTCCAACCACCCCATTTCCCCTTCACAATCACCACACTGTTGTTCCTGTCCATCAGATCCTTCTTTTTTTTCTTTTTGTTAAATCCTCCCCGCCACCAGAGCTGTTCTCTATCTATGAGTCTGTCTCTATTTTGCTTGTTAGTTCAGTTTGTTCATTAAATTCCACATATGAGTGAAATCATGTGGTACTTGTCTTTCTCTGGCTTATTTCACTTAGTATAATGTTCTCCAGGTCCATCCATGCAGTTGCAAAGGGTAAAATTTTCTTCTTTTTTAAAGCTGAGTAGTATTCCATTGTGTAAACGTACCATGGCTTGTATCCACTCATCTACTGATGGGCACTTGGGCTATTTCCAAATCTTGGCTATTGTAAATAATGCTGCAATAAACATAGGGGTGCATATATTCTTTTGAATTAGTGTTTCAGGGTTCTTCAGATAAATTCCCAGAAGTGGAATTGCTGGGTCATAAGGCAGTTCCATTTTTAATTTTTTGAGGTAACTCCATACTGCTTTCCACAGTGGCTGCACCAGTCTGCATTCCCACCAACAGTGCACAAAAGTTCTCTTTCTCCACACCCTCGCCAACACTTGTTGTTTGATGATTTGTTGATGGCGGCCATTCTGACAGATGTGAGGTGATATCTCAATGTAGTTTTAATTTGCATTTCTCTGATGATTAGTGACTTTGAGCATCTCTTCATATGTCTATTGGCCATCTATCTGTATGTTCTCTTTGGAGAAGTGTCTACTCAGGTCCTTTGCCCATTCTTTAATCGGATTGTTTGTTTTTTTGGTGTTGAGTTTTGTAAGTTCTTTATAAATTTTGGATATTAACCCCCTTACCACATGAAATGCCAAATATGTTCTCCCATTCTGTGGGTTGTCTTTTCATTTTGTTGTTGGTTTTCTTTTGCTGTGCAAAAACTTTTTAGTTGATATAGTCCCATTTGTTTACTTTTTCTTTTGTTTCCCTTGCCTGAGGAGACATAGTAGAAGAAACACTGCTATGAGAAATGTCCGAGATTTTACTGCCTATGCTTTCTTCCAGGATTTTTATGGTTTCAAATCTAACATTTAAGACTTTAATCCATTTTTAGTTTATTCTTGTGTATGGTGTAAGAAGGTGGTCTAGTTTCATTTTTTTGCATGTATCTGTCCAATTTTTCAAACATCATTTATTGAATAGACTATCTTTAGCCCATTGTATATTTTGCCTCCTTTCTAACATTGTTCTTAAGTTCCTGTAAGAATTTGCTTAGGGAGGCATTGGTTGGACCGTGAGCAATGACAAATCTCATATTCCTGAATGCAATCTCTCCAGGAGCAAGATGGCTCATCTCAGTCCTGTTGATATAATTACATTTTAAAAAACAAAGATCACTCCAACTGCAGTTCAAATTTTCAGTGAGTTAAACATGCAAGTTAGAAGTAATAAAAAATGAAATCAACCTTCAACCAAAATGAATCAATGTTTTAGTACACTAGTACATAGAAAATCGCTGCACTCAACTTTATCCCATTTCAGTCAGAATTCTTGTAAGATGCCTTGCCATTCAGGTCAGCTCTGCAATGTCCACTTTATTCAGTTTTGTGAGAACTTCTCAAGTTGTATCAGCTCTCTAGAACTCACCAGTCTGCATAGAGGTTGGACGGAGCTTGGCGGTAATCTGTATGACTCCTTAGCAAGTTGATACATATGTGACCAAGATCACTGGAGAACTGAGGGATATACTGGCTCATTGACAAATGTGTCCTAACTGAACAGTGGGTCCCGAGGTGGAAATGACGATGCCCCAGTCAGTGCACATCTCTGGGGAAGCTCATCACTGAGCATATCTATTGCCATCGGAGTCCAAGTGGCCCTACCTGTCTCCCTTTCATTCTCTGCTTAAAGGACAAAGGGAGCACCTGGCCACCAATCATGGTCAAGGGATCCTGGCCAAGCTCCCACTAGGAGGGGCTTGGCAGGGGTAAGGCAAAGTCTGAAGCATCACTAAGGGGAATTAGCCTCCCAAGTATCAGAACTACTTATTTATATGGTGATGTTTATTAAATTAGTCTACAGATCTTTCATACGACCTTTCTAATGCACAGATCATGTTTCATATTAGATGACCATTAAACGTCAGCTCCTGCCAGCCGGTGTGGCTCAGTGGTTGAGCATTGACCCATGCACCAAGAGGTTGCCCATTCGATTCCAGGTCAGGGCACATGCCCAGGTTGTGGGCCCAATCCCCATTGGGGGGCATGCAGGAGACAGCTAATCTATGTTGTCTCTCATTGATGTTTCTATTTCTGCCTCTCTCTTCCTCTCTCTCTCTAGAATCAATAAAGAAAACATGTTAAAAAATAAATAAATGTCAGCTCCCTTTCTTCATATAAACAGCAAATAAAAGGTGATAATTAGAGGTTGCCCTGAGTTAACATGACAATTTCATCATTATTTAACAACAATAATTGGTTGCAGAACTAATGATTCCTTTGGAGCAGTGGTTAGTGGCACTGTGCTCCATGCTGACTGGTAAATCGTTCACAGTATTTTTCTCCATTTGCTACAAAACTGATGTGTTTTATATCCAGCCACTATGGGCATTTCAAATCAATTTCCCCACATACAAGCACGATCTGGTTTGTAAGACTTAAACATAACAAGTATTAAAAGGAAAGAAAAAATAGAAAAATGAAAATAAGTCAGCCAGTCTAAGGGTGATCTAAACCTCTTCATTTCATTAAGTCTTTAATTCTATCCAGGATAAGGAGGAAGTTAGAGTGGGATTGGGGGAGTAAGAACAGCTGACTCCTTTTTATCCTGGAGTGGGGATTGGGACAAAAGAATACAAATGACCTCTGTATTTTCAAAAGAAAGAGAGAAAGAGAGGAGAGAGAGAGAGAGAGAGAGAGAGAGAGAGAGAGAGAGAGAGAGAAAGATCTAAAGGTCTAAAGCAATTCTTTTCTCCATCTGACTTGAACTACAGGAGGTGAGAAGGAAACTAGTATGGAAAAAGAGATTGTGGGAAAAGTATGTGATATATGTCCGTGTAAAATGATAACTTATCATATTTATCGTCCCTGGAGATATCAGAAAAATAATGTGTATATGGCTATATTCATATATTTTATTCTAGCATATGGTGAGGAAACAGGGAGTGTGCAATTCAAAATTGCACTATACTTGTCGTAACGGTATGATTAGCTTCTGTAATTCACTGAGTCATTGGAAAATTGTAAATCGCATGATTTGTATGCATAGGTACAACTATATGCCTAGATATATACATGCATACACAAATATACATTACTTTCATTATATTATGTGCATCATAAATGAATTCTGCATCTGCAAACATATATACTACATATTTCCTTCTCTGAGATGGCATATCCAAATTAAAAGTAGACTGCCAGAAGCCATTTGTCATATTTACTTATATTTGCTCTATAAACATATTCCTTCTCCCTTTATGCATTTTAAATAAAAATCCAGAAAAAAAATCTTATTTTCAAGATTCTTATTTTGTTAATATATTTTGTAAAAATAGGTCAGCTGTCAGAGCACATGCATCTCCCAACTCCTGACTAAAACTCCATGAAATGAGAAGAAATATATGCATTTTAAAGTAATGTATTTATAGAATCCCATAAAAAATAAAAATGTGTCATTAATAGATATGTACAAAGGAAGACCATGAGAGTATTTCTGCATTAATTCAATACACATTTATTAAAGTTCTGTTATATGCCAGGAATATAAATATTGATAAAATATAGACCGAGTCCATCTACATAAGAGATACACAAATAAAACTAAATTAACAAATGAATAAGAATAAACTGAGTTCAGTGGAGAGCTTGAATAAATCTGCCTGGCATATGAAGCAGGATGCTAGAACAATTATTCTCAAAGTGACATTCACTCATTTATACATTGATCTTTCACCATTTTAACCACAATATGTCTCCATAATAGATGTATATTATATATGTTTTTATGAGGATAAAATGCCCACTAAAAAATGTGACAGCAAATAATCAATGGGAAAGTGAGTCAAGATTAGTAAAAAATGAAACATCATGCATGTTGGATTGAAATATAACTAGCAAGAAATGGGAAAAGTAATTAGATCAGTAACTGTTCTTTGATGCCCCAGGAAAAGAAAAGAAAGCTGGGAGACTCCTGAAATAAAATATAACATGCCATGTATAAAGCTTCATCAGATAAACTACTTAATGCTGAATCAAAAATCAATTTTTAAAAAATCTAACACCTATTCAAGGAATTCTTAAGGAGGGAAAATTAGATTATTTATGTAATATATAT
The DNA here is from genome assembly GCA_030848825.1 of Tadarida brasiliensis. NCBI lineage: Eukaryota > Metazoa > Chordata > Mammalia > Chiroptera > Molossidae > Tadarida > Tadarida brasiliensis. Next base: position 115,300,304 of record CM061280.1, on the reverse strand, counting down.
TAAATATGAGAGATATTATAAGATGTACTAGCCCTGGCCGGTTTGGCTCAGAGGTTAGAGCATCGGCCTGCGGTCCAGGGAGACCCGGGTTCGGTTCCCGCTAGGGGCACGTACCTCGGTTGCAATTTGTCCCTGGCCCTGGTTGGTCGTGCGGGAGGCAGCCACTCGATGTGTCCCTTTCACGTCAATGTTTTTCTCTCTCTCTCTTCCTCTCTCTCCCTCCCACTCTATCTGAACAAAAAATGGAAGAATGTCTTCAGGTGAGGATAAAAAAAAAAAAAAAAGATGTACTATACTTGGTAAAAATAACTATAAATCCAATAGAAAACTTTTTTTGAAATTTTGAGTTCTATTTTACTTTTGGTGCAAGAGAAATAAAAGGTTACACTGTCTTAGCAAATAAAAAGTTAAGAAAAGCATAAAGCTGAATTAATAGTTTTTACTTCTTCTGCATATCTAGAATAATTTATAAATTGTAGATATTTTTTTAAGCTAAGCATCAGGGGCTAAAAACCGTATGTGGACCTGTAAGGGAAGGTTGGTTCGAATTCAAGCATAATCTTGACTTGAAAATATGATGTGGAGAGGGCACCATTCATCTGTGAAATATAAACTGTAAATCGCTAGATATTTTAGACACTAGAAAATGATAATTTCTCACATAAATTATTAAGCCCTAACCTAACTTATCATTAAGGTTTTTTTATTTGCAAAACATGTTATTAAATAAATGATATTCATTAGATATGATGTAAAATTTTTATTCCCAATTCGTTTCTTTAAACTTACCATTTACAAAGTTCATCTGTAACAAATACCTGTGTGACCATAAATTCTCAAAGCTGAAATAAGAATAAACAATTGTATCTGGACCATAGAAAGGGAAACGATACATATTTTTAAAAGATCTCAGTTTAACCATTTTAGACTACATTGCCATAAAAATATTTTAAAAAGAATACAAAACCCCAAGGTTTTCTTGATACTTCATTTTCCTGTAATTTTACCAGATCATAGGAAATAATAAATAATTTTTTATGAAGAAAGAGTTTCCATAGGAGAAAAAAATAGAGAATGGGGCAAAATAATCAGGGGAGACTAGGGAAAGAGAGAAGATAGTCAATGGGGGAGGGATTTGGAGAAATTCCCTTTTCCCCTTTTCTCCTGAGTTTAAAATTAAGGGTAGTTAAAGGGAAGTAAGAAGAGCATTGTCAAATAACACCCTATGTTAAAACAACAAGATTTAATGTTCTCTGGGTTTGTGATATAAATGAATCCCTTTCCTACGACCATGATTAAACAGTTTGCATGATAGATGGCCTATTGCCTGACTGTTGCATTAATGCTGTGCTGAAATATGCATATATGTAATGAAGAGTGCAAAAAGAATTAATTTCTAGACCACGACCAGCATTAATATTCACACAATAAGATGTGCTTTATTCTTTGAGAGGCAAAAACAATTAAAGTACCTGGAATTCATTTACATTTAATGAGAGTAGAGTTGGTTTAAACCTTTCCTGGGGATATATGTTAGGGGTATCTTAGGTGTAAGTATATACACTTAGACCCTCACATCATGACTAAAAAAAGCATGACATGTTATTTAGAGTTACTGACAAAATAATAGATACTTCCTTGCAACAGTGTGTCTACATAGGTCAAAAAATATAAATTTTGAGTTAAGACATCAGCATGCCTTTTTTCTTTATATCACAATTTCAAAGCCTACATAAAATTTAGAATCCTGAAATGCATAATACTTAATATTTTTTTAGTATTAAGTATTATAATATGAAAGAATATGAAAACTTTTGCTTATTTTTGACATAAATATTAAGGTATAATTCTCATTGAATAAACGGCACATCTTTAAAGTGAATTGTTTCATAAATTTTCACATATGCATATACACAAGAAACCATAAGGATGATAATCATATGCATCATCCCCCCAAATTTCCTCATGGCCCTTTATAATCTCTCCATTTAAGCCTCACAACTGACCTCACCTCAGTCATAAGCAACGCTTTTATGCTATTATACATTCTTTTCAATTCCTTGAAATTTTATTTAAATAGGATCATGCGATATAAACTTTCTTTTGCCAGGATTCTTTCACTTAGAATACAGACATACCTCATTTTATTGCGCGTCACAGATGTTGCATTTTTTGTTTGTTTGTTTTTTATTGTTGGCACTGTTACAGATGTACCCCATTTAGATCTTGTGCTTTTTACATATTGAAGGTTTGTGGTAACCCTACACTGAGCAATTGTGTTGGCACCATTTTTCCAACAGCATTTGCTCACTTGGTGTTTCTGTGTCATGTTTTGTTAATTCTTGCAATATTTCAAACTTTTTCATTATTATTATATTTGTTGTAGTGATCTGTGATCAGTGATCTTTGATGTTACTAGTACAAGACCCTCCACCAGCAAAAAGATTACAACTAGCTGAAGGCTCAGATGGTGGTTAGAATTTTTAGGAACAAAAGATATGTACATTTTTTTAGACATAATGCTATTGCACATTAATAGACTACAGTATAGTATAAACATAATTTTTACATGTACTGAAAAACCAAATATTCATATGATTTGTTTTATAGTGATACTCTCTTTATTGTGGTGGTCTGAAACCGAACCTGCAATACTACCGAAGTATGCCTATAATTGTTTTAAGATTCATTATTGAGTTGAATTTTGTCTCCCATAAAGATATGTTGCAGTTCTAACACTCAGTACCTCAGGATGTGACTTGATTTAGAAATAGAGTTATTACAGATGTAATTATTTAAGTTAAGTTGAGGTCCTACTGGAGTAGGGTGAATCTTATTTCACTGTGACCCAACATCCTAAGAGAAGAGACTCAGAGACACTGACATTCAATAGGAAGATGTCATGTGATGATAGAGGCAGAGACTGAGGTGCTGCAGCTACAAGATGGGGCCTAATCCAATATGACTGGTGTCTTTATATATAAAGAGATAATTTGAATACAGACACAGACATTCACAGAGAGAAGACTATGTGAAGAACGCCATGCAATGATGGGTGGTTAGACTGATGTATCTGTAAGCCAAGAAATACCACCAGAATTGCTTGGAAACCACCAGAAGCTGGCAAGAGGCAAGAAAGGATTCTCCCCTATGGGTTTCAGAGGGTGCATGGCCCTGATTTCAGACTTCTAGACTCCAGAACTGTAAGACAATAAATTTTTGTTTTTCAAGCCACACAGTTTATGGTGCAATGTTACAGAAACCCTAGGAAACTCATAAAAAATGTATCAGATGATCATTCTATTTTATGACTGTGTCACAATTTGTTTATCCACTCACATATTGAGGACACTTAGATAGTTTCCAGGTGTATATTTAGTGGAATTACTATAGTATAGAGTAATTCAACTTTAATATGACTAAGTACTGACAAAATGATATACAGGTTTGCAACACATAATATACCCAAGGACACAAGTTTTCCCATTTCCCACATCTGCACCAATACTTGCAATGTGCAATTTTTTATTATTTACCAACGTAAAGTGGTATTTTCTTGTTATTGCAACTTAAATTTTTTTTAAATCCTCACCTGAGGATATGGTTCTATTGATTTTTAGAGACAGAGGAAGGGAGAGAGAAAGAGAGAGAGAGAGAGAGAGAGAGAGAGAGAGAGAGAGAGAGAGAGAGAGAGAGAGAGAGAGAGAGAGAGAGAGAAACATCGAATCGATGTGAGAGAGAAATATCAACCTTTTTCTTAGTTCTTGTCTGAAAACTTCATGTGACCACTGATCATCATTTGGGGTTTGCTGAGGCATTTACGACTGTCAGTCAACAAGGTGTAGAGTTTCTTTTGCTGGAATAAAAACAAGCAGTGACAATCTGACAGAGCTAGACCAGTGAGCAAATCTCAAGCTACCAGCTTGCATAAGTGTCATCAGAAAGGCTTCTTCATTTGAGAGCACCAAATCCTCAATTACTTATTCTTATCTTCATCCCTCTAGCATTTGCTATAGGAGCTCATTTTATTCTTTAATTTAAGAAATTAAATATTCTTTAATTTAGAAATATCAAATGCCTCTCATATGCACCCTGACTGGGGATCGAATGCACAAAGTAGGTATGTGCTCTGACCAAAAATCAAACCCACAACTTTTTGGTGTATAGGACAATGTTCCAACCAGCTGAGCCACCCAGCCAGGACTATAACTTAATTTTTTTGGTTATAAGTAAGTTTGATTCTCTTTTTATATATGCATTTACCTGTAAGCAGCAGGGTGAAGATGGATGGTTCTTTCTGAGTGTTTTGGTTCTTAAAAATAACCAACTTAAAATAATCAATGTTGCCCTGGTTGGAGTGTCATCATGAAAAGATGGCAGGTTTGATTTCTGGTTAGGGCACATATCCAGGTTGCAGTTTCGATCTCTGGGCGGGGTGTGTGCAAGAGGCCACTAATAGGTATTTCTCTCTCACGTGGATGTTTCCCCCTCTCTCTCTATTTCCCTTTCTCTCTCTAAAAATCAATTTTTAAAAAAGATAATAATCAATATCCTTTACATGCCATATAATCTCTGTCACAACTATTCAACCAAGCCGTTGTAGCATGAAACAGCCATAGACAATACACAAGTAAATTGGTGTAGCTATGTTTCAATAAAACTACATTTACAAAACCAGGCAGTAGGCCAGATTTAGCCCATGTGAAGTAGTTTGCTATCCTCCTCCATTCCAAATTTTGTACTAAAACATCTAAGGAACTTTAAAAAGTGATGTCTGTACAGATGGCAATAAGCATATGAAAAGATGCACCACATTATATGTCATCAGGGAAATGGAAATTAAAACAACAGTGAGCTACCACTACACACCTATTAGAATGGTCAAAATTCAGAACACTGACAATACCAAACATGGGGTAAAAGTAACTCTCATTCATTGCTGGTGGGAATGCAAAATGGTTCAGCCACTTTGGAAGACACTTTGGCAGTTTCTCATAGAACTAAACATACTCTTACCATATAATCCAGCAATCATGCTCCTTGATATTTACCCAAAGGAGTTGAAAACTTATGCTCACACAGAAACCCACACACTGAGGTTTATAGGAGCCTCATTCATAACTGCCAAAATTTGGAAGCAAACATGACGTCCTTCAGTAGGTGAATGGATAATACTGTAAACTGTGATATATCTGTTGGTGGTGGCGAGAATGGCACCAGGTATTAGACTGGTGGAGTCAGACTGGACATTGGTTCAGTGACATCAGTACTTGAGTTCTGGTTAGGAAACAATTCAGAGCCAAGATTCAAACTATAAGAAAATGTTTATTTAAAAAAATCACAGAGGTGGCCCGGCCAGTGTGGCTCAGAGGTTGAGCAACGACCCATGCACCAAGAGGTCGCCAGTTCGATTCCCGGTCAGGGCACATGCCCAGGTTGTGGGCCAAGTCCCCAGTGGGGGGCATGCAGGAGGCGGCCAATCGATGTTCTCTCTCATCGATGTTTCTATCTCTCTCTCCCTCTCCCTCTCCCTCTCTCTCCTAATATCAATAAAGAAAAAAAAAGAATCACAGAGGTGGAAGAAATGAGTGGTAGAAGAAATGGCCTCAGGAAACAAGTTACAGAGGCAAAAAAGGGCCCTTGGAGTTTAGGAGAGAGGAAGGTAGTTGGGGGTGGGGGAGGTGGGGGGGCACCAGTGTACTCCCTGGAGGGAGAGTGAGCTGGGTCCTCTGTCATAAAAGCTTTTAAGGGTGGACATCTTAAGGAAGGTTCCAGGGGAGGATCTCAATTCTCAATAGAATGTTCATTAGCTTTCCAGGTGTGTCCTTTCAGGGTCTTGGTCTCCACTGATTGGTCAGAACCAGGGCAGGGGGTCATTAGTCAATGTAGCTGGTCCTGAGGTCAGCTGTGGCATTCCTTGCAGGTTTTGCTGCTTTTCTGGGCTTGGAGTTGAAATACAACTCAGGCCTAAATGTTATCTCTGGGGAGGAAAGGTCAGGGGGTCTAAACCATATGGCCATCTATATGAAAGTTCAGGGGGAAATGTACCTTGGGGCAAGGTCCTTGTTTTCCCAGTTTTGCCCGTTGCTAGGCATCCAGGGTTTTCCACCAATGGCCCATTGTTCTTGCTCTGCTTATGTCTGTGTAACTGCCTACCATACATTTAGACAACGGAATGTTATTTAGCTCTAAAAAGTGAGCTATCAAGTTATGAAAAGACATGGAGGAAACTTAAATACATATTATTAAGTGAAAGAAGTCAATTTGTAAGGCTACATACTGTATGATTCAAATTATATGACATTCTGTAAAAAGATAAAATATGGTGACAGTAAAAAGATCAGTGGCTGCCAAGAATTGGGGAAGGGAGAGGGATGAATGGGCAGAGCACAGAGGACTTTTAGGGGAATGAAAACCCTCTTTATGGTACTGTAAAAAATAATATAAATAGAACCACTTCAAAATGGAATCTGAGGGGCCACCCTAGAGGAAGTGCCTTGAACATTTTACTCCTCAAACCTTTGGAATGTTAAAAAATGGGGCAAAACAACCTTTGGACTGGGTCTAAAGCAGCACTGTATTCCAAATGGCTGTTCGCAAAGCAAATGGGGAAGCAGATATTATGACTACCAGAACTGAAAATTAAAGACATTCTTTAGAATTAGCATCACTATGTTAGCTTATCTGCACTTAGAGAAATTACTTCTTTATTGTATCTACATCCATAGAAATTACTTCCTTCTATTCCTATAATCATGTCCTTTCCCTTTTTCATAAATACCCTTTGCTTTCACCTAGTCAGAACACTGTTTTGTTTTCTGTCTGAATCAGTGTTTCCAGAATAGCTTTTTTTGGGGGGGAGGGGATCTCAAATAAACAATTGTTGCTTCTCACTTTGGCATATTATTTTTAGGTTAACAATATCATAATGATGGATTGTCATTGTACATTTGTCTAAACCCATAGAATGTAATTAAGATAAACTATGGATTCAGGGTGATTATTATGTGTCAATGTAGGTTCATCGATTGTAAAAGATGTACTATTCTGGTGGGGGATGTTGATAATGGAGCAGGTGAGGCATGTGTAGGGGCAGAGGGTTATATGGGAAATCTCTGTATGTTCCCCTCAATTTTGCTGTGAACATAAAACTGTTTGAAAAATAAAGCCTTAATTAATAAAACATTATGTCTATGCTTTACTTCTTATAAAGTCTGATTGAATTGAAGTAAGGCTGGCATCTGGTTTTTTTTTTGGGGGGGGGGCTGTTAACTCACCTAAATCAATAATTGAGAAGTCGGATTTAAAAATCACATCCTTGAGGCATTTTCTCAAAGTGTATCTAGCTTTAGATGTTGCAAATATCACCTGAGCACTTGTTAAAACTACAGATTGCAGAGTCCCACTCCAGACCTACTAATTTAGAATCTCTAGGGAAGGATAGCAGATTTGCAAAGTCTAGCAGGAACCTCAGGTGACTCTTATCATAAGAAAAAAATTAGAAAACACTGCCCAGAGGCACATTTCTGCTTTCTGTATTTCTCTGCTTCGAAGCTCACACTAAATGCCTTGGATGTTAGCCAAATCTTTTCTGGAGGTAGGGAATTATGAATAGATCATTTTAAAGGCACAAATTCCCAAATAGTCACCTTCTGTTATTAGTTGAAATTAGGCTCTTCCAAGGGATTGTGAGAAAAGCATTTCATGGACCCACACAAGGGAGATTGTGGTGTGGCAAGGTTTATTTGTGACAAAACCAAATAGTGTGGCAAAATCAAAGAAGTTCTCATCCTGGGTTCCCAATATCCCATCTCTATTCATCCAGCCATGGAAAAAGTCCAATCTTGTCTTCATCAAGACCAAGTAAAAGGCCAGTGTCTAGAGTTTCTGCTTCATATTAAAGCTTAGTCTTTTGGTGTCTGCAAAGTCTGCCATGGGCCCCAGGTGACTAGACCCACTTGGTTGTGTGTTCCTGGGTGAGAGAGAACGTGCAAATGCAGGGGGTAAGGGCAGGTCACTGAGTGAGAGAACTTCTTTGTTCACCTGGGATTATAACCAGGAGCTTTTTCAAAATAACCAATCAATTTCCCAAGCTTTCCTGGGCTTCTGATGAGTCCAACCCCTAGCCAAGGATCCTTTTCCCAGGTTGGACTGACAGGTCTCTATGAACAGGCACTTCCCCTGCACCATTTTTACTTACATTGTACATGTGTTTACCTCCTCCTTCTCTTCCACCCCCTACAATCCTGTATGGGAGGGCAGGCTGCTCCCTACATGGAGGAAGGGAGGGTTGTTAAACTGTAACTTCCTGGTGAAGCAAACAGGCTCATCCTTCCCAGCTGACCATCCTTAGCAATGTCTGACTCCCCTTGCTCTCTTCCTGTTAATAACTAGCTAACTACAGTAACATTTCCATATGTGCACTTCTCTGACATTGATTTGACTATAAGAGCTATGATTTCACAATAGAATTTCTCTCTCTTTATATAAGAATTACATATTGAGTCTTCTTTGCAGTTCTCACCCATCCCTAGTCCTACAATGGAGCATTGCCTCAGGGTGTGATAATCTCCAGGGCATCAACAAAGGGAAAGCCTGCTTTAAACTTGAATCAAGGAAGCATAAACATATAAAGTTCCCTGTATTTTCCTGTTTTCTACTTATTTCAGTTATGTGCCATCTGTTAGAAATTTGCTATTTTGCTCCATGATGAGATGTTCTGAATTCAGATAGTGTGATGTAGAAGTAATGATGATATTTATTTAATGCATTTCTCTCCTTCATCAGAATATTGTTAAGGAATACATCTCCTCTGAAGGAGAGTCTCATGAGAGAAAAGTAAAGTTTTAGTATAACACACTGAATGCTCAAAATGATGTTTTTTCCATGTATATACATATAAGCAACTCTTTTCAGCTTTTCTCAATACTCATCCCTAAAGGAAAGTTGCTAGCCAGAAAGAAAATTACTTTACAATAGCCAAAGCAGTACTGGTCAATGGTTTTAATACTGTCATACAGAGCTGGAAGGTTCATATGGAACATTTTCAAGACACACTGGATAAAATTCAAGGATAAAAGTTTTATCTGATTTTACTCAAATTTAGTATAGGCTTTGGATAATGAAGCTAAAAGCTATTTTATGAAATCATATTATGAAATATTTATTCTCTTTACAAATTCAATTCTCATTTCACCTTGTAAAATTTTTATTTTCTTCCACCTATTAACAAAGTATGGAATGTTAGCTGTCAGATATTAAATAATGAGGTTAATTCCTATCATATTTTATTTTAAAAGGAAGTACGATTTTCATAAAATTTTACTTTGTAATAATTTTAAATATATAAAATGTACTTATATTGTTTTGACCAATTGTATACTAACCATCATTGTAATGTTGGGGAGGAAAAATTTTTCTCTACCCTTCAAGGTTTTTCTGGCTGGTCTATTAATCAAATTGACATGATGTTATCAAACCCCAACATTTGAGTCCATTCTGCCTGCATGCACTGTCCCAAATAAATGCTCAAGCAGGAGTTTGCAGTGGAGGAAGGAGGTAATTTATTACAGGATTGGTGTCAATCGGAGAACAGTGAGCTAGTGCTCTGAAAGGCATGACTCACCAATGGCAAGTAGGTTATAGATTACATGGGGTAAGATCACAAAACATTGTGGGTTAGGGAAGTCCTGGAGGGAGCTGATTGGTCTTGATGCCATTGTAATAATCTGGTTATTATTTAACAGGAAAGGAGTAAAGGGAAGACCAGATAATATAGGCATGCCATTTATACAGCTTTGTTAAAAGCTAGAATTTGACACTCTCCAAGTCTGTTCCCCACTAATTGATGGGGGAAGGGACTGGACAAAGGCAGTTTAGACGTATGCCCAGTAAGGTCTGAGCGATGTGGGAAGGTGCTTACCTGCCTGTCAGTCACACCTGGGAGTGAATCAGTAGCCAGAATAGTTGTGGCCACTGCAAGCACGCAAAACCTGAATATTTATCTCCTAAACAAAGGAAGGTGCTCTTTCTGTCTCTCTTGGCCCTCACCCTTGCTGCCTGTGGACTCCTGGCTTGTGGAGCTCCTATGCTCTGCATTCACCCAGTAGCCCCCAGCTATGTGGACTCCATACAATGTATTAATGGATTGAATCTAGCCTGATGCCTGACCCAGTCCCGGCTTCACCATGGAAAGGAAACTCTGGACATTGGCCCTATTTCGAGCTCTACTAAATCTAAATCTGCATGTCTTCCAGCACTAGGTTAAGGGAACTGGCACTTTAGAACCCAAGGGACATAATTCCATGCCAACAAAATCCATTCATTCTCCAGTGCAAATCTTAGAAAATTAATTTTCTGAAGATATCGCAATAGCCACCCACGAGTGTCAGGGAGATCCAGCCTACTCATCTCTCTGGTACCAGTCAGAGGTGAAGTTAGGGTAATAAATCATTTCTTTAGGTCTCAAGAGCAGTTCAAGTTCTGCTCTGGCATCCCTGTCTGGTTTCATGGACCAGTAACCAGAGGCTGATTCCATTTTAAGGCCCAGGAGCTGAAACATACCTTGGGTCAAGATGTTATCGTTAGCCTGCCAGATATCTGACCTTGTGGCCCATTGGTCCCATCTGGGCTATTGTCTTCTGCTGCCTCAGGGGCTACTGATTATCCAGGGAAGAGCCTAGGTCTATGAGGTTTGGGGTAGGGGGGAGGGATAAAGATAAAGATTTCTAATATTTCTCAAGGTATAGTCACAAATCAAATAAAAATTGTGAAGACCCTTGGTTTCAGTAAGATTAGCAGGAGACAAATTAAAGTTTAATAACATGTACATATCCTGTATACATGGGAGAGATCCAGGTGTCAACATAAGAAACATTCAAACCTGTGAAGAATTTTTGTGTTTATTTAAGCCAAAACTATCAACAATTGCCAGGAAGGAAAACCTCAACTGATGGAGATAATGCTCCACAGAATGGTAGTTTTGCACTTTATTTTATACATTACAATAAAAAGAGGAGACATAAGTGGGTTACATGAAATCCATTGGTGATAGATTAGGGAGGCGGGAGAAAGCAAAGCAGGCGTGGTGGGGGGGGGGACCTCTGGTATTGAATGAAAAATAAAATGACAGACACATATTACATCTTTTACATAGGTGGGTACAGGATAGTTAACAATCAACGATTAACTCAGTAACAATGATGGGATTTGTGGTCTCCAGAGAGTGGTGCCTGTGCTTTGAGGGGTCCTGAAAAAAGAAAATTACTTTGACATTTCAAAGATATGTTATCATAGATGCAGAAAGACAATAGACAGTCTCAGTTAAGGTAAAGATTGACCTTTGTCAGAGAAGATGCAGGCCTAGGGCATGACTACCTGTCATAACTGCTTTTAGTTTAAAAAGCTTTAATTTCAGACCATCCTTTGTGGTTACTTTAGGTCTTTGAGTTTGCAAGGGCGCCATGCAGGCCTTCCCTGAGTTTGTCAGGTTAGCATGTGACCCCTTTTTGTCCATACAGGAAAACTGAATAATTAGCCAAAATGGTAGGAGCCTCACCTTAAATACCACCTTCAGCTAAAGACAAAAGAAGACTTTAGGGATGGGGAGTCAGTTATGGGAGGCTACCAAGAAAAGCACAGTAAATAAGGGTAAGATTGTTATGCAGATTTAAGTTCTTGCCCTCACCATTGACAGTAAAGGCGCCTGGAACAGTGAGGAAAACACCTTTACAGATGGAGATTTCCCTTACAAATGTAAATGTCTTTACAAAAGGTAACTACTACTTTCTTTTCAGAACTTCTCTTATGTCTGCTGTTTCTTAAAATTAACCAAGCCAAAATAATCAATATCCCCAAAGAGGCATATTTTGAGGTGGTAAACTCTGCTCCCCTTCAGTTACAAAAATAAATCCACAAGACATATGTTAACCCTATTGAAAAAGAGAAAACAGCCCGGCTGGTGTGGCTCAGTTGTTGAGTGTCGACCCATGCACCAAGAAGTTGCAGGTTCGATTCCTAGTCAGGGCACTTGCCCAGGTTGTGGGCCTGATCTCTAGTAGGGGGCTTGCAGGAGGCAGCCAATAATGTTCTCTCTCATTGATGTTTCTATCTCTCTCTCCCTCTTTCTTCTTTTCTCTCTAAAAAATCAATAAAGAAAAAGTATTTAAAGAAAGAGAAGAAAAGAAAAAGAGACACAGTCCAAAATAGAGTCATTTTTGCTAACCCAAGTCACCAAACCAAACCTTAATGACTAACCTAATTGCAGTTTTCCTCTCTCAGGAGTGGAATTTTAAATCAATGAATATGGAATTTCATGATCCACACTAGTGAGATAATCTGCCTGATAAGACCCCTGCTTTCCCTTAAGTGAAGGTGTCCTTGCAGGAAAAAATCCACTCTTTTAACTTCTTAGTCCCAACATCTTTCTTCATAATAAAAACCTCCCATTTGCACAACTCACTGAGGTACTTTCCATTTACTAGATCGGTTGTTGCCTGATTTATGAATCACTTAATAAAGACAATTAGGTCTTAAAATTGAATTTTTTAAAATAACCCTTAAATCCTATGTCCACAGGCATAACACACACATATTAAAATTTCAATCCATATATATACAGTATTTTTGTTTTCTTACTTAGAATAGGGTGTTATACTGTTGTGGGCTCCAAGGCTAAGGCAACTAGATTCCATTTTATGTAGGCCCCTTGGTTAAGGCGACTAAAAGACTCCATTTTGTCACCAATAGACATTCCTCGATATTCTTCCAACAATAGGTTAATTACCCCTAGACAGAAAGGAATTTTGCCTAAGATTATAGTGGCACCAGGAGTTGGGAGGCATTTGCAGTTTCCTGAGTATTAGGTATTTGCAGGTACTTGTAAGTGCTTAGGCCGTCGGTAAATAATGCTAATTTTGACTTCTGTGGTCTCTGTCACTCCCACTATTGTACTGGTTCCCTGAGGGGAGGGGGCAAGAGGAGGAGGGAGTTTCTGTCTTTAAAATGGGACGAGTAAGAAGAATCGGGGCTGTTGATCTGAGGGGAAACTATGCCCTCCGCAGCCCGCCGGCGAAATAAAGTGCTCCTTTACAATTCGGCCATGCGTCTCTGGTTATCTCGCCGTCAGGTTATAACATTTGGAGGCCCCAGCGAGATCCCTGGTGCTTTAGGACACCAGGGGATAGACGCCTAGGATGAACGGCCTCTCCCGGTCCGGCCACCAGATATCTGGAGTTCTTTGGGGGGGTACCCCCTAGGAAGTTCCAGGGCCCCGAAGATCCTACTTGGATTTCTGATGAGCGGTCGGGAGACTCCAAGACATCCCCAAAAAGATTAAAGGAGACCTAGTAAAGCCTCCGGAGGTGAGTTCTGGGTGACCGGTCCAACTGGGGGAGGGGAGAGGGTCGGACGCGGCACAACCTCTCCTCTCCAGGATCCCCTAAGACGTTAGGTGGAGTTCAAAACCCTGGTAAAATCTGGTCCGCTCCAGGTGTGGACCCGGGAGACTGATCACCTCCCCAACAGCGACTGTGATTGTGGGTTCGAGTCCCACCGCAGTTGCCGGTGACTGTGATCGTGGGTTCGAGTCCCACCGCAGTTACCACCAGCGACTGTGATCGTGGGTTCGAGTCCCACCGCAGTTGCCGGTGACTGTGATCGTGGGTTCGAGTCCCACCGCAGTTACCACCAGTGACTGTGATCGTGGGTTCGAGTCCCACCGCAGTTACCTCCAGTGACTGTGATCATGGGTTCGAGTCCCACCGCAGTTACCACCGGTGTCTGTGATTGTGGGTTCGAGTCCCACCGCAGTCACCAGCGCTCAGGATAGGAAATTTCAGGAAGGAAATTTCTGGTAAGGAGTTCAGACGGTGTGTGTGATTGCGAGCGGCATGGGTGCCGCTCAGGATAGGAAATTTCAGGAAGGAAATTTCTGGTAGGAAGTTCAGACGGTGTGTGAGTGTGACCGTGTGAATGTAATTGTGTGTGAGTGACCGTGCTCCACGACTTCGGTTACGGAGCCTGAGTGAGTCCTACCCTGCGGTTCCGTGGCGACCTCATACGGCTATAAGGCGGTGCCAGGTTCTTGGAGCACTCTGGTGTCCCACCAGCGAACCTGGTCCGGGTTGGGGGATTATACCAACCCGCCACATGCCAAGAGGCGTCTGAAATCTCCGCGAGGGGAGCGGCCAGGCGGACGAAGCGAAAGTTTCTGTCTTGTGTGTCTTCCCTTGTTTTTGTCCTTGTCTGCCTCCCTATTGTGTCTCCCTCAACTTTGTTGTGGTTGGTCTGATCATGGATAGAGCCCTGGCCGGTTTGGCTCAGCGGTTGGAGCGTAGGCCAGCGGTCAAGAGAGACCCAGGTTCGGTTCCCGCTAGGGGCAGGAATACTGGTCTGGGCCCCAGGGGAGGCCTGGGAAAAGGCAGGGAAGTGCCTGTGGGGCAGAGATACAGCAAAAGGCCTGGCAGGTGTGGCTCAGTGGTTGACTGTCGACCCATACACCAGGGGGTCACCAGTTAGGTTCGGTTGTGGGCCGGGTCCCCAGTAGGGGGCATGCAGGAGGCTAATAAGGTGGGGAAGAAGGGGGGTGTTACCCCCTCGCCCTCCAGGCCCCTGTTGGGGCGGCTTGCGCCAAGGCTGATGTCCGCGCACGGGGCTGTGCCCTGGGGACGCGTGACCCGGTGATGACCCGCGGGACACCGCGGCGCCTCCCGCCGCTGCGCAGGCAAGAGAGACCGAGGGCCTCGTGAGGTTTCTCGGCCGCCACGGTCCCTTTGGGAGCTCCCTCATGCACGCGGCTCACGAAAAAAGGGGAAAAATTTGCTATTCTGTGGCTCTGTTGCTACAGGCAGTTAACAGAGTAGTAACTGATTCAGGGGCCACCCCACCCCGTCCAACAGTGGGGCAAATGTCTGTCACCCATGCTCTGGTGTTCCAGCCAGGGTGGAGACCAAGAGGGATCTCTACGCGCCGCCACCCCGGGGAGTGCGGGGCTGGACCTCTGCCACACCAGAGGGGGGGCCGCGCCGCCCGCGAGAAGTAAAGGGAGAAGGCAGAGGGAAGCAGGAATGTGTGGGTCTGAATAGGGAGGAGAAAAAGGAAAGCTGGGGGATGTGCAGACTGCAGGTAGATTGAACAAGCTCTCAGGTTAATGTCAGGGGAAGGACTCGGAAAGTCGCAGAGGATCTATGCAAGTTAAAGGATTATATAGAGGGAGAGCTTGCCTCTGGTAATGGAATGACAGTCTGGAATGTAATAAAGGGAGTAACAGGTTTAAGCTACTCCTCACTCTTGGACCAGACAATGGCTTCGCCTTTATAGCAAAGAGATCATAGGCTATCTCTAAGGGGTTAGATGTAAATTGGAAGCTCAATTAGGCTTACCGCCCACAGAGTTCCAGGCGGATAGAGGGAATGAACAGGACCTTGAAGGGAACCTTAACCAAATTTACTTTAAAAACCGGTGAAAACTGGACCACTCTGCTCTCCTTGCCCTCTTACAGTTTTTACAGGCCCTGCAGTCCACCCAGAAAGCTGTCCAGAAACACGTCTGCGACGCCCTGCCTGTGCCCACCGCGGACCCTGTGCACCCTTCCAGCCCGGGGACTTGATATGGACAAAGAAGTTCACCACCCAGGAACTAACTCCAGCCTGGAAGGGACTGTACACTGTCATCCTGCCTGCACGAAAGGCTGTCAAGGTCAACGGCATCCTTGACAATCTGACAGCACCATTCCTGGCTGAGGGGGAAAAGCAAAATGGACTGTTCAGGCCCCTCCAGATAAGACTCTTGTGTTTATCGGGACTTTGATTTTTATGGTTATGACTGTATAGGGGAGTCCTTATAGACCTGGGCACCAATGGAACTGGGAACTTAGAAACGGTCATGCAGAACAGGAGAGGATTAAACCTCTTATTTCTTAAGGGAGGAGGATTATGTGTTGCACTGGGGGGAAAAAAATGCTGTTTTTATGTGAATAATTGAGGGATTATTCAAGAAAGTTTATCACTAGTTAGGAAAAATATCGAGGAACAAGAAAGAAAAAGGTGACAATCTGAAAATTGGCTTATACTATATTTACTCCTAGCATTTGGGCCATGTCTAATAGAGAGCCTCATAAAAACTAAGTTGAGTCAACGATTTGACTTGTAAGGAAAACCAGTGGGGAATGTTGTGGGCTCCAAGGCTAAGGCAACTAGATTCCATTTTATGTAGGCCCCTTGGTTAAGGCGACTAAAAGACTCCATTTTGTCACCAATAGACATTCCTCGATATTCTTCCAACAATAGGTTAATTACCCCTAGACAGAAAGGAATTTTGCCTAAGATTATAGTGGCACCAGGAGTTGGGAGGCATTTGCAGTTTCCTGAGTATTAGGTATTTGCAGGTACTTGTAAGTGCTTAGGCCGTCGGTAAATAATGCTAATTTTGACTTCTGTGGTCTCTGTCACTCCCACTATTGTACTGGTTCCCTGAGGGGAGGGGGCAAGAGGAGGAGGGAGTTTCTGTCTTTAAAATGGGACGAGTAAGAAGAATCGGGGCTGTTGATCTGAGGGGAAACTATGCCCTCCGCAGCCCGCCGGCGAAATAAAGTGCTCCTTTACAATTCGGCCATGCGTCTCTGGTTATCTCGCCGTCAGGTTATAACAATACAATAATAACTTTCAAAAGTTAAAGTTGTAAAGTGAACACCTGTCAAATATTTATTTAACTCAATAATGAGGGAAATAATGAGGGAAACAGCATATGGGAAAGCTGGTTCAAAGGAAAATTCAAACAGTGGTAATATTGTCAGTTTAAGACAAAGCTGTTTAATATCTTACTGGAAAAGTAAATTATTAAGATTATGTTCTCTATCTGAAAGAAATACTGTTTCTCTACAGAATACTATCTCTATAAGTTAACAAGTAACTTCAAAAAGCATAGACCCTAATAAAGGTAACCCAAACAAAGGTACAATTTCTTAAAGAATCAAATAATTTTAAGTGAACCTTTTGGACAATGTTCCAGAATTAAAAAGGAAAACATGCTCTCTTTACCTAACTTCAACATGAAATCCTTTATAGTCTCAAGTGTCTTATTTTTAAGTTTTTTCTTAATTTTCCATTAACAGTAATCAATAAAATATGCTCAAACTTAAAATAGATGGGGACCATTTCCAAGAGGTAACAAAAATATAATAGAATATGTAAATATAAAGACCGTATTCATACACTTTTTTCCCTAATGGATGATGAATAAAAACTCATGGTGATATTTAAGTTCCAATTCAAAAAATGGTTACAATTCAAAAAATGATGTCATGGTTTTATTTTAAATTACAATTTTTACAGTATATCTGAAATTATATTCTTCACAATGATTTTAAATTATGATAACAAATTATGTGCCACTTTAAAGATGTGGAAGGGGGTACATAGTTTTAAAAAATTCTTATAGGGAGGATGTTAGCAAATACATTTGATGATCTATCCTTAGAAAATATTTTTTCCGATCAAATTTTTCTATCAGTGTGACTCTATCTACATTCCACCTTCTTACAATACCTCATATTATCTGAGACAGTTCCTTTTTCTCTAGCACTATAATAAAGAGCCACTAGGGAGAGAGTAGTGAGCAACAAAGTCCAGGTACCCATCCTCATAGTGCTTACATTCTAGGAAGAGAAATTGAGATTAACCAAATAACTACTTACATAAAAATAAAATTGTAAGTGAAGCATATGCTATGAATTGTGGCTAAACAGATCCTTGAAGTGAGGGATGAGGGAAAGGAATCTTCAAAGAGTGAGCTGAGATCTGAAGGGAGTTAATTAGGTGGAGACAAGGGATTCAGTCTTTTAGAGATTTATTTTTTTCTGTCATTTCAAAAGCCTCTTGGATGAGAGGGAAGATACATATATCTGTAAAATGGAGAAGACATTATTTGTTTAGAATTTTACTGTATATTTTTGCCTGAAAGTTCTACTTTAAAAACTTCAGTCATATTTCTGACTAAGTTAAAATAATAGGGACTGGATTCATTCTCTCACCTGGAATACTCAAAACAGACAAGAGTTGCAATACACTGAGCATCAGTCAACAAAGTACAGATATTCTTAAGAGATGGGACATAAAGAGAGTGAGACCTAGAATTGATACCATTATAATAATTTGGTTATTAAATAACAGAAGAGGAGTAAAGGGAAGGCTAAATAATATAAGCATGTCATTTATACAGCTTTGCCAGGAAGCTGCAGTTAACACTCCCGAGTCGGTTTCCTGCAGATCAGTAAGGGAAGGGACTGGACCGAGACAGTTTAGACACATGCTCAGTAAGGTCTGGAAGACGTGGGAAGATGCTTACCTGTCAATCACACCTGGAAACAGGTAATTGGCTAGAATAGGCGTGGCCACTGCAAGGGCACAAAATCTGAAATACATAAGCTCCCAAATGAAGAAAGTTTTCTCTTTTGGTGTTCTTGGCTCTCACTGCTCGTGTCTGACTCCTGGTTTGTGGGGCTCCTAAGCCCTGCATTCGCCCACGTGGCTCACAGCCATGTGGGACACACGCAATGAACTGATGGACTGAATCTAGCCTGATGTTCTGCTGGACTCAGCTTCACCATAGAATGGAAACTCTGGACACTGGCCCTGCTTCTAGCCTTGTTAAATCCACGGCTGCATATTTTCCAGGCCTGGTTTGAGGGAACTGGAACTTTGCAAACCAAGGAATGTAACTCCATACATATAAAGTTTTTCCCCCCCCCCCCCCCACATCTCATTCTCCCATGGGGGCCTCCAGAAATGCTTGTTCCAGCAGCGTCCCAAGAACCCCACTCCCACTAGTTATGGAGAAATTGGACCCACTCATTTCTCTAGCAACAGAATTGCCCAAGCTTACTCCCTAGAGAGAGTTTCCTGGCCATAGAGTTTCCTAGAGAGAGTTTCCTGGCCATAGAGTTTCCAGGCACTGCCCTGGAGGATCCCTGGGATGGAGTTGACAGTTCAGGGAGACCATGCTGGCCACTATTCTCAGGAAAGAGTATTGGAGAGAGCTGTACAGAGAGAGGACTCCAAAGATCTTCAGAAGCTCCACCTCAAGAGTTCAGCTGATTACTGATCAGCAGATTCTAATGAGAATATACTACCCAAGGTTGGGCAAAGAACCACTGAGGAGAATTCATTCACTTAATAAATGGACTGGAGCCCCAGCTTTCTTTCAGGTAGCCTTTTGGGGCTGAGTTCCTGCTTAGATGGCTTCAAGCTATTTTCTGTCTCTTTGATTGCACATTAACATAGTAGTTTGTGGAAAACACATTCACAGCCTTGCTCATTCCGTAGGTGGAAGTGCAGTTTGTTCTAAATATGACCTTTTTTCTCTTTGGATAATTCCACAGCCTCTTTAGAATTCTCAGGTATGAGTCAAACACCAGGTCACTATATTCCCTAAACTTCAGCGGACAATTTTCAAAATCTTCAGCTGATTTCCTTAAATAAAGCACCTCACAGTAAACTACCAATGAACAACACCTTCATCCCCTCCTCCCAAAAGATAAGTGTAATGGTGATATAAGGAAGTATCAGAGTCCTATTGAAAACATCTCCAAAGAAATTCTCTCTTTACCTAGCTTCAATTTATTATTATTTTTAATATATTTTTTCTTTATTGGTTTTTAGTGAGAGAGGAAGGGAGAGGGAGAGAGAGAGAGAAACATCGATGAGAGAGAACATCGATTGGCCGCCTCCTGCATGCCCCTTACTGAGGATTTGGCCCACAACCTGGGCATGTGCCCTGACCGGGAATCAAACCAGCAACCTCTTGGTGCATGGGTCGACGCTCAACCGCTGAGCCACACCAGCCAGGCTACCTAGCTTCAATTTAAATTCCTTTACAGTGTTTCAAGTATGGGCTATAGGTTACAAACCTTTTTTCATATAACCCCTTGTAATAATGAACCGCATGAATGGACTAGAGCTTCACTTTAGCAACTATTGTTTTGCTGTCCAATGTAAGGACCTCAGCTGAAACTGAGACAAAAAAATCTCATTTAAAATAAGTTTACATATGTTCATATTATGCTATAAATATAATTATTATAGCTAAAATATTATAGTGTAATTCTAGTCACTTGATGATGGACACTTAAGCTACTTAACAGAATTTGCTACTCTAAACAATGTTGCGATAAATATCAAGGTATGTTTGTCACTTCACAATTTTTTAATATGTTAGAAAAAATTCTAAGAAGATAATATATGAATCAAGGGTTTTATTGATTTCCATGTATATATATATTTTAACTTATCTTTATTGTTGAATGTATTACAGATATCCTCCCCTCTTCCCCCATTGACCCCCTCCTCCCCAATCCCGCCCCTCTCCTGCCTTCCCCACACTATTGTCAGTGTCCATTGGTTATACATATATGCATAGAAGTTCTTTGGTTTATTTCATCCCGCCCACCCTCCCTCCTTCCCTTTGAGGTTCATCAGTCTAACAACCAATTTGTAGCATTCCTTGGCTTATGGTCACAACATTCCAGTCTTTGAGGCTAAGATTTCAAATTTCTTTCTGTTCAGTCTTCACACTGTCTTTTCCTCTGTATGTTTGTGTCAAATCTCCCTCTGCCTTACTCTTGTAAGGATACACGTGATTGCATTAAGGTCAGCCTGTCAGGTGCAGGATCATCTTTCCATCCTAAGACCCTTAATTAATCATATCTGCAAAGACTTTGTTATATAAAGTAACACACACAGTTTCCAGGGATTAGGATTAAATATCTTTTGGGAGCATATCTTTTTCAGTGTGCCACAGAGTACATGATTACATGTTTACTGATTTTTGGTATTTCATTTTCTGTGAACTACTACTTTATGTTTTTACCTACCATTAAATTTGGTTGTTGGTGTTTTTCTACTTTCATTGTAAAAAACAAAACAAATAAACAAAAAAAAGTATAACCCAGAGAAAAAGGGATAGCTACATATTTGGCTTTTACCCACCAATACAGAACACATATTGTGTCATCCAATGTATCAGTCTTTTCCTTTGTCACCACTTATCTATCTATCTATCTATCTATCTATCTATCTATCTATCTATCTATCATCTATCTGAAGGTCTTTACCATCAACAATTAGTAAAATCTTCACAAAACAAATTTCTAGTGGGTTTATGATTTATTATCTTGAAATATTTGATTTCTGTAAAATTTATTTTAATAACAGAAGTAATGTAAGATGAAGCTGTATTTTTGTCCTAGTTTCTAGACTGCATAACCAACCCCACTTTTGCATAACATATCTTACCCCATATCTAGCATATGAGAAACCCCATACATAAATCTGTAAATTTATTCTTTCCACTGAATTGTTGTTGTTTTTTTCTTTGTTCCACCAATACAGTAATGTTTCTATTAAGCTGGACTTACAGAGTCTGATTATCTGCTAAAACTCATCCTCTAACATTATACTTTTTCGTAAAAGCCTGTGTTACTCTTGACTACTAATATTTCTAGATGGATTTCAGAATCATTTTATTACTTAAAAAAAAAAAAAAGAAAATCCTCATCGTACTTTTCTTAAGATTGCATTACATTAATGAATTTATGTTTGGAAAATGGAATTCCTCACAATGTTGATTTCCTGTCCAAAATCAGGGCATGTGATTATTAAAGGATTTTATTAAAAATCTTATTAAAAGATTTTATGTCTTAAGAAATTTTAATGCCCGCTTTATATAGGTTTTATACATTTCTTATCATATTTATTACCAGGCATTTAATTTTAAGTAGCTACTGTACCTGTTTTTGGATAAAGGAGAGTTATGGCTGTCATTTACTAATTGTGTAATCCAAACCCTTATTGAATTCGCTTTTTGTTTTTCAGATTATTTGGATCTTCAGTCTACAATGATAAAATCTGAAAAAAGATAATATGTTTTTCTTCTTCCTAATATTTATAGCTCTCATTTCTTACTCTTTATGATCTAATGCCATAGGCTAAGAGAGACCACTCAATGGAAAATAATGGTTGATAATTGGTATCTTTATCTTGTTCTTGACTATAATAGATATTCTTTTAGAGATTCAGCATTAACCATAATGCTGATTTTTATGTATACATATAGAACACATCTTACATTAAAACACACACATATACTCACATCAGTACATAAAATGGAATGATATTCAAAACATACTACAGTATCTACCCAACAGATTCTGACCACTATCAGTGAACACTGAAAAACCAGTCAAATTGTACACCACCTTGTATGCTGTACCAGATGTACTGGCTACATATCAATTCTATGGATACATGCTACACACAGTTAAGAAAGCATGACTTTCTACTAGACATGTGTGCTAAATTTTATAATTTTTAGCTTTCTGTATGATGAATCGTTTTCCTTATTTGCAATATCAATACGAAAATCTGTCTTTACTCTGTGGAAAAATGTTCATGATGCACTGATAAACTATAATTGGTGATATTCTTTTAACAAATTTGCTTCACTATGAATTAATTTTTTTTGGGGGGGTGGGATGGGGGAGCATCTCCTTGTCTGTTTTTGTTTTTTTCCTAGTAAAATTCAGTCCAATATTTGAAGTGTTTGAAACTTCTTTTGTCTATGCCCTGAAACAGTTAAAATAGCATTAGAGTTCATTTTTTTTTCTTTGAAGATTAAACAGAATTCACCTGTAATAGTCTCATAATACTTTAAATAACAGAAAACTCAATGTAAATCAGCTTATATTACAAAGGAAATGTTTTCTCTGGTTACTCAATAATCCAAAAGTAAAGCTTCAGATGTAGCTTGATCTAGGGATTAAATATTGCAGATGGATTTCTCTATACAATTTTCAGCCTTGTTTCTTTGATACTGGTTACTCCTGCAGAAAGTTTCTTCCCTTATTATCAAATCATGGCTGCCACCAGCTCCAAAACCCATACATTTATCATTTGCATCCAGCAACAAAGAGAATCTTTTCAAGTAGTTCTCATGGAAGAAAAGAGTATAATTCTTAGAAATGTATACATTTCATTTGTTTTATCTTTGCTGTATATTTATCCATGTATCAGTGGCAAATGTCAAGGAATGCACTTACATATCCTTGAGGCTAGTAATGGAGTGGTGTCAATCTCACTGAAACAGCTTGGCTAAGAATTAGGAGTTATATTTCTTATGGGAAATTTAACATTTCTCAAGGAAAGGGAGGGAGAATGGAAAAGATAATGAGAAAATATCTATTAATGTTATATGATAAAGTATATATTTTATATACATACACATATAGCTCTAATATGAATCTGTTATGAGTATATTTATATAAAATTCATGAAACACCAAATTTACGTACATCAAAATGATGAGGATGAGCTCCTCAACAAACTGTAGGAATGATAGATCTTAGATTTCAGGTAATGATAAAAGAAGATTTTAATTTTGCTAGTTGATATTTTTATAGGAATACTATGTTCATGTATTAATATTAAATATCATTTTATAAATTTCAAAGTATAGATAGGAAAAAAGAAAAGAAAATGTGCTAATTTTTCTACATCTAAGTTGAATACCTTAAAAAGGAAAACATAAAGAAATTACTGTTAAATCATTGCTGATAGTCCAACTTTAGGGTATCAATATGGGGTTGCATATATGTATAACCTGATATAATATTTTATTTGAGAAATAATAATGAAACCACAGTAGTTTTTAGATAAAAAGAAAAATTGTTACAATATCAGATTAACTAAGCAGTAAATACTCATTAAAATCCCTATAGTGTTTTAAAATTTTATAATTTAACTACATTGTTATTTATAGCATAACCATTATTTTATAGATAACTATCCTGAGACTTTGAGAGGTTATATAAATGATTTGAAGCTCAATAGATGGACAGTATTTCGATAATGGCACAATTCTAAACCCATATCCCACTCAATATACTTTTACCTATGTGTGAAATATTAATGAAGATAAGCAAAGTCATCACGCATAATACTATTATCACAAATGTACTTATCTAAACAAGTTTGTAACTATGTGAAGTGACTGATGTTTCCTAGACTTATTGTAGTTGGTGATCAATTGGTAATATAGACATATATCAGATCATTATGTTGTGCACCTTGAACTAATTTCATGTTATATGTCAATTACATCTTAAAAAAAAACTGGAAAAATTAAATAAAAATGTATTTATCTAAAGGAAACTGATGTATTTTTAAAACTTTAACATAGTGTGATTTTCCCCTATAACATGTAATCTATTATACATTGAAAAAGATCTTTAAGGAACTTCCGGTCAAGATGGCGGCGTAGGTAACCGCGGTATCGCGTCCTCCCACAACCACATCAAAGTTACAACTAAACTACAGAACAACCATCATTCAAAACCGCCTGAAATCAAGCTGAATGGAAGTCTTACAACCACGAAATTAAAGAAGAAGCCGCATCGAGACTGGTAGGAGGGGCGGAGGCATGACGGGCTGGTCCCACACCCGCATGTGGCGGATAAAAATTAGGAGGACACCTCGGCTGGGAAGGTCCTCCCTGAGGACTGAGGGGTCCCCGTCCCACACCAGGCGCCCAGCTCAGGGTTCCAGTGCCAGGAAGAGAAGTCCCCTTCACTTCTGGCTGGAAAAACCAGCGGGAACTGAGGCTGAGGTGGCTGGAGCCCCGGCAGCTCCTCTTAAAGGGCCCGCGCACGGACTTACTCGGACTCGCACCCTCCAGGCTCCAGTGTGGGGGAGGCAGCCTGAAAGGCACCAGAGTCAGATGGGGAAGAACTGAGTTGTTTGGCATTGGAGCAAGGGCTGGAGAGACAGCTTTCTCCTGGACAGATGTGCTGTCAGAGGCTTTTGTTCCTTTGGTGAGCCCTTCCCTGGGCCGGCAGACACCGCCATATCTGGGACTCCAGCAACCTGGCTCACACTGTTTGCCCCGCCCTGGTGCTTCCCTGAGGCCCCGCCCCACCCAACTTTCAGGCCCACCCAAGCTGTTGCCATTTGCTTTACCATAGGATTGGCCTGTCTTGGCTCCTGCTTCAGCTTTTCCTAAATTCTTTCAAACAAGCAGCATCTGGTCTCAGCTAGCCCTATACCTCTCGCTAAGTAATACATAGAAACAAACACAGGGAGGCAGCCAAAATGAGGAGACAAAGAAACAGGTCCCAAATGAAAGAACAGAACAAAACTCCAGGAAAAGAACTAAGTGAAATGGAGTTAAGCAACCTAACAGATGCTGAGTTCAAAACACTGCTTATAAGGATGCTCAATGGACTTAGTGAGAACCTCAGTGAACTTAGTGAGGGCCTCAAGAGCATAAAAGAGGACCAGTCAGAAATGAAGGATGCACAGTTAGAAATGAAGGAGGCACTAACTGAAATAAAGAATAGTTTACACAGATTCAATAGTAGAGTAGGTAAAGCCAAGAAGCAAACCATCAATTTGGAATATAAGGAAGCAAAAAATACCCAATCAGAACAGCAAAAAGAAAAAAGAATCCAAAAAATTGAGGATAGTGTAAGGAGCCTCTGGGACAACTTCAGGCATGCCAACATTCGCATCTTGGGGGTGCCAGAAGGAGAAGAGAGAGAACAAGAAATCGAAAACCTATTTGAAACAATAATGACAGAAAACGTCCCTAACTTGGTGAAGGAAACAGACATACAAGTCCAGAAAGCACAGAGAGTCCCAAACAAGATGAACCCCAAGAGGCCCACACCAAGACACATCATCATCAAAATGCAAAAGGTTCAAGACAAAGTGAGAATCTTAAAAGCAGCAAGAGAAAAGCAGTTCGTTACCTACAAGGGAGTTCCCATAAGACTGTCAGCTGATTCCTCAAAAGAAACTTTGTAGGCCAGAAGGGAGTGGCAAAAAATATTCAGAGTGATGAAAAGCAAGAACCTACAACCAAGATTACTCTATCCTGCAAAGCTGTCATTTAGAATCGATGGCCATATAAAGAGTTTCCCAGACAAGGAAAAGCTAAAGGAGTTCATCACCACCAAACCATTATTATATGAAATGTTGAAGGGTCTTCTTGAAGAAAAAGATAAAAAAACATGAACAAACAAAATGGCAATAAATACATATCTATTGACAATTGAATCTACAAACAAAATGAACAAGCAGAACAGAAACATTCTCATAGATACAGAGAACTTTTGCTGGTTACCAGATGGGTGGGGGCTGGGGGGATGGGTGAAAAAGGTGAAGCAATTAAGAAGTACAAATTGGTTGTTAGACTGACAAACCTCAAAGGGAAGGGGGGTTGGGGGGTGGGAAGAAATAAACCAAAGAACTTATATGTATATATGCATAACCAATGGACACAGACAACAGTGTGGGGAAAGGCAGGAGGGGGACGGGAATGGGGAGGAGGGGGGCAATGGGGGAAAAACGAGGAACATCTGTAATACATTCAACAATAAAGATAAGTTAAAAAAAAAGATCTTTATACTTAGGATCATTGCAACATTTAATTATATTTAAAGAATAATACTCAAATATGGGAAAAATATGAATAGCTTTTTACAGAATATCTTATTTTTGACATGAACTAAATCTACAGTTCTTTGATATTTCACAATCTTTGGAAATACACTAAAAATACTGTGTGTTCTCCACTGGCAAATGTGATAGACTAAAGCACTCTTCAGATTTTGTAGGGTATCTTTAAAAATGTGTACAACAGAAACATCCCAATATTATTGTGTGACTTATCTGGCTCCTCAACCCATTTCCATATGCCCTTCTTTTCTATAGGGTTGCTTTGGAAACTCTCCAACAAAAGTAATTTTCTGCAGTTTTCTCCAAATACTACCTACATAATTGTTCAATTTAGTCATCGCAGTGAGGGCAGGAAATAATCTAACTCAAACTTAGTTTGCTTCTGATTCCAACAGTTTGGAGACCAAATACCTTCTAATAAAAACAGCTAAAAGTGTCAGATATATTAAAACAGTAATCACATGCAATGCTATAGAGGGATGATAGATATAAAATGATTTCTTTTATTATTCCAGGGAAGACTAGATTGATTAAATTTAGTCTTCGTAAAATGAAGTGTGTGTGTTACAATTTAAAGGTAACTAACTACCAGATTCGAATAGAAAGAATACTTTCCAAAGCAATAAAGGAGAAAAGGGAAACAAAAACCCAAACCATCCTATAGAAAGTTAGAAAGAGACACAAGTTGATGCAAGTCTAGTGGCTAAGAAACAGCCTACACTCTCAAGAATTGCAATATATTTAATTTCAAGTGTTATATAATTGGACATAATTTCTATTTCAAGCCCACATTCTTCAATAGGGCTGAAACTTAATCTCTGTAAGTTAAGTAGGCCTCTGTTCCCAACATTTTCCTCAGATTAGTAACTAAATTCTAGCATGGGGGAATGCATGAGGAGAAGTGGTGACATGGACCTCCATTGTCAATGTCAATGTATCCCACCACACATATAAAGTAGTTAGTATTGGTGCATGGCACCAAGTGAAAGTTAGCTCCTTTATCTCTTGACTTCTGAGGCAAGAATGAAAATTTCACTAGGTATCTCTTTAGTAATTCCTGTGGTGAGTGTGACCATGGTGGTTTGCAGAGTGCTATGCTGTGTTTTTGTGAAGGAGAATTCAAGCAGTGTTAGCTTAACATGACCTTTGGAAATGTGAGTAAAGCAGAAAGAAGAATATTATTACTAATTTTGTGCTTTGATTGCTCATAGACCTGTTATATCGATTTCAAATTTCTACTTTATTATTAATAAATCTATATAGTGGTTGCATATAATAGTTTTAATGTTTAAAGTACTTTCTTTTTTTATTTTTTAAAATTTGTATTGACTATATTGGAGTGGCATTGGTTAATAAAACTGCACAAGTTTCAAGTGTCTAACTCTATAATACATCATCGGTATATTGTTGCATCACGCATTCACCACCCAAAGTCAAGTCTCTATCACCATATATCCCTCCTTTACCCTCTTCTACCTTCCCCAGTATTGAACATTTTTAGTGAACACTTTAAAACTGTTTACTATGTGCTAAGCACTGTCCTAAGTACTTTACATATATTCTTTTAAAAAATTAATTAATTTTTATTTTTTTATTAATTTGTTTTTGTTACAGATGTTTCTCCTTTTTCCCCCATTGACACCCTCCTCCCCATCCCCTCTGCCCCATCCCCAGCTTTGTTGTCTATGTCCATTGGTCATGCATACATTAAAGTATACATTTCACTATACATTTCAAGACACATTATACTTTGGAGAAATAACTCAATCTATGGAGTCAGACAAACATAATCTGAATATAGTCCCACTAGTATTAGTTATGTAATTCTGGGCACACACTTCTGTGTGCCTCTGTTTCTTCTGTAAAATAGAGTCAGAGTAATACTCTGTTAGTCCAGTTTCCCCAAGAAGCAGTTATCCTGAGAGGATTGTAGCACGCAAGAATTTTATTAGGGAAAATGCCAATGAGAGGCAATGGAGAACAGGCTGGAGGATGTTGGAAGCACCATTAGATCATGACTCACTTTGACCTCAAAAGAATAATAAAGAGAATGACAGAAGCACTTCAGATCACCATGCGGTCTCAGGAATATTCAGGAAGGCCTTCAGAAAGTCCTCAAGTCAATCTTCATTCAGAGGAGTCTCTCATCTCCCAGAAATGAGCCTATGTTAGTAGCCCTGCCATGCAAACCACTGGCTAGAAGCAGCCCCTAGGAAGCATGACCTGGGAGGAAGTGAGGCAATGATTGAAGAGCACAGTGGCTGGGACCCTTAATTTTACTCAATTATTCCCCCTTTCTTCAAGTGCATTCTTATGGCCACCATATCTACCTTGCAGCTTTATTGTGAAATTAGAAATAATGTAGGTAAATTGCCTAGGAAAGTATGCTTGACACATAATACATGCTTAGTAAAGAATGGCTATCATCATATCTCTTTATTGTGATCTCTTTATCATCATAATTATGTGATATTCATAAGATACATCTTATTTAATCCTCATAAAACTTCTTGCTATTAGGTGTTTGTATTAGTTTGCTAAGGCTGCCATTCCAAAGTACCATAGGCTGTGTGGCTTAAACAGCAGAAATTTGTTTTCTAACAGTTCTGGAGGCTAGAAGACCCAGATCAAGGTGTTTAAAGACTTGGTTTCTTCTGAGGCCTTTCTCCTTGGCTTATAGAGGGCCATATTGTCTATTGTCTCTGTGTCTTCACAAGATCTTCCCTCTGTGTGTATGTTTGTATTCAAATTTCTTCTTCTTCTAAAGACACTAGTCATATTGGAGTTGAGTCTACCCTAATGACCTCATTTTAACTTAATCATATATTTTAAGACCCTCTTTTCAAATACAGTCCCATCTGAGGTATTGGGAGTTAGGACTTCAAAAGAATTTGGGGGGTTACAATTCAGCCACAACAGTATTGTTAGCCATACATTACAGATAAGAAAACTGAGAATTAGACATGTCAAATAAGAAGCCATGGTTATACTTATAATAGAATGCAGAAACTGCATCTCTGTAATTCCAAGCAAAGTCTATTCTGTTTTTATGAAAGTGCATTACACCTGATTCTTGTATATACTTGGCCCTTTTAGGTAGAGGGTAAGAAGAGAAGGTGACTCAGCCTAATGGATGTGGACCCAATATCCACAAAGTAAGATAAGCCCTTGAATCAAGTTCCACACATCTTTAAACTAGGTTCACAATAGAGGGTGACTTTGCCCACTGGAGGAGTATCTGACTTCTTCTGGATACATTTTCTGTCATTACAACTGGGGGTGTGCTGCTGGCACCTAGTGGGTATTTGTCAGGAATGCTGCTAAGTATCCTACAATGCACAGGAGAGCCTCCTGCAACAATGAATTATCTGGCCCCAAACATCAACAGCGATGAAGTTGAGAAGCCCTACATCAGAGTAAAGCAATGTGGTCATTAAATCAGGACTAAAGGGACAGGAAATTGTACAGACCTCTTTTGAAAATTAAGGGCACAATACATACATGTAGACTTGTCTGCCAACCAGAACTGAGCTCATTAATTTTTAATTTATCATGTTGCTATCAATTTAATCCAGAATATAAAATTATTGCTTTATAAGCATAACTTGTGGTATAGGTGCTTATACCTGGCTTTATCCCTATTTCTTGCAAATTATTATACTCTTGCTGATGATAATAATCTGTTTTAAAAGCTATTTATTGAGTACTATGTTCTTGGTAATTTACATATAGTTTCTCATTTTTAAGACAAGATGGAGAAATTGTGGCTAGAGGAGAAAATAAGCAAATTGTAAGGTCATGAAACTGGTAAGTGTCAGAGCCTGCATTATCAAGGGCTGTCTGAATATGAAGCTTTTGCTTTATCTGTTACATCACCCTCCCCTTGTTGGTGTGTTTAGAAAGTCACTGAGTCATAAAAATTACCGAAAGTCATCTATTAAAAGCCAAAACCTTATTGAATCCAGGGCACCTCTACAGAAATGCTTACCCGAATGTTTTTGTAAATACAGGGCCATTCCAAACTGTTTCTTCTTTTTTATAAATAAACCACTTAAGGGTACTTTTAAAATTAACTTCTCAAAAACTTAGAGGAAATTAAACATTTTTTACAAGGTATCTTCTCACATACAATATCTAGTGAGACTGAACATTTTGGCCAATTTTTCACTCAGTGTGCAGACAGTAAGGATTGTTCTTCTGTGTTTTGTTGCCCTCTTAAATGTTCCCTTAATAGTAGGTTATGCCATCTGATGGGCAATTTGGCTTTGCACCATTTTGCTTGTCATGTTGTTTCCCTAACATTAAGTAGCTGAGACTAGAAAAGGGCTCATAGAGGTTACACAGCTCAATAGAATGCTTGTCCTTTTTTCTTTTTTTTTCCTTTCCTTTTTTTTCCCCTCTAACTTTCCATTACACTTATGCCTTCCCTTGTCTTGCCTTACAAACTCACTGGGGACAATACAACAAAAAATGCAAATATTCATTTTTTTCTCTTATAGTGTTCATTTTTTTATGGCCAGTTAGAACTAGCTGAAGGGAAGAGAATAAGCAGAAAGAGCGTCAAAAAAATTGTT
Source organism: Tadarida brasiliensis (assembly GCA_030848825.1). NCBI lineage: Eukaryota > Metazoa > Chordata > Mammalia > Chiroptera > Molossidae > Tadarida > Tadarida brasiliensis. Next base: position 115,269,226 of record CM061280.1, on the reverse strand, counting down.
CTCTGTTTAAATGTAAATTGCTACTCTGTTAAGGAAGTGGTGCTGCTCCCACCAAAACAAAGAGTGAAGTATATTTTCTTCAAAGCAAAACTCTGTGTATGCATGTAAATGTTTATACTATGGATAACATTCCCCATGACAGTCTAGCCAGAAGGAAAATATGAAATGCTTTTTAAACAAACTGCCTTTTTTGATAGATACTCATAAAGTTATTTGACTTTGAATAATACCATTACAACATTTAATTTAACTAGCAGGGTTTGAAAGATGTGAAAATGCAGTTCTCCTGCTGTGTCATGTCCTCAATAATGTCTGATGACATCTCCTGAGGTCATGTCCACACTTTAGCAGACTTTATGTCAAGTGAAATGATTGTTTGTTGCTTTAGGAATACATTCTTTTTGTAGCTCTTACACAACAGTCTCTTAGTTTTGCATGAGATGTGTCTCTTATTGGCATAATAATACATTTAAAATGGTCTTATTTTTGGAATTACAAGGGTACTTTTTAATTCCTGAATTTTATAGTTCAGTATGAATATCATCACTAAATGGTACAAAAGAATTACAGTGTTATTTTTAATACAAAATAAATATGTCTTCTGGAAAACTATATACATACACAGATAGCCCACATTGTTCAAACAATGGATAAAATTGAAATTAACCATAAAATCTTCAAAACAGAAGAAACTGCTTCAATTTAAGCTAATCCAGGACAAATGGACCCAGTTAACTTGCTCCTATAAAAAATAAAACCTCTTAACTCTTTGCTACAATTTATTTTCAGAAATTCATTTGCATTCACTCTTTAACAAAGCACCTTCATATTACATGTTGTTTATAGAAAAGAAAAAAAAAACTTCATATACTGATATACTGTTTGTGGAATTTGACATCTAAGTAACCTTTTCTTGGCCCAAAATGTTTCTAGATATTAAGTGCCATTTCATTCAGCACTATTTTTTGTATGTTAGTCTTTGTAAATTATACTTTAAAACTTACCTGCTGCTCTGGAGTCAGACATAGCTTTATTAATGAATCAGGAAATGACTTCCAAGTTGAAAACATTCTATTGTACCTACTCCCAAGGTCCTACAGAACACCCTTTTAGAATACTACCCGACTGACTTTTAACATCTCTTATAAAAAAAAAAAGGCACATTCACAACTGCATGTTTTGAATCCAGCTTCCTTTTTTATTCATGAAAACACACACTGAAAGTTACTTCCCTCCAATTACCCATAATGCTGAATTTTTGTTAAAACTTCACAGAACTGTAAGTAGCTTAACTTTTTAAAAATTCCAGTTGACTTCGTTTCCATATAAACATTAACATACATTTTTGTTTCAAAGAAGTCAATGAAAGAAAGGAACACCATAGCCAATGGTTTTGGGCAAGTACTGTTACAGGTTGTGCAACTGTACTGTTAACAGTTGTTTCTAATATATACTGCTGGAACAAAACTACATTAATATTATATTGTCAATCTGTTCTCCCACACCCTCCAAATAAAGCCCTTTCTTGCTAAGAAGTTATTCAGGTTGTGGTTAGTTTTTTCTTTTTCTAAGATTATGGGAAGCTTGGTTTTTACAGAACTAAACCCTTCTAGATGATAATACTGAGCATTTTTACTAATTGCATACTTATAAATTCACATAAGAAAGTTTTGGATTCAGACTTTTTAGCTAATTGATGTTTACAGAATTTTAGTAATATAGACTTTAATAATGTGAAGAGTCTCTCATAAAGATTTTACAGGTTAAGATGTGGTCTTTTCCTGAAGGCTGTTTCATCTTCCTTATCTTCTTCTTCATCATCATCTGGATAATCCACCAATCTCATTACTTGACTATGGCTTGGGTCACCTGTTCCATTAGGATCATCAGCAGAATGGGAATAAGTAAATTTGTAGCTGCCAGAAGATGTTCTTTTAGGAACATATACCTTGTCTTCATTTTCTTTTATTTTTTCAGTCTCCATACATTTATCATAATCATCTTGATAATCATTTTCCATTAGCTTTGTACCTGCTTCTTCTTCCTCTATATTTTCCGTATCTCCTTTAACACAGACTTCTTTATCCTCCAAGTCTCCGGCACTTCTGAAACAGATTTTACTATTTTTCTGCGTAGACGTCAAACTCTTCCGTACTTGACTCTTACGGGCTTTCTCTTTTTCATATTTAATTCTCAAACCTTTGAATGTGTGAATGTATTCAATCCATTCAAGTGTTTCATAAAAGTTTTCAACTACATGTGCAACAAGAGACTTGATATTTTCCGTTCTTATATATTCAAACATTTCAATAACAGCTGAATTCAACATATTGTACCGAGTTCCATTATCCAGAAAGGCATTTATAACTGGTTCAAAAAAATTTCCCTCAATGATGTAACGATTATAAACTTCATCTTTAAGGCCAATTATCCTTCTCATAAAGCGAAGAGCACATAAGACCAAGAAAGTGTGTCTCGAATTCATCAAGATCAAGACATTTCTTAGCAAGTCTTTTCTCAAAATATAGTATTTTATGTAATATGTGTGATGTTGCACACAAAACGTGAGCAGCTCTAAAATTATGCTAAGCAGCTGTGCGGTTTGATAATTATCGAGGCAATTTTTGTTGTGTACGTCAGCTCCAAGTCTATGATCCTCTTCAAGTGTATTTTCTGAAGTAGTCGCCAAAAGTGGTGCTATTACGTTATGCATACATTGCTTATAGAAGAAATTTAGAAATTTACTTCTTTCACATTTATAAGGTGTCGCTAGCATGTTGTCTGGATCAAGTAGATAACGAAGCAGTTCCATTATTTGGAAAGCACCTGCTAGCTCAGGATCAGTATCACAGATCATTTGTTTAATTATTAAATTAATGAGAAGGTTAGCATCTTCATTCTGCTGGGCTTCTTCTATTATGAATTCTCGGATCATGGTTGGACTGTGCTCCACTAGATAAGCAAATATGTCAGTAGCAGCTGACCTTATTTGCAAATCATCCAGGCTCATTACAACTTTAACAGCAGGAAGAATTCCCATTTGTGTCAATGTTTTGAACAGTAGATTCTTGCTTCGAGACTTTAATGTCTGAGTAAATGTACAGAATTCCTTGAAAAAAAGTATTAATTCGAGCCGTTTATCATCATCAGTAGTCTTATCCTTTAACTGTGCAAAAACTTCAGGCAAAAACTCGTCATCTGTCTGCAGCATGTGGATTATCTCCATCTTGTTGAGGAAAATAAAAGTTTTAAGAGCAGAAAGACAATTATCTTCCAATACGGATGGTGTAGGGAAAAGAATGTCTTGAATATACTGTACTCTGTATGTTTGATGTATTCTTTGTCTAAGTTTACAGGCTGTTATTGGTACAACTTCCCTGAACCTTGCATTTTGGGCCAAGAATTCCCTGTGCCTGTTTGGCTGAGCCAAAGCAGGGTCATATTCAAGGCATCCCACCACATTCATGATACACTCATCAGAAAACAAGATCTCAAACAAAGATGTCTTGTCGAGGAATAAGATTCCTTTAACAATTGTATGCAAATGGTATAAGCCTTCAGTGTATCCCAGGTTTTCACAAGAGTGTAACAGCTGTAGTAGTTTTTTAATATAGTTATCATTTTCCAAGACCAGGGCCAGCCTTCTGCTACGGAGAGGTGAAGTGAAAGCTGAGGTGACTAAGTCAGCAATGTCTTTAAGTTTACTGAGTTCACAGTTAGGCAGGTCAAGCATATCATCAGTGTCTAGCGTTTCCTCATAGTCCTCCTCTAAATCATCTAAGAGGTCTTGTGTGATGTTGACGGATGGGTCTTTACCTTGAACCTGGCAAATGTTTTCCCAGGTCTCACGACAACCGCCTTTGTCTTTGAAACTCAATGCCATTCCATGGTTCTCAGCTTCAGACCAAACAATTAATGTGTCCTTTTGTCTCTGATAAGGAGTGTCTGGAAGTATCTCAGACTCCAGGATCAGTGAGCCGCCGGACTCCGATCTAACTAACAGAGCCGCGCCCTGGGTTTGTGTATAAACTGTGGTGACAAGCCCTGAGCCTAGATAATCCCAATGTTTGTCCTCATTCAGGGCATAAAGTTTTACAAGGTGACTAATCTTGTTCGCCATGGCGAACTCGAGCGTCTTTACCTCAGCGCTGTTCTCGGCGGCGTAGTTCCCCGAGGTGCCGAGGTGCCGAAGTCCCGAATGGATTGTAGGTGTCGCTGCTGCTGTGGCTGCTACGGTGGCTGAGATGGCTCGCTCGGGGGGGGGGGGGGGGCGGTGAGTCGGGGGGCAAGATGGCTGGTCGGGATAGTCAGGAAAGAAGATGGCGGCGGTGTGGTCGGGGTCACAGGGACGGCTGCGTAGTAGTGTCGCAGGGATGCTGGCGGCTCCTGAGGTCAGTAGGGCTCCCCGGAGTCCCGCTACATCTCACTTCCCTCTTATGTTCCCCTCCCTCCACTTTGCTCCCCCATATTCTTTCTTAATAGGCGCTTCAAAAGGGAGACTCTCTCACCGTGCTCTCGGCCGTCCAGGAGAGTCTCGGTTATGACAGGATTCTAATGAGTCTCCTAGAATTCTACTCAGAAGGAACGTTGTATACGTATTAATGCAGAATTGCCACCCAATTTGCATAAGGAGGCTTAGGAATTAGAGTCAAGGGCACTGTCCTTCCCTTAATAGGTCTTGTTCCCTGCAACCATTTTCATTCATCAGGTGTCTGGGGGTGGAGACTTAGGACCTTTGACAAACAAAAGCTTAATCACTTATGTCATGAAGTCCACACCTGACACTGTATGTCAAGAAAAGGCGCCCCTCCCCCCAAACAGTCAGGAGTAAGTGAGCTGTGAACTATTAGGAATAGTCAGAGATCTGTAGTTGGGACTTCTTAATGAGGCTTGGCCTATACCTATATCACTCACTGATCTATGCTCTGGGGAGGATATTGTTCCAAGAGGGACTTGGAAACTTTTTCACTCTGTTCAGCTCACTCTGGAGCTCTCTATTTTAGTACAGTGGGGACATTTTTTTTTCTCAATTTTTTGGTAATCTATAAAGGAGTGGGCCAGAGGGAAACAGTTGAAATTAGCCAGGATTGAATATTAAATATCACAGATCAATTGTTTTATTTATTTATAAAAATGTTTTATTGATTTTAGAGAGAGAAGGAGAGAGAGAGAGAAACATTGATGTGACAGAGAAACATTGATTGGTTGCCTCCCGCACACACCTGGGATGGAATTCACAGCCTGGGTGTGTGTCCTGACTGGAGAATCGAACCAGTGACCTTTCCATGTGCACCAGACGACACTCAACCAACTGAGCCACACTGGCTAGGGCCAATTGTTTTATTCCTTAATAAATATGGTAATAATAACAACCATAATAAGCAAGTAATAACGCTTGATCATTTATTATTATTATAAAGAAGAGTAACAATATAATTGATCAAATATACTTGAGTGCTTATATATTCAAGACACTGACAAGAACTTTTATATATATTCTTATCTGATTTTCATAATAACCATTATATAGAGGTATTAAGCATCCTTTTAATATTAGGAAACAAATTTAGAGAAGTTAAAATAAGTCACCAAAGGTCACACTGCTAATAAGTTGAAAAACTGATTTGAACACATCTTTTTGATTCCCAAATTGGTTTTCTCAGCCTCTAAACTATGCTATCCCCTTCTTTTCTTGGCCTTCATTACACTTTATTTCACATTCCTTCCATCTATATAATTTGTAATCAACATAAAATTATCAAGAGAAGATGAAAGTCACGCACTTCCTCCTTTAGATCCACATCTGTGTGTAGCCAACCAAAAAATAGAAGCTTGTATATGGCAACTCTGTTAAATATAATTTTAATAGTAACCAAGTTGATTTTTGATGTAGTAGCAACTTCTGCAGTTTTCTTTAAAAAAATTTTTGCCCCCAAAACTTTAACCCTGTTATTGCAAGGGAAAAACTGAGAATTGGGGCACATCAAGCACATTTGGACTTCAAGAGTCCTAATTGTAACAATAACTTCATTCTACATAGCATTGCAGGTGTGGGACAATTCTTAACTAGACTCAGAAAAACTGTTTCACATACCTCTCTTGCAATGTCACCTCCAGGAGATTATAGTACAGGAATATTCCCTGGGACAGGATAGCTGGGACACTTGGGAGTTGAATGCAAATGACAGTCATTTCGTGAGAAAATTTAAATCAATGCCAGGATCTTCTGGTTTAGAAACATTTACAAATTATAAATAATACTTAGACATAAAGATTAATAAATTACTAATACAAAAATTGATATATGTGGTAGTTTGAAACTCCTGTCTTATTTCAACAAGAGAGAATATGTAAATATATAACAATAATGACATGCATGCTAATGTCCAATTTTTTTCTCTGCTGTGGTTATATTAAAATTTCTATCAGAATCAATTATAATACTTGTCAATTGTCTGAATCTGCTCTCAGGTTTCATTCTCTGAGAGGCAGTCAGCACAAATCTGTGTTCTCACAATTTTATCACAGGGAGTTTCCTTTAGGCCAGTTAAGGTCCCATTATCTTAACTAGGTTAACTAGAATGTCTTTACAGTCTAAAAGAGCCTCAAGTCTGCATTTCTTATTGCTATTTCTGCAATAGATTCTTTCAGTTTCTGTCTTATTTGGTTTAGGAAGTAGAACAGTGCCCTTTTTTGCTTCAGTAGTTCTACCTACCTAAGATTATTATCTTGTTTTGTTTTGTTGTTGTTTTGCAGGGAGCAAAGTAATAAGAATTTTAAAATGCTATATTCCAGGAGCTAAGTCCCTTCTGTAGGCATTATTTATTTTTTATTTAATCCTCATACAATAATGGCTTGAGGAAGATATTATTACTACCATATCAGAGGAAGAAACTTGAAACTCTAAAACTGAATTGAGCATTTGGTTCAAACCTCTGAAGAAAGTGATGATGCTAGGATTTCAAAGTAGGCCTATAGAGTTCCAACTTGCTGTACCCAGTGTGTTATGCTTTTTCTTAGAGTATGCATAGAGTATGCATAGAAGATGTTTAAAACAATATGATTTTTATCCTATCATTACTATTTGAAGGAAAATCTTTGAGGCTAGTTCAAAATGGGGAGATTTACTCTGAAGACTCTGGTTCCCGTTTTGGATGCCTGTCTCTTTTATCCTTCCTCTCTCTGACTTTAGGGTAGTCAGAAGTAATTCTTTTTTTTTTTTTTTAACTTTATTGTTGAATGTATTACAGATGTTCCTCCTTTTTCCCCCATTGACCCCTCCTCCCCATTCCTGCGCCCCTCCTGCCTTTCCCCACACTGTTGTCTGTGTCCATTGGTTATGCATATATAAATATAAGTTCTTTGGTTTATTTTTTCCCACCCCCCCAACCCCCCTCCCTTTGGGGTTTGTCAGTTTAACAACCAATTTGTACTTCTTAATCCCTTCACCTTTTTCACCTATTCTTCCAAACCCCGCTCCCCCAATCTGGCAACCAACAAAATGTTCTCTGTATCTATGAGAATGTTTCTGTTCTGCTTGTTCATTTTGTTTGTAGATTCAATTGTCGATGGATATGTATTTATCGCCATTTTGTTTGTTCATATTTTTTATCTTTTTCTTCAAGAAGACCCTCCAACATTTCATATAATAATGGTTTGGTGGTGATGAACTCCTTTAGCTTTTCCTTGTCTGGGAAACTCTTTATATGGCCATCGATTCTAAATGACAGCTTTGCAGGATAGAGTACTCTTGGTTGTAGGTTCTTGCTTTTCATCACTCTGAATATTTCTTGCCACTCCCTTCTGGCCTGCAAAGTTTCTTTTGAGGAATTAGCTGACAGTCTTATGGGAAATCCCTTGTAGGTAACGAACTGCTTTTCTTTTGCTGCTTTTAAGATTCTCTCTTTGTCTTGAACCTTTTGCATTTTGATGATGATGTGTCTTGGTGTGGGCCTCTTGAGGTTCATCTTGTTTGGGACTCTCTGTGCTTCCTGGACTTGTATGTCTGTTTCCTTCACCAAGTTAGGGAAGTTTTCTGTCATTATTGTTTCAAATAGGTTTTCGATTTCTTGTTCTCTCTCTTCTCCTTCTGGCACCCCCAAGATGTGAATGTTGGTACGCTTGAAGTTGTCCCAGAGGCTCCTTACACTATCCTCATTTTTTTGGATTCTTTTTTCTTTTTGCTGTTCTGATTGGGTGTTTTTTGCTTCCTTGTATTCAAAGTCGATGGTTTGCTTCTTGGCTTTACCTACTCTACTATTGATTCTCTGTAAATTATTCTTTATTTCAGTTAGTGCCTCCTTCATTTCTGACTGGTCCTTTTTTATGCTCTTGAGGCCCTCACTAAGTTCATTGAAGTTCTCACTAAGTTCATTGAGCATCCTTATAAGCACTGTTTTGAACTCAGCATCTGTTAGGTTGCTTATCTCCATTTCGCTTAGTTCTTTTCCTGGAGTTTTGTTCTGTTCTTTCATTTGGGACCTGTTTCTTTGTCTCCTCATTTTGGCTGCCTCCCTGTGTTTGTTTCTATGTATTAGGTAGAGTTGCTATGTCTCCTGCACTTCCTAGGGTGGCCTGTTGTAGTAGGTGTCCTGTAGGGTCCAGTGGCACAGCCTCCCTGATCTCCCAGCTGGGCCCTCGAGGTGCACCGCTCGTGTGGACTTTACATCTTTCTGTTGTAATTGGGTCTTGATTGCTGTTGGCACATCAATGAGAGGGTTTTACTCAGGCTGATCAGCTGCAAGGACTGGCTGTGCCCACTATCCACTGACCTCTGACTACCTTGGATGACCAGCTGTGCAGGGACCCACCACACAGAGCAAGGCTTACTTCAGCAAGGCTCTGGTAACCACTGAATCCATTCCTTGAGTGTGTCACTTGTGGAGGTGGTTGGGTGGTGGTGCTTTACAGTGTTCTGAAGCTGTCCACTGGGTGTGCTGGCCCTGGGGCCAGGTCAGCCACTGCCTGGTGTTGTACCTGGGGCCACCAGGCATAAGCTACAAAGTGATCTGCAGATGGCTGCTTCTTGTGCTCAGCTTGGAGGTGCCCAGGAAAAGCCAAGTTGTGAACCAAGGCTGGCTGCTTCTAGTGCCAGGCCTGGGGCCACTTAACAAGAGGTATAGGGCTAGCTGAGACCAGATGCTGCTTGTTTGAAAGAATTTAGGAAAACCTGAAGCAGGAGCCAAGACAGGCCTATCCTATGGTAAAGCAACTGGCAACGGCTAGGGTGAGCCTGAAAGTTGGGTGGGGCAGGGCAAACAGTGTGAGCCAAGTTGCTGGAGTCCCAGATATGGCGGCTGTCTGCTGCCCCAGGGAAGGGCTCACTAAAGGAACAAAGGCCCCTGTAGCATGTCTGTCCAGGAGAAAGCTGCCTCTCCAGCTTCGCCCCAATGCCAAACAACTCAGTTCTTCCCCATATCACTCTGGTGCCTTTCAAGCTGCCTCCCCCATGCTGGAGCCTGGAGGGTGCGAGTTTGAGTAAGTCCATGCGTGGGCCCTTTAAGAGGAGCTGCCGGGGGCTCCAGAAGCCTCAGCCTCAGTTCCCGCTGGTTTTTCCAGCCAGAAGTGATGGGGACTTCTCTCCTGGCACTGGAACCCTGAGCTGGGTGCCTGGTGTGGGACGGGGACCCCTCAGTCCTCAGGGAGGACCTCCCCAGCCGAGGTATCCTCCTAATTTTTATCCGCCACACGCGGGTGTGGGACCAGCCCGTCGCACCTCTGCCACTCCTATCAGTTTTGATGTGGCTGCTTCTTTAATTTCGTAGTTGTAGGACTTCCATTCAGCTTGATTTCAGGCGGTTTTGAATGATGGTTGTTCTGTAGTTTAGTTGTAACTTTGATGTGGTTGTGGGAGAACGCGATGCCGCGTTTACCTACGCCGCCATCTTGACCGGAAGTCAGAAGTAATTCTTGATAACGACCTTGCAAATAGATTGTTTTAGGTAAGGATCTTCTAATTCATCTACATGTTATGACTACTAAGGGCTTAAATCTTATATTTCTCAGCTTATTTTAGAAGATAATGAAGGAATGAGTCATACATTCCTGAATTTTAGGTATAGGTAAGTCAAACCACATGTATATGTATAGCACATTTAGATATCTAAATATTCTATCTATAAGAAGAGAGAACATTACATAGTGGGAAGAGCAAGGTGATTTTTAATTTTATAAAATAGCATGAAAATAGAATTATTCAAATGTATCTGCTCTAAAATTTTCAACTTCAAAATCATTAGTTAAAAACACACATGCATGTTCTCTACAAGTTCTCCAGGTAACCTATTTTGTGAAATGTTGCCTTTTTTGGCCACCATCATCTTTCATTTGGAAATCCGTAATAATCTCCTCTCCTGGCTTCTTCCTTTTCCACCCACTAGTATATTCTCAACACAATAACCAGAGAGGATTCATTTAAAATATGTCATATCTCCCAGCCAGTGCGGCTCAGTGGTTAAGCATTGACCCTTTCACCAAGAGGTCACGGGTTCGATTCCTGGTCAGGGCACATGCCCATGTTATGGGCCAAATCCCCAGTGTGGGGCATGCAGGAGGCGGCCAATCAGTGTTCTCTCTCATCGATGTGTCTATTTCTCTCTCTCTCTAAAATCAATAAAGAAAAAAAATTAAAACATGTCATATCATTGTTTCTGCCTTACTTAGAATAAAAGCCGAAGTTATAACTATGGTTCAGAAAGCCCAAGAAGACCTGACCCCCTTGACCTATCTGAGCACTTCACTTAATATTCCCTCTCTCTTCCTTGTTTTGCTCCAGCCATACTAGCCACCTTGCTGTGTCTGAAGCACATCAGGCACATTCTTGCCTCAGGGCCTTTGCACCTGCCCTTTCTTCTACCTGGACCACTATTTCTCAATATTTACGAGGCTAACACCCTCATCTCACTCAAAATTTTATTCAAATGCCCCATTTTTTTTCCAGTGCTTCCCTAACCACCTCTTTAAAATTGCAGAGACCCTCCATCCCAATCCATTTGTTTTCTTTGGTGTATCTTTCCTCCATAACACTTAGCATCATTTGCTGATTTTGTATTTCATTTATTCTGTTTTCTGCAGCTAGACTATCAGCTGTATGAGGGCTGTGACTAGTCTGTTCATTTTTCTTACTGCAGTGTACCTAGCACTTGCCATAAGACATGATATATAGTAGTTTCTCAACAACTATTTTTTTGAATAAGTACATAAATGAATACACATTCTTTCTAGGATGACTTCCAGTAATCCATTTATTTATTCCTCACATAGTAATTGAGTAACCCCTATGAACAGGCCCTATACTAAACACTGAGGATAAAACACTAAATTTGAAATTTATTCCCAGTCCTTTTAGGCAATAGATAAATAGTTTTTAACAGGAGATAGTTCTAATTTACAAGATACATCTGGCATTATCCCCTGCTGCCCCAAATCCACTCTTTTGGATATTTTTCTTCTTATTGATGGTGACCAAGGAAGCAGTATTCTCCTTTTCTAGTCTTTTAATTGAATGAAAAGCTAGTTTATTGAATAAGCTGGATTTTTTCCTCTATGTTCTGTCAAACATGCCTTTCTCAGCCCTGGGTTAAATCTCAGGTAGAAGCTACAGCTGTTCCATCAACTCTCAGGTATTGAAAGAACCCCAATTTTCCAATATTAAAATAACTAGTCTACTTCAAGCTTCCACTTGGGTCATGTCTTATCCAAAGCAAGTCTATGGCCAAACCTACAGTCAAGGGATGGAAAGTATGCCCCACTTAGAGTGGGGGATCATAACAAAATTACATAGCAAAGGATGTAGGTAGAAGGAAGGATGAAGAATTGGGGACATTAATGCAGTTTTCCACAAGCTTGGGTCAAGCGGGTATAACCCAGAACTTTAATGGGCAAAGAGGAACATTTATATTGTCAGAGAATGTTAAAATGTGTGGATATTTAAAACCTTTCCTTACCAGTTGAAAATCTTTTCTTGGATCCGTAGGCAGTTTCTATTAGCACATTCTCCATTGAGTGCTTGGCTTCCTTGGAAACTCCAAAATATTTTGCTTACACTGAATGATTTAAAGGGAGAAATAAAAAGGAGGTAAATGTTCTCTTGACCTCATGTAAATTTTAGACTTTGACTTTCAGGGCCATGCTCTCCTCTTTTTCTTCTGTTCATATAGTTACTTCTTGACTCTTAGAGTTTTGTTTTCAATTCCATAATTCAAAGATTTCCTCTTCTCTATCCTGGTGGACCATATTATTTCCTGTCTCTACCTAGCTCTCCAGGAATAACATTAGCTGACTACTTACTAATTACACTACAACCACGTTAAATAAGCAATAGCAGCGAGCATAATTTGGAATTAAAAACTGCTCAATTTTTACTTAGAGAGAGTAATCATCTTCATTTCTTCAATATAGCATGAGATATATTTATATGATAAAATATATATTTTCATTTTTTTTTCATTTTTCGTTCAGATAGAGTGGGAGGGAGAGAGAGAGAAACATCGACGTGAAAGGGACACATCGAGTGGCTGCCACCCGCTCGACCAACCAGGGCTGAGGACAAACTGCAACCGAGGTACGTGCCCTTAGCGGGAACTGAACCTAGGTCTCTCTGGACCGCAGGCCGACGCTCTAACCGCTGAGCCAAACCGGCCAGGGCTATATTTTCATTTTTAAGCAGCAATTGATTTCACTTTAACATTTTTGCCTTAATTCCATTAACATTTAAAAGAGTCCTGTGAATATATTTGATTTTCGTTGAGGTAATTCAATTAAGTCAGAAACAGAAAAACAGTATTTTCATGGTAACCAAGGGAAAATCTTAAACGCCTTGGCTAGTATTGGTTTTGAATCTATTACTACTTGAGGTGTCAAGATCTGGTTCGTTTCTCCTGGAAAATAACCTTTTTGTGTTTTGTTACTGCTATGTGATCTGCTGTTACTTTCTTAGGCAGGAGAGCTGACATAGTAGTTAATATTCAGAAAAATATCATGTTTTTGTTTATAGTTACTTAAAAATAATTTTTAAAACTTCTTAAATTAGCAAATTTCTTTATCGAATATATAGGTGACATATACAATATCATGCAAAACAAAGATAAGAAGTCTTTGTAATCAATGTTTCATAACTTCTTAAGTACAATGACTGTATTGTTCCTCTGTGTCTCAAATGGCTCTTAGGTATTGTATTTCCCATGAAACATGACTCCATAAAGGGAATTTTGAAAAGATCCCATACCTTAAAAACTCCTACATTTGAGTTTTATTGTTTGGTTGGTTGGTTGATTAGATAGAGTAGGGTAGTTATTGTCTATCCACTAGATGCCATTAGCACCCTATCTCCCAGTTGTGACAACCAAAAATGTCTTTAGCCCTGGCCGGTTTGGCTCAGCGGTTAGAGCGTCGGCCTGCGGTCCAGAGAGACCCGGGTTCAGTTCCCGCTAAGGGCATGTACTTCGGTTGCAGTTTGTCCCCGGCCCTGGTTGGTTGTGCGGGTGGCAGCCACTCGATGTGGCCCTTTCACATCGATGTTTCTCTCTCTCTCTCTTCCTCTCTCTCCCTCCTACTCTATCTGAACAAAAAATGAAAAAGTTTCCTCGGGTGAGGATAAAAAAAAAAAAAAAAGAAGTCTTTAGACAGTGTCAGAGGTCCCCCTGGGAGGAAGAAGAATGACTACTTGTAGTCATTTTCAGTTTTCATCATCTACGTGTCTAAAAAATGCACAAAGTAGTTTTAAAAAGACACATTTTGTAGTCCTCTTTACATGTCTGACGCAGTAAAAGTGGCTTATTTGAACTTCTGTCATCCAAGATTTCTATTAATCAGGATTTCTACACATTTATAGTAAAAAAATAGGTGACATTTATTATCAGACTTTTCTCCAGGAAAATAATTAAAAAGTGAATTTGTTGCTTTAGCAATCCTTTTTCTTTTTTTCTCTCTGGTTCTTCCCTGCAGCACCCAGTTTTTACGCTTCTCTGTATAAGTCTAGGCATTTTAGCATCCTATAAGTCCTCTCTTTTTGTCTTATTCTACTCCTACTCTATTCCTCCACCCCACCAAAGGCAAAGATGGATCCTGGTCAGTCTTAATCTCCCCTGTATTGCATTACCTAGAAAATAATAGGCATTCAGTGAATGTTTGATGAATGGGCACATGAAAGAATGTGTAAAAATCACTCTTTCTACATGATACAGAGACATGGATAACATTTGTAAAAAAACATTTCATTAAATACATCTTCACTGAGATGTCATCACCTGTCAGCAGGTTTATGTTTTAGCCCTGCTAGAAGTTCATGGTCAATTTTATCTACATTTGATAGTCTAGCTATCAACATTGTTTCCTCAATTCTTCCATTCTACCACAATTATCTTTCAGCAAAATATCTCACCTAACACTTCACCAAGAGACTAGACACCAACTCAAGGCTCACCTTTCATTTTCAAACAACCTTTTCAATATGTTTAATAATTTCTACCTTTCCCCCTTTCATATCAGAAAAAGGAGTGAGTAACTAACTATGTAAAGTGCCAGGTGGGTACTGGAAATATCATGAGGAACACTTTGTAAAGTATATGATTGTCTAACTACTATGCTGTACACCTGAAATTAATACAAAATAATATGGAATGTAAACTATAATTGAAAAAAATTTTCAATGAAAAAAAGGAAAAAGAAAGAGCCCTCTCTTGTTCAAGAATAACCTTTTAACCTGTACTCTGCATATCACACCCTTTCTGTCCCCTTGAAACCTCTTATGCCATAAATTATTACTTCTGTGACTTCAGTCTTTAAACTCTGCCTAGGAATAATTTCTTTTCCTTCTTCTGTTAAATGTACTCAAGCTTTTTCTATCTTAAAATAGTCAAGAACACTCTCAAAACAAGAATCACATTCATAACTTTAATGATGACATTATATTATCCTAGAAGGAGGGATATAGCAGTATGTTCACTGCTATATTTTCAGGATCTAGAAAAGAGCCTGGTACAGTACAGACACACAATATGAAGATTCATACATTAATCAGCTCTTAACAATTGTCAGTGTTTGCTATGTGGCGGACACCATTCTAAATACTCCATAGGTACTTTCACTTAATCTTAGTAAGGTAGATATCTATTTATTTCACTTTACTGGTACAGAAATCAGGGTACAGCAAACATAAGTAACTTCTTCAAGGTCACGGATGCCTTGCTCTCTTCATCTCTAGACAAGCTCTCTTTCCATTATAAATAGATAGTAGTACTTATAGCAAAGGACGGATAGATAGATGATAGATATTTCTTTTCTTCTCTTTTCCATTCCCTTCCTTCATCCCGTTCTTCTTTCCCTCCCTCCCTGCTTCCTTCCTCCCTTCCTTCTTTCCTTCCTTCCTTCCTTCCTTCCTTCAATTTTTTCTTTCTTTCTTTCTTTCTTTCTTTCTTTCTTTCTTTCTTTCTTTCTTTCTTTCTTTCTTTCTTTCTTTCTTTCACCTATCTATATAGCTACCTCTATTGAATCTTATTCATTTCTAAAGTGGAAATATCTCATTATAAAAAAGTTAAACGTCTCCTCATTTTATTAAAATCTGTTACTTTAATATCTGCTTTCACTAACCAGATTTTTATAAGTTCTTTCCTAAACTTCTTTCTGCATGAGGATAATGAAATTCACAAACTTGCCAAAGTTGGCACAGAAAGTATGTTAACATTCTGAGTTTAGATTTGAAACCCGGTAGTCAGACTTAAGACTGCATTGAAGCTCTTTGCTACATGGCCCATCGCCATTCTCTTTTCCTTTTTAAAAAATAGGTACTGAAGTTACCTAATATATCTATGTCATAAAGTCATCAAGTTAGATGCTTGAGCATTTGGGGATAAGCAAATATATGTCTCTATATCCTCCTTCCTATCTGTCACCCTCCTCTTTTTCTCCTTAATGGGAAGTATAGAGGACAGTTCAATAACAAGTGCTTCTGCTTGGTCATCTCTCTCCTTTAAAGTATTTGCCCCCAAAATAGAAATATTCTTATCCTATTTTTTCTCTAAATAGAGATAAACTAACCATGAATGTAATCCTCCTTTTCCTCATGCCTCGGATTGTGTTATGCTTTAATTGAAACACTAGTTTCACAAATGTGTGCTACTTGAATTTGCCTTCAGTGATATCTTGCCCCTTTTACTTTTTATACGTTTTTTCCTTTCCAAATGTCTTTTGAAAAAATATTTTTTTATTGATTTCAGAGAGAGAAAGGGAGAGGGAGAGAGAGATAAAAACATCTATGAGAGAGAAACATCGATTGGCTGCCTCCTACACTCTCCCTACTGGAGATCAAGGCTAAACCTGAGCATGTACCCTGACCA
This sequence comes from Tadarida brasiliensis, assembly GCA_030848825.1. Classification (NCBI taxonomy): domain Eukaryota; kingdom Metazoa; phylum Chordata; class Mammalia; order Chiroptera; family Molossidae; genus Tadarida; species Tadarida brasiliensis. The sequence continues at coordinate 115,252,892 of CM061280.1, read as the reverse complement.
AGAATTGAACCAGTGACCTCCTGGTGCATGGGACAACGCTCAACCAACTGAGCCACATTTGGCCAGGCTAAATGTCTTTTTTTTTTTTTTTTAATTTCTGTATTTTTTCCCAGTCTGGACTCATAAAAGATCTTTTTAAACATAGGTTTATAGCCCTTTGTGTTTTTCATTATTCAGTGGGATCATTCTTTATAATAATTACATTAGGGAGCCTGCCATTCATTTATCAAGTTATATCTCTTTTAATGCATTTGTATATGAAAAACCCCTTTTTAAATATTCCAGTTGAGATGATCTAATTGATACCTTTCTCCTCTCTCCTACACATATAAGCACATGGCATGCACAGCTAGAATTGGATTACTTAAACTGGCTTTATTATCCTGAGCAGCTATTCTTTTTGCTTTAAAGACCTCCAGGTAAGGAGATATAACAACTTTCATGGATAATATTTTCTAATATCATTCACTTTGCACCAATGAGACACTTTTTTTTTTTTTGCCTTTCTCTAAAATAAACCTTCCAGTTTTAATTTCTTCTTATTCTCTGTTTAATGACAAACAGAGAATGAGGGCTCACATAAGCTGCATTATTTTCTTTCATCTGAAGGTAAGTGCCAGTCTTCTCCAGGCCAAACATTCCTGACCTTACCATTGCATTTATAATTTCTTTTGTAACCGATTATTAATCTGACTTCTTTTTGTTGCATTTTCTCTCTTCAACAAACTCTAGTTGCATATCTCAAAGAGAAATATTGTTCTAATATTTAGCAATTCTAAATATCTTAAAAGAATTTCTTCATTATTCTAAAATTATACTTTCCTAATTATCTAATCTCCATGTCACGTGTACTTATGTTGCCTGTGGCAGTATAAGTCTGTGTTTCACTTTAATTCAACAATGGAAAAACCAAGAGGAAGAATATGCCTGTTTTGCAGTATTCTTGAAGTTGCTCTGGGCACATACATACAGGAGTCTTTGCCATTTATTAAGAATAATCAGCAAAGGAAAGCAAAGAAAAATGATAAGGCATATCCATTCCCTAGGGCTCTAATGTTCAGGCTCAATTGAAGTCCCCAGGGTATTTTAGCACCTAAGGCCTCTGACAATAAATTTGTCCCTTAGGTCTTTTCAGTTATTTCAGGGAAGTGTCAGTAGCTCAGGGTAAAAGAAGCAATTATCCCCACGCAGAAAATAGTTCAAGGAAAGAAAGGAAGAAACCTAGTTAGTGACACAAGGTTCTGAAAGAAGAAAACGTACAAAGAAAATAAAGAAGCACATTGAAAAAAGTACAATGATATATATTTACTATTTATTTTATATTCAAAAGATAACTGTAGATAAACTGGCATATAGCTATATTAATCTCTATCTACATTTGCATCCATATTTATATCCCACTCTCATATGGACATATATGGAAGCAGACCTGGTGGTTAAGAGCTCAAACACAAAAATGCATACCTCATCTTGAAACAGAGGCTCTGCCAAGCATTACTCATGTGACAAGTCATGTGACATGGACAAAGTACCTACAATATTGGCTTCAATTTCTGCATCTCTAAAGTGGAACCACTACCTGCCTCATCTGGTTGTTATGGGATTAAAAGAGGTAACGGGCATAAAACACTTAGACTGGTGCATGGTGAAGTTATTATTTAAATATGTTGTTTCATTTAAAAATCATATACCTGAACAACAACAAAGTGTTCTTTAACACATTTCATTCTTTTTTAAGGAGAATGTGTCCAAGAAATGGAAGGCTTCTTGCTGTTGTTGGCTGAGTGGCTAGGTGTTAAATGCAAATTTATCAAGCCTTGGATGTGCCTACCTTAAGAAAAGAGTGAGTGTTCAGAGACCTGAGGGAGTTGCATAAGAGATATGAAGTCCCTCTCCCTACTTTCCTGGCCCCGGGCACTATCTGAGGTGAAGGCAGCAAAGGAGAACTTCTGAAAAAGAAACCCCAGGATTGGCTTCCTGACTGGGAGGCTTTGGAGGAGCGGCTGGTCTAAGGAGGGTTTTGGAGTGAGATGATGAGTTCTGTGTAATAGGAGTCCTCCCCAGGAGTCCATGGTGCTCCAGGTAATCTTGCCCTTTCTCAGTGCCCTTGCTTTTCATTGGTTTTCTTGTGAAAATAGGTCAAGTTGTCCAGTTTCACTTACAGCTTGAGTCCAAAGCAGAGTCAGTCTGTGCAGTCTCAACCTTTGCATGGGTTACCACTTAAACCAAAGGACTTCAAATTGCTGAGAACACTAGTATCATGACACTGACTTCCCTTAGGGGTAAGTATTCTACCCTGAATAGTGAAATTTCCTACAATAACATATATAGTTTCTTCAGTTACCAATTCACTTTTCAAAATTTCTAAAATTTGCTAGATTTTTCCAGTCAATTTGTATTTATATTTGAAGATATTTGTACATCTGTTATAAAAAAATAACATTCATTTTCAAGGGTCTAACACTTTTGCAAAATACATTTTTCCCTCATGAATGTTAAAGAGCACAGGCTCAGGAGCTAAGCAATCATATTAGATTCAGAATATTCAGAAGATTAATTCTGGATTTATTTTAGATTGTCTGTCACTTGGGTAAGTCACCTAACTCCACTTTTTGCCTCAGTTTCCTTTATGATGTGATTGGAATAATAATAAGACTTCTCCTCTGAGACTAGACCTGGGAAATAAAGTTTAAAATATTTTTGCATCAAAATTTTGCCGTATAAGTGCTGAAAATATCAGAGAATGAATTTCATGCTCAACTAACAAAATGAAGTTCAGTAATGCTTAAATGCAAAGCAACATACTGTCAATGATTAGACATTTAAAACTGGAACTGATATTTATGAAAGTTAAATGAAGTTATTTCAAGTATCCAGTGAGTATTTATTGTGTGTCTCCTATGAGCCAGGAAATTTGCTGGTGACTCAGAGGTGAATGCTAAGATAAATGCTCATCCTTAGTTTTAATTTTCAGTCTTGAAAGGGAGACAATTAAACACCTGTAATGTAAGCACACTATAGGGGCACACAAGGCAATCCAGATATATCAGGGAAGTCTTCCAAGAGAAAATAACGATTAAGTTGTATCTTGAAATATAATTAGGATTGCAGATGTGTGTGTATATGTGTGTGTGTGTGTAAGAGCAGAAGAGACCACAAATAAAAAGAAAAGAAAAGCAAGTACTAGGTCATGAAAATCATGTAAACTGATTCAACTTGAAAGGATGAGCCTGGCAGTTCCTATCTGTATTACAATTGTGTGGAGATGGAGAAGGAAAGCAATCCAGGAATATTAAAGAATGTTGCAGAAATCTTAGATGGTTGTGATTGGGACTATAGTTTTTGCAGAAGGTACGGAGAAGTTATTCAAGAGACATTTAAAAGTTTCAATTAACAGAAAGGCAAGTGGAGACACAATAAAAAAATAATTACCAACTTGGTAGATGGTGATGGCTCTCAATTAGAAAGATGAGTGGGTTTAGGGGAAAGATTAGTTTAGTTTGGGCAAATTGAGGTTGAGGTTCTTATAAGACAGAATGTCACAGTAATCTTTTCAATCTATTTATGTGAATGTGACACAGTGATATTCTGCAGAGAGCCTTTGGAGGGACTTCAGAAACGATGAACTGAACTAAATATTTGCAGGCCAGAGAGCTGTTCCATCAGAAAAGTTCAAGGTAACTCTCAATGCTAAAGAGAGAAGTGTCAGTGCATATTCATAAAGGATCACTGCAAAATTGGTGAATGAGATTAAATTTACCTTTTGTGCCTCTTTTTTCTCCTTACAACATAGCTTTTCTTTTTTTTTTTTTTTAGGTTTGCCTTTGTTGAATTCCAGCCAAACTCTATCAGTATATCAACAGGTAAAACTGTGTTTCATAAGTTGTGAATGGCCAAGTTGAAAATTGTTGCCCTCCTCTTTGTTCTGCTGTTACACCCTAGGACAAGTTGAAAATAGACAGCTCACTGAAAGATGGGTGATACATTCTGTGCTTTTTCCTCACCCTTAAATTCCTGGAAATAATGGTGAACAAAAGCTATAATTATTTTCCCAGCTCTTATACCTTTCCTTTCCTGAAAAGTTGTAAGAGCAATGTATAGGACATAAGCTGCTTTCTTAATAGATGAGTAGATTTAAAATAGCATGGTTATTGGTCTGGAGACATCTGGAATGTGCACTTCCTTGTTCTGACAAGGGGTGACCAGAAATGATTCCAGGAAAAAATGGGGAAAGAATGAACTTATTTTCAGTGCTTCTGTTTGTGTATTTTAGCTGCCTCGTTGGACTTTATTTTGACCTATTTCTGTGCAGGTATTTGCCCAGTACGCTACTACCCATTGCTCTCTTTGAACCATTATTTTGCCATCAAAACCTCAAAACACTACATTTTAGGGTATACAGTGTGTGGGGAAGGGAGGGTGTCAGTGGGCTTTTAGTAATCAGCAAAGTTAAATGAGCCTATGTATAGTTATTCAAAGACAGCTAACAAGCCTAAAAATGCTCCACATTTTTAATTTAGTAGGCCTTCTACAATAGATCTTTCAGTTATTTTTAGAATGAACATGCCTAAAATGTTCACCAACATTAAGTGGCCTGGTTGCAATGGCCCCGTTGATTTGAATTCACTCTCAACTATGGTTTCCACGAATCTTTAGTCTCATGTGTTCAATTCTGCTTTGTCATTCTTTTATTTGGGGATGGATATTTTTAGACTTGATAAACAGGAAGACAGTGTCTTTTTCAGTTACATACAGAGGTTTAAATTTTGTTAACACTGTCCCTCCAGGTAAGGCAAAAATTTCGAACTAAAAATGCTAGCATCCCCTTCCTTTTTTTTTTTTTTAAATAATTTTTCTTTATTGATTTTAGAAAGAGGAAGGGAGAGGGAGAGAGATAGAAACGTCAATAACAGAGAACATCAATTGGCCACCTCCTGCATGCCCCCCACTGGGGATCGGGCCCACAACTTGGCATGTGCCCTGACTGGGGATAGAATCAGCAACCTCTTGGTGCATGGGTCCATGCTCAACTATTGAGCCACACCAGCTAGGCCCCTTCCTTCTTTGAACACTAGCAGTTGTAATTATGGGGGAGGTACAAAATTAAAGATCATTTTGAAAATGTAAATTTCCCCTTCTTGTTATTAAAATATATACAAGCTGGAGAGTGGATTCATGCATTTATAAGTGCTTTTTTAATTTGCCTGCAAAGAAGAGAAAGTTGATTTTTGTTAGAGCCATTTAATTCTTTAAGGGTAATGAAATATCTGAAGGCATCTCTACTTAGTTTTAAGAGAAATAAATATAGGGTGTCTCAGCCATGAAGGGTTCGGATTACATTTTCTTTCTTTGTGTGAAAGTTATATACTTTATAAGATAATGAGTTGTAAAAGTCTTCTCACAAGTAAAATTATATTATCACTCCCAAGAGTAAGATAGTCAAATTGTTCTGTAATAACTCATTCAAGTTTATTTTACCTTAACTTATAAAATATAATCATTTCTTTTTAAACATGCCATTTAAAGAATGCCCAGATACAGAGATGATAGGAGTTACTAGAGTGAAAATGGAGAGACATCTTAAATAGTATTTAGTTGTCTTTTGATGAAGGAAAAATTCAATTTAAAAAAAATTAGGAATAAAAGCATTGACTGTTTGGCAGCTGAAATATAACTACCATTAAATAACTTAACTTTTTCCAAGAAGCTTATTTCCTTTTGCCTTTATGGCACAACTTCATCCTTATGGTACAGAACCTTCTGTAATGACTCCCAGTGATCCTGCCTCCTGGTAGTTACACTTTTGTGTAACCCCCTCATTTGTGTTCAGGCTTAACTTAGTGACTTGTTTCTAAAGAACAGAATATGGGAAAAGTAAGGGAACATCACTTCCAAGATGAAGCTATAAATGACTGTGACTTCTGTTTTGCTTACTCTCTTTCTCATTCTGGTACTCTGTCTTTTCCCTCTTGCTTGCTCTGAGGAAATAAGATGTCATCTGAACAGGCCTTTGTTGCAAGGAACTAAGGTAGCTTCTGACCAACAGCCAGCAAGAAACTGAAGCCCTCTGGCCAACATCCCTCAAGGAACTACATTCTGATAGGACTATGTAAGTAAGCTTGAAAACAGGTCCTTCCCCAATATAGCTTTCACACGAGATCACAGCCCTATGCAGCACCTCAGTTGAAACTTAGCGGTCCCTGAGCCAGAGGACACATGTAAACTGCACCTGGTTTCCTGACCCACAGGTCTAGTGAGCTAATAAATGTGTGTTGGTTTTTTGTTTTAATCCTCACCAGAGGACATTTTTGCATTTATCTTCAGATAGAGCAGGAGGGAGAGAGGGAGAAAGAGAGAGAGAGAGAAACATCAACGTGAGAGAGACACATCGACTGGTTGCCACCCACACAACCCCAACCAGGGCCGGGGACAAACTGCAACCGAGGTACGTGCCCTTAGCGGGAACTGAACCCGGGCCTCTCTGGTCCATGGACCGACGCTCTAACCGCTGAGCCAAACCGGCCAGAGCAATGTGTGTTGTTTTAATGCAGTAATTTTTTGAATAATTTGCCATGGAGAAATAGGTAACTAATAAAATCCCAAATAAATATGCACTATATATTTACATTTCTATTGTGTGTACATTTATCAAAACTCAGTGACATCTGTTATGTAAATTAAGCATTTATAAATATGGAACATGTATATAATCCCAGAAGCCATTTTAAAATTGGACTGTTTCCATGGTGAACTTCTTTGTCACCAAAGAAAGAAAAACATTAATTTGAATTTGATAGACAAGTAATTTTTCTCTCTATACTTTTAATCTGTGGTCCTGAGATTCATGATGGATCATTATAGGCATTTTGAGTGGGAAAATTTTTCTATTCAAGAAGTTTATATTACATGGCTCCCATTAATTAAATGACAGTAGTGTGTCCTAGATATTGGGAAAACAAAAATACACCCATACAATTCCACATCCACCTGGAGAGTGTCATGTTGTTTCTAGATTAGAAGTACAAGAAATTCCTGGATGAACTTCAGTTTGTCTATGAGCCCCCTCCCTCCAAAATCAATGTCAAATATTCTGTGCTTATATGCATTTTTCTGGTGAAAGGGTTCATGACTTTCTTAAGATACTAAAAAAGGCTCATGGTCTTCACATATGTTTAGAATACCTGGAAGACACCACCACATTAATTTTTTATGGTGGTTGAAAGATTGTTTTAAATATCACAAGAGTTAGTTGATTAATTAAATCATTTTTATATTTATTCAACACATTTACCGAGGACCATGCTAGGCATTGCAGTTACAAAACTACAAAGACATGAGTGATTCTTCTCCTACAGAGCTTACACTTTAGTGGGAAAACAGATATTAATCATGAAGAGTTCTGGGAAGACAAATTAGAAAATGATTGGAAGCATATAACAAGGTATGCTAGTTATTTGCCTGTTTGTTCTCCGATCGACTCTCTTCCCTTCCTTGTTCTGTTTTATATTACAAGGACTAATCCTTTATGGGTTTGACTAATGGTGGGTATAGGCAGAACTTTGGAGGGTCCCAAGCAAAGAGAGGCCAGGATACTTTTTAGGAGGGTCTCTTGGCAGTGGCTCTCTTTCTTCCTTGGCTGTAGCTCCAACTGGGCAACTTCTACCTCTGTGCTTCAAGTGTCCATTTGGTGGCTCCAACTCCTGACACCTAGTAACACTGTTTCTTCTATAGACTTTACTCTGGCTCTAGTCATATTGGCAGCTTCCTGCAGTTGTGAATGCATGGGTGCTTCATCTTTTGTTTGTTCTTTCAACTCATCTAAATAACACTTCTATAAATTTTATCCTGCATAAAATTCCATCTATTGACCTACCTGGTGTGGGTTCTATTTTCTAATTGGTCCCTGATTGCTATACCAGGGCACTTAACCTAGTTAAGGAAGAAATGTGTCAGGGAGTCTTTCCTTAAAGATGTTAGATTTGAGCTGAAGTATGAAATATGAATATGTATTAACTAAATCAAAACGGGGTAAGACAGAAGAACATTCCAGGAAGAGTATATGCTTCTAATTTTCCAAAACTTGAAAGTCAGTGTTGTTGAAGTTTGGAGAGCAACGTGGAAGCATGGAATGAGATAAAGTATATAAAATATTAAATTTTGCAGGGCTTTAGTCAATTCTAGGTATTTTTGTTTTTTGTCTTAAGAGTGATATAAAGCCTTTCATGGATTTTTAAATAAATGGTTTTGAGCAATGAGGTGACGTGTTCAATTGTGTATTTTTAAATTTGTGTGTTTTCTAAATGTATTTAAAGTTTTAACATGTGGAGAATAAATTAGGAAGGAGTATAGGAGATACTAGGACAACAAGGACAAAGTTATTATAATAAAAAGGTGATGCCAGTTTGGGCAATGTTGGATAAAATCCTAAAGCTATTCAAAGTACTTAATGATGCTTTGGATAAGGGGGTGAATCAGATGATAAAAGGGAGGTGGCATAATTTCTCCTTGGCAAAAGTGTGAATGATGATGCCATTGCCTGGGTTAGAAAAACTAGAGAAAGAATGATTTTAAAAAGAAAGATAAGTTCATTTTAGATATGTTGAATTTGACTGTCTTTGGAAAAATAATAGAAACATTTATTTGTTAGGATGGCAGTATTGGATTTATCATTAATAATCCCCTTAACTGGGTTTATTTGCTTTCTTTTGCTCTTTTGGGTGGTTAACTAGCAAAGAGTTGATCTGGACATAGTATAGATATGTCATCAGTGATCATGATTAGATGACTTTGTTAATTGTGACCTTGGTAAGATAAGCATTTCTATTCTAAAATATTTTAAATAACTTAGCTTGGAAAGCTTAGTTTTCTATAAGCATATGCTATTCATTTCAGTGTTTCTATTTCCCACATCCCTTGACATATACTAGATGCTTAATAAAATTTTGGAAATTTGAATTGAATGATGTTTTTCTAAATGACACCTACTTTCCCCTCGTTCCTATAATTGTTGATTGTATGGATTTTATAAATGCAATAACGCTTTTAGTTTGTTGTAATAAACATGTGCGTATAAAAATTTGGATGTGAGGAAAAAAACAGAATGTCAAATATTTTCTACATTTCAGAGGTGCTGATTTCAAACTTCAGTGCTCAGAAAATATAAATTCCTTTAGGTTCCATAAAAAAGAGCTAATTACCTCTGCTCATGTAAATTTCTTGGCATGGTTTCCTCTTATCTGTGTTCTTTCTTCACAACTCATCTTTAGATATGATATTGTAATATTTTTCAAAATATATAGAATTAAAATGTGTACATCTATTTGAGTCAAGTCACTGGAGACATTCAACAACTTCAGCAATACCAGGAGGAAAAATCTGCTTTTTCAACATGGCTATATATGGCACTTTGCGAATGCTCCTTTAAAACGAATTTTGTAAATATTTTAAATGAACTATGTTATTTTAGGGTTTTGTAGAATGTTGGTAGAAAGAACCTGAAGAGAAAATGTGGAGGACAACTTCCCTTGACTGCAAGTTATTAGATTAATTCACATGTCAGTTTCACTTCATTAACATTTTAAACTCTTTTCTTTATGTCAAGAAACACATCTGTCAAAATCACATACGTAATCTGCTATTTTGAGATTACCACTCTACCTTTACAATAGCATCTCTTTTATGTTTCAAGCAAGCCCCCTGCACCTGAAAGGGTAATTCTAAATATTTTTTAAAATATGTTTTTATTTATTTTAGAAAGAGAGGGAGAAGGAGAGAGAGATACAAACATTGATAAAAGAGAACCATTGATGAGAGAGAAACATCTATCAGTTGCTTTCTGCACGCCATCCCCCCCCCCCCACTGGGGATCGAGCTCGCAACTCGGGCATGTGCCCTGACCTGGATTTGAACTGGTGACCTCCTGGTGCATGGGACAATGCTCAGTCCACTGAGCCACACCGGCTGGACTAAATTGTTTTGTTTTTAATTTGTCTGAGTGTGTGTGTTATTTTGGTGTCTTCATTCTACGTGTGGTTTTATTAATTCAGTGATAACATAAAATTGCAAGTAGCTATCATCTCTTATCTGGAAGCTGCTTTTACAAAGATAATTTAAAAGAACATTGCATTGGCCCTGGCTGGTTTGGCTCAGTGGTTAGAGAGTTGGCCCGTGGACCAGAGAGTCCTGGGTTCGGTTCCCGCTAAGGGCACGTACCTTGGTTGCAGTTTGACCCCAGCCCCGGTTGGGGCCAAGTGGGTGGCAACCAGTCGGTGTGTCTCTCTCACATCGATGTTTCTCTCTCTCTCTTCCTCCCTCTCTCCCTCCCGCTCTATCTGAAGATGAATGCAAAAATGTCCTCGGGTGGGGATTTAAAAAAATAAATAAATAAAACAACATTGCATTGACCAAGACCTCTTCACTTAAATGTTTAAATTAAACATTTTATATCAGTTTAATTTTGGTAAAAATGTATGTTAGTAATGCAAAGTCATAGCAATAAGAGAGAGTGTTCTACATCAAACAGAAGAGGATAAACCGTTCAACCGTCTCTGTGCATGGTATAAAACAATATGCACTTTTTCAGAAACCAAGACATGGAATATAGATTTGAAATGTTAACCATTTATTAATACAAAACATGATGAAAAAGGTGATTTTTTTCAAGTAGTAAGTGTATAAAGGTTATTTAACGTTTTGTTAAATACTGTGTAACTGGTGATGGGAAAGAAAACCAGATTAATTGAATGGCTTAATATGCAAGATTATAATAAAATCATTTAAGAAATACTTTGGTATTAAATTATGGTACATCAAAGTTTGTCATTTAATATAAAAATCAGGTCCTTTATTCATATTTGAATAGGTTTATTTCCACTGTACTTTTACCTACTTGGCTTTCTTAGGTTTAAAGTATGAGATAGAATGTTATTGTACACAGTCAAGGTTTGGGTGTTGAAATGGAAATTATGGCTAACTGCAAGGAATAGCAGTCTACTTCCTTCACCCTCAGTTTCCCACTCCTATTTGTACACCATTTTTCAAAGTTTTGAGATGCCATCTCTTCAGACAACCTCTACCAAGAAGTGATTCTCTGCTTTGAATGAATTGGTCTAAGTCAGCAGTTCTCAACCTTTGTGTTGCGACCCCTTTGGGGGTCGAACGACCCTTTCACAGGGGTCGCCTAAGACCATCGGAAAACACATATTTCCAATGGCGATTCATAACAGTAGCAAAATTACAGTTATGAAGTAGCAACGAAAATAATTTTATGGCTGAGGGTCACCACAACATGAGGAACTGTATTAAAGGGTCGTGGCATTAGGAAGGTTGAGAACCACTGCAAGTCAAGCAGGAAAATGCATAAGGGTTGTGGAGGAAATGATCTATGGCCTCCATGGATTTACACACTCTGTTGTTGAATACTCTAGATTCTAGAATGAAGAAAATTAGTGTAAATGAGTTAGAATGTAAATCAGCATATAAGAATTCAAGCAAATATTTCTGGTGTTTGGCACTTCTAATTGATGTAATTTCAAGGACAAAGACCTATTGTTGGCATCCAGGTAAATTCTTTTAAGTATCGTTTTTGATAGTGGTATCAAAGGATTTGAGTATTTTAGCATTACTGATTAGCAAGTATTAACAATTTCAGATAAAGTTGGAGGATTATTAAACATTACTTATCTGTTCAAGGACAGCAAAACAAACAAAAAATGCTGATAAATATAAGAAAGTATTTGTATAGTGTTTACACATTTCTCCCCAATGTTGTAACTAGTAATCAAGGAAAATCAAACCTTTAAAAATTAGTTTTGTTTTTATATTGATTTTCAGATTAAATTCAAATTTTTCTCCAGAGCTTCACAAATTCTCTTCTATTTAAAACTTGTAAAATTTTATTGTACTAACTTGAAAAGATCATAAAATGTGACTCCAGAAGTATAGAAATTTCCCATCCCCAAGGCGATAGCAAATGGATAATATATCCAAATTACAATAATAATGATAACTATAAAAACAAAAACAAAACACTTGTGATATTATGCTTAAGCTACATAAAGTATTCCCAGTATGCTTTATAGATATTGATAGTGAGTTAGAATCAGATCAGCCTTATTTGGAAACAATGAGTACCTAATTGAATGACAATACTGTGTAAATAAGATATACTTTATTTGCATAAAGAATTTCTAATTATTTGTGTATTTTAAACAAGTCCCTTTTCTTTTATGGAAATGAGTGTTATATTTGACACACAGGCTACTGACTGTGCATTATATATAAATGCAGTTCTAAAAAACTTTAAGTTGTTGTGAACTGTGCATTGAAAGGAGAAAAAGAGTAGCAGAGACTCAAACAAGGCACCAAGAATGAACAAAGGCAAAATCATCAGAACGGTATGAATGTAAAAACAGTGAAAACAATAATCCACTGTAAAACGAAATCAGGAGTTTGAGTCATCTCTTTTTTTTTTATCCTCACCCGAGGACATTTTTCTATTTTTTGTTCAGATAGAGCGGGAGGGAGAGAGAGAGAGAAACATCGACATGAAAGGGACACATCGAGTGGCTGCCTCCTGCACAACCAACCAGGGCCGGGGACAGATTGCAACCGAGGTACATGCCCTTAGTGGAACCGAACCTGGGTCTCTCTGGACCGCAGGCCGATGCTCCAACCGCTGAGCCAAACTGGCCAAGGCTGAGTCATCTCTTTATAAAGAGAACTGAAATGCAGATATAACTTGATTTTGAGTAGAGGGAGTTTACTTCAAGGATATTAAGTTATGAGCACTAAGGGTTTTCATGATTTGAGAAAAGAATTAAAATGGGTGTGCAGCCCTGGCCAGTTTGGCTCAGCAGTTAGATCCTCGGCCAAGGAACCAAAGAGTCATGGATTTGATTCCGGTCAAGGGCATGTACCTCAGTTGCAGTTTGTCCCCGGCCCTGGTCAGGGTTGTGCAGGAAGCAACCAATCGATGTGTCTCTCTCACATCTCTGTTTCTTTCTCTCTCTTTCCCCCTCCCTCCCACTCTAGCTGAAGATAAATGGAAAAATACCCTCAGATGAAGATTTAAAAAAAAAAGGTTATGCAGGATCTACAATAGAAATGATCAGATGGTATGTAATTCCCTTAAGAACCGAGTCTGTTAGTGATACAGTATATAGTTTGTGTGTGTGTGTGTGTGTGTGTGTGTGTGTGTGTTTTCATGAGATTACATAGACATAAACTAGTCTCAATGTTGAGGTTAAAACTGGAAAAATAAAGTTATGTCAAGAGCTTTACTAAATAAAACTCGAGCAAATATGTGAATGTATTAAATCATCTGCATGCCTGTTGTTACAATCAAAAGTTCCACACATTCTAATAAAATGGATTTTATGGTTTTGGGGTATTGGTGAACTACAGTGAAGGAGGGCTGGTATAGAAAACACAATCACAGAAAGGGCGTGTTATGGGCCAGATTTCTTTAGCTAAGTTCTTTAATTCCTGGGTAGTTGATATAAAAATTGATTAGGGTTGAAGTTCATTATCTTTCTGTAATAGGCCACCTGTTGTGGTTTTATCATTATCTGGGATCTGAAGAATAAAGTAAAAATAATACGAAATATTTATTATTCTACAGTATGATTAAGAATACAAATGAACAAGTTGATGAAACAGTTTAAATCAATAAAGCATTTTACAGGTTAATCTTTGAATTATACTAAATTTAGCTTAATCTCTCAACATGTACAATTCTGTGCAATGTTAAATGATAATTATTTGACACAAAAAAATTTCCTTAATCAAATTTTACTGCTAATCAGGAATACATGTATTAAACATTATCTTATATCCTAATATTTGAAATCACTATAAGATATGTGCCCAATTATAAAAACTGTGCACATTTTTAAAAAATAATATATTCTATTAAGATGCATGTGTTGATACTGATATAAAACCTCCATTATCCTCATTTGATGTAGTAGAAAGTCTTCTTTAATAACAATCTAGGCTATTATAATAATATTGCATTATGTTCACTGTAGTTTTCTTCTTAATAATAAATGAATGAAGGAGACACAGAGTCAAAAATATGATTCCAATATTGGAAATAAAAGTAGCAGATAAGAATGAGTTTCATAACAAAGCAATTTCTCTCTCTAAATTTCAGTGTTTTCTCAATTTCATTTTCAGGTTCTTCATTGCTAGTGTACAGAAATGCAATTATTTTATAACTTTATTGAAGTATAATTTATATTCTTCAATATAAATTATAATTTAAATTCTAATTTATATTAAAAATAATATAAATTCTCCAATTTTAAGTGTGCAGTTCAATGACTTTTCATAAATATACTAAGTTGTGAAACTTTCACTAAAATCTAACTTTTTAATATATCCATCATTGCTAATTTTTCTTGTGCTTTTTGTTTATTTGTGTATCTTGGATGAAATTTCTATTCGATTTGTTGTCCACATTTAATCGGGTTGTGTACTGATAGAGTTGAAAGAGCACTTTATGTATTCTAGATGCAATTCCCTTATCTGATATAAAATTAGCAAGTATTTTCCCCAGGCTATGACTTATTTCTGACTCTCAATTCTGTCCATTAATCTATATGTCTATCCTATAGTCAGTACTACACTATCTAGATAACTGTAGATTTGTAGTAATTTTTGTAGTCAGAATAAATTCTCTAAATTCCTTCTAATTTTCAAGATCATTTTGGCTGTGCTGGGTCCTTTAGATTGTCATATGGAATATATTTGTCAATTTCTGCAAAATAGGCAAGTGATATTTTGGTAACAATGTGGTTGAATCTTTAGATCTGTTAAGATTATTGACATCTAAACAATAATGAATCTTTGAATCTATTAACAGAATGTCTTTAATTATTTAGATTATCTTTAGTTTCTTTCAGTAATGTTTTGTAGTTTTCAGTGTATAAGTTTTGCTATTTTTATTTCTATTTTGTATCAATCATTCTCTTTTGATCCATGCTATTGACATGATAATGGCCTCTCAATTTTTATTTCTTTTTTAAAAATTCCATTGATTGATTTTTAAAGGGAAGGCAGGGAAGAGAGAGAGAGAGAGACATTGATTTGTTGATCCACTTATATATGCATTCATTGATTAATTCTTGTATGAGCCTTGACCAGGGATCCAACCTGCAATCTTGGTGTATCAGGATGACACTCTAACCAACTGAGCTACCCGGCCAGGGTCTCAATTTTTTTTTTTTGGTTTTACATTGCTGGTAAAGAGAAATGGAATTTATAGTTCAAGAATTTTATTGAGATATAATTCACGTAGCATAAGATTTACTCTTGTTATGTATAAAATTCTATGAATTTTAACAAATACACAAGTTGTCTACCACCACCAAAATCTAATTTTTAATGATACTAGCATAGCAAAGAGAAACCTTGGACCTGTTTCCAGTCACTTCTCTTTCCCTTTGACAACTTCAGGAAAGCACTAATCCACTGAATATTTTCCTTCTCTAGACATTTTTTTTTATTGTTGATGGTATTACAGATGTCCCCCATTTCCCCATTTCCCTCTCCCTT
Source organism: Tadarida brasiliensis (assembly GCA_030848825.1). NCBI lineage: Eukaryota > Metazoa > Chordata > Mammalia > Chiroptera > Molossidae > Tadarida > Tadarida brasiliensis. Next base: position 115,237,334 of record CM061280.1, on the reverse strand, counting down.
TGCTCCCCTCCTCCCAGCACCAGCCTTACCCCAGGCCTTCACTGTACTACTATCTGTGTCCATGGCTGTGCATATATGCATATAAGTTCTTTGGTTAATCTCTTCCAGCACCCCCTCTTCCCTCTGAAATCTGTCCGTCTGTTCCCTACTTCCATGTCTCTCGATCTATTTGTTCATCAGTTTATTTTGTTCACTAGATTCCAAATATAAGTGAGATCATGTAATATGTGTCTCTTTCTGACTGGCTTATTCAGCTTAGCATAATAATCTCCAGATCCATCCATGCTATCTCAAATGGTAAGAGATCCTTATTTTTTTTTACAGCTGCATAGTGTTCCATTGTATAAATGTACCATGGCATTTTTTTTTTTTTTCCTCACCTGAGGACATTTTTTCATTTTTTTTTTGTTCAGATAGAGTGGGAGGGAGAGAGAGGAAGAGAGAGAGAGAGAGAGAAACATCGACGTGAAATGGACACATCGAGTGGCTGCCACCGGCATGGCCAACCAGGGCCGGGGACAAACTGCAACCGAGGTACATGCCCTTAGCGGGAACCGAACCCGGGTCTCTCTGTACTGCAGGCCGACTCTCTAACCGCTGAGCCAAACCAGCCAGGGCTGTACCATGGCATTTTTATCCAATATATGATTTGCAAAGAGTGTTCTGGGTCAGTGACTTAATATTGCTCTCTCTTAATATTGGTATTCATTGTCCAAAATGTTTTAGTTTTGAAATGCAGATTCATTTCTTTTCTGTGTGTATGATTTTGGTGTTGTGTCTAAGCAATTGTTGCATATTTCTGGGTCACAAAGGTGTACTATTACAGTTTCTTCTAATGGTTTTAAAGTTTGGGCCTTGTAAGTTTATTATCTATAATTCATTAATTGTTTTTGGGGAGGGGGTTGATTTATGGTTCTTTAATCATCTTTATCTTGAAGATGTGGCATGATTTCAACATTGTTTGTGGATAAAACTATCATTTCTGCATTTAATCGTTTGGCAACTTTGCCAAATTTCAATAATTGAAAAATATATGCATTTATTTTGGACTGGGAATTCTATTCAGTTGGTCTATATTTATATCCTGTGACAAGTACCAGTTTCTATATAAATTTAGAAATCAGAACGCTTTCATAGTACCTTTTGTTCTTTTTTCTCAAGATTTTTTAGATTCTTCTGGAACCTTGACATTAATATATAAATTTTAGTGTCATTTGAATTCGCATTTCCTGTTAATTAATTTTTTTGTGAATCTTTTCATGTGTCTTGGTGGTTAGTATATCTGCTTATTTTGAAATGTTTCTTGATTTTTTTTTAATCCTCACCCGAGGACATTTTTGTATTTTTCTTCAGATAGAGCGCGAGGGAGGGGGGGGAGAGAGAGAGAGAGACATCGATGTGAGAGAGACACATCGACTGGTTGCCCCCCACACGATCCTAACCAGGGCTGGGGACAAACTGCAACCGAAGTACGTGCCCTTAGTGGGAACCGAACCCAGGACTCTCTGGTCCTCAGGCTGATGTTCTAACTGCTGAGCCACACTGGCCAGGGTGAAATGTTTTTTGAAATTTTTGCCTATATTTAAATTGGGTTATTTGTGTTCCTCTTCTTAAGTAAAAGTGGTCCTTATATGTTCTGGAATCACATTATTTGTTACATGATTTCAAAATAATGTTCTAGTTGGTTCTTGTCTTTGCTGTTTCTTGATGGAGGCTTTTGGATTGTGATGGTTTTTACATTTTCTAAAGTATAGTCCAATTTGCCTCCTCTGCATTTCCATATACATGTTACCATATCCATTTATGCAAAAACTCTTTCTGGTATTTTGACAATGTTGACCTTGAATCTGTAGATCTATTTGGTAATATTGACATGTAAGCCATATTGACTTTTCAAATCCATGAATCTGGAATGTTACTCTATGTATTTCTATCATCTTTTGTTACTTTCTGTTATGTCTTATAGTTTTTAGTGTACAAATACTGCTCATCTGATATTAACTTTACAATAAATCATTTTCTTTTATGCTATCAACAATGGCAATGTGTTCTCAATTTAAATTTCAGATTATACATTGCTATTATATAGAAATGCAATAGATGTTTTAAAATAATGGGGTAGTTTACATACTATTTACTCATGTTAAGTGTATAATTCCATGATTTTTTGTAAATATACCAAATTGTGAAACCCTCAGCAAAATCTAAATTTCAGAAATATGTTATTGCATAGAGAAAGCTTGAGACTATTTGCTAACACTCTTCCTTTCCACCTCTAACTCTGGGCAACCACTAATCTACTTTCTGTCTCTATTGATTTGCCTTTTCTTAACAATTCCTATAAATGGAAATCATGCCATATGTGGTCTTTTGTTGCTGGCTTCTTTCATGTAGCATGATGTGTTTGAGGATCATTAGCCCTGTAGCAATTATCACAATGTTGTTTCTTCCTAGTATAGAATCATATCCCTTTGTATGTGTGCAAAACCTTTTGATTATCTATTCACTAACTGAAGGACATTCCATTTTCCCGCTTTTTGGTTATATGTATAATGCTCCTACACATCTTCACTTACCAGTCTGGATGGACCTATGCTTCACTGTTATTCTGTAGAAACCTAGTTGTGCAACTTCCAAATACTATGGTAAGTCAATGTTTAACAGCTTAAGATACTGGCAGACTGCTTGTCAAAGTAGCTGCAACGGTTTTTATTCACAACAGAAAGGCTTGAGAGTTCCCATTTGTAAAAAGGAATGATCTATTGATGTACACAACAACTTGGATATATATCTAGAGCATTGTGCTGAATGAAAAAAGTTAATGCCAAAAAGTTATAGTCTATAAGATTCCATTTCTAAAATTTTGAAAAGGTAATGTGTTAGAAATGGAGAATAGATTAGTGGTTTCTAGGGATTTGGCAGGATAGGGAAAGCTTCTGGAAGGAGATGGATGGGGTTCTGAAAACACCAAATGAGTGATCCTTGTGGTGATAATTTCGTTCTGTACCTTGACTTTGTTAGTAGATGCACGAACTTACACATGCAATAAAATTGTATAGAGCTAAATACACTCACGCAGGAATACAAGTAAGATTGTACATTTTAACAGTGTCAGTATTCTAATATTCTGGTGGTGATATTGTACTATAGTTTGTGTGTGTGTGTGCTAAAAACACATAACAGAATTTACCATATTAACCATTTCTAAGTGTACAGTTCAGTAGTGTTAAGTATATTTACCTTATTGTGCAACCAATCTCCAGAACTTTTTCATCTTGCAAAATTGAACATCTACACCCATTAAACAAGTTATGAGCACTAAGGTATACAGGTCAAGGGTCAGGTGGATCTGCACAGAAGTGGGGGCTGTCTTGCTGTTGAGAGAGTCATAAAGAAAGGGCTCTGGCAGTTTTATGGGCCCTGATGTGGGAATGGAGTGAGGGGAGGTGATAGGAGAGAGCTGGGTGTGGAAAAGTATTGAATACTGAGTCAGAGTGTAGAAAAGTGTCTTCAAGTTTTCCCTCTTCTCTCCCTAATAAGGAGGCCTCAGCAGAGGCACTTGAAGATGTCTTCTGACCAAGGCCTCAGATAAAGAGACCTAGGAATGAAGGCAGAGGGGCTAGGAATATAAATATGTAAAATAGCATGACCAGCCATGGGCCTGAGGCTTTGGCTGCAACTCCCTTCAGAGACTTGGATGTATTGACTGCACCAAGTCTGGTGTAGGGAGGGCTGCTTTCCTCCATGAGGCCTGTCCAATAAAGCCATTGTAATTGCTTGTGGTAAGGCCTGAAAAATCCCACATAGGTTTTTTTTTTAAATTAAAGATGTCCCTCCTCTTTCCCCCACTGACACCATCCTCCTCCCTCTCACCCCCCCTCCCGCCTTCACCACACTGTTGTCTGTGTCCATTGGTTATGCATATATGCATATAAGTTCTTTGGTTTATCTCTCTGATGTTTGTGAGTCTGTTCCCTACTTTCATGTCTCTGGATCTATTTTGTTCAGCCTACCTTGTTCATTATATTCCACAAGTAAGTGAGATCATGTGATATTTGTCTTTCTCTGATTGGCTTATTTCACTTAGCATAATATTCTCCAGGTCCCTCCATGTTGTCTCAAAGGGTAAGAGATCTTTTTTTTTTCTTTAATTTTTTTTCTTAATTGATTCTTAGAGAGAGAGGAAGGGAGAGGGAGAGAGAGATAGAAATATCGATGAGAGACAACATCGATTGGCTGTCTCCTGCATGTCCCCCACTGGGGATTGGGCCCACAACCTGTGCATGTGCCCTGACCAGGAATCGAACCGGCAACCTCTTGATGTATGGGTTGATGCTCAACTACTGAGCCACACCATCCGGGCGAGATCTTTCTTTATTATAGCTGCATAGTATTCCATCGTGTAAATGTACCACAGCTTTTTTATCCACTCATCTACTGATGGACACTAAGGCTGTTTCCAGATTGTAGCTATTGTAAATAGTGCTGCTATGAACATAGGGGTGCATATATTCTTTCTGATTGGAGAAGTGGAATCACTGGGTCAAATGGCAGTACACTGCTGGTGGGAATGCAGACTGATGCAGCTACTATGGAAAATAATATGGTGTTTCCTTAAAAAAATAAAAATGAAGCTGCCACATAAGTTTTTCACTAGGAGTTGAACTCTTCAACCAATTACTCACTTGCTCTCTAAATTTAACACCTTTTATGAAGTTTGTCTATGGCTTACAAGACACTTGCCTTACTTATTATTCATTCTTAACAAATCCTGTGAGCTTCACCTATATTACCTAAGCTGTTTGCTTAACTTATTCTCTATGCTTAACACTTTGTATGAGTTTCATCTATTTCATTTGCTTTCTTGCCCTCTATAGCAGAATTGAATGTTCTCAATACAGAAAATTACATTGCCAATGTATTTATTTTCTACATTTTTTTCGTGGGAAGATATTCAAGGGAGAAAGTGGAAATTTATCTCTGAAAATAGGGAAAAAAGGCTGATATAGTAACTCAATATCATTAAGGTATCAGTTTTCCTGTAGCTTCTTGTGTCACCATCCTGATCAAGTGAGTTTTGTCTTTCTCATTTCAAGATGTCTGTTGTATTTCCAAACATTACATACTTGTCTATGAAGAAAGAGGAGAAAGAAAAGATTGATATCCCTATCAGTGAAGCAAATATTTTCCAAAACATATTCATCTTCTGCTCCATTAGTTAGAAAAGCCCATGCTGGACATCTTCTTTGGTGGAGCGCCTATCCAAGCCTTTGCCCATTTTCTAACTGGATTGTTAATTTTCTTAGTATTGAGTTTGGAGAGTTCTTTATATATTCTTTTTTTTATTGAGATATAATTAACAAATAACATTGTGCAAGTTTGGGGTGTACAACACGTTGGTTTGATACATTTATATATTTGATGAGTCCTTTGTCAGATATGTGATTTCCAAATATTCTTCCCAGTCTGTTGCTTGCCTTTTAATTCTCTTAGAAGTGTGTTTCACAAGCAAAAGAAAGGAATTTGGTGTTCAACTTATTCATTTTTTTTTTATAGATTGAGATTTTGATGTCATGTTTAAAAACTCTTCGCCTAACCCTATGTCTTGAATGTTTTTAACTGTGTTCTGTTTTAAAATTTTGATAGTTTTACATTTTACATTTAAGTCTGTAATCCATTTTAAGTCAATTTTTGTATAAGTTGTGACATTTAGGTTGAGTTTATTTTATTTTTATTTTTTGCCTGGGGATGTCTAATTATTCATGCATTGTTTGTTGAAAAGACTATCCTTCTTCCATTGAATTGTTTTTATACCTTGGGGGAAAAAATCAATTTGTGTGGGTCTATTTTTTTCGCTTCTTTCTTCCGTTCCATTGATCTGTGTGTCTCTGTAAATATCACACTGTAGCTATATAACAATTCTTACAATCAAATAATATGATTCTTCTTTTAAAAATATTGTTTGAGCTGCCCTGGCTGGTTTGGCTCAGCGGTTAGAGCGTCGGCCGGCAGATCAAAGAGTCGCAGGTTTGATTCTGGTCAAGGGCACGTACTTCAGTTGTGGTTTGGTCCCCAGCCCTAATCAGGGTCATGTGGGAGGCAACCAATCAATGTATCTCCCTCACATCAATGTTTCTCTCCCCGCCCCCCCCCCACACTCTATCTGAAGATAAATGGAAAAAATATCCTCGGGTGAGGATTATAAAAAAAATAAAAAGAAAAGAAAATGTTTGAGCTATTGTAGTTCACATTAGCTTATTTATTCAGCCTCAATAAATATGTGTTTGTGGGTTATCTACACTTCCATTACCTAGCATTATATAAATGTACAGAACACTCATTCCTAGCTTTACCTAAAAGAACACACTAAACATAAAAAAAAAAGATGGAAAAATAGATTTTTATTTTCTTTATAGTTTTAGGAATTAAAAAACAAAATAGAATGTTATGGTTGAAGTTTCTTGCTACTCATGTTATAAATGAGGAAACATAGACCTAGTGATTGTGTTTATGAACCTGAATTTTCTGGCTTCATTATGTGAGCTGCAATAATTAGTGTGCAACATCTAGTACATTGTGTTGTGAGAAAACAATTTTTTTTGCAATATGGAAACACATAAATCAAATGCAAATAAACATAGTTATTTAAAAAATTTATTAACCTGAATGATTTGATTACTTTTTAGATCAATCTAATCCGTCCCTAATTCTAACATTTTATTGGCACAAGGATTATAGTGGAAGTTCACTTACCTTGGAGTCAGAAAACCTATGTTTAAATTGAATATATGCCATTTGCCAGCTCTGTAATTTTAGATATATTTCTTAAATCTTCTCAAATTCAGATTTCTCTTCTATACAAATGATCTAATCACTGACTCATAAAGTCAGAAATAATAGGTGGTGTGTGTGTGTGCATGCGCAGGCACGTGAGTGTGCATGTGTGTTGTTCATGAAAATGCCTGGCAAACAGTATGACATATGTGCTTATTTTTCTTCTGAACAGTCGTATGTTCATGAGCCACTGAGTCCATGGAAAACCAAATGAAGGACACCTATGAGGGGGCAGTGGGTAGACATCTTTCTCTGGCACTGTGTTATCACCCAGAATGTTTACAGCATCCCTTATGTCCCATTGCTTATTAGTGAAAGAAACTGCCAACAGAGTAGATACAGGGAAAAACATGCATCTTCTCATGGAGGCAACAAATCTGCCACAAATTTCAAGCTGAATTTTAGGAAGAAATAAGTAAAAACCTGTCATATATGTGTGACTATCAATAAAATCAGACCCTGGGGTAGAAAGTTATCTTAGTCAGGAATCACTGCCAAATTTATGATCCTATCTCTTTATAGCTGAACGTACTATCTATTCCTCAACTTCGTTTTCTGTAACTAACTAGTTTGAGCTTCATTTTGTTTCAGTTTATGGGCAGAATTTTTTACCTTTTTTTAAATGATTTTTTATATCTTTGTTTACCATAAATGAAGCTTATACCCCTGCCCAGTCATTGCAGAACAAATGATCATTCTAAAATATTGAAATGCATAAAATAACAGTGGTTTCTGTTTATTCAGGTTGAACACCATATATTTGGGATCAGATTTAAATATCTGATATGCAGACGTTAGTACTCTCACTTTATAGGTGAAGAAATATACACTCAGAAGTTTTACATGACTTGCCTAAATTTGAACTCATGTATGTACGACTTCAAAGCTTTTGCTCTCATCCAGTACAGAATATTTAAAACTGTTGGCTAAATATTTAGGATTGTTATATTAATTTGCCAAAATACTAACTTGCAATTCTCTATCACTCCCTTTTACTTTTCATTACAATGCGTGCAATTTCTCTATTATGGATTGCAAAGTCTTTTTTTTATAAGATGATTATACCTAGTTATTGATTTCAGATTATGGGAAGCTATTATTATTTATTTATTATTATTAAAATTTTTTTTTCTTTATTGATTTTTAGAGAGAGAGGAAAAGAGAGGGAGAGAGAGAAAGAAACATAGATGAGAGAGAACACCGATTGGCTGCCTCCTGCATGCCCCCAACTGGGGATTGGGCCCACAACCTGGGCAGGAATCGAACTGGTGACCTCTTGGTGCATGGGTCAACACTCAACCACTGAGCCACACTGGCCAGGCTATTTATTATTGCAATAAATAGATATATATATATCATCATTCAATGGTAGTGGGCATATTTATTATATGATCCCACTATAATATAGTAGGCAGCTTCTAGCAATGATCTCTACAATCCCAGTTTCCTGGTAATCATGCCCTTGTGTAATCCCTCTCCTCTTGAGTATAGGTTGGACCTAGTGACTTGTTTTTAATGAGTAGAATTAGGATTATTAGAATATTTTATTCTAATGAATGGAATATGGTAAAATGATTGCACATCACTTGTGTGATTAGATGACAAAAATATGTGCTTTCCATTGTTCTGGAACTCTCTTTTTTGTTGGTACTCTCTTTCTTGCCCTCTTACTTGATGATAAAGCAATCTGCTATGTTGTGAGATGCTTTATCAGGTAGGCCCACATGGCAAGAAACCAAGGTTTAACCTCCAGCCAACAGCTCATGAAGACCTAAGGTGTTACTACAACAGCCCACAGGGAACTCAATAGTGCCAACAACCCCATGAATAAAGTAGGAAAGCAGATTCTTCCCAGTTGAGCCTGTAGTGTAGATGAATGCAGCTTTGAGAGAAACCTAACTCCTGAGGACTCAGTTAAATCATGTTCAGATTCCTCACTCAAAATAACTATGAGATAATGAATGTTAGTTTAAGCCATTAAGTTTTGGGGAAATTTGTTACACAACAATCAGTAACTCATACAAATAAGTTATTCAGTTAAGACTGCTATATTCTGGTGGTATGCTCTTTCTAGAACCCTGTAGCAAAATGAAATGTGACCTTGAAGCACTTACCAAAATACTAATGCTGAAGCCTCCAATCTTGGTAATTCAGAGGAAAGTATACGTTGGCTCAACTTTTCTTTGCTAAGTCTTAGTTTGTCAAGATTTGAACAAACAGAGCAATGAGAAAAAAAATCATGTTTATTACTGAAGACAAAGAAAAATCATGTTATCACAGAATTTACGAAACAGTGAAAATGCTTTCATTCTCACTTCAAATCTTTGTCAAGAATGAGAACATACCCATGTTAAGATATTTATAGAGTGAAAATTGAGAATTTCACACAACTCCCTACTCCAAAAAAACTTGGTGTACTCTATGGCCTATGAAAAGATAAGTGTGGAGGTTTTTTTTGTTTGTTTGTTTTATTTAATTTATTTTTTTGGCAATGAAGATTTAAAAATAGTGTGTTAGATTCCTAGGACTGCTATAAGTAAGTACCATAATCTTGGTGGCTTAAAACAATGGAAAGTTATTCTGTCTAAGCTCTGGAGGCTAGAAGTTTGAAATCAATATCTTGGCAGGGCCTTACTCCCTGTGAAACCTCTGGGAGAGGATCCTTCCTTTTCGCTTCCAGCTTCTTGTATCCCCAGATGTTCCTTGGCTTGTGGCAGCATGACTTCTATTTGTGCCTCCATGTTCACTTATGTAAGTGTCTTTTCTTGTGAGTCTGTTTTCAGATGGCATTGTCCTGTCTGAGTGTATGAAATTTCCCTCTTCTTATAACTACACTAGTCATATTGGATTAAGACTCACCCCAATAAATTCATCTTAGCTTTATTACATCTACAAAGACCCTGTTTCCAAATAAGGTCACATTCACTGTTCCTGGGGTTAGGACTTCAACATATCTTTTCAGGGGGACACAATTCAACCCATAAAAAGTAGTATTCTTTTCCTTTGTCTTAGTCTTTTTAAAATATCTGTCCTTGGCTTTGTTACATCATTCAACTTTTTCAATGCTGATCAAATAAATTATTCTTTTTATTATCTCACACCTTTCTGTAATATAATTGACTATACCATTTTTCCCTGCAATGTTTCAATTGCTGTTCTCTTTAAGAGATTATGGTCAATGTTGTAGCCGAGTTTTCTTTACATAATTCAGTAAAATATGATCTCTATCTTTATCTTAAAGGAGTATTTAAAAAATCTTATCTGTTAAATGAGAATACTACTTCCTTTCTTACATCTGGTCTTAACATTCTATTAATTTATTTTTGTTACAGATGTTTCTCCTTTTTCACCCATTGACACCCTCCTCCCCATCCCCCCCACCCGGTCCCCAGCTTTGTTGTCCATCAGTTATGCGTACATGCATATAAGTTCTGTGGTTTATCTCTTCCCTCCCCCCCACCCCCACTTCTGAGGGTTGTCAGTCTGTACTCTACTTCCACATCTCTGGGTCTACCCTGTTCCTCAGACTGTTATGTTCATTATATTCCACAAATAAGTGAGATCATGTGATATTTGTCTTTCTACTTGGCTTGTTTCGCTTAGGATAATACTCTCCAGGTCCCCCCATGTTGTCTCAAAGGATAAAAGATCTTTCTTTCTTACAGCTGCATAGTACTCCATTGTGTATATGTACCACAGCTTTTTTATCCATTCATCTACTGATGGACACTTGGGCTGTTTCCAGATCTTAGCTATTGTAAATAGTGCTGCTATGAACATGGGGGTACATATATTCTTTCTGATTGGTGTTTCAGGCTTCTTAGAGTATATTCCTAGAAGTGGGATCACTGGGTAAAAAGGCAATTCAATTTTTAATTTTTTGAGGTAACACCATAGTGTTTTTCACAGTGGCTGTACCAGTCTGCATTCCCACCAGCAGTGTACTAGAGTCTCCTTTTCTCCATACCCTCGCCAACACTTGTTGTTTGATGATTTGTTGATGGTGGCCATTCTGACAGGTGTGAGGTGATACCTCATTGTTGTTTTAATTTGCATCTCTCTGATGATTAGTGATGTTGAGCATTTCTTCATATGTCTCTTAGCCATTTGTATGTCCTATTTGGAGAGGTGTCTATTTAGTTCGTCTGCCCATTTTTTAATTGGATTCTTTGTCTTCCTTTTGTTGAGTTGTATGAGCACTCTATATATTTTGGAGATTAACCCCTTATCTGATGTATCATTGGCAATTATGCTCTCCCATTTAGTGGGTTCCCTTTCCAATTTGATGGTTGTTTCTTTTGCTGTGCAGAAGCTTTTTAGTTTGATGTAGTCCCATGTGTTCATTTTTTCCTTTGTTTCTGTTGCCTTCGGGGATGTATCAGTGAAGATTCTGCTGCGTATGATGTCCTAAGTTTCCTTGCCTACATTTTCTTCTAGGATTTTTATGGATTCATGAGTCACATTTAAATCTTTTATCCATTTTGAGTTTATTCTTGTGTATGGTGTAAGTTGATGGTCTAATTTCATTTTTTTGCATGTAGCTGTCCAATTTTCCCAACACCATTTATTAAAGAGGCTGTCTTTACTCCATTGTATGTTCTTACCACCTTTGTCAAATATTAATTGAGCATAATGTCTTGGGTCAATTTCTGGATTCTCTGTTCTGTTCCACTGGTCTATATGCCTGTTCTTGTGCCAGTACCAGGCTGTTTTGATTACAGTAGCTTTGTAGTATAACATGATATCCGGTATTATGATCCCACCTACTTTGTCCTTCTTTTTCAAGATTGCTATGGCTATTCGGGGTCTTTTTTGGTTCCATATGAACTTTTGAAGTATTTATTCTAGTTCTGTGAAATATGTCGTTGGTATTTTGATGGGGATTGCATTGAATCTATAGATTGCTTTGGGTAATATGGACATTTTAATGATGTTAATTCTTCCAATCCATTAACAAGGTATGTGCTTCCACTTTTTTATATCTTCCTCTATTTCTGTTTTCAATGTCATGTAGTTTTCTGCAAATAGGTCCTTTACTTCTTTGGTTAAGTGTATTCCTAGGTATCTTAATTTTTTTGCCACGATGGTAAATGGGATTGTTTTTTAGTTTCTCTTTCTGTGAGTTTATTATTGGTGTATAAGAATGCCGTCAATTTCTTGACGTTAATTTTGTATCCTGCTACTTTGCCAAATTCATTTATTAAGTCTAGTAGATTTTTGATGGAGTCTTTAGGGTTTTCTATGTATAATATCATGTCATCTGCGAATAATGACAGTTTCACTTCCTCCTTTCCAATTTGGATCCCTTTTATTTATTAATGTCTGATTGCTGTGGCTAAGACTTCCAAGGCTATGTTAAATAAGAGTGGTGAAAGTGGGCATCCCTGTCTTGTTCCTTTTCTTAAGGGAAATATTTTTAGTTTTTGCCCATTGAGTATGATGTTGGCTGTAGGTCTTTCATATATGGCCTTTATTATGTCGAGATATGATCCCTCTATTCCCACATTGCTGAGCGTTTTTATCAGAAATGGGTGCTGGATTTTGTTGTATGCTTTTTCAGCGTCTATTGATACGATCATGTGGTTTTTATCTTTTATTTTGTTTATGGGGTGTATCACATTTATTGATTTGCGAATATTGAACCATCCATTCATTCCTGGGATGAATCCCACTTGGTGATGGTGAATAATTTTTTTGATGTATTGCTGGATCCGATTTGCTAGTATTTTGTTAAGGATTTTGGCATCTATGTTCATCAGGGATATTGGCCTGTAGTTTTCTTTCTTTGTAGTGTCTTTTTCTGGTTTTGGAATTAGAATTATGCTGGCCTCATAAAACGGGTTTGGAAGTCTTCCTTCTTGAATTTTTTGAAATAGTTTGAGGAGAATGGGTGTTAGTTCTTCTTTGAATGCTCCATGTGTTCAAATGTCTTTGCATGTTCTTGTTGCAATTGATTTCTAGTTTCATGCCATTGTGATCTGAAAAGATGCTTGATATGATTTCAATCTTCTTGAACTTGTTGAGACTTCGTTTGTGCCCTAACATATGGTGTATCTTTGAGAATGTCTCATGTGCACTTGAGGAGAATGTGAATTCTGCAATTTTGGGGTATAATTCTCTGTAGATATTTATTAAATCCATTTGGTCTAGTGTTTCATTTAGAATCTCTGTTTCCTTGTTAATTATTTGTCTACAGGATCTATTCAGTGATGTCAGTGGGGCATTGAAATCCCCTGCTATGATTGTATTGCTGTCTATTTCTCCTTTGAACTCCTCCAGATGATTTTGAATATATTTTGATGCTCCTATATTGGGTGCATATATGTTTACCAAGGTTATATCTTCCTATTGGATAGATCCTTTCAATATTATGTAGTGACCTTCTTTGTCTCTAGTTATGGCCTTCATTTTGAAATCTATGTTATCAGATATGAGTATTGCTACCCCAGCTTTTTTTTCCTTTCTGTTTGCTTGGAAGATTTTTTCCAATCCCTTCACTTTCAACCTATGTGAGTCTTTTGTTGTGAGATGAGTCTCTTGTAAACAACATATATATGGGTCATGCTTTCTTATCCAATCTGCTACTCTGTCTCTTTTTATCAGAGCATTCAATCCATTTACATTTAAGGTGATTATTTATATGTACTTATTTATTGTCATTTTTGTTTAGTGTGGTTCTGTTTTCCTTCCTGTTTCTTCTACTAATTACAGCAGTCCTTTTAACATTTCTTGCAGTGCTGGTTTGGTGCTAATGTATTCCCTTAGCCTTTTTTGGTCTGGGAAGCTCTTTATTTGACCTTCTATTTTGAATGATAGCCTTGCTGGGTACAGTAGTCTTGAATTCAGATCCTTGTTTCTCATGACCTTGATTACTTCATGCCATTCCCTTCTGGCCTGTAGTGTTTCTGTTGAGAAGTCAGCTGATAGCCGTATGAGGGTTCCTTTGTAGGTAACCTGTTGCTTATCTCTTGCTGCCTTTAGGATTCTCTCTTTGTCTTTAATTTTTGGCATTTTAATTACTATGTGTCTTGCTGTGAGCTTGTTTGGGTTCTTCTTATTTGGGGCTCTCTGTGCTTCTTGAACTTGAATGCCTTCTTCCTTGACCAAATTAGAGAAGTTTTCTGTCACTATTTCTTCAAATATATTCTCCAACCCTTGCTCATTTTCTTCTTCTTTGGGACTCCTATGATGTGAATATTATTACGTTTCCAGTTGTCCCACAGTTCTCTTAAGCTGTCTTCCTGTTTTTTCACTGTTTTTTTCCTTTTGGTTTTCTGATTGGTTGATTTTTTTTCTACCCTGTCTTCTAATTCACTGATCTGGTCCTCAGCTTCCTGTACTCTGCTGTTTAGTCCTTCCAATGTGTTCTTTATTTCTGCTATGTCATTCTTCATTTCTTCTTGGTGCTTCTTGATTTCCAATTGATTAATTTTCATGTTTCTATGTCTTTACTCATGGTGTTGATGTCCTTTCTCATGCTGTTGAGCTTCCTCAAGATCATGGCTTTGAATTCTAGCTCTGTTAACTTGCTGAACTGCATTTCATTTATCTCATCTTCGGTAGAAGTCTCTTGTTTTTTCATTTGGGATTTGTTTCTTTGTTTCACCATTTTGGCTATCTCAGTGGGTTTTGGAACCTGCCAAGTTTTCCCTGTGGATGTTGGTGTTCTGCTGCTTCTGGCTCCCTCTACTGGGTTTGGATGAGCGTGGGAGGACCCAGGTTAAACACCACTGTCAAGACTTACTTTCTTGAGTATATTTGCAAGCTCAGGAATGGTTCAGTTATCCTCTAGCTTTTTGCCTAGAGGCTATTCGTTGAGGTTACTTGAAGAGCCTTGGCTTCTCCATTGAATGAAAACCTCCCTCAGGTGTTTAGTGTAAGAGGATTTCCCCAGGGTGGGGCAGATGCTGGTTGATAATGAGCCTCAATTTGCATTTCAATGGCCCACGTGGGTGGGGTTGAATCTCCGAGGGAGGGGCTGCTGCCTCTCCCCAGAGCCCTGGGAAGGAGTAAGATGGCCACCGTCCTGTGTGGCAGCAACTCAGCAAAAGCTCTGAGCGCCCTCCAAATCCCAAGTGTCCCCACACAGTTCCAGTCCAGTCTGCCCTCCCTCTGCCAGAGCCCAAGGTGAGTGACTGTGGCTATTTTAGCGCTCTGTCCCGGCCCTCTGCACCGTGGAGCAGGCTTGGGAATATAACCCCGAGGGTGCTGCTCACAGCTAAGACCGCTGCTCTCTGTGGGCTCCCAACCCCCCTCTCGCGCCTCCGCAATCCTACCAGGATCGATTCAGTGTCCCTGGTTATGTGGTCCTTGCAAGCTGCTTTTCTGTTGCTTTTTCCCGACAATTTGTTTTTATTTTAGTTGTAATTCCAGTTTGGTCCTGGGAGATGGTCTGTGTAGCTTCCATTCACTCTGCTGCCATTTTGGAATCCTGGTCTTAACATTCTAAAATTTAGTCTAATTTTAAGGATTCCACGTGTCGTGAAATTCTCCATCACATATTATGTTAATATAACGTGTTTGGAATATCAGCCAGATATTTTTGTCATCCACAAGTCGATTGATATTGCACCCCCTATAGAGGGTGGGAGAATAGCATAATATTACCCCAAAATAGCAAACTATAAAAGTAGTCTGTATGTATTCATCAAATATATATTACTTACATATTGTATTCTACTCACTGAATTAATTAAAAGTAGCATTGTTAATTGAAAGATTATAGACTTTAAATTCAGACAAACTTGGATTTCAACATTTGCTTTACCACATGCTAGTAATTCTTCTAAATATTAATTTCTTTCATCTATGAAATGGGATAATAAGACTTAAAGACTTGTTTTGAAGATTAAATATAATGGTATTAATACATTGCTCTTGAAAAAATTGATAAAATGTCCTTCATTTCTAGCAATTATATTTAATAAAATTCAGATACCAGCCTCCCAAAAACCACTCAGCTTCTGATTTTCCCATGTAAAATAAATATAGTGTCTACATTGATGGTTTGTGTGTTATAATCTATGTAAATATATGGTACAGTATATGCCCTTAATACATATTGGGCTCCCACACCACAGGTATTGTAAGATATGAAGACTAATGATAGTTATTCTTAAGTTTTACAAAAATAAGTTCGATGTCTACCAGATTTGTTCTCATTCACTGATTAATTTACATATTCAAAATAACTTTATATCTGTCATATAATTTAAATAACAATATGAGATAGAGAAGACCTGGAATACCAATAAGAAATTAAAGCTACAAATGGTTAACTGATTTTCTCACGATAAACTAGCCCTTGAATTTCAGAGCTAGCATGCAAATCTAAATGTGTGTAAGTCTAAGGATTTTGATCCATCCACTTCAGTGCCAAATTTACACACTTAGAGCATAGAAGAAAAGGCAGGGGCTTTTGAATTAAAACCAAGAGTACAGTAAGAGAAGCAGAAGACAACTAGAATCATACTCTAAACAGAAAAGCAAAGGCACACTTTGAATATGAAATGGAAGTTCAATGAAATAGATGTGTACAGTGTAGACTCTGATCAACCAGAGAGAGTGTCAAACTCATGAGACAGTAAGCTTTACCCAACATCAAGTTTACTTCATTTTAAGAAGGGATACTGGATAGGCAGCAACACAGCACGCACAACAACGTTGTGGTGATCTGGTGATTCATAACACAACTTTCAGTACCCCCGTCACTCCATCCTTAGAACATGCGAGATCACACTAGATGAGATTGGATTGGCACAGACTACTTCAGTTTAGGAAATTCAGTGGCTCTGAGAGCTGTTCATCTTTTGTACTTTGCTATCCATGTAGCTCATTCAGGGTAGAAAAGTAGCTCCATTCTCTGGTGCAGCTGCATCTTATCACTATTAGTTACACATCACTTGATAAACCACCTTGACTCTGAAGGTACTTGGTCTGATTTATAGTGCTCAGGAGGACGTTCTTGGATCTCATATACACCCATAAATTCCTGAGGTTAGTGCTACAAGGAAGATTGGGCTAGGTTCTAATCCTCAGGCATTTTTGAAGATAGGTTGGCCACAAAACCCACTGCTCTACCAGGAATAGTTGTTCAATAGAACAATAATTCATAAGTTTTTTTTTTTTTTCCTGTTAGGTATCATATGGTAGCTACAACATTCTGCCATTAACTACAGTGGCTTTTCACTGGCCTTTAGAGGGCCAGGGTGGTGACAGAGAGCATATAAGAAACTCAGAAACTGAGATTTGAAACATCTCCCTTAGCCCTGAGATTTTAACACCATGTCATGAGCCCCTTCACCTTCCCCATGGTTTTCACCTCCCTGCCCTTAGTTAAATACTATTGAATGAGAGTCAGTCTTTGACTTGGTATCAATGATTAATTTGTAAAGATTCGTAGAAAGCTGTTGCCTGTTTAAATCGCCTTTCAACTCTGAGCATAGATATAGCTGTAAATCTGGAATATGAGAACATTTGTCAGCCAATTTGACATTTCCCGACTTCTTAACAGAGACTATAATTCTATACAAAGTATTCTTGTAAATGAAAATTTAAAATGAAAAGCAATTACAGGTTGTCTAAAAATTATTGTGTTTTAGAAAATTTAAGGTTTATTTTATGCCATTTCTGTGAACGTTCACTGATTTCTGTGTGAGGACAGATGTAAATTTGTAAATGAAATGAAAATCAAATAAATCATCATGATACACTTAACTGTTTTGTTCTTTTACTTACAGCAAAGTATAATATAAGTGTTAGGCATTAAGACTTGGCTTTAATTATAGTTTTGAACATCAACGAAGAGAGTTTGGGCAACATGATAGAGCATGAACAAAGTGAATATGTACACAATGTACGTATTGACTATGGAAGTCATAATAATATTTATAAGTAAAAGATCCTTTAGTTATCATAGAATGAGAATGTGATGGTTCAAAAAATAAATGATGAGGCACTCTTTTTTTTCTTTCCTTTAATTCCTCAGGAAAAACCTGCTTAATTAAAGCTATTTATTAAAACTTGATCAAAATATTCTAATTCTGTGTCTGGCATCTAGCTACTCTATCTTAGGCCTTGTGGGTCTGAAGACTGACTTGTTAATGAAGTCATCAAAGGAATAGGCTAAGTCTGTAGTTAAAACTGTTTGTTCCAAGATGCTCTGCAAAATGTGCTCCAGGCTTTTCCAAGGCAACTCTTTCATTTTTTCCCTCTTAACTTAAAACTAAAGCCTCCTTGTCATGCTTAATTAAACATCTGAATCAAATTAATTATTTTGTAACTAGACTGTTGTGTAGGATGTAAATTTCAAAATTAGCATGGAGCATTAATTGAAGAGACGGATTGTTCTTTATAAAATATGATTCTCTCTCTCTCTCTCTCTCTTTTTATTTGCCTTCAAAAATACAACATATAGAAGCTGGGAATGGACATGAAAATTGTCCAAACTTATACACAGGTTAAAAATGAGAGATATTTCAACATTTTTAGCAAAGAGGAATGTATTATATTCTTGGACTTGAAACAACTGATGTGTGTGTGTGTGTGTGTGTGTGTGTGTGTGTGTGTGTGTGTATTTATACTCAAACTTCTTTCGTGAAATTAGGAAGGATTTTCCTTTTTTTGTGTCCAATATCCTGAACTTCTATAAACTATAAACTTCTGTAAACTATAAATATACTTATGTAAGAAAATGCCTGACAAATTCTTCTTATTATCTTAGAACATCATGAATGATTATTGTCAAAGAAAGCCTAATGTTAAAAAATGACATTCATCTGCTCAATTTTTATTGGCCTGTTGACAATTCACTTTGAGATAATCTGGGTCAGGACCTCTTACTTTGCACTGAAAAGCAAATTATGCAAATAGAGTAACTGATTCATATAACATTACACTTTGGGAGTACTAACTCTCTTAGTTTTTTTTATCCTCACCGGAGGACATTTTTGCATTTATCTTCAGATAGAGTGGGAGGGAGAGAGGGATGAAGAGAGAGAGAGAAACAATGTGAGAGAGACACATCGACTGGTTGCCACCCACACGACCCCAACCGGGACCAGGGACAAACTGCAACCGAGGTACGTGCCCTTAGCGGGAGCCAAACCCTGGACTCTGGTCCGCGGGCCGATGCTCTAACCGTTGAGCCAGACTGGCCAGGGCCTAATTCTCTTAGTTTTAAAGGAAGACCAGAAGTCAAAGTAATGTGTACAGTCAGCCCTCCATATCTGTGGGTTCCACATCTGTGGATTCAACCAACCATGGATCAAAAATATTCAGGAAAAAAATGTTGCTGACATGTGTTATGTAATTAGGCCTGTGATGGTTGTGTCTATATTGAATATGTACAGACTTTTTTTTTGTCATTGTTCCCCAAACAATACAGTATAACAATTATTTACATAGCATTTGCATTGTATTTTATACAATCTAGAGATGACTTAAAGTATAAGGGAAGATCTGTGTGTAGGTGAGCAATTTTTAACCTTTTTCATCTCATGGCACACATAAACTAATTACTAAAAATTCTGCGGCACATCAAAAAATATATTTTTTGCCGGTCTGACCAAAAAATAGGTATGATTTTGATTCATTCACATTGGACGGCTGTTGTGTTGGCTGTTATCATTTTTTATTTGACAGTCTGAGGGAAAAGAGATCAGTGCTCCTGACTAAATAGTCAGGTATCACATGTTTTAAAAATTCTTGCTGCACACTGGTTGAAAATAGCTGGTGTAGGTTATATGTGAATACTAGGCCACTTTATATAAGGGACTTGAACATCTGCGGATTTTGGTATCTGTGGGGGATCCTGGAACCAATCCCCATGGACAACTGTGCTCTGTGTCCTTAATTTGATTTTCTATAGTATTATCTAAGCAATATTTTTGTGTCCTCATAGATAATATTTAAAAGATTCAACTACTAAAAATACTCCAGATCTTGTAATCGACAAGTGAAGCAAATATGTGCAGGAGCTAGTACAAGTTTCTGCATGTGTCATGTAGAGTATTGTACAATACAGTTTTCAAATGTCAATTACTGTCATTTTACATTAAAGACAAAGCTTGCAAATGAAGTCTTAATCTCTTTATTGTTGACAGCCTGTGGGTGGAAAACTATGTAATTTAACCACCTTAAATAATTCCCAGAGCAGTTTCCCTTTGCAAAGGTAAATTGACTTAATTCTCTTATCCTTAGAATCATCAGAATTCTCTTATACACAGATTGAAATTTTTCACGTGTGCATTCAAACAGCTGTTCATACTTCCAAGCAAAAGTGGAATATAAGTTCAACTCTATAAAATCTTAGTTATCGCTTATGAAATATTTTTAGTCAATTGAGTAAAATAGAAGAATTGCATGCTTTCATGTGTGAGGGGAAAGACGAATTACCAATTCTTTAATGAAAGTAATGTGGTATGATGATAAAACATGTCTAAACCCAAACTCTGTGTTCTAGACCCCTTTATACAAGAGCTGAATTGGAGAATAAGTTCTGGCTCCGACACCTGATTGCACAGTAATCTTGGGGTAAGTCACTTTCAAATTTTGTACCTAAGCTTATTTATCTAAAATGTAAAAATGCTGATAATTTTACCTGTCCAATCTGTCTAACAGACAGCTTGTAGGGATAAAAACTAAAAAGACATTGAACATGAAAGTGATTTGACAACCTTGAGGTGAGCACAAGAGAAAGGCTTAAAAAAAGATTTGTGAATAAGTATCTTTATTGTGATGTTTTAATTACTTTCATTAGAATATTAAACTTCAAAAAATCAAATTGTCAACTATAGAACATATTGAAATATTGATATATTAGATAAAATATTAAGTTCCTATATAAAACTTGTTTTATAAAAAATACTTGTTTCGTGTATAGTACATAAGCTAAGAATTTTACATTTTTAATTTTTACATATTTAATTATATATATGTGTATGTGTATGTGTATATATATATATATATATATATATATATGTTTTTTTTTTTTTTTTAAATCCTCACCCAAGGATATTTTTCCATTGATTTTTGTTTTTTAGTTACAGTGGCAGGGAGGGAGGGAGGGAGAGAGAAACATGTGTTTAAGAGACACATCAATTGGTTGCCTCCTGAACAACCCCTACTGGGGCCAGGGATGGAACCCACAACCGAGGTATGTGCCCTTGACTGGAAATCAAACCCAAGACTCTTTAGTCCATAGACCACTGCTCTAACCGTTGAGCAATACCAACCAGGGCTACTTTTTATATTTTTTTGATAGTTGACAAAAACAATACAAGAATAATATTTCATTAACACATGAAAATGTTATAAATTTAAATACAGTTTTATTTTTATTACTTTTTTATAACTTGTTTAACTTTATTTTTTAATATATTTTTATTGATTTTTTTTCAAGAGAGAGGAAGGAAGAGAGAGAGAGAAACAACATCAATTGGCTGCCTCCTATACACTCTCCACTAGGGATCGAGCCTGCCACCTGGGCATGTGCCCTGACCGGGAACCAAACCGGGACCTCTCAGTCCATGGGACGACACTCAGTCTACTGAGCCATACCAGCTGGGCTTAAATAAAGTTTTATTGGAACACACACAAAATAAATAAAACATTTTTTCTTATAGTTTATATATATATATATTTTTTTTAATTTATTTATTATTATTATTTTTTTAATCCTCACTTGAAGATATTTTTCTATTGATTTCTAGATAGAGGGAGAGAGAGAGAAACATCTGTATGAGAAAGACACATCAATTGGCTGCTTCCTGCATGACCCTGACGGGGCCTGGGATTGAACCCGCAACCGAGGTACATGCCCTTGACCAGGAATCCAACCTGCGACTCTTTGGTCCATGGGCCGATGCTCTAACCACTGAGCCAAACTGGTCAAGGTTATATTTTGTATTTTATGTATTTGTTATATTTACCTGGAAAATTCTATCATTATAGAATAATAACACAACTGTTTAAAAATAAATTTCAAACAACTTGACCATTTTAATCTCCAAAAGAAACATTAATTTATTTAGTACAATGTTTGGCAAAAGTAGGCTTACAGTTATGAGTACATGAAACAGTTCATTCTTTTATTATTTATTAATTATTGCATTATTTTTTATATTCAACTGTATACCTATTTTTACCTACCCCTGTATAATCAATTTGCTTTTACTTTTTAAAATATACTTTTTAAATGAGAAAACTTCATTTCTTTTTTAATTTTGTTTTTAATCCTCACTCAAGGATATGCTTATTGATTTTATAAGAAGGGAATGGGGAGAGAGAGTGAGAGAGAGAGACAGAGAGAGAGAGAGAAACATCAATGTGAGAGTAGAACTTTGATTGATTGCCTCCCATACACGCCCCAACTGGGGATCGCATCCATAATCTAGGTATGTGCCCTGATTGGGAATCAAACCCACAACCTTTTGGTATACAGGGAGATGTTCCAACCCACTGAGCCACACAGGCCAGGGCAGGAGACACTTCATTTTAAGGCCTAATTTTGGGAGGAAATAAAAGACACAGAATATATTAAATCCAAATATTTAATATTTAGTATATTTATATTTAGAATTACATTGAGAGATTTAAAAAGATGGAGAGAACATTAATGTAATCAATGGCAAGTGCAGAATGAAATGATTCTTGTCAATTAATATTAGTGCATTATGGAAGTTTCATAAGGCTTATATTTAGGTATGAATTTTTAAATATTTTATCAAATGTCTCCTGTTTTCAATTAATACTGCTATGTATTATGCCTTTAAGTTTAAAGAATGAATCATTTATTCTATCTTTAAATAAAAATAAGCCCAAAATATTGTAAAATAGAAAGGTCTATTTCTTCTCTTGTGAGTGCATGATTAGTTGCATTTAACAATAACATATTAGACAAATACCTCTTGTTTTGATAAAATCAGATGGTGAGAAATAGTATCAATAGCTGAGATATCTCTAAAAATCTAAACCAAGAGCCAGAGATGCCAAGAATTATAAGCCATCCTCTTCCTAAAACTTCAATCCAATTAGGTTTTACTCTCAAAGTATGATTACTTTCTAATATGTGTATTTTTAAGACTATATAGTTTTTTAAGAGAAATATAAAGCTATTAATCCCCTGGCGGGGGTGTGGGGGAGGGCTGGAGAGAGAAAACAAGAGTTTCTGTTTATATGTCTGTTTTCACAATATATCTTAATTATTGCCAGTATAAGTATAAAGTTCTGACAAGTAAATTAAAGTTTTTCATGAAAATCTAACAATAATTATTGTAAACTTAATTTTATTCAACTCATTTATTCCCATACATACACATAAATTTATTTTTAAAAAGATTGAAAGTGAACTAAATACATCCCCTTACATAATCCTTATATGGCCTTCACCACCGTGTGACATTGAGCAGATGAGCTGTCCATATTTTTGCCTTATTCCAAGTTTCAAATAATTTCTCTGACACCAGAATTCTTTCAAAAACCATATTCTAAAAGAGATTTGGATGTATGGAGCAAAAGTCTACTGTGTCAGTTAAGAAGCCACATTCAACTTCAATTTTCAGTCCTACTGCTTTGCTGTACTTCTACAGAAATAGCTTATATTTTTGCACATTGCTGTCTCTTCCAAGTTATTTCATTCTGTTACTTAACCTGAAATCCTGAAGTTAAGCTTTAATCTCCATAAAACACTTCAACAGAAGATAAAAGACGGAACACTGCAATAGTTGTAAAGAAAACTTTAGAGAACACAGTGGAATATAGAAACGCATGATTTCACTATTGAGAGATTTCTGGTGAAGTTTTATAAATATATTCATAGGATAAACTATGAAATTATGGATAAATCCAAAATTATCATCTCACAATTATAGGAATTGAAAAACTTTTATCTCCTTTTTGACATATTGCTAGACATATGCTTCCTACTTTTCAAAATCCTTGTCATAGGGGAAATCTGTCATAAGAGTAAAATTTTAGAATTGGAAAATACATCTATATTTATTGCAATGTAAAAATGCCCAGATAAATAAAACGTTTGCCTTTTTTTCTAAATGAAATGGAATGATGTTGCTACTGATACATGCAGGGTAACAAATTTTAGGACATCTCTTTGGAAAGACTTGTTTTGCTAAAAGAGTGCCATATCTTTGGAATATTTTAATGCAAATTTGCCAAATAATGCTTCTCCTCTCTTAATAAATTACTTCAGAAACATTACTGTTCTCAACCTATAAAGTATTTTTGTGTATAAAGGGTCCAATTTAATGTGCATGTGTGTCGTTATTACTCTTGTTCAACTTTGTAGTATTTTAGTGCTCTTTCAGGGATTGCTACAATTAAAAAAATTTTTTTTCCTTTATTGATTTTAGAGAGGAAGTGAGAGGGAGAGAGAGAGAAACATCGATGGGAGACAACATCGATTGACCGCCTCCTGCATGCCCCCCACTGGGAATTTGGCCCACAACCTGGGCATGTGTCCCGACCGGGAATCGAACTGGTGACCTCTTGGTGCATGGGTCGACGCTCAACCACTGAGCCACACTGGCTGGACTATAATTTTCATTGTGGCAAAAAGCACATAATATATCTACCATGTAAAATTTTTAAGGGCACGGTACGGTAGTGTTAACTATAAACACAACGTTGTATAGCAACTCTCTAGAAATTTTTCATCTTGCATGACTGAAACTTTATACCCATTGAACAGCAACACTATATTTGCAACTCTTCCCAATCCCTGGCAACCACCATTCTGCTCTCTGCTTCTATGAGTTTGACTATTATAGATTCCTTATGTAAGTGGAATCTTGCAGTATTTGTCCTTCTATGACTGGCTCAATTCACTAAGCATAATGTCCTCAAGGCTCATCCAAATGGTAGCGTATAACAGGATTGCCTTCTTTTTATGGCTGAATAATATTCCATTATATGTTTGTAGCATATTCTCTTGATCTGTTCATCTGTCTATGGACATTCAGGTTGTTTCCACCTTGTGGGTATTGTAAAAAAAATGCCGCAGTGAACACAGAATGCAGGTACTTCTTCAAGATCCTGATTTCAATTATTTTTGATAAATATCCAGAAGTGCAATTGCTGGGTCATATGGTGGTTCTATTTTTTAAAAATTTTAAGTAACTTCCATATTGTTTTCCATTGCAGCTGCAATATTTTACATTCTAGCCAACAATGTTCAAGGGTTCTAATTTCTTCATATCCTTGCCAGCACTTAAAAAAAAAAAAAGCTACCCTAACATCTGTAAAGTGTTATCTCATTATTCTCATTATTTTCATTTACATTTCCCTGATGATTACTGATGTTAAGCACCTTTTAATATACCTGTTAGTAAGTGTATGTCTTCAGTGGAGAAATGTCTACTCAAATCTTTTGCCCATCTTTAAAGTTCGGTTGTTTCAGTTTTTTGTTTTTTGTTTTTGCTATTGAGTAGTAGGAGTTCCTTATACATTTTGGATATTAACTATTTAGGAGATACATGGTTTGCAAATATTTTCTCTGTAGGTTGGTGTTTGCTCTGCTTGGTTATTTTCTTTGCTGTGCAGTGGCTTTTTAGTTTGATGTAATCCCACTTACTTATTTTTGCTTTTGTTGCTTGTGCTTTTGGTATCATATCCAATAAATCATTGCCCAATGTCCTGAAGTTTTCCCCCTATTTCTTCTCCTAGGACTTTTTCAGTTTCAGGTCTTACATTTAACTCTTTAATCCATTTTAAGTTTATTTTGTATATGTTGTGACATAAGGGTCCAATTTAATTCTTTTGCATGTGGATATCTAGTTTTGCCAAGACCATTTTGTGAAGAGACTTTCCTTTTTCTATTGTGTATTTTTAGCACGCTGGTAGAAGATCATTTGAACATAAATGCTTGGGTTTATTTCTGTGCTCTCCATTCCATTCCACTATAGGTCTGTTTTTATGCCAGAACCATACTATTTTGATTGCAATAGCCTTATAATACACTTTGAAATCAGAAAGTGTGATGCCTCCAGCATTTTTTTTTTTTCTCAACATTGTTTTGGATATTCAGGCTCTTTTGTGGTTTTATATGAATTTTAGGGTTGTTGTTTTTTTTTTGGTTTCTGTAAAAAATGCTTTTGGTATTTTGATAGCCGTTGCATTGAATCAGTAGGTTACTTTGGGTAGTATGGACATTTTAACAATATTAAGTTTTTCGCTCCATGAACACAGGATGTCTTTTCATTTATTTGTGTCTTTTTAAATTTCTTTCAGTAATGTTTTGTAGTTTCAATGTACAGGTCTTTTGCCTCCTGAGTTAAGTTTATTCCTAAGTATTTTATTCTTTTTGATGTTACTGAAAATGGGATTGTTTCCTTTATTTATTTTTGGATTGTTCCTGATTAGTTGTGCTGTTTATAGAAAAGCAATTGCTTTTTTAATGTTCGTTTTCTATTCTGAAAATGTTCTGAATTTGTTTATTAGTTCTAACAGAATTTTTTGTGGAGTCATTAGGGTTTTCTATATGTAAGATAATGTCAGCTCTGAGCAGAGAAAATTTTCCTTTTTCCTTTCTGACCTGGATGTTTTTTATTTCTCTTTCTTGCCTAATTGCTCTGACCAGGATTTCTAGTACTATGCTGAATAGAAGAGGTGATCTTAGAGGAAAAGCTTTCAATTTTTCACCATTGAGTATGATGTTATCTGGGGGCTTCTCATATATGACCTTTATTACTTGAGGTAATTCTTTCTATTCTTAGTTTGTTGAGTGTTTTTGTCATGAAAGAGTATTGAATGATGTCAAATGCTTTTTCTGAATCTATTGAAATAACCATGTGATCTTTATCCTTCATTCTCTTAATGTGGTGTATCACATTGACTGATTTTCACATGTTGAACCATCCTTGCATCTGAGGGATACATTTTACCACATTATGGTGTATGATTCTTTTAATGTGTTCTTTAACTTAGTTTGCTGGTATTTTGTTGAGGATTTTTACATCTGTATTCATCAGGAATGTTGTCTTATAATTTTAGTGTCTTTTTCTGGCTTTGGTGTCAGGGTAATGCTGGTTTCATAAAATATCTTTGGAAGTGTTCTCTCCTCTTCAGTTTTTTGGAAGAATTTAAGAAGGATTGATAGTAATTCTTATTTAAATATTTGGTAGAAATCACCAGTGAAGCCATGTGGTCTTTTTGTTGTTGTTATTGGGAGATATTTTCATTAGTGATTCAATCTCCTCTCTAGTTATGTGTATGTTCATCTTAGCTTTGAAGGACAAAAAGAAAGATTACTTCACCTGATTATGGTTCAAGTAGATAAAAAGCAAAGATAAGTCACAAAATTTTATCTTTTTGAAGTTATATTTGCATTAATAAGTTATCACATGTGAGCACCTCATTGATTATGCATGGTTCAAATCATTAGGCTGTTTGAAGTGGTGATGAATGAAATACCTGATTATGAAAGTCTTGTATCTTACATAATCAGGGCAAAAAATTTTAATGTATCTTTGGTTTACCTTCATCTCTGCCACAATGCTTTTTACTAAAATACATATGTCAATAGGAAAGTATGGAAATGGCAGATAATTTTCTGAATTTATATCAAGTATGCACAATTTTGAAAGAGTATATCCTTCAAAGCACTATATACTCCATAAAACTGGACCAGATGACTTAAAATACATTGTCCTTGTATCTCATATATATATATGTGTGTGTATATATATATATAATATGCATATGATGTAGTTATTTACAGTATACATATAATGCGATTTTAACAGAATCCATTGAACATTGTAGATAAGCTTAACATGTGCACATGAACAATGATGAAATAGACAACAGATCCATGACTGATGTTTGCACTTACTAGCCTGTACATGTACTCATCGACCTTATCAAGTGAACAATGTAGAGGAACAAGGCTTTGCACCACATTTGCATTGAATTTGCTAAAGACATTTGTTTTTTTATTTTGTTAATCCTCACCCGAGGATATTTTTTCCCATTGCTTTTCAGAGAGAGGGGAAAGGAGGAGAGAAAGAGAGAGACATCAATGTGAAAGAGACACATACACCCCAACCGGGGCCAGGGACCCAACCTGCAACCCAAGTACATGCTCTTGACCAGGAATCCTTCAGTATGCAGGCCGATGCTCTAACCACTGAGCAACATGGACTAGGGCAAACATTTGTTATTTTGAAGCGTGTTTAAAGGGAAAGATAGACATAAACTGTATGTAGTATTTGCATAAAATATTGATACTAACTAACAGATATTGAGTACTTATTTATTTTTAAAATTTTTTTCCCTTTATTGATTTTAGAGAGAGAGGAAGTGAGAAGGAGAGAGAGATAGAAACATCGATGAAAGAGAACATTAATTGGCTGCCTCCTGCATGCCCCCCATTGGGGATTGGGCCCACAACCTGGGCATGTGTCCTGACCAGGAATTGAACCGGCTATCTCTTGGTGCATGGGTTGATGCTCAACCACTGAGCCACATTGGTGGGACAGGTGCTTCTTGTGATACAGTTATTGTTCTAAGTGCTTTATTTTATTTACCCAATTGCTTCTCACACAAGCTAAATGAAAGATGATTATGATACAAAATTTACAGGTAAAGAAATTGAAGCCCAAGGAGCATAACCACACAGCTAGACATGGTGACATCAGAGTTCAACTTAGGCTCTTTTGTCCCAGAGCTTGTGCTCTTAAATCCTAATAAATTTTGCATCACAAAGCAGCCTTTAAGAGGCTTTAACTTATACAATTATAAAATTATAATTTCATATAAAATATACACATATGTTCTATCTACCCATGAGTGTATATATAGCAGTGGGTTTATTATCCAAAGACTAATGCTTTGTTTAAAGAATATTGAAAAGAATCAATTTCCTTCAATAAACATAGTTTCTAGAATATAGTCTAGAATAACTAAAGCAATATAATCCACTATAACAGATATATTTTACAAGCTTGATCATTAAATGTTACAGTGCTTAATACTATTAAATATTTTTAGTTCAGAAGAATCACTTGTTCTTTCCGAGTAAACAATGAAGAGTGGAACTCTAATTTATTACAACAGGAAACAAACAATATCTTGACTGGGAAGTAATTGAGACCTTTGCTCATCCTCATTATTCACCTTAGAGTATTCTTTGTTTGCCATGGCCTTATGTATGGCACAATGTACTTTTCTTAAGTTATTTTCTTTTTTGTGTGTGATAGTAGTCAACATGGTAGGATTTTAAATTCTTAATACACTTATTTTAACAACATTCTTCCTCTCAAGGTTTCTTATTAAATGTTGTTTTGCATGTATGTGTATGTATATATGTACATGTACATATGTATATATATGTGCGTATATATATCTAAGCAAAAGGAAATATATATGTGTATATATGTATGTGCATATATATATCTAAGCAAGAGGAAACCCAAATTGAGGGGACATTATATAAAATACACAATTTATACTCTTCAAAAATGTCAACATACTTAAAATAAAGAAAACTTGAGGAACTCTTCCAGAGTAAAGGAGACTAATGAGACTGTTGGAGGTCATTGAGAAGATGTGACTGTCAGTTGACCTGCAAGCTGAATCTAGTCAATTAGAGGCTCCTCACTTCCTCTCTTGTCCTTGGAATGTGTTCCACCCACCTTTCCCATAGCCAGAGCCCTTTCAAGGACACAGCCTTGAGAGAGCAAGGTGTTGTTGAGACTGTCTGGACAGTATTGCGTGACTAACCCAGGTAAGACCTCTATATAAACTTTTGAGATTCTGAGGTTGGGACAGAAATCAACTCATCTTATGGTTGTCTAAGACAAGCTTTGTATGTAAGTTCTTTTGCTTATTAAACCTGCCACCCACCAATCTGGAGTGACTTGCCTCTCTCTTCAGTCTCTTCTACCCCTCCTTGTATGGGGGACAAGTTTCAGATTTTACCCAAGAAGCTCCCGGTTTTGAACCAACAGAGAGATTTGCTATTAAATTCAAATTGTAATCCTGATTGGGTCCTGGACCAGATTTGATATTCCATAATGGACATTAGGGTTAATTGGCATAATTTGAAAGAAAGTTTTTTTTATATATTAATATTAATATCTTGACTATGATAAATGTACTGTGGTTATTTAAGAGAATGTTCTTGTTTATATAAAAACAAACTAAGTATTTAGAAGCATTATAGCTGCAACTTTCAAGTGTTTCAGGAAAAAAATATATAGATAGATATACACATACATACATATACATACATGCTTACAGAAAAGTAGAGAATAACCAAGCCAATGTTGTAAAAATTTAACATTTGGAAAAGATTTACACTATTTTTGCTCTCATTGTTCTTTTTTTTTTTTTAACTCATCTTTATTGTTGAATGTATTACAGATGCCCCCCCTTTTTTCCCCCATTGACCCCCTCCTTCCCAATCCCACCCCCTTCCTGCCTTCCCCACACTATTGTCGGTGTCCATTGGTTATGCATATATGCATAGAAGTTCTTTGGTTTATCTCTTGATGGCTCTTTCATTTGACATTGCTCTACACTCCTCTTGAAAACTCTTATTCCCTGAATTGTATGATACTGAGTTCTGTGATGTTAGATGCACTTCTTCAGGCTATTCTGAAAACACTGTTTTTCCCTAGAGTTTCTGGTCTTTGTGAGTTATACATTTCCCAACTAACAGTATGTAGTTATATGTATTACACTACCACCTTGGGAGTTAAGGAGTCCTAAATTTATATTTCAAGCCCAGATTTTTCCTTCTGTTCTCTGCTTCTTTAACCATTTCTTACTGGATACCTTCACCTTAGATTCCCATAGGCAAGTTATTCTGAACATGTTCAAAGTTGTATATTATTTTTCTCTTGAAACCCAATTGTTGCTTCTGTGATTTTAAACTCATTCATTGCATCTGTCACTCCAATCAGAAACATGATTTCACCTTCAATGATATTCACCAAGTTCTATACTGAAAATTCCTTAATCTCTCTTGTTTCCATTCAAACTGACATTTATTCATTCAACAAATATTTATTTTCTATGTATTCAGTACTGGAATCAGAGTAGTGAACAAGATATATGTAGCTCAATTTTGATGAGGCTTACTTTCTATTGGCAAAAGAACATTATTAAATATGCCCTCTTAAGCACCTAAAAAAATTTGTATTACCAAGTAGCATACAGATTCGGTGTAGAAAATCTGGAAAATAAAGGAAAAAAAGAAAAATCCAATCATTCCTTATCCATTGCCATTATACATCATGACATTTATTGGCACCAGTGTGATCACTTTAAAATGCAATTCTGATCATAGCATTACCACTCCTCTGCTTAAAATTTTTAATATGTTTTTATTGATTTTTTTAGAGAGAGTGGAAAGGAGAGAAAGATGGGAACATTGATGTGAGAGAGAAACATTGATCAACTGCCTCCTGTAGGGCCCCTACTGGGGATCAAGCCACAACCTGGGCATGTGCCCTGACTGGGAATCGAACCGGGACCTCTCAGTCCATGGGACGGTGCTCAATCTACTGAGCCACACCGCCGGGGCTGCTTAAAATTCTTTATAGGCCTCCACTGGCCTTAAGGCAACCTCCAACATTGACAAGGCTTCACAGTACTTCACATCCTGGTGTCTGCTTATGTAAAGGTTCCTTTTGCTTGTTTGTCCTACTCTCACTCCCCCCACTTTCCTCATGTTCTTCTGGAGCCATCTTGAATAACTTGATTTTGTCAGAGTGCTATACTCTTTCCTACTCTGCTGAGACACCAGTGGACATGGTGCATACTTCATACAGTTACATTATCCCATAAAGTATAGAAAAAATAAAATGTATTTTGAATTTTTAGAATTTAGTTATTGCAAGTTGTTATTGGTAATAATCATATTGTCTTGATGGACATATATAATTACTGATACTCAGTGTCATAATTTAAACATACTTATAGAAAATCTACAAAAGCACTTCCTCCATGAATACATCTCCAATAGAATATCAACTGCAAAAATGTACTTTTATTCAGCTCTCAAATTCTTACTAATTTGACATTCTATTCATTTCTACAGAAAAAACAAACCAAATAAATACGAAAAGCAATATATTCATTAATTGTGCTTTTAAACTCTCTGCTTTGACCCATGTACTTCAAGCTTGGCCCTAGGCCAAAGTGGTTTTGAAGGTAAGGTATGTTTCTGGTGTTTTTTGGAAATGGTTATTTACTGTTTGAAACTAAGAGTTAATATACAGTGCCTTAACACTTCTTAATTCTTTCTGTATATAGTGAAATATTTAAAAACCCACTGATGGAATCACATCTACAATAAGGAGAAAAGAGGAGTATGAATCATAATGTCCTTTTCTGTTATATTTTGAAATGAAAATAAAATGTCAAGACTCCTTTCACGTCTTCCCTTTCCATATGTACAGGCATACCTCGTTTTATTGCACTTAGCAGATACTACTTTTTTTTTTTTTTTTACAAATAGAAAGTTTGTGGGGCAACCCTGGAGCAAGTCTATCAACACCATTTTCCAACAGGCTCAGATGATGGTTAGCATTTTTAACAATAAAGTAATTTTTAATTAAAGTAAGTACATATTTTAGACATAATGCTATTGGTTACACACTTAATAGACTACAGAACAGTGTAAACATAACTTTTGTATGCACTGAGAAAGCAAAAAGTTTGGGTGACTTGCTTTATTGTGGTAATCGCTTTATTGCGGTGGTCTGGAAAGGAACCTGCAATATCTCTGAGGTATGTCTGTACTTGGGAATAAAAAACAAAATAATTTTTTTGCCTTTCTCATTTTACAGAAGTATATTAAAATTAGTGTTATTTGTTGCACCCTTTCCTGAATAATAGTTTAAAAAATATTGTTATTTGCAAAATCGAAACCTTTCATTCACATGTAGAGCTGTTCTGTAAATGGAATTCAGAATGATAGTTTGTGTAGTTGGTATATATTGAGAACTGAGTGTGTTTTTGCTGAATGTGCAAAGAGAAGATTTTAAAATAAGAACAGTAACTTATAAAAGTCAGAACAGAAAT
This sequence comes from Tadarida brasiliensis, assembly GCA_030848825.1. NCBI lineage: Eukaryota > Metazoa > Chordata > Mammalia > Chiroptera > Molossidae > Tadarida > Tadarida brasiliensis. Next base: position 115,204,454 of record CM061280.1, on the reverse strand, counting down.
GTATAGTGGATTGGTTAGAGGTCTTTCTGTCAGTAGGGAAGGGTAGGGAATATCTGAAATAATAAAGAGCAAAGGCTTAGTTTCTGTTATTCCAGGTTGTTTATTCTCTTTGTTAATTATAGTTTAAGCACAGAAATTGCAAAAAAAAAAAAAAAAAATTCAGCTATGACATTGTGGTTGTAAATCATTTCGGCAACATTTCATTATATAGCTTATGGGGAATTTATGCTAAATGTTCAAAAGAAAATATGGCAGAGACCTGGAAATTTTAGTTAAAGATAGATAATTTTCTTAAAACAATATAGCAAAGTAAATTAAGTAAATTATTTTATTGTTTAAATATTATTTTAGCCACTCCAAACTACTTATATCATTCAAGACTATCAGCCACTCATAATCTAGTAAAGGAAACTGATTACACCATAATGTGGTAGATTCACTGATAGAGGAACATGATAAGGAATTAGAAAGAATGACATATATTAGTTTGTGTATAAACGTGCAGACATTTCCAAATGTGCAGTGTAGGGGGTGGTTTACAGAGAAGGCAGCATTTTAACATCTTTATATTAAAGAGTGCATAACAGTTTGTGACATACAGATTGACAATGAGAGGAACTGTATTTCAGCTCATTCAACTGAGATATGAATGAACACGGTATAGTTAGCAACTGGTGAGAAATTTGATATATATTACCAACAACGTTTTATGTTATCTATTATTCTCAAAAGAATGTTTTCCTGTATTATTTTACCATATGATCCTTTGCTCAAATGCAAAAATATTTGGAAACCCCATTTGTAAATAAATTATCTCAGATAATCTCAGAAACAGACCTTTGATTAGGGTCTACAGAGAACTCTCTGTCTCACAGTCCTTTCAGGTGATCTCTGATGAGATTCAAAGAAATCCCTAGAGATCACAATTTGATATTCATTGTCTTAGGTGATCTGGTCCAATATTATTTGTTTTCAAATTTCCCTCTAGTTTACATGTTTGTCAAATTTTGAGCTGAGACATCAATTTGTTTTAAATTCCCTGTATATCAGAGCAGAGTTTTCCTACCACAGCTATCTGAAGTTTAACTAGCTGTATCAGGCAGAATGGGTGAGGTTATGCTGTTGTAACAAATTCCAAGCCTCAGTGGCTTAATACAACAAAGATTTATTTTTCACTCATGCTATATGACACAGGGATGCTCAGGAACCCAGACTGATGAAAGTACCTTCTCAACAACTTCTTCCATGATAGTCTTGAGAGAAAGAATTTAGCAAATCACCCATTGGCCTCTTAAGTCTTCTGCAGAAGAGGCATATTTTATTTCCATTTCACATTTTATTGGCCCAATAAATCCATCTATCTATGCCAAACTTAACCAGTGTCAGGGCAATATGATCCTAACATGTACCTGCAAGTATAAAAACACTTAGCAAACCACACTAATAACTTCTACACTACCCATGCCTATTCTTCCTACTGATGAACTTCCTCCTTAATTACAAGTATATTTAATTGATATCATTTTTTTGTATGTGTGTGATTAAAAAGAACCTCATGGTTTTCTTTTTGAAAGAAGAGCTTCAGAATTCGATAGATTGCTAAACAGTTGACTTGGCCTTCCTTGGCTATGACTTAAAAGCAGTGAGATTGACCTATGGCAGATAACTGGACAGCAGAAAAAAAATCCAGTGTAAGCAGAAGGAACATAAAACAAGAAATGAAACTAGAAGGGGAGACTGTCAATGTAACTGTAGGATGCCTTTTTGTCAGTGATGTACTTCCTAGTCTATTCTATTTAACACCAGACATTGAATTCTATATATATTTGGGTTCATCTGTTTAAACTGTATCTCCCTAACAATGCCTGAAGCGGATCCTTTCAATATTTATTTGAAAATAAAATTGTTAAATTTTGCTGAGAGAATCCACATTGTGTATGTATATGTCTGTCTACCTGCATGTATACACAGGTATATAGTTAAATAGTACAGTTGGCCATAATTAAGTGCAGAAATTATACAATCTATGTCTGGGGTAAAGCTTGAACTAATTCTAAATAGTACAGTTGGCCATAATTAAGTGCAGAAATTATACAATCTATGTCTGGGGTAAAGCTTGAACTAATTCCTTTTTTGTTTATTTCTTAACAGAATGTTGGTGCTGCCTTATCCAGAAGGCATTAGAGTCTTCATCTAGATTGAGGTCTCAATCTTCAGTTGAGGTCTGTATCTCTCAACTGTTGTAACCTCTATGTTCCACATTTTTTCATGCTGTGCTAGTTGCTTTAGGCTATCAGAAATGTTAATTGTGGTAATTTATCAGTGTCCCTCTGCTTGCAGTTGCTTTCATTTCAGTCCTTAAATCTCTCTTCCTGGATACAGAATTAATCAACTGTATTACCAGGTCAATCAGTGTTACTACTGCTTTTCCTAATTGCTGTTGCATTCATCTGTATGATATTGGAATTGCCACTGCCACTGGAAAGCAAGTACCTCTCCTCTATACATCTCTCAAATACTCCTCCCCTTTTACTGTTGCGTTTTTACTCCTGCAGTAAGGATATCTTATAGGACTCTTACTTTGGGTTGAATAGCAGATTTTTTCCCCCTAAAAGATATTTTCCCTCCTCTTTAATAAACATTTATAGAATACCTATTTTGGCAGATACTAAATGCTAGAGATTCAGAAATGGATTGAATATGACCCCTGCCTGTATGCCCCCAAGTACCTCTTAGTGGACTCAAATCAAAGTGCTTGAAGTAGTCTAGCAAATAAAAGAGAAGTGGGTTGGATGTAAGACAATAATGAGTAACCAGGACTATGGTGAATCAGGAGACACTTATCCATTATTGTCATGAGGGTGAATAATCAGAGATCTTCCAATTTATGTGTAAGTTAACATTTTAAATTTGAATTTTGTGTTGGTAATTGGTCCAAAATTTTTTAAACACTGTATGAATCCGATAAAACATATCTGTGGGTTGGATAAAACCTTAAGACTGCTAAAATTGACTTTTAAATGAACCCATTTACAATGTCATGGTTTCTTTACCCATCTGCACTTCTTAAAAAAAATGTTCCCTTATATGTGACTTACATGTTGATCACATAATCCAGATAGCTCAGGGCCCAACTGATAGAGAGAGAATTAAGAAAATCATGAATTCAAAACCTAAGAAGTTTCCTGGCCAGTGTGGCTCAGTGGACTGAGTGTAGTCCCATGGACTCAGGGGTCCCGGTTCGATTCCCAGTCAGGGTACATACCCAGGTTGTGGGCTTGATCTCCAGTAGGGGGCGTGCAAGAGGCAGCTGATTGATGTGAGACAGAAACATTGATCGATGTTTCTGTCTCACATTGATGTTTTTATCTCTCTCTCCCTTCCTCTCTAACTAAAAAATCAATAAAAACATATTTTTAAAAAACCTAAGAAGCAAAAATATGGCTTGGGATCTCAAAGATTGATAACTTCAACTGAAACTAAGTATTTACCAGAAACCCATTGAGACATCACTATTTTCTCAGGACCAGGAATTGAGAGATAGAAGCCAGGCAGCATGGCGATGAAGCAGGAAGGATATGAATAATAAAATATATTTAGTTTAATTACTCAATTCTTTTCAATAAGCAAACATTTCTTGAGTGCTCTATGCCTTTACAGCACTAAGTTAGGTCCAGGGTTTACAAATATTTGCAGAGGAAAATCCCTGTGTCTCCGCACAATAACAATGGAGATTCTTCAGCAAGTTGACTTATTGAGGGAGTGATCTCAGGGGAAAAATTGTAAGGGAGAAAGGGAAGCAGAATGTGTCAGATAAAGAAACTAAGCGAGGACATGGGTTCAGGAGAAGTTTAGCCTCAGCTTGATCTCATGAAGAGTATGAGTTGCACCACAGGGGTTTTTCAGTCTATAGACAAGGGGTGGAGGAAGTAGGCTATTACAGGCATACCTCAGAGATATGTGGGTTCTAAATCACTGTAGTAAAGTGAGTATTACAATAAAGTGAGTCATAACCTCTTGTGGTGGAGAGTCTTGCCTTCAGTTTGTAAAAAACACACTACTTACGGAGCACAATAAAGTGAAGTGCAATGAAACATGGTATGGCTATATGTCCCTGTATCAGTAAGGCATTTGTTAGAGCTGCTGGAATGGGGACTATAACCTCCTCATGTCTACAGGTGCGATGGCTCCAATTAGCCAAGAGCATTCTTCCAGTGAAGAGTAACAATGGAAGTCAATACCAATACCATAGCTGTGTACCTGGCTCCACAGAGGCAATCTGGACAACAATATAATATGTTATACTGAGTGTTCAAAGAGATTAGAAATTAGTGGAGGAGACAGCCAAGTGTACACAAAGGCATGAGAAATGCTGTCACAGAAATGGTGTTCAAATTCTGTGGGAACAGTGGGAAGTAAGGAGTAAGTAAGTAGAATCAACATAGACTTCATAAAGGACATAATAAATGAAGCTGATCATTGACTATGTGTATGAATATTTCAGGTGGGGAAAGTCATTCCAAACTAAAGGAATAACTTGTGTAGAGGCCTAAAGGACTGAGAGAATATTCAGGGTCTAACAATCATTGAAATGAAGAATGTTTCTTCAGGAGCTAAATGTGAAAAGATTTCCCTAACTAAAAATAATCTTTCTTTTTATTATTATGCCTGCTTATTTGGACTCTTTTTCAAAGTGGTGTGGAAGCATCAAGTATTTTAGCCAAGGAAGAGTAATTACGCAAACAAAAGAGAGAGAGAGATAAATATGCTCTATAAAAGAGATCCAAAACAGAAGCAAAATGCAAGGCCGTAGCTCCCTGTTTGCTGTGTAAAAAGCATCCTTACTCCTGTGGGTGATGGCAGGAGAGTTCCAGGAGTGAAAACAGGTAATTATTTTTATTGTAGCACCAGTGGGAGGCAGCCTTAGGTAGTGGAAATTGCATTAATTAGTATATAAGAGAAATAGCTCTAATTTATCCCCTTCCAATTCTGAGATAAATCATTCTTTTTTAAAAAATTGTTTTCATCCTTAATCTGAAAAGTAGATGAACAGGGCACTTTTAATGCACAAGGAATAGGCAGTGATTGCTTTTTCAGTTCGTGAAAAAAGATTATTGATCTTGAAAATATCTTCATGATGATATTTGAGTAACCACCATTCATTCATGGCAGTCAGTTGAAAATAATGGTGGATAACAGCACAGTAGCTATACCATACTTACTGTAGGAAGGATGACTTAAGGAAGGAAATGTCGGTGAAAGTTTATTGTAAAATACAAGGATTGCCAGGGCAAAGAATATTTGGCTTGATAATATTAATATTTTTATTAAAGTTTAATACATTACATGTTGAGGCCAGATATTTTATATTTTCCTTTACTAATTTTAGAGAGAAAGGAAGTGAGAGGGAGAGAGGGATAGAAACATCAATGAGAGAGAACATCAATTGGCTGCCTCCTGCATGCCTCTCACTGGCCATCAGGCCCACAACCTGGGTATGTGTCCTGACCGGGAATCGAACTGGCGACCTCTTGGTACATGGGTCAACGCTCAACCACTGAGCCACACCGGCCAGGCATTGGGGCCAGATATTTTAATGGCAACTCCAATGAATAAGAGGAGGCTTGAGAAAATATCACTGAGGGCAATCATTAAAGGCCCATTAATATAACTTAGTAAAAGGGGGTATACATATTGTACCATTCAGACAGCTTGTTAGCACTGATGTATAGATAAATGGTTGTAATGGCTACTGTGGTGAGCCACTCAGATTTTACCTTCAGAACTGAAGCACTCATTTCCCCAGGGGCTGGAAGTGTTATAGAGACATCCAAGTCCCTCTCCAAGAATTACTCTCAACCAAATAAAGCTACCTAACTCAAGGTCATAACCTTATTAATTTATTTCTTCTCAGCTCCAAATTCACCCTTCAATAATTTTTTCCTTACAGTGAACACAATGGTAAGTTTTCTCACTAGAGGCCATTGCCGTGACACTTTAGGAAAAGAAAATCTGATTCCAACTGCTGTGCCACTGGTCAGAAGTGTGAGTTTGAGAACATCCAGTGGTGTTCTGCCACAGCCATGTGCCAAGAATGTGTGGTCCCTTTGGTGACCTCACTGCTCTATTCCTGCCTGGTGATCTCCTTCTCCCAGCCCTCACAACACTAATATCACATGTGCCAGGCCTTCCTTCAGCAATGATGGCCCACTCTCTGCACACCCATGCACTCATCCACCAAATGTTGCTTGGCTACTAGACCAGTGAGTCTGAAGCCAGCTCTGGCCCAGAGAAACCAGCAAACTTTTATGCCATCCAGTGAGCTGCAACTCAACCTTCTCAATGCAGTCTGCATGCCTGCCCTGGAAAGGAGGTCCCCTTCCAAGTATATACCTCCTTGAGTATTCTCCCCAGCCCTAGGTTACCATATAAAGTTCTCTTACATCTTATAATTATTCTTTTATCATAGCTTAATACGTATTTGTGTTAAACTTCTCCTGTTTAATTTCTCTGGGCCCCAGTATCTCCTATAAAACAGATACTAAAAACTACCCAAACATGATCACATGTTATTTCTGAGGATGAACTGATATGACACATGTACAAGCATTTTGTTATATGTAATGTGCGATATAAATGCAAGCTATTGTATTGTTGTATTAATAATGGTAAATGATTGACTTTGAAAATTTAATATCTGATTATTAATACAAATATTTGGTTATTATACCATCACCATTTCTGATTCTGAAAAATGGTCTAGTTGATTGTGGATTATTTCCAAATTACCATTCTCACTCATGCAGAAAAGTTGAAAATGCAAGCTGTGATATGATAAAGCATCCCTTTCTCTATCATAAAACTTTACTTAGAGAAGAATCCTGACTGAAGTGCCATAAGAACATGATAAAGAGCTGAAGCCTAGAAGTGCAAAATCACCCAAGCAAGTTTATAAAGCTTCGAAATCCCAGGCAGTTGATATTTATCACACAGCCAAATGCTAATGAATCCAGGAAAATAACCAGCTCCAGATGCAGCTATTAGGCATGTGCTGTGGGACAGGTCATCTGTGCTTTTCATTTGCCAAGGCATCCTTTAAAGGAATGTATGATGAACTTTGGTGAAAAAAGGAATGGGGGGATTAAACACTAATATTAACTCTGTCTTAACTCTGAAAATACTCAGACCTACCTAACACCTAACTATATTAACTTAGGGTTGTTTTTCACTTGTTAAATGGCTTTGAAATATTTTCAAGTATTCAGATCAGTACTGTAGAAAAAATGAAAGTCAACACACTGAAATGTAAATCTTTGAATTGTGCAAGTGATTTTGAAGTATTTGTAAGTATTCAATTCAAAGGCGTAGAAAACGGTAAAAACAGTCCAGAAACTCAAACATAAATGCTTCTGTACCAAAGCCATTTCTATCAACTTGAATGATCAAAATAGTTTAAGTTTTTTTTAGTTAGATTATCTTGTTATTACACAACTTTCAATGTTCTTTTTTAAAAATTTTTAATGTCCTTCCTGGTACCTCAAAGATAGTAAAAATTTGAAAGTTAAAATGTTTAGCTTTGGTAATATTGTAATTATTAAAAATTCCTATTAAAGCTTAATTTAGGCTAAAAAATAATGACATTTTCTCATTTTAGGAGAGTGTTTCACCAATTGAAAGGAATATAATGGTATGCATTACTACTACACATGTGTCTGAATCTGAATAAAAATTGCTGTTAAATTTGTTGTTCCAGGTTGGATTTTTTAGGGGCAGTTGTTGAAGACAGAGTTTGGGGACAAAATGTTTATTAGAGAAGAGGAGAGGCAGCAAATGGACTATGATGCAGGAAGCTCTGGAATGAGTAATGCCTTTCAGAATGTCTCATGTTGTTTTGTATTGGCTGGACCTTTATATTCTTGCTTTGCTTAGTGAGAGATGAGGGCTATTCTGGGGAGAATGTGACCTCTGATGAGAAAATTCTCTGCGTGTGAGAGACCTGGAGGAGGCTGACAGCTGGAGGCCACCCCGTGATATTCCCCTCAGCTGAGCAACAAGTCTTTCCTTTAAAGTATATTTGGGTATTGCATCTCCATGTCTGTCTTCCACAGTCCACATGCTATGCCACATAGATCCACACCTCTGTGAACATTTGGGGTATAACTCCTACAAAATTCCAGCGGGCACCTCTTTCTGAGGATAAACATAGAGGAAGGAGGTTAGTTAAACAAGCTATAGTCCCTGGTGTTGCACTTGGGCCCTGGACCACAGTTGCTATTCATCTCCCTTTTCCCCTTTCATTTTAGATAACCTCACCATTTCCCTAGCTGGTTTGGCTCAGCAGTTAGGGTGTCAGCCCGCGGACCAGAGAGTCCCGGGTTTGGTTCCTGCTAAGGGCACGTACCTCGGTTGCAGTTTGTCCCCGCCCCTGTGAGGGTCGTGTGGGTGGCAACCACTTGATGTGTCTCTCTCACACTGATGTTTATTTCTCTCTCCTTCTTCCTCCCTTTCTATCTCAAGATAAATGCAAAAATGTCCTCAAGTAAGGATAAAAAAAAAATAGATAACCCCACCATCAACTACCACTTATGTTGGCCTTAGTGGCTTACCTGTTGACATGACCCAAATCCTCACCCCTGAGGTCCCTGAGTACTTGTTCACTCTGCCCTTCTCATAACAGGGTGGCCATATGTGTCTCTCTCTCTCTCCTTTTTTTTTTTTATCTTTACCTGAGGACATTTTTGCATTTATCTTCAGATAGAGCGGGAGGGAGAGAGGGAGGAAGAGAGAGAGAGAAAAACATCGACGTGAGAGAGATACATGGAGTGGTTGCCACCCACACGACCCCAACCAGGGCCAGGGACAATCTGCAACCGAGTACGTGCCCTTAGCGGGAACCGAACCGGGGACTCTCTGCAGGCTGACACTCTAACCGCTGAGCCAAACCGGCCAGGGTCGTGCGTGCCTCTTTACAGTCATGATTGGGCAAGCGCATAGCAAGGAGCACTCAAATGGATCACTTGGATTCTACACACATTTATCTTGTGCTCCCACTGTGTAAACAACCCTACTTTCTTCTCCTGATCAGAGTCGATTGCTCCTGCCAAGACAGTGAGCCCCTTTTCTCATGTAGCTTATAATTCAATAGGACTCCATTGTGTTTCGGGAAATTGTGCCTTCTTTGAAAAAAGAATGGCTCACCATGCAGTGCTTGGAGTTGCAGAAATGGGGAGCACAAAAGACCCCAGTTGGTCATTGGAAATAATAGTGAGTGTGTACTCCTGATTCCATTCCTTCGTTCCCAGGTATTCTTCCTACTGGGGACACCATATCATATAGATATTGTTCTTTTAGGGTGTATATAACATCCTGGGGCATAGAATATTGCTTCTGAAGGGGAGCAAAGTTTGCCACCCCAAATTATGCCTTTTTGGGGATATTGATTATTTTAGGCTGATTATTTTTAAGAAATAGCTGACATGGGAGAAGCTCTGAAAACCAACTAGAAGTTACATTTTCATAAGGGACATTTATATTTGTAAGGGAAATCTCCATTTGTAAGGCTCCCTCTTACATTTGTAAGGGTGCCAGGAAGAGGAGGATGACTCTGAATCTCTAGAAACTGTTATCAATGGGGAAGGCAAGGATTTAAATCTGCATAACAATCTTACCCTTGTTTACTGTGCTTTTCCTCCTAACCTTCCATAACTGACTCCCTTCCAACATCTTTTCTTTCAGCTGAAAACAGTATTTAAGGTGAGGACTTTGCCACTTGGTCCAGTTACTCAGTTTTCCTGGGTCTCTCTCATTTATACAGTAGGTATATACATTATTAAACTTCATTGTTTTTCGCCTCCTAATCTGTCTCATGTCAGTTTGATTATTAGTCCAACCAGAAGAACCTTGAAGGATAAAGGACAATTTTTCCCCCTGACACTTCTGAGCTCGTGCTTCAAATATTCATTTAGCAAGTTGTACCAACACTGTCAAGCCCCCAGAAACTGAGTCATAAAATATGTGATATGATCAGTGGATCCCATGATCAAGGGGCCATTCCCACGTCACCTTTGCTATAAAGAGACCGCTGGTCTGTCTGCCACTGTGTTGTGTGGACTCACATACCAGAAGATCAAACACTGTATAAAACCTTCGACAATGTTGCTAGCCAAGGCCCTACAGGCAATAAAGGCAAACTCATACCCCAAATAAGTGTCTATTTCTATGAAAACAGGCCACTGGTGTTTGTAGGCTAGAATTGGCCCAGTGTTAACATGCCATCAAGTAGTCAGCTGTGCTCCTTAAAGAATGAAATCATATTAAGGATAATAACTGTCTTTTTGTTGCCACCAAATTGAACAATCATTGGCTATAGTAGCAAGATCATTCTTGGGCAGTGGGAGTCCACATTGTTAGAAAATTGTATAACCTCCACCTCTGCCACCATGGTTACATTTTTTTCAGTGTTGAGATGGCTGATGACATGGGCTGGCTGACATCACTGGCTGAATAGGTCGTTGTCTACTTTGCTGTTTAGTGCCTCTCCCATGGCAGGTGATTACTGTTGAGTGTTCATATATGATACAAAGACCTATGCACATTTCTTGCCCACTCTTGTACATACATCCATATGCCTCTACACCAGAACATGCTTTCCCTAACCTTCCATTCTTTCTGCTTCCAGGTCCCTAATGGGTTGGCCACCCTATTTGCCACAATCCATGAGTCTGTATATATTTTAAACTTGGAATATTTCTCTTTGCACACAAAGAGATGACCAGGTGAACTGTCTTAAGCTCTGTCCATTGGGAATATTTTTCTTTACCACTGCCTGTCAAGGTCATTGCTGTGTGAAGATTATCTCAGCTACCATTCACTTTTCCACTTGTGCCCACATACTAAGTAAGTCCATCTGAAAGCCAATCTTGGATTTTTTTCCTTCTTCAGCTGGTGATATAGCATTCGCTATGTAACCATAGGAGTGAGTTGAAAGAATGGTGCTGACAGGGATGGCTACGATTGGGGTTGGGAGGTGGGGCTATACTACCTGTCATGCAGCTTACTTATGGACACTGCTTCTATTCATTTCTATTCATGCTCAATCCTTGTTGTACCACAGCCATCTTATATTGCGTTTTTGCTAGATTTATCCAACCTTATGATTTGGTGACTTTCATAGGTTCTTTTTTTAAAAAAAATTTTTTTTATTAATTTATTTTTTGTTACAGATGTTTCTCTTTTTTTCCCCATTGACACCCTCCTTCCCCCCCCCCACCCCATCCCCAGCTTTGTTGTCCATGTCCATCAGTTTCACAGGTTCTTAACTCACGATGAACAGCTCTGACCATAAGGTCACTTGGTGCCCTATGGACAATAATTCCATCTCCATCAGGGCCAGTAGCATACCAGAAGTTGTTTTTCAGAAGGAATGCAATTATTTATTGCTGATGGCAAGGCTTTGTTCCAGAACCTCAGGAGAATGTATTGTGAGTCTCTTACTAGGGCTTGCCACAATATCCATCCAGTATCTTTTCCCATTATTGATATTTCCAACATGATAGTGTCTGCCAAATTTTATGGCCTAAGCAGAAAGGCTGCTTGAACTTCATTATGAACTGATGCAGAGCCCTATTATTCCCTGGTTCTTGTTCATAGCTGGCAACCTTTCATGCCATAAACTTTTTGTGTAGGACCAGTATTCCAAAGTCTGGAATATGCTTCTTTTAGAACCTGAAGAGACCCACTTGTCTTTGACTTCGGAGGCCATGTCCTAGCATACCCTGACTAGAGGACTCCTAAAATTTTAAGGATGTGGCTGGCCCTGAATATTTGTAGGGATTATCTCCTATCTCCGGAGTTTATATATCTTCCCAAGGCCTCTGTGTGCTAGCCATCTCTTGGCTTCTTTAGATGCTATCAAAGAAGCTTATGGGCTTTCATACCTGGCTTTCAAGTGTCTGTTACTCTTCCTCAACTGCTTGATATTGTTTTGTAGTGCAACCAAATTGAACATTTAGCTATAGACACCCAATCCCTTTTTTCATGAGGGAAACCCCTGCATTTCCAGGTCAGGATGGATTTAATCTTTACCAATTTTATTGAGATATAATTCACATACCATAAAATTCACCAATTTAAAGTATATAGTCAATATTGTTTAATAGATAATGTTGTGCAACTATCACCATGAGCTAACATAATGTTTTTGTCTTCCTGAAACTCATATCGATTTGCAGTCACCCCTAGTCCTAAGCAACCATTAATTAACTTTCTATTTCTATAAATTTGCCTATTCTTGACATTTGATATAAATGGATAAATGTAATATGTGGGGTTTTGTGACTGGCTTCTTTCATTTAGCATAACTTTTTCAAGGTTCATTTATGTGGTGGCATGTATCAGTACTTCATTCCTTTTTATTCTTGAATAATATTCAATTGTGTGGACACATTACTTTTTTTTTATCCATTCATCAGTTGTTGGGCATTTAAGTTGGTTGTACTTTTGACTGTAAGGATAATGCTGACATGAACAGTTCCATATAAGTTTTTATGTAGACATATTGTTTTATTTCTCTTAGGTATATGCCAAGGAGTGGAATTGCAGGGTCAGATAGTAACTCTATGACTACATTTTTGAGGAACAGTTTTCCAAAGATACTAGGCCATTTTACATTTCCACCAGTAAAGTATGAGGGCTCCAGTTTTTCCGCATCCCTGGCAACAATTATTATTGTCTGTCTTTTTCAATATAACCACCCTACTTGATGTGAAGTAGTATCTCATTGTGGTTTTGAATTTCATTTCCCTAATGACTAATGATGTTGAACACAGTTTCTGTGCTCTTTTATTATTTTATTTAATACTTTTTCCACAATTATCACATACCTAGTAAATTGCATTAGCTAGGGTGTTGCCTTCCATTAGTACATCCTCCTAATTCACCACCAGTGAAAATTTTAACAATTTAACAGCCACTTTGTGCCAAGAGCTCACCATGCTCCACTTGCTGCCAGGAATTTTCATAGCAAGTTGGATGGGGAATGATCTAGCTCCAGAATACCATCTTATTGCCTGTTTTCTCAGATCACTCCTGGTGCCAACTATTGCTGATTGAGGTTTCCAGAAGCAGATGTGAAACAGAGTTTGTGGTACAAGATATTTATTAGGAATAGAATCTGTTAAGGGAGATAGAGGATGGAGAATTGGGCAAAGGAAGAAGTCAAATTGAGATGCAGGGCTGACAGATTCGGCTAAGCTGGTGGAGAGCTCTGGAACAAACTTGCTCATCATAATGTCCGATTTGAGTTCAAAGTGCCCAGGTCTTTATACCCTTGCCTGACTCAGCCACCAAGTGAGGGTTGTCCTCAGAAGGGTATAGCTCAAGTAAGGCCATTCTCTTCAGACGAGGCAAAACCAGAAGAAACTGACAGCTGGAGGCTGTCTAGTGATTTCCTTCCCAGAAGCTTGGCATCACATCTTTTCCTTCCAGAGCAATCTGGGTATCACAGCATCATGTCTACCACATATGTTGTACTTGGATGCAATTTAGAGGCCTTCTTAATAATTGTTGTATTTTATTAAGTAGCTTTTGGTAATGTTGAATAATCTCCAAACATTAAATAATTAAGGGATGAATATGAAGTGCTGATAGCTAACATATGCAGGGGTTAATTTCCTCTTTTAGTTATTTACTTATTTGTATATATTTATGTTTGCTGCCTATTTATCATTCTGTAGAAATGGAAGTACAACTGGTTTCTTTCGATGAAACACATAAAATTGTATAGCCTGAGAAATTTAGCTGGTCTTGAATGAAAAATTAATCTCTTTCTCTCTCTCTCTCTCTCTCTCTCTCTCTCTCTCTATATATATATATATATATATATACACACACACACACACACACACACACACACACACACATATGTGTGTGTGTATACACTGCTATGGCAGTTTTTATTGCTTAACATTCTTCCTACATCTAGATATTGCTTAAAATGATTTTCTTTCATTTGAAAACTCTTGTCTCCAACACACACTTAACTCCATGCCAGAGAAGTTTATTATGAAATGAAAGGTAGAATTTCACGCAGACTTCCACTGGCCTTGAGAGAGAACCATAGACACATTTCTCACATTTTTTTAGGCTTTTCTGTAATTTAACATTTTGATATTAGGACATGACTCTCAATATTCAATTGTTATATTGTAAATGCACTGATCTTTCATGTCTTGGACTTTCACTCTTTGGTACAGAATTGACTGAAATAAAATGTAATACAATTACACTTTGAAGAACCTAAATCAATTTAGGCAATTTTGCAACAGAAAAAGAAATTTACTTGTAAAAGGCAAATCGTATTGGAATTCCTATCTTAAGTGTCAGGTACACTACCAATTTAAACTTAATACAAAGTAGTTTCAAATATGCTTATGTAGAGGTGAATAACACGAAGAATCTTTTTAATACACATTTATATATTGCTTTCTAGGCAATGAATTTCTTATGCAATAAGTATTTTATTTTTTTCTCAACAAGTAGTCATTTCATTAGATTTGCTCTAATGGCTTCTGTATTTTAATAGCTTGTATATTTACTTAGCTAAAGAGGGTCCAGTAACTGTCTCTTATTCTAAGTAATTTACACTGGTCTGTGCTTTCAACACTTTAATTTCAATGTATCTGTATATTGTCTGAAAATTTTGAATTTCCAATGAGTTGGAATGAAAGGAAAATGAAAGTGAATTTTAAGTATGAGAAAGAATGGGTAATTTCTTATCACAATTGAAGCACAACCACAGATACACACACAGACACAAGCACACACACAGCATGGGCTTCTATCCCACATCAGGATACTTGAGAGTTTATTTGATTTGTCTTGTCCTGTATAGAATTTATCATAGTGGATAAGGGAGAGACTGGAAATGGGTCAGCTACCAGAATAACAGGATTACTTTTCACCCTAAAAGTCTGGAACAGAATTGTTTCTAAGGAACAGAATGGTAAAATTTCCTCTGTAGGTACACAACTATCCATACAACTAGGAATTTTGGGACACACTTGCTTTAAAAGGCTTTTTACACATGGCATATTCCCACAGATAGGTGACTTCTGTCAAGTGAAATCTTACGACTTCCTATTCTTTCTTCTGCCTTTATATTGAGATAAAATGTGGGGTACAACTTAAATTGGAAGAATTACTGTCTTAAGAAAATAAGCATAGAGATAGATTGGATCTGTATTGTATGAGATATTGAGATATTGTGAAATTATTGGTCCTGCATTGTTTTCCTCCTATTGTCATGTATGAATTTTGTTTGTTTGTTTGTTTGTTCTAGCACTAGAAGACAGCCTTGGTAGTAGAAACTAGTGGTCTATGTTTCTCTTATCAACTAGACATCTAGAAAACTCAGGAATATATATTTGGTTATGGAAAAAAAAAACATGCTTTTATTTACCAAATCATATTTATTTTCATGAACAACTATCATATGTGTTAGGCATGTATACATGAAACTAAATATAACTAAGAAAGCTTTCTTTGAAACTATGGTTTATATCATAAGAAAGAGCAGTAAGTTCCCTAAAATAATCTAATACTCTTGCTTGGATTTTTTTCAGCTATGGAATATTTTCTTTCCATAAAACTCTTCAAGTCAGTCTTCAAAACTTTTAGCAGGACTGCCCATGGCAACATTTTTAAGAACTTGGCCTTAAAGCATGACATGAATCAAAGTTTTGCCTTTAAAGAAGTAATTTTAAATACTAAATTATCTAAATACATAAGTCATTCTTTGTGAATGCTGACACTACAGATCTATCTTTCTCTTTAGCTAGTACTATAACAAACTGAAACTCAGTAATAGCAGCCAGAAACTGCATTTTCTTTCTTTTTTTTTTTTTTTTTTGCATTTATCGTCAGATAGAGTGGGAGAGAGAGAGAGGGAGGAAGAGAGAGAGAGAAACATCGATGTGAGAGAGACACATCAACTGATTGCCACCCGCACGACCCCAATTGGGGTCGGGGATGAACCGAAACCGAGGTACGTGCCCTTAGCGGGAACCGAACCCAGGACTCTGTGGTCCATGGGCCAACGCTCCAACCGCTGAGCCAAACTGGCCAGGGCCAGAAACTGCATTTTCTATGTCTTTGTCCTCATGACATTTTTAGTCAATTAAGAGTCATATGGCTCAAAAACCAGATACATGAACTAGTTGGCACTCAGCTCCTAATTTTTCTCTCTTCTCTCCATATCCCACCTAGCCTCTGGAACTTAAAATGTATGTATAGGGTAGTTAATTTCTAACCTCTGCTGTCACAAACATTTTGCTGCCTAGAAACCAATTCAATTCGTCATCCACGTGTTAAGCACTCATTATGAATAAACCATTTTGTTAGGGATTCAAAAATGAAAAGGCCATTGTCTTATCTTAATGAAATTATATCTAAATGGACTTCCACATACTGCTTACAGTTAGAATGGCTCCCTCACCACCACCAACCCCAATCATGTGTTTTTATATTAAGAACTAGATGTATTTGTATGGGTCCCTGCTGCTACTGCTACTGCCTGTTCTTGGATCTCTTTGAAGTCATTTTCTGTTACCTGTAGCTTGGATCTATCTCTACTCTTTCTGAATGCCAGAGCCCAGCTACCTACAGATACCATTTTGACCAAATGAACTAACTTGCTCTGAGTCCCAACAGACAGGATGTATATCTATTATATAATTGTATGTCCCAGATTAGGCAGGAATCCAAGTTTTCAATATCTGTGGCCAATATTTTTTCTATCTTTCACTGACTTTATTATTGTTTGGACTCATTTGGCAGGATACTTATAGTTCCTTGTATAAGGGAGTGTCTAACTTCAGGAGGTTACATTTACAGCCACTGTTTAGAATGTAAATGTTTAACTCTGGTAAGATCCTCTAATTAAAAATAGTGTAGAAATTATGCTTAAGATAAGAGGAAGCCTTTCCAAAAGGATGCAAAATAAAACATACTTGATGTAAAATACCAATGAGTATCAACAAGACACAAAGTATAAGTATAATGCATAGTAGATGAGGTTTAGAATTGAATAAAACTATGTTAATATACTGGCTCCTTTTTTTTTTTTTTTTACATCTGTGTGATATTCAGTAGGTCATCTAAACTCTCAAGGACTTGGTTTTGTTAAATGTGTTATGTATAAAAAAACAAATAATATCCTCTTGTGAGAGTTAGTATAAGGATTAAAGCATGATATTTTTAGGTTAAACCATATGAAAATTCCACGATTCAATTTTTTGGAACTGAAAAAATGGACAGTTTTCTTATGGTTCAGAATGCTAAATATACAGAGTGGGGGGAAAAGTATGTTTATAGTTGTGAGTACGCAAAACAGAGTTTATTATTTATTAATTATTGTACTATTTTCCATATGAACAACTGTAAACCTACTTTTGCCCTATGTTGTATATAAAGCACTTTGTACACAGAAACTACTAAATAGCTTGAAGCTCTTATTGTTTCTGTCTACCACACTTCCCATTGCACCTCCAGAAGCTTGGTAGTAGAAACAGCATTTAGAGGTAGAGAAGAGCTTTGTTGTCTTCCCTACCTCTAAAAAGTTATAATTTCCATAGCCAAGTTTTTGGTTGGTGGATCAAAGGTATCCTGTAGGGGAAGGGCTAAGGGAGAAGTAAGGGAAAAAGTACGTTGACACTTCCATGATTTAGAAACTTAGAAACAGGATGTGAGCTAGGGTGTGTTAAGAGTGAGAAGAGATTGGTATTGAGTGAAGAGAGGTTTGGGGTTTCTTCATCTGTGAAGATGCAACTAATTCAGCCAGTTGGGAGGAGGAATGCCTATTGGCTATTTCTACCCTTATTCCTATTGATTGTCTCCATAACTGCTTTAATGACTGACAGCCCTTCTTCCCTGCAATTCCTGTCTTGCCAATGAGTGTTTTGCTGTCCAGTAAAGTAGTGGAAAGAATTTGTGAAAAATTCAAGAGAAACTCTCTCCCTTTTTCCCCTTTTTGTTCCTACAACTAAAGGAAAGGGAAGCCTCTGAAGCAACCAAAAGGAAGACAGAATGAATATTCCACACGGAGGGAATAAATATGGGCCTGGGGCAGTCCATTTAAGGCAGCTCTTCCTAGGTTGGGGCTCAGATATGTTTATAAATGTTCTGTTACCTTTATTCATTAACACACATTTGTTGTCTTCACAAACAGACTGTCAGCAGCCTGATTTCAGGAAGCACGTCACCTTTGTGTGTATTTTTCTCTCTGCTCTTTCATCCTGCTACTTAGTTTATTTTTCTCATAAATTTAAAGCAGTAGGGTTCAATAATAATACATGACCTCCCAAACCCAGTCAAACCTCTTTTACTTTTACAATATCTGGTTTCAAGCTCCTTAATTCTCTAATAGACAGAAAGATCCTACCCCTGTTTTATCTGTTTTGTTATGTCATTTCCTCTTGCTTTGACACTTTCTAAGTAGAGCAACTGCTTAATTTCCTTCTGAAGATATCCTCTCATACACTTGAAGACTTCTATTAAACTTGGATAGCTTCCTTTGTTGTAGCTCAATAGCCTGACCTCTTTCATTTTTGTTCAGAGGTATAATTTCTTATCCTTTAATCTTTTCAGTTGCCCTTCTCTGAATACTTTCCAGTTTCTCTCATATATTTTTACAAATGAGAAGATTTAAACTTTGCCTCCAAAGATTCCCAGGAAAAAGCTGCATAATTAATCACTTCCCCCTATCAAAGTTCTACTCCCCTCAGAACAGCTAGAATAATACTGTTGTTTATAGGTACAAGTTGACCCTTGAACAACAGGGAGGATGGGAGAGCCAACCCTCTCCCAATTTCACGAAGTCAGAATTCCAGGTATAACTTTTTTTTTAAATTTATTTTTATTGTTGAAAGTATTACAGATGTCCCTCCTTTTTCCCCCATTGACACCTTCCTTCCCTCTCCCCATCTCCCACCCGCCTTCATCACATTGTTGTCTGTGTCCACTGGTTATGCAAATATGCATACAAGTTCTTTAGTTTATCTCTTTCCGCCCCCACCCCTACCCCTCTTCCCATTGAGATTTATCAGTCTGTTCCCTACTTCCATGTCTCTGGATCTATTTTGTTTGTCAGCTTATTTTGTTCATTATATTCTACAAATAAGTAAGATCATGTGGTACTTTTATTTCTCTGACTGGCTTATTTCACTGAGCATAATACTCTCCCGGTACTTCCATGTTGTCTCAAAGGGTAAGAGATCTTTATTTCTTACAGCTGCATAGTATTCCATTGTGTAAATGTACTGCACTTCTTTTATCCACTCATCTACTGATGGACACTTGGGTTGTTTCCAGATCTTAGCTATTGTAAATAGTGCTGCTATGAATACAGAGGTACATAAATTCTTTCTGATTGGTGTTTCAGGTTTTTAGGATATATTTCTAGAAGTGAGTTCACTGGGTCAAATGACAGTTCCATTTTTAATTTTTTGAGGAATCACAAGTAGAAGAATTTTCACTGATACATTGCCTAGCACAAGAGAAACAAAGGGGGAAAAAATCAATAAATAGGACCACATCAAACTAAAAAGCTTCTGCACAGCAAAATGAAGAAATCAGCATCAAAATGAAAAGGGAACCCACTGTATGGGAGAACATATTTGTCAATGATACATCAGATAATGAGTTAATTTCCAAAATATATAAAGTACTCATACAACTCAACAAAAGGAAGACAAACAATCCAATTAAAAATGGGCAGAGGACCTAAATAGACACTTCTCCAACCAGGACATACAAATGGCCAGGAGACATATGAAAAAATGTGCAACATCACTAATCATCAGAGAGATGCAAATTAAAATGACTGTGAGTTATCACCTCATACCTGGCAGAATGGCTGCCATCAACAAATCATCAAACAACAAGTGCTGGCGAGGGTGTGGAGAAAAGGGTACTCTAGCACACTGCTGGTGAGAATTCAGATTGGTGCAGCCACTATGGAAAACAATCGGGTATAACTTTTGGCTCCCTCAAAACTTAATTACTAATAGTCTGCTGTTGACTGGAAGCCTTAGGTATAGCACAAATAGTCGATTAACATATATTTTGTATGTTATGTATATTATATACTGTATTCTTACAATAAAGTAAACTAGAGAAAAAATGTTATTAAGAAAATCATAAGGAAGAGGAAATCTATTTACTGTATTTATTGAACAAAAATCCATGTATAAGTGGACCCGTGAAGTTCAAACCCATGTTGTTTAAGGGTCAACTGTTTTTGGGTGTGGTGTACTTCATGTTTAACCAGGGTGTACCTAAGGCTTTTATAATTAGTGCTAGTGTTCTGAATTTTTTGATGAGAGAGTCATCCTCAAGAATTCCATCTTTCTGAAGGATTCTGACATCATAATTCCAAGTGCTAGGGCTAATATTAGGGCTTGAGCAATCTTTACCAAAGAGAGGTGTGATAAATTAAAGATGGACACATTTTTTTGTTGTTGCACTTCCCATAAAGTGGTTGAGTCTACATTTCCTCCCTTTAAACCTGGGCTGGCTTGTGACTACTTTGGCCAATAGAATATGGAACTAGTAATATGCCCAGTTGCAAGCTGTCTTACTCAGTCTGGCCTGCTATAACAAAATACCATCCACTGGCTGGCTTAAACAACATTTATTTCTCACAGTTCTGAAGTCTAGGAAGTCCAAGATTAAGGTGTCGGCAGATTCAATTCTTAGGGAGAACTTTCTTCCTGGCTTGTAGACAGCCATTGTTTCACTGTATTCTCACATGGTGGAGAGAGAGAACTCTTCCTCATTTTTAAGGGTATTAATTCCATCATAAGGGCCCCATCCTCATGACCTAATCTAACCTTAATTACCGCCTCAAGGCTCCACTTCCAAATACCATAATACTGGGGATTGGGACTTCAACATAGGAATTTGGGGGAACATAAACATTCAGTCCATAGCATAGGCCTAAGCTTTTTGAGGACTAGCAGTTACCACTTCTATCTTCTTGTAACCCAGAGTTGCCAAGTAAGAAACCCAACTATACTATTGGAGACAACATAGATAGGGAAAGAGACACAGCTGAACCCAGCCTTCCAGTCATCTCTGCCAAGTTGGTCGTCATGTGAGTGAAGCCATCTTGGATCCCCCAGTCCAATCCAACCACCAGCTAAATACCATGGATTGCCCATGTGAATGGAACAGAAAAATTGTCTCACTAAGCCTTGTCTAAATTCTTGACCTATGATATCGTAAGAGATAACAATAAATTGTTTTAGCAAGCCACTAGTTTTGAAATGATTTGTTATATAACAATAGATAACCAGAACATGAAAGAAACCTAATTCCCTCTCTTCACATTCCTACTTTTTCTCTATGCCCCTCGATATTCCCTTAACATGTCAATATCATTGAGTACTCTGGCTAAGTGGTTGTGGTTGTGGCTGTGACCTCTGGGGTTAATGTGGAGGGTTTGATTGTTATCATATAAACAACTCTTAAGTATTTCTCTAAGAACTTAGATGTCTTTACTTCTTGGCTACCACAGTTAGCTCATCCAGGGACAACTAAGAAAGACCAAAATCCTAAAAAGGCAATTTTATCTCTTTATGACAGTTTCTGATTATTTTATCTTGGAGCCCTGAGCTTCCATGTGAGAAGTATGACCACCGCTACAGAGACCACGTGGAGATAAAATGTAATTTATCCATCATCAGAGGATAAATACAAGTTCTGCTCCAACCTGTTATAAGTCAAAAGGTAAGTGTTGTGTCTCAGATTTTTACATGGAAGAATGATTCCTGATTTAGTTTTGTTACAGGAATAAAGCTATAGTGATATGATGGAGCAGTTGGTTAGACATGCTCTAGGAAGAGAGGCAGAACTGCAATGTATCCTAATATTCCTTAAACTATCCATATGGGTCATGAATATTGATTCTTAAATCTCAGGGTCATGAAACATATCTATTGAGGGTGCTGTGGACATGTTATTCTCTTTTCCCATGGCTGTCTAATTAGAGTCCCACTTTGGTTACATTTTTTTAATCTTTTGCAAGTCTCAAAGTATGATCTGAACAAGCTGATTAGGTGCTGTATTATTTCTAATTGATAAACAGGACTCAATACTCCTAGAATGATTTTCCTCCACAAAGATTGATTTTCACAGGCATATCTCCCTCACTGTTGCTGCATCAGAAGTAGAGGCTTATTTCCTATTGGTTCACTTGTCTAAGGTCAGGGAATCAAAAGATTTAGTTCCCTCAGATCCAACTATTTGAAAAACTAATTCAAGGTATGTCGTTATAGCTACCAACACACTTTCACTCTCAGCAGCTACCAATGCAAGATTATTTTCACTTTGACTGCCAAAAACATGGTTGATATCTGCACTTTCCCCATTTCTTAAGGTGTGAAAATGATAGATATTTAAGAAATCGCACATATACATATACACACCAAAACAGACCTACACACACATCAGCAGTTAGTGGGGCTGGGGCAATTGGTGTGAATTTCTCAGTGTTTCGGTCTGCTCTTTTATGCTGGCCTTTGGCTACTCAGAGGTATTTCAGGTATAATGGGAACAATGATGCCCTGGCTGAGGAACATATTTGAAGCTAATCTCTTACAGTTAGAGGCACCAAAGTAAGTCAATCCAGAAAGGCAAGACAGAGATATAGACAACATGTTAAATTTAGACCCTTGGTGAATAAACACATGGCTGCGATTGTGCTCAGGGCCTGTATGTAGATCTGATAACCAGAAAAGTTAGCAAGGGAAGTCTGGTTGAATTGTTGGTGACAAAGGTCAGTGGCTGATTGAAATTTAGGCAACCTTTGGGCTTTTCTGAACTAGAAGAATAGATATTGACCAACCATTGAACTTTTAAAATTCAACATGCAGGAGATACATTGGACTGAGGGAAACACATTTGAAATGGAAACGAATTACTGTATTTCAGGAATCAAGGATGGGTGAGATATCCTTAGCCTGGGAGGGTTCTCTGAAGCTTAGGTCACCTGAGTGCATGTAGCTTAAACCTTGTGATTACTTAATTGGATTCTGTGGACTTGAGGAGCCAATAGGTTGGTATAAAGAAACTTTTAGGTCAAGGGACAATATAAGATAGAATCTGAAAATTATAGTCATGATCATATTACACTTCAATAGTACAGGGAGAACATATATATATACATGAACATCTGGCAGAAGCAGATGCTCCATGAAGGTAAAGAAGCTCTAGCTTCAAGGCCCTGTACTTCCTGGTGACTTTTCAAAGGCCTCCAGCAATGTGTCCTCATAACTGTGTGTTTTGTAAAATTTACAAATTAAGATTACTTTTATAAAAAAATATTTTTTTCTTTATTGATTTTAGAGACAGAGGAAGGGAGAGGGAGAGAGAGATGGAAACATCAATGAGAGAGAACATCGATTGGCCGCCTCCTCCATGCCCCCCCACCTCCGCGGGATTTGGCCCACAACCTGGGTATGTGCCCTGACCGGGAATCGAACTGGCGACCTCTTGGTGCATGGGTCGACACTCAACCACTGAGCCATACCAGCCAGGCAAGATTACTTTTTATACTTCACTGTTTCTTTCCATTGTGCCATGCCTTCTGTCACATTTGTCTTCTGTCAGGTGCCATGAGTGTGGCCAAAGATTTGGAATTTGACTAAGGTGAAGGCGAGTTCGGAAATATTTACTTTATATTTACTGAGGTATATTTATGTGGCTTTCAGCCAGGTCTAAAAAAGAAGTTATTTCTAGCCATCCATGTAGCAGTGGCATCCAAGAAAACTTCTGTAGTTCACCATTCTATCTGAGCCAGTGTTGTGACAGGGATATGTGGGACCAGAGGTATTATTATGATAAGAATGTGCTCTAAGGAACTCAGCACTAAAGGTTTGTGGACAGGAGAAGAGAAACAAGGTTTAAAATGTATAAAGCCAGGAGCTGGTCTGTGGGAAATTCTTTTCCTCATCAGTCATATTTCAGTGGGAAGATTTGGTTTTCCTTGATGCTTGTCAAAGCAGACATTCTTTCCAGTTAGAAATACATTTGCTACCACAGTGTATACTAGTACAAATGTACCATATTTTTTCCTGTTTTTATGGGAATCATGTAAAAAGGAGTTAATCTGAATTCTTATTGGTGGGGGAGAAGGGGATGAAACTGTAGTATTATTACCAACATTTAGTATTGTTTGGAAAGTTGCATGCTTTGTACATCCAAGGCATTGGACTATACTGTAATGTACTTATTCTGATGAAGCAACAAAGCATCCCCATTTTGTTGGAACAAATTCTGGGAACTCTAGATAAAATAGTACACAACCTTGCCACATTTTCAGCAAAACGATGAGATAAAAACAAGTATTTTAGTGACAATTCACCTTCTTCATTAATAAATCAAAGTATGTACATACAGTAAGAGTAATTTTATTACACATTTGTTTAACACACTACAATGTAGCAGCAATTTATAATGCATTTGGATTGTTGATCTGTGACCTCTTCCTTCACAAACATAGACACAATTCAACGTGGATTTTACTAGTTTGTGTGAACTTGAGCAACTCATGGAACCACTCTGGGCCTCTGTTTCCTTACCTCTAGAATGAAAACAGTATTTCCTTTCCTTATCTGTTAGGCTGTATTAAGGGAAATCTGGCACAATATTTATTGAAGTATTTGTGCGCTACAATGTGCTGTCCAGTGTTTATAGTAAGTCTTTAGTGGTGATGGTTTGAAAAGGAAAACATTACCTCATTCTGTTTACCTCCTGGATAATCCCCACTTCTGGAAAACCTGACTATGTTTTGTCTTGGCACAAATAATTACCACAGATTTATTTCTCAAAACAAAATTTTAAAATTTAGCTCAAATCTATCAGTGCAAAAATACAGAAAGAAAATTAAAACTTAAAAATTCATAATTCATCAAGTATGAGTTTTTTGTAATTCTTTGTGGGGAATAACAATTAAGTCTGTTTCCTGGTTCTATTGAAGATACATTAAGCCTATTCAAAGTGGCTTTATCTAAAGTAAAATATTGTCCATTATAAGGAAATAGTGATTTGTCTACCTAACATTGAACTCAAGCCGTTTCTTGCATCCCAACTATGGATAATATCTCAACGATATGTGAAAAGCAGCAAATGGCATTCTTACATATAAGTGTATTAACAGAAAAACCTGGCTGCTAAGGGCTCTCACCCAGTGGAAATTCTTAATGCATTTATCATGATCCAGGTCTAGAAACTCAATATTTTCAGTGCTTTAGTGTTGATCAGATTTAGAGATGTTGGCCCAGGCTAAGCAACTCCCAGGATATTTCAGAGTAAAACGGAATGCCAATCTAGTAATTTACAATGAGAAACACAACTGTCAACTTGATTGGAAAGTCAAGTCAGCCAGACCAGCACATTCTGTCTTTGTGGAAAGACGCCAAAGAAAGTCAACTACAATTAGAAAAGCCTGATGAGGGAGTTAGCTGACTGACTCAAATACAATAGCCCAAAGCAGCAATGTCTCTTGGTCTGGCTAGCCCGTAGCAGGCTCAGAGTAGACCTTGCACAAATCTTTGCTGACTCAAAGAAAAATGCACTGAGTTGTGCCCAGCACAATAACCAGCTAGAAGAAAGTGTTGGGTCTGCATTCTTCCATCTCCTAGAAAATGTGGAGAAAGAAGGCTAATGTAAATTTTAAGATTACTGCATAATATGAAAGAATAAAATAATTAACAGCATGATTTATAAGTCAATAAAAAAGATACACAATTGGAATTGAGGAAGAGTAATGAGTAAATTAATAAATTAGAGACTCATGATGTCATTAAAGGAGTTCATTTATGGGTGAACTCATTTTGATAGAAGGCTATGTATAAATCAAAGTTCTAAGTATGGAAAGGGGCTCATATAAATAAGGTATGGTTATGTTTATTAAAATTCATCATCAGTAAGTAAAATTCTTTTGTGCTTGCATCTCTTGTGAATGTCTAGATTTTGAACTCATTATTTTTCATAACACCAAACCTAATTAAGGCAATATTTTTACTTTCTAACATCTATAATCAAGAGATAGGGAATTAATTTAGTAAAGACTACAAATGGGTGAAATCACATTTACATATTTAGTAATTATTTACTGACCACTTGTAGTAATATTTATAATCTTGATAATTTACTCTACTCCTTGATCTATGTCATGGTGATGATTCTTTGATATAAATAACTTTAAAAAAGGAGACCTAATTGGAAAAGGAAGATTTTTATGGGAGAAGTGATATGATAGAAATGTTCTGCTTTTGACCAAGATCTTTCTAGCCTATGTCTAGATTGACGGAAGTGTTCTTTACATTGAAAACCCAGGCATAAAAATGGGTGTCACTCAGAGAGAAAGGAACCAAGGAAGTTGTTTAAGCCTACATTTTTGTCTGGGACAATAGTTCTCTAAGTGTGGTCTATGGAATTCATGATACTCTTTAAAGGGAGTCTGTGAGGTCAAAAGATCTAGCATGTGAGATTGTAATGTAACAAAACAAAACGATCATTGATAATGGTTTCAAATTCCATATTACCACTAACCTTTGAGAAACTCCTGCTTGCCGATTTGGGTATAGTGTTGAAAAGTATACTTGTAAATATAAAGACTATTAAACTACTCCTCCATTTTCAAATTCAATACCTGTGTGAGGCCAGATTTATATACATCAGCCCAAACTATGCACTGCACCAGCTTAAATGTAGTAGCAGATATGACCTTCCAGTTGTCTTCTATTAAACCAGACTTAGAGATTTTTAAAAATGTAAAGCAATGACATTCTCATTAATTTTCGTTTAAAAATATAGTTATGGTTTTTTAGAAAAATGTTATAAACATATTTAATTGGTTTATTATTATTGTAATTTTAAATGAATGGATAATTTAAAATTTTTCTCAATTTTATTTTCTAATATGGTAACTATAGATAGTTACAATCCATATTAATTAAAGCTCTTTTGGGTCATCAGTTATTTTCATCAGAGAACAGGGGTCATGAGACCAAAGAGTTTGATAATAATTAATATAGAACTCAAATGAGATAGATGTATGTATTACGTATGAATTGTTAGGTTTAAGTCTCTTTTATTCATAATGCCTTTGTCATGAAAGGGCCGAGTAATGTTAAATGAAAAGCATTAAGAGGTGGTGGGTTAATCAGGACTTTCTGTGGTCTGGATTTCAATGGAGGAAACATCAAAGAGAGGGTTTACGATGGGCATGTTCTCTGTCTCATTAAGATTTCAGAGCAGAAAGGAAGATGGGGTATAAAACACAAAGAGGAATAAAATTCTTTTATTCCATGTGTTCCTTTTGTCCTGTAGTCTCAGAAACTGGGTGAGTCCAGAAAAAGTGATGGAATCTTTTAAGAAACACTGAAATATAATTCTATGCTAGACATTGAAAGAGATAATTTTTAAAAATGCCTCATTATTTGGATGACTCCCGTTCTTAATTATGAATATTGTTTCCCTACACATTTTTGTACATGTTTTTTAGGGTATATATAACATGTTTGTAGATATGCACTTATATATTTTGAGAAGAAATGCTAAATCATAACGTAACATGATCAGCATTACTAAGCAAGGCATAATGCCCATCAAGACCTGATTTACACGTTCCCTTAGTCTATAGTGCTGATTGTTTATAATCACAACTTAAAATGTAGTGTATTTTATTCTTTTATTAATTGATTCATATTAATTGTATATACATGTATTTATAAAACACAAAATATGTGCATTCAAAATGCACTGAGACATTCAATGTGTGTCTACTTTCAAACTTTTAAGTGGAAAGGGATTTTCTTAATTTGCAGTCACATAAAACACCAGAGAACCAGATCATTTCATCAGTGACCCACATAAAATAGAGCTAAAATAATTTTATTTTAAGCCATTGTTTTCAATCTTTTCAAAGAACGATTTGGCTTTTAATCAGAAATCTGTGTTTCATTTTGAACAAAGAGCACATCATCCCAATTCAGCTATTCCCAGACAAATGAACTACTTTCTGTATCATAAGATTAATAATGAACAGACTTGCTTTTCTACAAATATATGGAGGAGTTCATGCAGAAGACCGCTTTGATCTAGCTGAATATGAAATATGTCAGTGTGTTTGAAAGTTCTAATCCCTCCCTGTTCTTGAGGAATAAAGGAGTACACATTTGATGGCTATGATTAACTTACAGTGAGTCAACCACTTTTGAATTTAGCAATAGATAGGTTGAAATAAACTCTATAGACCTTATTGTAAATGGAAAAAAAATAGACAGCAATTTAGGACAAGCCCAATGTAGATGGATAGGGGGTATAAAATAAAGATGATGTCTTTGATAAGTTTGTATATGAAATTGTGGGTTAGAAGTTGTTTGCCCATTGACTAGCTATGTACATTTTGATAAATAAAAATATCTCTAAACCTCAAAAAAATTCCCTATGAGGTCCATCTCTACCATCCAGGTCTCCTATGTTCTGAAGGATTATCAGGCTACAGAATCAGAAACTTTAGCAATAGTTTCATCATGTTCCTTCAGAACAGTATGTCTTGGAATAAAGGGCTTACTAAATAGTTGGTGAATATTTCAATTCTTAAGTGAAAAGGTGGTGCCAGTGGAAATTTAATGTAAGAATAAATATTAAAAATAAATTCTAGAATTTTACTGATAGGACTCAATGCTGCTAAATATACTGTTTCCCTACTTGGCTGTCTTTCGTCTTCTGTATAAGTGCTATCCAATAGAAATGTAGTACAAGCATAAATAAACTGTGTACTACAGAAATCATTTAACATTTTCTAGCCCTGGTCAGTGTGGCTCAGTTGGTTGGAGCGTCAACCCATGCACAAAAAGTGGTGGGTTCGACGCATGTACCAAAAGGTGGCGGGTTCAATTTCTGGTCAGGGCACACGCTCAGGTTGCAGGTTCGATCCCCCATCTTAGCGTGTATGGGAGGCAAGAGATCGGTGTTTCACATCGATGTTTCTCTCTCTCTCTCTCTCCCTCTTTCCTTTCTTCCATCCATCCCTTCCTCTCTCTGAAATCAATAAAAAAATAAAATTTTTTAGTAATCACATTTCCAAACAAAATAATTGTATGAAATTAATTACTAATTTCATTAACCTAATATATCCAGAATATTATCATTCCAACATGTAATCAATATCAAAAGTTTCATAAGATAATTTAATTGTTTCCTTCATACAAAATTTTCAAACTACAGTATATATTTTATGCTTACAACGTGACTCAGTTTGGACTAGCTATATTTCAGGCGCTCAATAACCACATAAGTCTTTTGCAAACATACTGGGCAGTTTAGTTCTATGTAGTCATAATTTCAGACTTCCAATAACATCTTTAACTTGAGATCCTAAATGTCTTCTTCATGTTTTTTATTGTTTTCACTTTCTTTTTTCTGATTGAGCTAACAAAGTACATAGATGTTAAAATTCTCAGTTTCTTTCTTTTCTACTGGGTATTTTAGGTTGGCACTTGCACTGATTTTTGGATCTCAATATCTCGGTTTTCATGAATTGCATAAGTATAGGTATTAAAATGACTTCCAATTTATCTTAACTTGGGGATTAAACCGCTCTCTCTATTAGTCCTTTCTTCTCTATTTATTTATTTGGTGATTTATTTATATCCATATGGACTTATAGATATCCAATTCATTCTATGGGTTTAAATTTAATGCTATCTTTTTTTTTGCACAAAATATTCCAGCTTTGACTGTTAGGAGTTCCTTGAGGTTGGCTACTGTGTTCTTTCAATAATCTCTTATTTATTTTTGTACTTTACACCACTTTGTTAAGTTTAGTTAGCATAAAAAAAGTGTACATGTAGCCCAGCCGGTATGGCTCAGTGGATTGAACGCTGTCCCATGGACTGAGAGGTTCCAGTTCGATTCCTGGTCAGGTACATGCCCAGGTTTCAGGCTCAATCACCAGTAGGGAGCGTGCAGGAGGCAGCCGATCGATGTTTCTCTCTCACATCGATGTTTCTATCTCTCTCTCCCATCAATCAATAAAAACATATTTTTTAAAAAAGTATTTTTAAAAAAGCTGTACATTTATTGGTTTCCTGTTACTTTATTTTTTTATTTTTATTTTTTCAATTTCACCTACTGTGGATTCCTTTCTCTCTCTCTCTTTTTAAAAAATTACTATTATTATATTTTTAAATAATTTTTCTTTATTGATTTTAGAGAGAGAGGAAGGGAGAGGGAGAGAGAGATAGAAACATCAATGAGAGAGAACATCAATAGGCTGCCTCCTGCATGCCCCCCACTGGGGATCAGGCCCACAACCTGGGCATGTGCCCTGACCAGGAATCAAACCGGCGACCTCTTGGTGCATGGGTCAACGCTCAACCACTGAACCACACCAGCCGGGCTTAAAAATTATTTTTATTAATTTATTTTTGTTACAGATGTTTCTTCTTTTTCCCCCGTCCTGTTACCTTAAAGATAAACTTTAAACCTCTTCATATGGCATGCAAAGCCTTATGATCTCATGTTTGCTTGCTACTAGTCTCCTTTTCTATCAGTGTTCATCCACAAACATACACTATCATGATATCTTCAATTGTTCAAATAAGCCATGTCCCCCCTTCTCCTGAGGCCTTTGTATATGCTATCCCTCAGCCTGGAACCCTCTGTTTTCCTCCAAATTCCACCTCCAACAGCCCCTACCTTCCTTTTACCTTCCAAGTGGTGACGAGTTTGTAGAACAAGTGACACTCTCATATACTGCTGATGCAAGTAGAAAGTGGGACAAACATGTTGGAAATCTGTTAGGCAGTATCAACTAAGACTGAACATATGCATACCTATGACCCACCTGCTCCATTCCTATATATATAAACCCAGCATCAATATTTCCATCTATTCATCAAAAGGCAAGACTAAAAATGTTCATAGCAATATGGTTTATTCATTTCTCCAATATCTACTTAGATACTGTTTCTTCCAGGTTTAGTTTTTCTGACATTCCACATTACCTTCACATCCTGACTAGCTTTAGTATCTCTAGTGTATCCTTGTATACTGAACATGCTTTATTGAAGTAATTGTTAAATTGTATGTTTCTATATATTGTCTATCCCATAAGACGGGGCGGGGTATTAGTATTGTTTGCAGTTTTGTTCTTATGCTCGAGCTCTTCTCTTGCTTCTAAAGAGAGAGGACTGAAAAAAATTAAGTTTTAGATATTTGGTTACTTAATAATCAGGAACAAATAAATTTCTGTAGATCATGGGGAGTTTGTTTTTAGACAATTTAACCTTAACACAATAATGGCCTGTCTACCTTTTATTTGCTCTTTCCTTGCCATAACATTCAAAATGTCATTACATATTCTCAGAGCTTTATAAAAAGATTATTTTTATCTTTTTGTTTTTAAAATCCTACATTTCAAGAATGAAAAAAATTTTAATTCATATTTTCCAAAACATAATTACATTACATAGGTACCAACATGTACTTATCTTCACACCATAAAATCCTGCTTTTTTTCAACAGAAAAAACAAAAACCTTTTTAATATACTGCTACCAAAATATTTATGAAGGATTTTTAATAATTATTTTTCACATGTCTTTCTTATATTAAGATATATCGTTATATTTAAAGAAATAGATAGTACATACTTATAAAATCCTTGGAAAGTTGGCAATAAAAGAACCACACAAGAAGTTCCTTTTTACTGAGTTTATTGATTTTATTTTGGAGAAAAATGTAAGAAGTGAAATGCAAGATGCTGTGGTTTGTAATGTAGCAACAATAAAGAAAAAACCATAAAAGAGAATGTTTGGGTTAGCTGTTGAAGAAAAGAATTAGGAAGCCCGTGGGGTAGTTTCCAATACACTCTCCATCCTAAACATTTAATATCACTTTTGGTGTATTTCGTTCTTCTATGCTTTCAATTCGATTTATCTGTACACTACCAAATATAAAGTAAAATGTTGTAGTTTTTAAAATGTAGACATAAATGATTTAGAACATTTTAATTTTATTAGAGTGTACAATATTGTTGGAAAACTTTCACTCAGGAATCCAAAATTGAAGTAATCTGCAAAAGAATATATAACAAGAAGCTAGTTAGTAGGTTGACAAAACAACTGCCCCAAAGGGACTTAAGTGTATTGCTTTTTCGCTGTGGTCACAACCACAGGTGAAAGTAAGAAGTAGTTTGGAACTCCTACCTTCCCAAAATGGTGCTAAAGGCAGTGAATGATTCTTGACAATATGGGGGTCTCTCCCTTTCCCCTTCATCCAGCATGGCTTCATATTCTTTGATTAGATACTGGTTTAACTTTATCAATAAATAAGTTTCTAAACCAACTAAAATTATTATTTCTTGGTAGAAAATTTTAAAATTTATCTTGCAACTTTATGAGATATTCAAAAATGTCTTTGTAAAGAAAATGAGAATGTCTAATTATAAGTACTCTTATTAGTTGCTAACAATTTCTAAATACTCAAATTTATTTTGCTTTGCTCATCAAACCTAAAATTTAATTTGTACTGCCATTTGGTCACTTGACTCAAAGTTGTGTTATAGTATCATGAGCAGGGATTTTTAATGTAAATATTTAAGCCTATTAAAAAGTCAGATAGAAGCACCTTAAACTCACAATTATGACTAAAAATATGCTATACAATATTATAATAATAAACTAGCCTATGTATTTACTTATTATTTTACAACTGACTTCTAACTTCTTGCCATAATATGGCAAGCAGTTATGGCCACTGGTCTGTGAGTGTAGAATACATGTGCTTAATAATTGTGCTTGCTTGTACAATATTAACGAATAGATATTAATAGTTTTCAATTTTTAAAAGGACCAGAGCATACTTATAAACTTTCTAATCAATCATACTTTTATGAGATGTATAAACATGATGAACAAAGACAGTGTTTTAAAATATCTTTCTTTGTTTACTTGTGCTAAAAGGACAGAGACAAATGAGGAAGAAAGATTGAAGTCACAAAGGAAAGGATATAAAATGTGCCTAAGAAAATTTTCAGTTTTTAAAAATGAGTCAATATCTAATATAGTAGATGAAAATTCATGATAATTAATAGGACACCATAGACTGTAATTATGGTCTTTAACAACAAAGTAAATTGCAATAGGGATAACATTTTGACGTTTCGTTCAACTTGTTTGTCACCCCAGAACAGAATGAGGAATGGCTAGATTCAATTGCTTTCTTTTCCACATGAAGATGACCCAAGCGTTTTATTTGACTACATGCTCAATATGAAACCAAACCAAACTCGCTCACTAGAGTTTAAACTTACAAAAGATAGACATCATAAATTCAAGTGACCAGGTAAAGAAATGAAATATGATTGCCTGATTCTTGAACATGGAGGGATTTTTATAGTTTTGGATGCCAGATTACAGAACTATAAACAAACATGAATGCTTTCAGATGAAAAACATGATAATGAAGAATCTAGAAATCTGATTATTATTACCAAAATGTTGTGTTAGGTACACCAAGGGATGAGGTGATGAGTAGTTCTGGATCCAAAAAGATGGATTATTGAAGACTAAATTGCGAGGCAAGATTGTCAGGAGGATTTTCTACATGGAATAATATAAGAGGGGTAATAATAAGACAGAATGTGATATGTACCCCAAAAGCAGACTGAACACTATGTCATTTCAAGGGAAGAAAAGTGATCATGATTATTTAGAAGAATAAGGAAATGGTTTCCTTGTTTTCTTCAATCAGGCATTGATAAAGCTTATCCGAAGAGATTCAGATTTTAGTAAGCCATGCATCAAGAAGTTGAAAACATGGACAGTGAATTCCACTCTGCATAGGATGTAAAATATCTTTGCTTCCATACTGCATCAAGATAAATCCAGGTAAAATCGAGCCCATGCTTTTCTAAAGGACTATCAAAGAGTAGTGAAGGCACCAAAGCCTAAATGAGACGATTTCTAGAGGGGAAAAAAAAGCCCTTCCTCAGATAATAATGAGCCAAGGATGCTACTTGAGGGCAACTGCTGGGTTTGGCTATCAAACTATTGATCAAGGTGTTAGTAAGCAGGACAAAATGAAGTCTGAAAGACTCAGAAATTCAATAATAATTCAGTCAGCCTAACAATTCTCCCCACCCCAGTTTCCCTGAGAAGGTGACAACAAAGGGAGGACTTAAAAGCAGAATTTGCACCGTTTTATGGAGTCTTGTGATGCTTTTGTACCAATGAATCCAATGCTGACCCATGACCCAAGCGTTTCCTGGCTCAAATACTAAGATCAAGAAGGCAGTCTGTTCTCTTTCTTTCTCTGATATCTGATGTATCTGATATAACTGATATCTGCACTCACTCCATAATCTCATTCCCATACATTCACACTGATCACTACCTCTTTTCTTCCATCCTGTAAACTTACCTTTAATATTATTCAACTGCATAGGACCACTAATAAATTTATCTTCATGTTTTCCCTATCTCTCAACCCCTCAATTATCAGTTTAAACCTTATCCAGCCCAGCTACCCTCACATACACTTTCAGTTGTCTCCTCTCTCTTCATTTTACTTGCTTGACAAAACCCCAACCATAGCTAAATATAATTCTCTGCCTATTTCATATCTGCATCTAAGCAGCTAAAGCTGAATGGAAAAACACTGGATCTCATTGTAAATGTGAGTCCTAATGGATTTATACCATATTTCCTTAATGCATTTGTTTTCCTACTATACCAGATAACTATTTCATACCTTCATCTCTCTTCACAAAATATGAATATTTCTTTCTCCTTATTTATTTTCAGTTCATGATCTTCCTAATGAAAAAAAATAGACTGATAGAAGAATCCACTCTTACCACCACATCTACCAATCTACTTTCATCCGATCTATATCCTTTCTTTTCCTTTCCGTATTGCTCTCAAAGAATGGTTACTGATGCTATCCAAGGCTAACCCTTACACTTGTGAACTGGATCCTAGTCTTTCTGGCCTACTCAAAGACGTAACTCTCTTTCTCTCCATTTTCTTGAGTTTTCCTCTCTTGTGGATATTTCTTAACAGCACATGAATATCCTGTACTATCTCCTTCCCAAAACTAAACTCCTATAACTATATATGCATGTATTGCTTCCTCTCCATTTCGTTGCCTCTCTTAACATTAAAATCCTCAAAAAACAAACAAACAAAAACTATTTATGCACTGTGTCCAATTAGTTCCTATTGTCCTCTCTTGAACCCACTCCAATCAAGCTTTTACCCAAACTACATAAAACAGTTTTAGTGACATTCTGACATGGCCTCCATTTTGTGAGTTCCAGTGGTCAATTCACAATTTTCATTTTACTTGACCAGTTAACATCTGACACAATTGTTCAATCTCTCTTAGTTCAAACATTTTCTTCACTTGGCTTCCAATGCAACACTTTTTCCTGGTTTTCCTCTGATCACATGAGTGTTCTTTTTCAGTCTCTATTGCTATATTCTCCTCCTCTTCTTGACTTCAACAACTGGTAAGCTCCAGGGCTCAGTCTTCAGATGTCCTTTCTTCTCCATCTTTACCTAGAACCTCATTATTACAGCAAACCTCATGGCTTCAAATATCATCTATATGTTGATAGTTACGAAAATTATAATCCAATATAGATATCTCACTAGAACTCTAGTCTGATGAAACTATATACTATTTCCTTTTAGATGTTTAATAGGCACTTCAAAAGTAACATGCCCAAATCCCAGCTCCTGATTTTGCCAATGCTCTTCTCTGATAGTCTTTCTCATCTCAGTTAATGGTAATTCCATCATTTTAATTCATCAGACTCTAAACTTTGGAATCACCTTTGACCATCTCTAATGTTCTTCCCACAGGTATACATGTTTTACTCCCTTACTACAGATCACTGTTCAACTTTTGTGTAAGAAGATAAATGTTTCCTGATTTCCCTAGATTTTCTTCCTCATTCGCTTCCTCCTATTACTCCATTTCCTTTTTTTCATAGCACTCACAACTACCTGATATATTACACATCATATTGTTAAATATTTATTTTCTGTCTCTCTCCCTCGCATGTAAAATGTAGTCAGACAAAAACAGGAGCTTTGCATTTTTAGTTCAGTGTAATAGCCCCAAGTTTAGAATAGTACCTAAAATATGTGGTACTATTAAAAATGCTTGTTGAAAAAAGAGATCTATTTTAATGAAGACAGAAATTTGTTGTGTTTTGGAAATTTGTAAAATGAATTTTAAACCAATTTTCCTTCAATTATACTTTGATGACCCTAAGGATTGTTAGTGTTTATTTTGTTGAGAGCAAGGGTTTTTCCTACTTGTCTTATTTTCCATAATTAAGATTCTATATTTTCTCTTTAAAGTACATTCTACAGGAAAGCAGATATGTGGTTAATAGAGGTAAGAGAGAAATATTCTGGAGATATTCTTATCCCTTAACTCTTTCAAAATGAGAGACTACATTAATTTACATACTGCCTGAATATGAAAAGGCCTAGAGGTGGTAGGAAGATAATTAAAACCTAGGTCTGACAGGCTTGTAGAGGAACAAAGCAATTCTTGTTAAATTACTATATCATTGTAGTCTGGAGGGGTTAGAGATCTTGATATGATTATTAATATACTCACATTTGATTTGTTTAAGCAAGTACAATGTTTAATGGATGAAAAGCAATATGTTTGCTATGAAAAGTTCACCTAGCAGCCTTCTAGATTTAACAGCCATAGAATTGTCTATGAGAAGAAAGATCAAGGCAAGCATGTCTGAACTAATATATGAAAGGCTTTCACAAGAAACAATTATATACAAAGTAATAAACTCTCACTATCACTTAATTTTATGTGCAAAAATTTATTATTCAAGTTAATTTTTATAAAAATCTTATAGCTATTTTGCCAATATGATTATGGATAGTGTTCATCAATTGTGTTTTGTCTCTTATTTTCAATCCTTTTAAAAATTTTCTGTTGGCATTATATATAGAAAGTATTTTAGGATGTGCATAAACCATTGATTTGACAATCAGTATTCAAAGAATAATACTGTTGCAAACAGTTTTTCTGGGTAGCTAAAATAATTATATGCCTTTCCTGTTGATATTAGAAAAATGCTCTTGAAACACTTTCATGGGCAGAGATGTTAACTTTAAACATCTTTGCAAAGAACACTCACTATGAGGCCATTTAGATTGATTTAATATGGACATATTTGCATTGATTTTCACATATGGAAAAATAATTATCTAAAAATGTATTTGTGTTAATTATATATAAATATTTTGATGAGATACATTTTTAAATGCAATTAAACTGATATAAGAAAGCACTTTCTACTTTTCTAGCAGATAGAAGAAAAGACAAGGGAGTATTCATATGAATTGAACTTAAAAATTCCATATTTTCAATTCTGATTTATTCCTAACTATATAATGCTGATGTCTTTCCTTGCAGTGTTTGTAGATTTCTTTTGAGCATCAATTTCACTCAATAGTTAATTTATAATGAAGATTATGTAAAATGTGACAGGTTAAAATCAGGCCAAATGTTAATGCCAGGTAAAAAGGCCAAAATAAATATAAGAATTATGTCTGGGAGGCATTCTAGTGTGATTTACTTAGTAACAGAGAGAAGTAAACTATGATAAGGAGAAACAGCTATAAAAGTAATGAATGTTTTACTGAAAACATAAGGTGTTTTCTCCTCCTATTTGCATCTCATGGAAACAAGCTGACTCTCAATGAGAATGAATTGCATTCCACTTTAAACTGATGAACAATGCAATTTTTTATGCAGAACACAATCAAGCTGTGGAATTCAATTCTGCAATATATCATTGTGGTAAATAGTTTAGCAAAATCCAGGAAAGCATTAAATGTTGCTATGAATAAGAATGACATTTACAACCATGCTAAGTAGGTCACAAAGTTTAAAGGGCTCTCAGCCTTCTAGCAATGGGGCACAGGAGAATTTGTTTGAAGGTCAGAAAGTAATGTTCTCTCCTCTGACATTACTATCACTCATGCATTATGGGATGCTTATGTGGCTGTTTCTCAAAACTGGGAATTAAGGGTATCTACTTGAATCTAAAGAAAATAAAAACTACTTAATTTCCCTCAAAATATTAATATTATTTTGATATAAATTATCAATTATATTACCAATGACTGCAATAATTCTACAAAATATAATAAGGAAAATAAACAAAATATTCTCCCTATAGAGGAGTAAAGGAATGGGAAAATCTGACAGATGTGGGAACTAGGAAAGGCAGAAATGACTGAAAAACAACAATATATTTTGGATGAAAAAATATTTCCTTGTGTAACAGCGAATTTCAGTCATCAGATTGCTCAATGCTTAAATTTGCTCCTCCCATAGACTAAGACATGTAAAAGAATGGTCTTAACAACATTATTTATGAAACCCAAACTATAGCTAACCCAAATTTCAAATCAAGAGTCATACAGGAATAAAATATTGTATATTATTGCCAAGAAAATTACACAGCAATGAAAATGGATAGAGAGAGCTGCATGCAGTAACATAGACACATCTCAAAGATACAATGTGAAACAAAAGATCCCTTATAATAACATCTTTACAAAAAGAAAACACAAAATTAAACTTAAATATTTAAGAAAGTTTACATGTGTGGTAAAACTATGTAAAAAAGTGAGCGGGTGGTTATTAAAATGACAGGAGCATGATTATTTTTATGAGAGGATGGTTGTAACAAGGAGGTGGCAAAGGAGAGACTCTTACAGAGCTGAAATATTATATTTTTGATCTAGGTCAGTATTTACAACTCATTCCCCCCATAGCCGCAACAAATCTCCATCCCTCTCTGTGAAGCTGATGCCTACAGATTTCATCACTCGGGCTGCCTAGGCCTCTAGATTCTGGTGGGCTTTGGCTGTTGGAAGACACCAGTAAGAAACTGCAGTGCAAGAAGAGAGATGTATTTTTTCTACTGCTCACTCCTGCTGTTTTTCTACCTCACTCTCAACCAATACCTATGTTTTCATGAAGAATTCCTTAAGACCAGATAACAAAAGAGAAAAAATATATAGGTCTGGTTTAAAGATGGGTCTGCAAGAAATGCTGGCAGCAGACATAAGTAAAGGTTGCTGCTGCATTTTCTGAGTGGCAAAAGTGGTAGCCTGTGCAAGTTATTCTTCATTGTCAACTCCAAACACACACAAATACATTCTCTGTACTTCTCTGCTCTGATTAGTGACCTGGGTGGCTGAGCTCTGCTGACTGAATCTTGCAGGCTCCCTTCCCAGCTGCATATTTATTGGATTCAGGCAACGAGAGGCACCATCTCAGTCAGTGATCACAGAGTGGGACTAGAGAGATGAAGGGTATTTCTTTTCTATTCCAAACTGACTAGGGGTACATTTCTAGCTTCCTCCTCCACAACCACAATTCCCTCTGGGTGCCTTCTCCTTGGCACTAGGTCCCTTTGGGATCCAGTAACACTATTTCCTTCCCTTTCTGCTTCAGACTTTGGAGTGATAAAAGCTTTGCTCTGTTGCTAGTTTGTGGGTGCTGTCTCCATCCCTTGCTTGTTCCCTTAAATCTCTTCACACCAAATATGGAGGTTCCTCAGAAAATTAAATTGGGACTGCCTTATGACCAAGCAATTCAACTTCTGAGTATATATCCAAAGAAACCTGAAACACTAATTTGAAATAATATATACACTCTCATGTTCATTGCAGCACTGTTTACAATAGTCAAGATCTGGAAACAACCTAAATGCCCATCAGCAGACAAGTGGATAAAAAAAGTGGTGGTACCTATATACAATGGAATATTACTGGACCATAAAGAAGAACAGATTTCTACATTTTGCAACAGCATGGATGGACCTGGACAGTATTATGCTAAGTGAAATAAGTCAGTCAGAGAAAGACAAGTACCATATGATCTCACTTATATATGAAATCTAAAGAACAATATAAATGAACAAACAAAACAGAAACAGAGATACATTGAAAAGACTGATGGTTACCAGAAAGGAGGCTGGGAGGAAGACTGGGTGAAAAAGTTGAAGAGATTGAATACAGATTGGTAGTTAAAAAATAGTCATGGAGAGGTAAAGTACAGCATAGGAAATATCATCAATAATATTATAATAATTATGTATGATGCCAAGTGGGTACTAGATTTATTGGAGGGACCAGTTTGTAAAGTACTGTATATGATTGTCTAACCACTGTGCTGTACACCTCCAACTAATACAAAATAATAATAAATGTAAACTGTAATTGAAAAGAAAGTTAAATCTCTTCACACCTCCATAAGAAGACTTTTATCTACTGTCTATTCATCTGAGCCACACGAGTTAATTTCTGTTTCCTCCAGGACTTTTACTGATACAGAATCTGCAGAGTTTTAGGCATATGACCAATATATTAATTTTTAATGTAAAGCATTGAGAATGTTTTAATAATAATAATAATGATGATGATGATGATGATGATGGTTTGTCTGGAATTCTGGAAGCTTGACTCTAACAGTCACAAATATGAGAAGAATGAGAAGCCTTTGCACTGCAGAGCTTTGGACCACTGGCTCTACTGCAGTTAGTGATTATGCAATGACCATCATTCTATCTATATTTTGATGCTCAAAAATATAGTATTCAATGAGTTAGTTTTCATAAAAGATGAGGTATTAAAAATACCTAATATTGGGTGGTGTAATAGAGAAGAGGGAGGAAAAAGACACAAGAGGATAATATTCTTGTGCATAATAGGAAATACTAGACTTTTATAAAGCAATAAAGCACTAAAGGTAATTATATAAAAATATAATTATGAAGCTAACCACTGGAACAAAAATAGAAATGTTCCTAAATATCAGATGGCCCTATTAAGAGATTACATTTACATACAACAGAGTGAAATTTATTTCTAAGGGATTTTATCTTTTTTTTTCTGATTATAAAATTTTCTATCAGAAGTTTAGAAGTATGAAAAATCATAAAAATTATCTCTTATAAATCCACTTCTTAGAGAGAAATCATGTTAAAATGCTGTATATTTTCGCCCTGGCCGGTTTGGCTCAGCGGTTAGAGCGTCGGCCTGTGGTCCAGAGAGACCCGGGTTTGGTTCCCGCTAAGGGCATGTACTTCAGTTGCAGTTTGTCCCCGGCCCTGGTTGGTCGTGCGGGTGGCAACCACTCGATGTGTCACTTTCACATCGATGTTTCTCTCTCTCTCTCTCTTCCTCTCTCTCCCTCCCACTCTATCTGAATAAAAAATGAAACAATGTCCTTGGGTGAGGATAAAAAAAAAAAATGCTGTATATTTTTCTTTACTATTTATGTATTATACATATATACATAAACACACTAAAACACATGTAGCACACTTATGATCTTGCTATGTATGCCATTTCAGAACCTACTTTTTTCACTTAATGTTTTATGTTGAACATTTTGCCATGTTATTAGATATTCTTAATGGAAGCATATGCTTCTTAATGATTATATGAAGTTTTATCTAACAAATTAATTATACTTTTTTTAACTGTTAACTTATTATTGGATACTGGGTTCTTTCTATATTTGGAAATCTGGCAATATGGATTAAGAACTTTAAGTGTATGAATATTCTTGGTACCTGTAAGGATTTTTATTTCATTTTGAGTCATTTTTCATTTTTTATTTTGGTAAATTTTAAAAGTATAGGAAAATACAAAAAGCCCATATTCCTACTATACAAAATTAACCACTAATTATAATTTTTTGTGTTCACTTTATCTATTTTTTAATGTAATAAGACAATTTACAGAAAAAAAATCCATCCAATCATTATGTCCTGCCCATTTCTCTCTGGATAGCCCCAATGTTACCTGTTTATTCATTGATATAAAAAAGCCAGGCTCTGTCTTTGGTGCTGAAGACATGGAAATAAACAACATGTAAAACATCTGCTCTCACAGAGCTTATCTTCTACTGGCAGGCTGTGGAAGTTTGGATAGAGAAAATAAAAATATAGAAAACAAAATAGATAAAATGTCAGATTTCAATAATTGCTATAGAGATAAATATAGTAAAGGATAGGGAGAAGTGGAGGAATTTAATTAAAAAATTTTTTTATATTTTAATTTTATTGAAGAATAAAAGACATATAATAGCATATATTTAAAATGTTTCATGTGTTGATTTGATATACATTAACATTGTAGAATGATTATAAAGATCAAAATAATTACATCAGCCCGGCAGGTGTGGCTCAGTGGATTGAGCGTCGTCCCATGGAATGAGAGGTCCCAGTTTGATTCCCAGTCAGGGCACAAGCCCGGGTTGCAGGCTTGATCCCCAGTGAGGGGCGTGCAGGAGGCAGCCGATTGATGTTTCTCTCTCACATCAATGTTTCTATCTCTCTCTCCCTTCCTCTCTCTCTAAAAAATCAATAAAAACATATTAAAAAATAATTACATCCATCACCTCAGTTAACATAGTTACTTTTTTTTTGTAGTAAGAATCCTTAAGATCTACTCTCAGCAACTTTTAAGTATACAGTATAGTATTATTATCTGTAGTCACCATGCTGCACATTAAATCCTCAGAACTTACACTACCAATAACTGATCTTTCTTACCCTTTCACCTACATAACTCCATTTTTTCCTCCCCCCTTCAACCCTGCCAGACCCTGTTAGGATGGCTACTATAAAAAACACAATAGCCCTGACCAGTTTGACTCATTGGTTACAGTTTGTCCCTGGCCCCGGTTTGGGTTGTGTGGGTGGCAACCAGTCGATGTGTCTCTCTAGCATGGATGTTTCCCCCTCTCTCTCTCTCCCTCCCACTTTATCTGAACATAAATGCAAAAATGTCCTCGGGTGAGGATAAAAAAAAAAAAAAAAAAAGACAATATAGTCCAGTCGGTGTGGCTCAGTGGTTGAGTGTTGACCCATGTACCAAGAGGTCGCTGGTTCGATTCCCGGGCAGGACACATGCCCAGGTTGTGGGCCCGATCCCCAGTAGGGGGCATGCAGGAGGTGGCCAGTTGATGTTCTCTCTCATCAATGTTTCTATCTCTCTCTCCCTCTCACTTCCTCTCTCTCTAAAATCAATAAAGGGGGGGGAAGACAATAGATAACAAATATTGGCAAGGATGTGGAGAAAAGGGAACCCATATACACTATTGGTGAGAATGTCAATCAGTGCAGCCACTATGGAAAACAGCATGGAAGTTCCTCAAAAAATTAAGAATGGAACTGCCTTACGCTCCAGGAATCCCACTCCTGGGTATATCTCTGAAGGAATTGAAATCAAAATAGCCAAGGGAAATTTCAAATAGAGTTGCCAAGAAAGGCGATTGATAAAAATGTCGCAAAAACTCGAATATCTGAAAGAGATAAGGGAAAATGAGTCATGTGGATATTTGTGCAGAGGGCAGCAAGAGAGAAGGGGGAGATAGAGGAGATGAAGTGCAATGACATTGAGTTGAGCATGGGTCTGATGTGGATATCACTGTGGCTGGAATGGATAGTATGAGGGGGACAAAAGTAGGAGATGAAGTGAGAGAGGTACCAGGGAGCCATATAATAGAGGGCCAAAAGGTCATTGTACTCTAGCTCTTACTGTGTGAGAGATGGGAAACACTGGAGAGTTTTGTGCAGAGCCGTGACACAGGAACTTACACATGAATTTGCAGTTTGGAAGTCTGGTTTTTTATTTTTAAAATAATGACCCACATTTTATCTTGTTTTTCAAATATACTTGAGTGTGTGTGTTTGTGTGTGGGGGGGGAGGGTTATATAAAAAGGCCTTCCCTAATTTGAGCTTATAAATATATTGAAAGGGTTAATAATGTTTTAACAAAATTAAACTCCATTCTGACCCTCAGTTACTGCACGTATGCACCCTGGCAGTTTCTTTTTTGTAAACATAAGGGCCTTGAGAAACCCAGAGATAAGGGGTTAATGAAGGCCTTGAGAAACTCAGAGGAACCATGAGAAGAAAGAGATTAATGATGGCCCTGACCTCTGCCGGAGCAGACTCCTTACCTCTGAGACAACTCGTACCAACCCAGACACCAATTACGTGGTGCCAAGAGAATGTGGGTTTTTTTAATGTAGTTGTTGTTTTTTTTCTGTAGTTTGTCCCTATATAAACAAAGAACAAAGGAAGCTCAGGGCTGAGGATTTGGGGAAGCTGTACCCCCCCAGCCCACTGGTGTAACAGCCCACCGGTGTAATAAAATGCTCCTTTCTCTACACTGGCCTTACGTTGAGGGTGTGCTCTCCCGCCGGCTCAGATCTTTTATATATTCCCCTATTTTTTTCATCTAATTATTTTAAATACTTATTTAAAACTTTTATCCACCTAGAATGTATGTCCTTTTAATCCACCTAGCAATGTATGTTCTTTTATTCCTAAATGGAAAGCCAGGTTTTCTAACATCTTTACTGAGTAGTGTTTGCTTTCTACAATGTTTATGATGCCACCTCTGTCATATACCAAGTGTCCACATATGTGCAGGTATGTTTCTTGACTCATAATGCTCTTTAAATGGTACATTAAATAAAACATTATTTTAATTTGTATAGCTGTATAAATACTTTTCTATCTGCAAGGTGAATTTTCCTATTCCTTTT
This sequence comes from Tadarida brasiliensis, assembly GCA_030848825.1. NCBI lineage: Eukaryota > Metazoa > Chordata > Mammalia > Chiroptera > Molossidae > Tadarida > Tadarida brasiliensis. The sequence goes on along the minus strand of CM061280.1, from coordinate 115,159,760 downwards.
TTTAAACTAAGAAATAGCTAAACACCTAATTTTACTCTCTCATATAAACTTACTTTGTTCATCCAAGTACTCTGTTGGGATTATCATTGGGTATACATACAATTTTGAAGAAATTAAGAGACGACTGAAATTTTAAAAAATAGTATGCCATTTTATCCAGGAAAACTCTATTTTTCCATTTATCCAGGTCTTCTTTTATGTTCTTCAAATATGTTATGTAATTTTCTCTATGAAAGTGTTACAGGCTTTAGGTTAACATAGTTCCTGGGAATTTTAAAATTACATTGCTTTTGTAAAGGATTTTATTTTCCTACCACAAATTCTGGTTGGTTATTCTTGATATAAAGATATTGCTTTTTAAGTTGATCTTGAATATAGCACACCTGTTGAACCAATTGATTTGTTCCAATAATGTCTCCATTGCTTTCTTTAATTTTATAGGTGAATATCTGACACATGGAGACACTGATTTTTATTTGTTTGTTCTGTTACTAGCATAGGACATTCAGAATAATGATGGATTGTAGCAATATGGACCCAATATGAATTTATCCCTGTATTTAGTAAGTATGCCTCTAATCTTTTAACTGTCTTTCTAATCTTTTCAGTGCCTTTTTTTAATCAGTCTAAGGAAATTGTCATATTTCTAATTTACTAAGCGTATTAACATACGAGTGGTAATGTTATCAAAAGTTTCTTTTTCTTTTATTAAAAGATTATTTGGCTTTTCTGCTTCATGTGTTAATATGAATCACAGTGATAGGCTTTTAAATATTGAACTCTCTTTGCCTTTCTGAGATAAATCCTATTAGGTCATGATTTTTACAGTATTATACATTTTATTTACTAATATTTTTATATTCATACATATCATGTAAGGGAGTTTCACCAATGATTTTTTAATTATTGTTTATGTTGTTCTTCTCTGGTTTCAGTATCAAGGGCCTATTAACTTCATAAAGTGAACTCTGTAGTCTTTTTAGTTCAGTAATCATCACCATTAGCTATAAACATTTATATTGGAGCAAGTACCCCCTTACAACTGAAGTGTTGAGACAAAAATATCTGTTCTAAGAATGTGTGCAAAACAAAAATTTAATTAAAAAAGCAGGTTTCAAAATAATATAAACACAATTATATACAAATAGCTAGATATATATATACATAAATATACACATTTTGGCCCTTTTTTAAACAAAAAAAATCATACACATAGAGAAAGAAAAAAATCTGGATTGAAATGTTAACTAATAATTTTAGATGATATAATTATATGTAATTTTCCTTTATTTTCTGAACATTTTCCTTATTTTCCATATTGCACATACATCTCCTTTTCATCATGGTAAAAAATCCTGCAGCATAAATAAAATAAACTAGTTAGGATGGGTGATTTCTTTTCTTTTCAGTTCAAATAGTCCATGAGTCTATGCCAAGTAAACACCGTATCCTTACTTGTATATTCTGTACTAGTCTGCCTTGATTGGGCTTCTGGTTAGTAATGGCCAATCATCCCACCCAAACACATACACTACTGTTACCACACCACCTTCAATTTTTTTCTCCGTACTATCATGTTAAATATCAGTACAGGCATCATCATCACCATCATCAGTAGATAACCGATTTTATTATCTTTTATTTTTTATTAAATTAATTGGGGTGATATTGGTTAACAAGATTATATAAGTTTCAAGTGTTACCATAGACACCACAGAAACACAGAGGATCATACAAGAATACCATGAAAGACTACATGCCACCAAATTCAATAACTTAGAAGAAATGGATAGGTTCCTAGAAATATATAACCTCCTAGACTGAATCACAAAGAACTGGAAAATCTAAATAGACTGATCAACTAACAGTGAGGAAATTGAAACAACCATCAAAAACCTCCCCCAAAGTAAAAATCCAGAACCAGATGGCTTCACTAGTGAAATCTACCAAATAGTCAAAGAAGCTTTAAATCCTATCCTTATCAAACTCTTCCGAAAAATTGAAGAAGAGGCAATACTTCCTAACACAATTTGTGAGGCCAACATAATCCTGATACCAAAACCTGGAAGAGTAACACAAAAAAAGAAAACTACAGACTAATATCTCTGATGAATACAGACAAATATCTTAAAATACCAACAAATCAAATATAACAATACATTAAAAAATAATACATCACAACCAAGTGGGGTTCATTCCAGGAGCACAAAGATGGTTCAATATCAGCAAATGTATCAATGCCATACACCACATTAACAAAACAGAGGGTAAAAATCATATGATCCTATCAATAGATAAAGAAAAGCATTTGACAAGATACAACATCTATTTATAATTACAACACTCAATAAAATGAGTATAGAAGGAAAGTACCTAATTTCTTACTTTTAACAATTTATGCTTAATTATTACAGAAATAACCCAAGAAGGGAATGGACAAAAATATCAAAACATTTGATCACAAAGGACATGTCATTATAGGTAGGATATGTTTATCTCTTGTTTTGAGTGATGGTGAAAGCTCTTTGGTTAAGAATGAAAGCTTCTGAGAAACTTGAACTTTACATTTTCTAATCTTGAAGCTAAAGAAACATATTTGAAAATATATTTATAACATCTAACATGATTCCAAGTCTCATAGAAATTTGTAGAATCAAAATTTAACATCTTATTTCACCATGTCCTTTTACCTTATCAGACTCCTACTGCCACTAAGACATGATATATATTTTTATCCTAAGAATGTCAAGAAAGGGGTCGTGATCAATTTGTTGAAGACGTCTTAGTATATACTAAAGAAAGAGAGAGGAGAAGAAATCATGGAGAAGAGAGGAAATACAAAAAGGGAAACAACGTCAAGGAAATTTCTCCATTTAATTTGTCTAAATACTCTTTATGATCAGTTAACATGAATGAAAAGAGAATATAACATGTTATATAATCACCGTTTAAAGTATTGTTATTATTTTAACTTCTTGCTTAAGGAAATGCATTGCTCAGATAACTGAAATAAAGACCATTAGGGTTATGGAAACTACAATTACTAAATTTATGTGAATATTGGTAATATAACAGAAGCATATGCAAAGTATGTTCTCATTATATTAATAATATCATTTGTTATTATTATAGAATATCTAGAAAATACAGAAAGTAATAAAGTAATATATAGAAAATAAAGGATGGTAGTAATTTCATAAATAAAAATTGACAGTATAATTTGAATACTATGTCATATGTCCTTCCAGTTTCTTAACTTTTTGAAAAATTTTCTTCACATTACTTATATTTAAATTATATTTTTTCAAATCGCCAGACAAGAAGATGCTATCGGTTTCTTTCAAAAGCATGCCATCATCTTGCCATTTCTTAGACACAGACATGTTATCTTTTTGTAGACCCCTTTCTATCATTTGTGAGGCCCTGGCCAAGCATACAAATAGAAGGCAACATGCTAAATGTCCCAATATTTTAGAGTTAAAATTCTCTAAATTTCAAAAATATACAAAACAAAAATTTGTGTTAAACACTGGGTTTCATAGAACTAAAAGTCACAAAATAGCAAAGCTAATAAAATTTAATTATTACCAATACATGTGGATAATTTATCAATGTTTAGGTGAGTAATAATATAAAGACCGTCATTCCTAAATTATTTTTTAATTTATGTATTTTAACCTTTATAGCACCAAAATTACTATTGATGTTGTAATAACTGAATTTTCACATAATTTGTGTTATATTAAGTAACCTAAAGAATGGAAAAAAGTGTAATTGCAATTCATACTGCAGTCATGCATTTCTTAATGATGGGCGTATGTTCTGAGAAATGCATGGTTAGGTGATTCCATCATTGTGTGAGCATCACAATGTGCACTTACACAAACCTAGCCTACTACACACCTAGGCTATATGGCATAACCTATAGCTCCTAGGCTACAAACCAGTACAGCATGTTACTATATTGAATATTAGGGGAACCGGAAAGTAATGTTGTTTCTGCGCTTTTCGATATTCAGTTGTCATTTATCAGCTCATTGTGTACTTCAAAATCGTGCCAAAGACATTTTAAGGTTAGAGTGACTTGTTTACTTGTAAATAACTAAATCTTAATTTTTTTTTTTTTTTTGCAATTTATAGTGAAATGGCCAGCCATATACCAGAAGAGGTACATATCCGGCATTGTATGCCTTTTGAATTTCACAAGGGTAGTAATGCAACAGTTGCTACCAAAAACATTTGCGATGTTTATCCAAGTGCATTAGACGTTCGTAAATGCCAAAGGTGGTTTTCTAAGTTCAAATCCGGTAATTTTGATCTTTCTGACTCGTATCGATCAGGAAGACCAACAACTTTAGACAATGACATGTTAAGAGTGGAAGTGGAAGCAAATCCGTGTCAGACAATCGAGGAACTGTCAAACACTCTTAACCAACCTTGGTCGACCATCCAAGAACATTTGCAGCAGATTGGTAAAGTAAGCAGAGCAGGTGTTTGGGTCCCGCATAATCTGTCCGAAGAAAACAAAGCTAACCGGTCCACCACATGCAACTTATTGCTTCAGCGGCATAATACAGAAGCATTTTTTGATCACTTGATCACTGGAGATGAAAAATGGGTCCTCTATGATAATCCAAAATGCAAAAGGCAGTGACTCTGAATGAATTGTCACGAAGTACAGCTAAGCCAGGTTTACACCCCAAAAAGGCACTTTTGTGTGTTTGGTGGAGTATTCGCGGGGTCGTTCATTTTGAAGTGCTGAAACCTGGACAAACTGAATGCAGGCCTTTACTGTGAACAATTGGATCAAGTAAATCAATCTTTAATTGAAAAGTGCCCAGCGATTGTCACCAGAAAAGGCGTTATTATGCAACACGATAATGCAAGACCGCACTGTGCAAGACAAACCCTGGAAAAAATGAATGAATTGGGGTGAGAAGTATTGCCTCACCCACCATACTCACCCGATATTTCACCATCAGATTTCCATTTATTCCGATCGCTACAACATTTTCTAAGTGGCAAAAAATTTGACAATTTGGATGATGTCCAAAATGCCATCTCCACATATTTTGCTCAAAAACCAATTGATTTTTATCAATCCGGCATTGAAAACTTGCACACTAGATGGCAAAAGGTTGTTGATAACGAGGGTGATTACATCATTGATTAAAAATAAAAACTTGTTAAAAATTTATCTGTTTGAATTAATGTCGTAAACACACGACATTACTTTCCGGTCCCCCTCATACTATAAGCAATTGTAAAACAATGGTAAGTATTTATGTATCTAAACATAGAAAAGGTACAGTAAAAAGATAGTATAGAAGATAAAAAATGGTACACCTGTATAGGACACTTACCAAGAATGGAGCTTGCCAGACTGGAAGGTGCTCTGGGTGAGTCAGTGAGTAAGTGGTGAGTGAAGGTGAAGGCCTAGGACATTACTGTGCACTACTCTAGACTTTATAAACACTGTACACTTATGCTACATTAAATTTATAAAGCAGTATGAGATTAAATTAAGCACAAAAGAAAATGATGCCATCAAAAGACAAAGTAAACATGAGATGTGTGAGGCTGCAGCTGGCATAATATGGCATACTGTTTTACAGCAAACTTTTTTTTAAACAACTGGAAAGAGAATATTCTAAAATAATGATAAAAAGTATAGTATATTAAATAAATAATCCAATAATATAGTCACTTATTATTATTAAGTATTATGTCCTGTACATATGGTCTGTTGTTGACCAAAATGTCACTGTGCAGCGCATGACTATTTGAAAACTAGAAACAATGAGACTTCACTTTGGATAGTGAGCACACAATACAATATACACATGATGTATTACAGAATTGTACACTTGAAACCTATATAATTTTATTAACCAATGTCACCCCAATAAATGCAATAAAAATTAAAAATAAATAAATAAAAACTAGAAATAATGAAAATTTCCATCACCTGATAAATGGATAAACAAAATATGATATACTTAAACAATGGTATTATTCAGTTATAAAAAGGAATGAAATTCTTATATATTCCACAAGATGGATAAAACTTGTAAACATTATGGTAAGTGAAAGAACCTGGTCACTAAAGGTCATAGTTGTTTTGTTGCAACAACAAAAAAAGTAATTGCGCCTGGCCGGTGTGGCTCAGTGGTTGAGCGTTGACCCATGCACCAAGAGGTTACCAGTTCGATTCCCGGTCAGGGCACATGCCCAGGTTGTGGGCCCGATCCCCAGTGGGGGACATGCAGGAGGCGGCCAGTCATGTTCTCTTTCATCGATGTTTCTGTCTCTCTCCCTTCCTCTCTATCTAAAATCAATAAAGAAAAAAAAATTTTTTTAAGTAATTGCATTAAGAATGTAAATAATTTGAAATATTTTTAGTAAAAACATGAATGCTATGAAATATAAAAATAAAAAATTAAAATTATTTTCTTATGATTTGAAAATATTTTTCTCCTAATATATTCAATATCATTTACTAAAAGATAACACACACTTTATATTTAGTGAAACTAAAAATTATTTAAAACAACTAAAATTTTAGATTTATCTTTGAAAACATAATTACATTTTATAAGATTTTTTTTTTAGGCCCTGCTGGGTAGCTCAATTGTTTAGCAGGTCATCCCAATATGCCAAGGTTGTACATTCAATCCCCGGTCAGGGCACATACAGAATCAACCAACAAATGCATAAATGAGTGGAACAACAAGTTAATCTCTTCCTCTCTCTCTCTCTCTCTCTCCCCTTTTCTCTCTTTCTCTCAAATAAATTAATACAATTTTTTATAATAACAAAATTACAAACGACAGAGGCACACTTAGGTGCTCTCTAAAATTTGTTTTGTTTTGTAATATTTGCAACTGTACAGAACCCAGGACAGCAGTCCTTTTTATTTGGTTTAAGGGAAGTTCTAATTTTTGTTTTAATGTTTATATTATCATTAGTGAATTTTAACTTTTTTGTTACTTTACATTTAATATTTTGTAAATTTCCTTTTTTTTTTCCTTTTTATTGATTTTAGAGAGAGAGAAAGGGAGAGGGAGAGAGAGATAGAAACATCAATGAGAGAGAACATCGATTGATCGCCTCCTGCATGCCCCCCACTGGGGATTTGGCCCACAACCTGGGCATGTGCCCTGACTGGGAATCGAACCAGCAACCTCCCTCTTGGTGCATGGGTCAACGCTCAGCCACTGAGCCACACTGCCAGACTATTTTGTACATTTTCTATTGGAATTGTTGCTTTCTGTTTAAATGCTTTGCTTTAAAGCTTTTGTGATTATATTTGAGATCTGGATGACAACCTTTCAAACCTTAGTGTACCATTTTAAACTTTATTTTTGACCTACAAGACAGCTTAGGAATTTAAAGTGTCCAGGGACCATATTTAAACGGCATCGTTCTAGTTATTCACTTATTCACCTTTAGATGCTTTTTATTCAACCACAGTGAATTATTCATAGCCTGCATTATGAAGTTCAAAATGATATAAAATCACACAAAATACATTTGGAGGCTTTAATTCAAGCAAAAGGGTGCCAATCATATATCATTTAGTGGCGATTTAGCCAAGATGTTTTCATAGAGCTGGAAGCAGAAATCATAAAACAAAAACTGATATCACAGACTTACAACATGAATAAAGTGTACTTTTGAAGTACAGTGTGCTGGAACACAACTATTTCAACAATCTATCAGTCAACATTGAAAGCCACAAGTACACAGTTTTATTTTGTCACTAGTGGATATGAAATGTGTGCTGTTATCAGCTGGGGGCTTAGAGGGTTAGATAGCTTTAAAGACTATAAGAATTTAAAGGCACTCTGTGACCATTTGCAATTTATCTGTTACATTTGTTGCCATGTTGGGAGATTTACCTCAATACTTTTTTCATACAATAACACAAAAACAACTAAGCAACTGTTTACTGGCATTCACACCTTTCCACAAAGCTACAGAATGTTGATATTTCCCAATTTTTCATTAATTGGTGGAATTTTTTTTTTTTTTTTTATCCTCACCCGAGGACACTTTTTCATTTTTTGTTCAGATAGAGTAGAAGGGAGAGAGAGGAAGAGAGAGAGAGAGAAACATTGATGTGAAAGGGCCACATTGAGTGGCTGCCACCCACACAACCAACCAGGGCCGGGGACAAACTGCAACGGAAGTACATGCCCTTAGCGGGAACTGAACCCGAGTCTCTCTGGACCGCAGGCCGACGCTCTAACCGCTGAGCCAAACCGGCCAGGGCAATTGGTGGAATTTTTAATAACTGTAGTTTGGTGATGTTTTATGAGTCTCTGATATCTTGTATTTGACAGCAGTAGTACAATTTTACTGAACCGTTCCAGCAGAGATTCAAGCAACATACTATTCTTCACATTCATATACAGGCAACAAGTTTTTTTGTACCCTCAGCTTTTTACATTCGCACAATAACATCAACTATGAAGATACTGGTTTTGGGGGTCTAATCTTCCTAAAGCACGACTTTGTATCTTTAATTACCACACACAGTGGACTGTTTCTTCATTCTACATTTAGAAATGAAATTCAATGCATAATAAAAATTTGCATAGGATATTAGGGCATTAAGATGCGAGCCAAGTAGAAAACTTTCTAAGTGCACGTGATTTTGTCACATTCATACTCTGAACTGCCAGTTTTACTTACCCTTACAGTTAGCATTGTTTCTTCACTTCAATAATATGTTCGAGAAGGATGCAGACCACACATCACATCTTTCACTTTATTATATCTATCTTCTTCAGTGTTGTAAATAGCTTGTGAATGAATGGATTAAGAATGCTTTATATGTGATGTAATTTGAGAAAAACAAGAAAAATCACTTAACAAAAGTCTTTGTCTCTAACTGGTATAAGGAAGTGGAGAACTCTCTTCACCAATTTTTCACAAATGAATATTAATTATAAGAGAAATTGTAGGAGTGACTGCAGGGTCTGCCTTTGCTGCCCTCCATAAATGTTCCTTCCACCATGATATTACATGCCTGGTGAGTAGAGGTGGAAAATACAGACATGCTTTTGTGAGATAATGGAGGAAGAAATAAGAAGCAGTCTGATAGGGAACTAATTCCATGGAGAGTGTAGAAGAGTAGATTCTAAGGTAAAGAGGTTGTTGTTTGTTTTACCAACTTGGATGAGTAAGGAAGAGGGAAGATGTTTCACCAATACTTGTAAGTTATTTGTGAAGCATTATGGGAAACTCCTGCACAGCTTCCCTTAAGAAAACTTAGAGTAGAGATACATATTGAGTCAAGGTGTCTAGAGTCAGTTGACTAAGGCTGGACCTGTTTACATTTGAGTTATATTTGGGAGTCTCTCATCTAGGATTTTTTTTTACATAATATGTAAAACCTCATTGCACATAAAGGTATAATGATCATTGAAATGAGCCAAGACCACATTATTCACTCTTAGTGTCCCACTCTTGCAAGGAAATTATTGTAAGACTTGTGTTCATCAGACTTAGAATATTGTTTCACAGGATACAACCAATATGTAAAAGATTGTGTAACTAATAGAGGAGAATGTCTGGCCCTAGATGAAAAATTTTAGCTGTTCAGGGGCTACTAAATTAAAGGAGTCTTTGTGAATGCCTTCATGAAAGTGAAAATTAGTTATTTTTTCTCTTAAAGTCACATAATATATATATATACATATATAATTTTATATACTGTACTTCATATACTGTATTTTATGGTGTTATATTTTGAGATTTGGGGATTTGGAATCCTACAGACTTTGGAAACATTGTAGTATATCCCTCTTTATGGAAAGATCTTCACTGAAGCTGGAGTATGTGGGTTAAATTTATCGTTGTACATCTACTAAAATAGCAAAAGTGCTGCCCTCATCTATTTGGATCTGAGTCACTCCTACAGTACAGCATTTGCCCTGGGGCATTAGAAAGGGGGTTCTGAAGGACCAGGTTCTTGCAGGCACATTTTACAATGAAATGTCATTTCTCCAGTGATTTTCCTAATCAAGCAACAACAGGGAAATTAAACGTAAAAATTTTCTTTAAAAGTCAGAATACAGCCCTTTTACTTGTTTTCATGCACTTTAATTCTAGAAGACCTCTTGGATGCTGAGAGTCCATTTACTTATATCCTACCCAACGTTCTAATTATAGTAGTTCGGTTTTCTGATTCCCCCCCAAAATATAGTATATTAGAAACATCAAGAGACTTTCAGCAGCAGCAACACATGTATAAAAAGTATGGCAGCTGGCAATATTAAATCTAGAATGGAGACCAGAAGTATATTAAAGAAGAGAATGGGATATGTACTCAGAAGTGCAATTGCTGGATCACATAGCAGTTCTATTTTTATTTTTTGGGGGAATTGCCACACTGGTTTTCATAGTGTTGGCACCAATTTACAACCCCACTACCAATGTACAAGAGTTCACTTTTCTCCACATCCTTGCCAGCATTTGTCATCTCTCATTTTTTTGATGATAGCCATTCTAACAAGTGTGAGATAGTATCTCACTGTGGTTTTGATTTACATTTCCCTGACGATTAGTAATGTTGAGCATTTTCTCATGTATTTGATAGATATTTATATATCTTCTTTGAGAAAATGTCTATTCGGTTCCTTTGTCCATTTTTTCCCCAGATTTTCAATGGGTTTTATTTTTATAATTTATTTTATTTTATGTTTTTCATCACCATTTATTCCCTCTATGCCCTCTTCTACCTCCAAGCACCCTGCCCTCTCCTCTGCAATCACTATACTATTGTCCATGTCCAGAAGTTATCTCTTTTTTTCAGGGGGTGGGGTGCCACTTAGTTGTTTATTGCAGCATTATTTACATAACCAAGACATAGAAACAATCTAAATATCCACTGACAGATGAATCAAGTGAATGAATTACTCTAAGTGAACAATTCTAAGTGAAATTAATCAGAGAAAGGCAGATAGTATACGATATCACTTATATGTAGAATCTTAGAAAAACAGACTCATAGAAAGAGAGAGAGGAACACAGGCATTACATTGAAATGGCAACTAACAACTATCTATCAATAATTACCTTAAATGTAAATGGCTTAAATGCTCCAATCAAAAGACATAGGGTAGCTGATAGGATAAGAAAACACGACCTATATATATATGCTGTCTACAAGAGACCCACCTCACAACAAAAGACTCACACAGGATGAAAATGAAGGGATGGAAAAAATTTTTCCAAGCAAATGGAAATGGAAAAAAAGCTGGTGTAGCAATACTCATATCTGACAAGATAGACTTCAAAACAAGGGCCATAATAAGAGACAGAGAAGGTCACTACATAACGTTAAAAGGATCAATCTAACAAGAGGATATAACCCTGGTAAACATATATGCACCAAATACGGGAGCAGCAAAATATATTTTAAAACTTCTGGAGGACTTCAAGGGCGAGATCAATAGCAACACGATCATAGTGGGTGACTTTAACACGCCACTGACACCACCAGATAGATCTTCTAGACAAAAAATTAACAAGGACATAGAGTTCTTACAAGACAAACTAGATCAGTTGGACTTCATTGATATTTACAGAACATTTCACCCCAAAGCTGCAGAATATACATTCTTCTCAAGTGCACATGGGACATTCTCAAAGATAGACCACATGTTAGGACACAAAGCAAGTCTTTACAAATTCAAGAAAATTGAAATCATATCAAGCATCTTCTCAGTTCACAGTGGTATGAAACTAGAACTCAATTACAATAAAAACACAAAAATATTCAAACACTTGGAGGCTAAATAGCATGTTATTAAACAATGAATGAGTTACTAATGAGATGAAGGAAGAAATTAAAAACTTCCTGGAAACCAATGAAAATGAACACACAACAACACAAAATCTATGGGACACAGCGAAAGCAGTCCTGAGAGGGCAGTTCATAGCACTACAGGCCTACCTCAAGAAACAAGAAAAATTCCTAATTGACTTTCTAACCCTACAACTTAAAGAACTAGAAAGTAAACAAAAAGAAAAACCCAGAGCTAGTAGGAGGAAGGAAATAGTAAAGGTCAGAACAGAAATAAACGACATAGAGATTAAAAAACAATTCAAAAGACCAATGAAACAAAAAGCTAGTTATTTGAAAAAATAAACAAGATCGATGGACCTTTAGCCAGACTCACCAAGAAACAAGAAGAGAGAAACCAAATAAACAAAATCAGAAGTGAAAGAGAAGTAACAACTGATACCACAGAAATACAAAGGATCATCGAAGCATACTATGAACAATTATACGCCCACAAATTGGACAATCTAGGAGAAATGGACAAATCTCTAGAAACACACAGCCTCCCAAAACTGAACCAGGAAGAGATAGAAAACTTGAACAGACCAATAACAACAAAGGAAATTGAAGATGTAATTAAGAAACTCCCAGCAAACAAAAGCCCAGGCCCAGATGGCCTCACAGGGGAGTTTTATCAAACATTCAAAGAAGATCTAATACCCATTCTCCTCAAACTATTTCAAAAAATCCAACAAGATGGAACACTTCCAAACTCATTTTATGAGGCCAGCATAATCCTAATTCCAAAACCGGATAAAGACACTACAAAGAAAGAAAACTACAGGCCAATATCCCTGATGAACACAGATGCCAAAATCCTTAACAAAGTATTAGCAAATCAGATCCATCAATACATCAAAAAAAGTATTCATCATGACCAAGTGGGTTTCATCTCAAGCACGCAAGGATGGTACAATATTCGCAAATCAATAAATGTGATACACCACATAAACAAAATGAAAGATAAAAACCATATGATCATATCAATAGATGCTGAGAAAGCATTTGACAAAATCCAGCACCCATTTCTGATAAAAACGCTCAGCAATGTGGGAATAGAGGGATCATATCTCAACATAATAAAGGCCATATATGAAAGACCAACAGCCAACATCATACTCAATGGGCAAAAACTAAAAGCATTCCCCTTAAGAATGGGAACAAGACAGAGATGCCCACTTTCACCACTCTTATTTAACATAGTACTGGAAGTCTTAACCACAGCAACTAGACATGAAGAAAAAATAAAGGCAATCCAAATTGGAAAGGAGAAAGTGAAACTGTCATTATTTGCAGATGACATGATATTATACATAGAAAACCTTAAAGACTCCATCAAAAATCTACTAGATTTAATAAATGAATTTGGCGAAGTGGCAGGATACAAAATTAATGTCAAGAAATTGACAGCATTCTTATACACCAATGATGGAATCACAGAAAGAGAAACTAAAAAAACAATCCCATTTACCATCGCAGCAAAAAAATTAAGATACCTAGGAATAAACTTAACCAAAGAAGTAAAGGACCTATTTGCAGAAAACTACAGGTCATTGAAAAAAGAAATAGAGGAAGATATAAAAAGGTGGAAGCATATACCTTGTTCATGGATTGGAAGAATTAACATCATTGAAATGTCCATACTACCCAAAGCAATCTAGAGATTCAATGCAATCCCCATCAAAATACCAATGATATATTTCACAGAACTAGAACAAACTCTCCAAAAGTTTATATGGAACCAAAAAGACCCTGAATAACCACAGCAATCTTGAAAAAGAAGAACAAAGTAGGAGGGATCACATTACCAGATATCAGATTATACTACAAAGCCACTGTAATCAAAACAGCCTGGTACTGGCACAAGAACAGACAGATAGATCAATGGAACAGAATAGAGAACCCAGAAATTGACCCAAGACAATATGCTCAATTAATATTTGACAAAGGTGGTAAGAGCATACAGTGGAGTCAAGACAGTCTCTTCAATAAATGGTGCTGGGAAAATTGGACAGCTACTTCCAAAAAAAATGAAGCTAGACCACCAACTTACACCTTACACGAGAATAAACTCAAAATGGATAAAAGACTTAAATGTAACTTGTGAATCAATAAAAATTCTAGAAGAAAATGCAGGCAACAAAATTTCAGACATCATACGCAGCAGAATTTTCACTGATACATCACCTAAGGCAAGAGAAACAAAGGAAAAAATGAACACATGGGACTACATCAAACTAAAAAGCTTCTGCACAGCAAAAGAAACAACCATCAAAACAGAAAGGGATTCCACTATATGGGAGACCATAATCACCAATGATGCATCAGATAAGGGGTTAATTTCCAAAATATATAGAGTGCTCATACATCTCAACAAAAGGAAGACGAAGAACCCAATTAAAAAATGGGCAGAGGACCTAAATACACACCTCTCCAAACAGGACATACAAATGGCCAAGAGACATATGAAAAAATGCTCAACGTCACTAATCATCAGAGAGATGCAAATTAAAACAACAATGAGGTATCACCTCACACCTGTCAGAATGGCCGCCATTAACAAATCATCAAACAACAAGTGCTGGCGAGGGTGTGGAGAAAAGGGGACTCTAGTACACTGCTGGTGGGAATGCAGACTGGTGCAGCCACTGTGGAAAACACTATGGTATTACCTCAAAAAGTTAAAAATTGAACTGCCATTTGACCCAGTGATCCCACTTCTAAGAATATACCCTAAGAAACCCGAAACACCAATCAGAAAGAATATATGTACCCCTACGTTCATAGCAGCACTATTTACAATAGCTAAGATCTGGAAACAACCCAAGTGTCTATCAGTAGATGAGTGGATAAGAAAGCTGTGGTACATGTACACAATGCAATACTATGCAGCTGTAAGAAAGAAAGATCTCTTATCCTTTGAGATGGCATGAAAGGACCTGGAGAGTATTATGCTCAGCGAAACTAGTCAAGCAGAGAAAGACAAATATCACATGATCTCATTTATTTGTGGAATATAATGAACTAAACAAACTGATGAACAAAACTGACCCAGAGACATAGAGGTGGGGTACAGACTGACAAGCCTCAGAGGAGAGGGGATTGCGGGGGGAGAGATAAACCACAGAACTTATATGCATGTAGGCATGACCAATGGACATAGACAACAAAGCTGGGGATGGGGCAGGGGGATGGGGAGGAGGGTGTCAATGGGGGGAAAAGGAGAAATATCTGTAACAAAAACAAATTAATAAAAGTAAAATTCATAAGCTAAAAAAAGAATGTATTAGTGTCCTATGGCAGCTTCCAGAAAATGAAAAAAGAAAAACAAACTCATAGAAGCAGAGCACAGATTGTTGATTGCCAGAGGCAGAGGCAGAGCGTGGAGGGTGGGGTAATTAGGTGAAGGATACAAACTTCCAGTTATAAGATACATAAGTCCTGGGGAAGCTATGTACTGCATGGCAACTGTAGTTAACAATACTGCATTGTATATTTTAAATTTGCTAAAGAGTAATCTGAAAAGTTATCATAACAAGAAAAAAAATTGTATGTGAGATGATGAATGTTAACTAAAGTTACTGTGGTAATAATTTTGCAATATATGCATAAATCATTATGTGATACACAAACTTATACAGTATTATATGTCAATTATATCTCAGTGAAACTAGAAAAAGAGATTAGGAACTTGAAAAATAGAGCAATATAAAATCAATGCAACTGATAGTATTTTAAATTATGACAAAATACTCTTGCTTACTGTGCTGTTTATACAGGGATGAGAAAGAATTAAACATTTCTGAACAGCTTACAGGAAAATAGCAAACAAATAATGTGGATTTGGTTTTTGTCTTCAATAAAAGCAAACTCAATAGTTCTAAAAATACGGTGTTGTAAAGCTTGAATTACCACATGACTCCAGAAATAATGAAATATGAATTATCATCAAGTAATTTTTTCATGAATTCTTTCCTGTATAGAATATACAATTTCCTTAGAGAGTTGTTCTGTTATTTTCTAGAATAGAGCTTCAGTGGTCTCAGTGGTTGTCATTATTTTTCAGAGTCTTCTAAGATGGGCTGAGTCTCTTGAACAAGATCTATGATTATTTAACAGAGAATTATTTAATCTCCAACTGGGCTTCACAGTGTTTTCACTTTGAATGCTAACCTACCGCAACAGAGGCAAGACTCTGCATTCTTGTTGCATGTGAACCGCAATGTTTAGCTCAGTAGAAGTCATCCTCTGCACATATTTTCATAAATAACCATGATATTCTTTGCTACACTGAATTAAATTTTCTTTTGAAACCTTATCTCAGTATTTCTTTCACCTCATTATTTTTGATAATCTTTTCCAAGCTCTATTTCTTTACTTCTTTAACTGCATTATTTGTAGTTTCTGTTCCCTCCTTTCTCATTTGTGTTAACCACCATTTATATACTCCAATAACTATACGGAGATATTGGATATAATATGAAATACTATTCAGAGAAATGTAGTAGAACTTGAAGAAATAATTCAGCTCTTAACATAACTAAGAAATTCTTTGTTTCTAAGGGAAAAAAAATAGCTTCTCTGTTGTATGTTACAAATTATATAATTTAATTTAAACCTTGTATATTTTTCCAGTGGTAAATATATAAAATTCTATTTCTGTTAACAAGAGTTCTAACATATTTTTGAAGTAATTTTAATTTATTCTTTATTTAGATTTCAAATAAAAGACTATTTTGGTCTCAGAGTTAAACAATCAATATTTCTCTGCAGAAAAAAAAAATTGTTTTCAAGGTTGTTCTTGTCTTAGACATAAAATATAACCAATTAAGTAAATAATGTTATTAAAATGTTGTGCATAATTCTTTTACATACTGACAATGTAGACCTCAATATTGTGAGAAAATCAAATATGAGGAATTTCAAATATTAATGCTGGTAAAAGATACAGTCTGGGGAACACTGTTTCACTTAAATTTCTTTTGAATCTACATAATGGGGAATAATTCCAGTTGACTTAAGCAACAATGTGCCTTTACAGGATGGTTACTGGGGTTTGTACTAAAATTCAAAGGGAGGCAGCCCCTAAGAGAAGAGCATAACCAGGAATTATAAAAGTTATAGACATGTAGGCGACCCTTTTCCATTCCATTCTTTCTACTTCTCTCTCTGTTAAATTCTTATCTTGAACATTTTTCTCTATGACTTTTTGAAAATAAGACAGAAGAAGGCTCCTCCTCTAAGATTTATGAGTCCCTCAGTTCCAGCATTTATAGAACATAACTGCATGGCAATTTCAAATTCCTAAGAGAGAGAGAATCTGATTAAATCATCTCAGGCCAGGTGTCCAACACTGGCCCAATCAATAGTACATAGAATGACTCCTGTACTGTTACCATGGTTTCCACTGCCCACATGGCTAGGTACAGCAATACTTCATTGGCACAGGGGCTTCTCTTAAATTGCACTGACATTCCCCAGATTATTACTGTACCTATATTGTTATAGTTTTTAATCAGAAGAAGTAGTGATACTGAATATTCAATAGGTATTTTACCCTTATCATGTGCCAGGAACTATGGTCAAAGCTTTCCATTCATTATCTCATGTTTTCCTCACAAGGTCCTTATCTCTTATCTACGAAGAAACTAAAAGTTGGTAGTGGCTAATCATTGTGCCAAAACTCTCAGAATGGTGTGGGAAAATGTCACAAATTTATAGGATATAAATTTCTTTAATGGAGAAGAGATGGATGCTTATGAAAAGCAGAGGATAGTACATGATCCCAAGGAGAATTTACTTCCCAGATCTCCCAAAGTTCTTGATAGGGAGGTATAGCTATGGAAGATACCACAGGAATTAACATTGTCTTTCTCATAGCTTTTTTATATCCTCTAGGTCCCCTAGCAACAATGGACTATTCTGCAAATTCTAACTACATGCCAACCTATTCACCAGCTAGAAAACAGCTGGTATGTAACAACCCAAGTGAATTACTGTGTGTCCAGTACAAGCTTAGGTGAAACAAAAACCAGTTTTCCAGGTGTGTTTCCTGGCAGGTCCCTGGAATGCTTACGGTCCATCAGCATTTCCATTCTCAGATCACTGGATTCCTTGCTAAATTACTCTTGGTTTTAATGCTAAAGCTTAATACATATGTCTAACACTTTTAAAGAAAATTTATATAGCTACTCTTTCATAATAAAAAACCAAATCACTGCTGTCCAGGGGAGAATAATTATTTCTAGCTTACACACTCACACACCCAAACCACCTTAAAATAATAGAATTCAGGCACCCCACAGCTAAACTTTAATTATGTTGTCTGATAGTAGATTGCTATATTTTGTCATCATTTCACTTGTGCCTCTATCAACATAGTGCTTTATTGTTCCTTATTACAAACCCCGTTCGTTATTTATTGTTAAAGACTCAATAGTTGAATTTACACTCTGTCACAATAAATCATGCTCACCCAGCTAATGCAGCATTGAAATGAAATCAGGTGTGCAATATTGTTAAGCCATATACATTAAAGTGTTTGGGTGGATAGCATAGACCAGGCATTCCAAAACTGTCTCAAGTTACGCATACCATCAAAAACTATTCATTGAATGATCTAGGCTTCATGAGTTTATTCCAAGTGTCCTGGAATTATCAAATAAGAGAAAACACTATATGCACAAGTATGTACTCCTAAGATGAACTTTAAAAAAAATATACATAAGAACCTACACCTATATGCATAAATGTGGGATTTGAAATTACATGAATGTGCTCAATATTGTTACTGTGAACTTGATGTCATAACAAGTATTATGATGGGCTTAGTTTCTAATTCTGGTTCTACAAAGGAAATTTTGTATATATAAAATTAATGTTTATTTTAACAAGGTATATACATCATGCTGCTTAGAGTATTTAATATGAAAATGAGCATACAGTGCTGCAATTATTTATTTATAATGATATCTTTCCTTTTATGAGATTTATACATATTTTGATAGTTTGAATTTAGCACATTTTTGAGATTGAGTGCTACCATAGTGGGGAAAACCAAATGGAAGCTTCTGAAAGTGCCTCTCCCTCTCTGTCCAAAAGTGTACATCAAATGCACTAATGCGTCTGGAACATATGATAAAAAGTATTGTTACCTTTAAGGATCTAAAGGTTACAGAGATGATGGTTCCCGTTATGTTTCTGTTTAATTCATATGGATCTTTCAGAAACTGGATGGATCCAAGAGGATGACTGTAGACTATTAAAGACTTCAACAAGTAGTAGCCTCGATTGCAGCTGCTGTGCTGGACATAGTATCATGGTTAGAGCAGATTAATATGGCCTCAGGTACATGGTATGTGACCATTGATTTGGAAAATGTGTTCTTCCCATTTTAATGGGAAAAGAAGATCAGTAAGTTTGAATTCATGTGGAACAGACAAATGAATTCATTAACAGTTTTGCTTCAGGGCTATGTTAACTTTACTACTCTCTCTATTATGATAAAATCTAAAGAACTCTAGACTGTCTGGCTATCCCATAGAACATCACATTGATTCATTACATCAATGATAGTATGTTGATCAGGCAAAATAATCAAGAGGTGACTAGCACATTAGAGAGCTTGGTAAGACATGTGCAATCTAGGGGATGGGATATAAATGTGAGGAAGATTCAGGGGCCTACAATATTTAAACAGGTTTTATGGATCCAGTGCCAGGACATCACCTCCAAAGTAAAAGAGAAATCATTACATAGTGGACCTCCTATCATAAAAAAGCAAGTGCAATGCCTAGTGAACTTCTTCAGGTTCTATAGGAACCATATTCCATACTTAAGGACACTGCTCCAGCCCATATACTAGGTGACCCAAAAGACTAACAGCTTTGAGTGGGACCTAGAGCAAAAAAAATAGTGTTCTGCAGTAAATCCAAATCTTAATATTAGCATCTGTGCTTTTTGGGCCATATAGTTGGCTAGACCCCATTATGTTGGAAGTACTAGTAATGAAGAAAGATGCTGTGTGAGAAAGAAGGCAGATATGATCCTCCCCAAAAGCAACTGAAATATTGTTACTCTGAAAAGGGAAAGTGGATGCTGGACATGAAAGAAGAAATGGATGTCCAATACATCCCTATTGTAGTCATGGCAGTTTTGAAGATTTCTGAGCAGATCACAATCCAATTAATATATACCTTTGAAAAAGTGACCAATAAATAGATTCACTGATCCCTGACTTTGCAATTTAAGAAGTCTACACTGTATGCTAACTCTTCAGCATAATTCTAATAAAAATAAAACTTTTGTTCATTACCACTTTTAAGCTTTTTCTAATTAACTCTGAATAGAATCACTGAAAAATAGATCAGAAGAGAATATTAAAATATTGAGTTCCTAATTCTCTTAAGTCTGCAATATTTGAAAATCTACAATGTCATTAAAACCTCTTAAAGTTTATGAACTTCAGAAATAAATAATAAAATAAATGGTATTAGAAACTTCCATTTTCCTTCATATTCCACATGTATAACAGTATTGCTTTTACCTTTTTATTAAAAAAAAAACTATATAGAGAGCTAGATAATAATGCAGATAGATAGATGATACATCTCTTAGATTTACGGAGTAAAGAGCAGTAACATGATTGTCTAAGAAAATTGTTTTAACTTTTCAGCTAGAATATATTGTAAAAGTAAACATAATGCATTATTAGTATTCTTTTTGGCTGTTTAGTGACATAAAAGTGAATGCTTGCTTTATTCAATGTTTTTTTTTAAGTGAAAACAGTACATATAAACTTTCTATAGAAGATTTTGTGGTTGGTGGTACTATTGCTGCTATTTCTCATATTGTTGCATTATTAGTATTCTCTCAGATATTTTTTTAATATTCTGAAGTGTTGAAATATAGTGTTATTTTTGGCCTTCCCAAGGGGGAATAATTCTCCCTTAGAAAGTACATTATGTTCTTTTGTCTTCCAAAATATCAACTGCAAGTCAAAATATTAGTATAATGAAAAGTATGTCAATTACCTAAAAATTGGAAATATAGGTCTCTACTCTCTATGAGAGTTGGAGTAATTAATTCTGCCAGCAAAAATGGATGTAGCAGATATTTTATTCATTATTATTCCAGTTATGACTCATTTATGTACAAAAAGAGTAATTTAACTCAAATTAATTTAATCCAATATAGAACTTTATTTACCTATCCAAAAGGAAAGTGGACTTGGGTTCAGTCATAACTGAATGCAAAGTTTATACAGTGTTATCAGTTCTTTCTCCTCTTTCCTTCCACTCTTGGAACTGCTTATCTTGTTACGGTGATTCTCTGTATTAAGAGGACAGAATTGCTGCTGGAAGCCCTAGACTCATAATCTACAGCTTAACATCCCCCTCAGAAAGTGAATATTTCTCCATGATAACTATGGGGAAAACTGATGAGACATACCTAGTCTTGCAGTAACCATTGGCTTAATCACCCAGGAAGTGGAGGAAGAAATATTTGGGGACAGAATTAGTCTTATCAAAACCATATGAAATATATTTCCCAAAGAGGAAAAATACATTCTCCTAGAAGGAAAATAAACTCCTGGACATATGAGGGGGGGGGGGAGCGAAAACCAATCAAACAAACAAAAAACCTTATACACTACAATAATGGAAACATCATTTTATTTATAATCCATAGAACTATCCTGAACTGAAGTTTCAAGCCATACCCATTAAATACATAAGAAGCAATAAATCTGGAGGGTTCTTGTAGCTAATCTTCTTGCCTCTTTTAATAGTTTAGAAGTCAGTAGTCCAAGTTAGCTCATGAAAATCACAGGTTGATATCCTATTTGGGGTATCAGGAACTCGCCAATTCTAACAGGGCCATTTCCCCGACCAGGGAGTTCCTCTGTTTCTTAGGTACATAGATTTCCCCTTCTCCATATGAATAAATAGATATTTAGAGAATTAGGAGGAAGGTTCCTTCTGTCTAGTAAAAGATGATATGTGCAGACCTATGCCCAGTCTTCAATGTGGGATGGTTGAGTTCAGGGAAATGTGTGTGCTCTACATTTCTTGGCTTTTAAGTTGCCTCCTAATAAATTCTGCTTGATATCTGCACCACCTGGTGCTTTGCCTAACATACTTTAAACATTTTCTTTCATGGAGTTTTAAAAGCTATGAATTGAGTCAATTTAAAATTTTCACAGAGCAGTCAACATGGTTCCCTAATTTGTTTACTCAGGATCATGGTATATTTGGAAAAATAAAAACATGTTGAAAAAGAGCTTTCCATTATTTTACCTCTTTTGTTAGTATCATGCCTTTTTACAGGTTTCTATTGCAAACCATCTACTGATGTTTTCATATTCCCAAAATATCCAGTTGTCTGCCATCTAGTGACTAGTCCACACATTTGTTAGCTGCTCATTTATTTAATATTTTTATTTAATATTTTTGTACTCAGAGTCTTTTTAAACACGACTGCCTTTTCATGATTTAGACATTCAATAAAGGGATTGCTACCTTTTATGGGACAAGGAAACTAAATAATTATGTCAAGTGATGTTTATTTAAAAAAAAAACAATGCTACTTAAATAATGTGGAATATAAATAGACACTATTTCATAAATAAAACAATTTTTGTGCACAACTTCTGTTATTTATAGTTCTAACATATGGCAGCATTCTCTGTTGTAATATCATATGGCTTAGAAACTTTGTAGAGGACGATTAGGTACATTTTTCTATCCCATGATTGGTTGCAGATATAAAGCTGCTAGAAAAACATAGGAGCTTAGAGAAAACCCAATAAGATATGCAGAATGAATTTTCAAAATAAAATTACAGAATTAACTTCGAAGGACACACACACACACACACACACGTATGAACAATACACAGTAGAATTAAAGACATTCATTTCTCATTTGTCACAGTGGGATCATAGTCTAGAATTTAAAGAGGATACACAAGAAAGAAAGAAGTTACAAAATAAATTTTAAAATGTAACAAATGAAGAAGTACAGTGCATGGGAGCAATACACTATGAGTGTCTATTAGAGTAGAAAAGAAATAAATGCAGTTTGAACTCTGGTTACTAGCTCTGGGATTATGTGCAGATTATTAACATTTTTTGAAATACAATTTCCTTATCAGCAAAATGGAAATAAAATTACCTTCATAGGCTTTTTAGGTGCATTAGCTACAGAGAAATATGGCATTTGTTGGGATTAGATATAGACATGTTTCCACGTGTGCCCATCCCCATAGTCATACATCTTGGAGTGCAGATGGGGCCTTTATATTAATTAGAAAAAATGATTCTTACTCCAGGCAGATGCAGTTCTGCCCCCATGAAGCAAATGATGTTTAGAAGAGCTTGGAATTAATTTCAACCCTCACCTGCCCTCTTGGCTGGTTGTCTATGTAAAGTGAACAACTGGAACACCTGTTCAGGACTAGCTCTCCTGTTTACTGTGGGTTCCATTAATACTAATGGAAAAGAGAGGAACACATTAATAGTCATTTGTTTTGCAGTATTATTGATCATAGACTAAAAGGAAAAAAATCTTTAGAGAAAGGTTTAGTTTTGTTAATAATAAAGACTATCCACATTTATAGCCTTTTTGTTTCAATGTTGAGAAAGACTGAAAATAATTCTTTTATAATTAAACCCATCTCATCTTGATTGAAGATATAGATACATTATATATATGAATATATATTAAATAATATATATTAATAATTAAATATAATATATATTTATGAATATATATATTATATACCACATATTTGTATATCCTGTACAAATTTTTAATTTTATTTGGACAACTAGCTCTATGAGATATGAATCAATTTTAAGTAAGTGGTTTTAATAGTAAGTGAAGAATGTGTGTCAGTGCTGTGATTAATAGAGTGAGGTTACTTTATTTCAGGTTGTCTAAGAGACTTTAATATAACATCTATTGTGAATATCCAAACAGGGCCAAGTCTTGCAAAATCTCTTCAAAATAATTTACAATGGAAACCATTTCTGAATCAGTGAAGATTCAACCAGAAAAGCTAGGCAGATTTATTATAGGGAATTGTTTTTCACAGTTGTGGGAACTGTGTTTAAAATCTTTTTAAAGGCTGTATCTCCATATCAGATGCCAGAACATGAAATCCATGGGGAAGGCAGTCAGGGAGAGAAGATTACAAGTAGGTTGGAAAACCCATGAACACAAGCTGGCCCAGGCGTCAGAAAAAAATTTAAGCAAAATTCAAGGAAGCTAAAGTAATTGCAGGCCTGGATGCTGCTTCATACCAATGAAGTAAGTTGACAGATCAGTAACAACATGTGTAATCTACAAAATGGCTGCTGCGTCCCTTCTGCTCTGCAACAAAAACTCTTTGAGAAAAGAATGCACTAGAAACCTGTCCAAACTGCTTGAAAAATCAACTCTCTCAACTATGACAAAGTCCAGAAACAATAAAAGATAAGACAACTGCTGTTGCTTAAAAATAAAGAAAAAATACACAGCAAGGTCAAAAGAACAATGACAATCTTGGAAAAAATATCACAAGACCTTCCAGATAATGATTAATATCCTAATAAAAAATCTAAATGATGAAGATTGACAACCAAGAAACATTATGGGAAAAAAATAGGAAGAAGACATGCATAATTTTATATTTCAAAACAACTTTAAAGAAACATAAAATGGTTCTTAAACTTGTGAAAAGATGTTACATTTTGCATATAATGAGGAAAATGTAAATTCAGACTACACTGACAATTTCTTACACACACAATGCCGGGTGTTGTCAAAAATGTATACAGTGGGAAATCTATTATGGTATTGGTAAGAATATAGATTGTTTAAAATACTTTCAAATACAGTTTGACATTATCTACCAAAAGAAGATATTCTTGACCTATGACTCTGCAATTCTACTCTTAAATCTATACCTAAAAGTGTAGGGACATATGCAGTGAGCAACATATATAAAAAAACATGCTCAGCATCATTATTTATAGTATCTCAAACTCAATGAAAAGTAAAATGGAAAAATAAATTATGGTAAGTCAAGCAATGAAATACTATGAAACACAAGTGTGAATGAATTAGAGCTACATATATGTTTCCCATAAACATAAAGTTAAGAAGATAAACCTAGATACTTTTTCTAGATTATTCCATTCAATTAACATAACAATCAGGTACACATAAATCATACTGTTTAGAATACATTCTTAGCAGGTAAAACTACATATAATGAAAAGAAGGAACTAACTACCATAAAATTCAGATTATCTCTGGAGGAGAGAAGTGGTGATTATGACAGGATCTGAATGAGGTTTTGAGTTTGATGGCTTTATTTTATTCCTTGATCTTGAAGGTCACTGAACAGAAGTTCACTGTATGAGAAAGGACTGAGCTGTAAATTCCTGCTTTGTACATTTTCCCCAGTATATATTATAGTTCACAAATAAAATGTGATTTGAAAATAAAATGGTCGGCTAAAACATAATCCTCTAATATTTGGAATTGCTCCAATTGTAGGGAAACACTTGCTTAGAATAAGAAAGTTATAAATGTATTTGCCAATGACAAGAGATAAGCTTCAGTGACTGGTGACTAAAAATTATGCTCACTGCTGGAAGATTTTTGCTCATAATATGGTCTACATTTCACACCATTTAGTTTTGGGGCTATAAGAATTGGATGTTTTGGTAACAATAGGAAGGGAGGGTTTCATAAAACTGTGGACAGATTTCTTCCATTGCCCTTCAGGGACAGAAAAATTCAGTAACCTTAGAACATATATTTTAATGTAAAAAAGATTACACAACAGCCTGAGTAGAATTTCTTTTATGATGAATTAGTCACAGTCTTTATAAATAGCAAGAATATATCCCTCACATAACCTCTGACAAAATAGTAATGCAGACTTAACACATATGAATGTGAAAGGATTAGATTTCCTTTCAAACCAATCTTATTTAAGGTCTGCCAGTTAAATAAAGATCCAAGAGCCAAAGTTGCAACAGTGAGTTGCTTTCCAAAGGAAGGGAAAAAACACTTTTACAATCATTTGAATATCCGAGTATCTCCTGCTAGATATTTTCTATGTGTACTCACTGAAGTTATCTCATTCAATATTTATGATCAACCAATGGCATTGAAATTGTTTTCTAAACTTTACAGATGAGATTATTGAAAGTCAAAGTATCCTCTCTAGTCACACACTAAAGATTGGAAACATTTGTTTTTGTGCCTACCTGCTTCTTTAGAAAACCATGTTAACAGGGTTTATCAGTCATAGTGCAATTAGAAAACAGAAGTCATGTCATGTTCCATGAAGAGAGCTTCATATGGGAAGCTAGTCAAATTGTTAGAAGAACTTACAAAACAATAGGGAGAGGATAGCCCAGAGGGTTATCAAATACAAGGCACTGCTACCATTACTAGGGCTGGAGAGATAGTAGAAGGAGCTGATGTTACCAGGGTCTAATTTCTTTTTAGAAGTTGGAAACTTGAAGGAGGGGCTGTTTGAGGGACAGCACAGCTGGCTACCAAGGGAAATCTGGAAACCTGGAGGAGTGCCCACCTGGGAGGAGCTGGAGTCCTAGAATGAAATGGCATAGTTGGAGCTGGGACTGCAGAGGAAATCGCTGCCTAGTGGCAGCTGCAACCAATCACTGCAGACACTGATAAGAGACTGAGACAGGAAAACAGAATTTGCCTTCTCACCTCCAGTCTCCAGCCAGTGCCTTCTATTGGCGGGGCCCCTAAAGAACCAATTTGAGGGAGATCTGGGAAATGTAGTTTGC
Source organism: Tadarida brasiliensis (assembly GCA_030848825.1). Classification (NCBI taxonomy): domain Eukaryota; kingdom Metazoa; phylum Chordata; class Mammalia; order Chiroptera; family Molossidae; genus Tadarida; species Tadarida brasiliensis. The sequence goes on along the minus strand of CM061280.1, from coordinate 115,133,091 downwards.
AGATGCCAACCCTTTGTGGTCTGTGATATATAGCAGAGTGCAGGAAAGTGGGGGAGGAGGTAGATCAGAGTGAAGAGGAAAAGTTTCAAATCTCAAGGCTAGCTTTCTAGCCTACTTCAGATTAACCCAGCCCCAAGAAGAGATGGTAAGTAGAAATTGCCTACAGTATCTAAGCAGGCGCATGTTAGAATAATTTGTTTAATATGTAGTATTTATTCTTTGTTTCCCAAGAAAATAAATCATCCTGTAACTTGAATAAATCCATACTTGCTGTTTCAGTTAGCAAGCAGTCTAAATAAATTGCATTGCACGAAAAGAATGAGAAAGCAAGCTGAAATGTAAGAAGCACAGAAAGATGCCTGCTATCATATAGGGTTGATTAAAAGATAGAAGTAGATGAATGTGGAGAAGGGTCTAAAAATAGGGCTATGTCTTAGCATTGCCTGTTAATGTTCACAAGGGACATTGATTTGAATGATAATTCCAATTGTTGGTTTTGCTAATGTCTGAATAGTGCTTTCAGAAATCAATTCTTTTGTTATATAAAGTAGCAGCTTATAATTAGGGGGGAAATTCACATTTGAAACAAAAGAATTGATTTCTAATTCTAGGTGTTGGAAAAAAGTAGACAGCACCAAGAAATTCAAGACAAAAAGGAAAAAAGCCGTGAAAGAAATGGGAAAAACACAGGGCTGATATTTCATTAGAAAACATAAATGATGCAAACTTTGTGTTTTCTTTACTCTTCTTTTTTTTTTTTTTTTTTTTGGTAATTTTCCAAACTGATAAAATCTAGAAAGATGGATATCATGAACATATGGCAAATATTTAATAAATAGTTTTCCTTACAAAAACCTAGCTAGTACTATCCAATCGAACTTTATGGGGTGATGAAATAGTTCTCTATCTAGTCTATCCAATACAGTAGTCACATGTGACTATTAAGAACTCAAATGTGGCTATTGTGACTGAGAAACTAAACTTCCATTTTGGTTGAATTTTAATTAATTTTTCATTTAAATTTAAATAGCACCTGTATCCAATGACTACATTTTTGGACAGCACAGACCAGTGACATTGTTCAAACTTGATAGAAAGATGTTTTCCTTCCATAATGAATAACTTCAAGGACAGTTTTGGAGCACTGAGGTAAAAGGGTGATTCTTTTCTACCAATCAGAACAGCTAAATGATCCCTGACGAGGTCACAGTCAAATTTCTCTCATATTTGTCTACCTTCTAAATCGGTAGTAAATGTTTTAGAATTAGAGTGTAGACACTTTTTTTTTTTTTTAATCGTCACCCAAGGACATTTTTGCATTTATCTTCTGATAGAGCAGGAGAGAGAGGGAGAGAGAGAGAGAGAGAGAAACATCAATGTGAGAGAGACACATCGACTGGCTGCCACCCACACGACCCCAACCAGGACCGGGGACAAACTGCAACCAAGGTATGTGCCCTTAGCTGGAACTGAACCCGGGACTCTCCGGTCTGCGGGCCAATGCTCTAACCTCTGATCCAAACCAGCCAGGGCTAGAGTATATATAGACACTTTTAAGGCTAAGATGGGCATTTGTTCCCTACTTTATATCCTTTAGTGTATGCTAAGAAGTTATGATAACAAATGGGGCCCTGGCCGGTTTGGCTCAGCGGTTAGAGCGTCAGCCCGTGGACCAGAGAGTCCCCAGTTCGGTTCCTGCTAAGGGCATGTACCTCGGTTGCAGTTTGTCCCCAGCCCCGTGGTTGTGCAGGAGGCAGCCACTCGATGTGTTCCTTTCATGTCGATGTCTTTCTCTCTCTCTCTCTCTCTCACTTCCTCTCTCTCCTTCCCACTCTATCTGAACAAAAAATGGAGAAATGTCCTTGGGTGAGGATAAAACAAAACAAAACAAAACAAATGGGGACTAAATAAAACTGGACAGTGAATGGGTCAGGGATGCCTGTCACTACTTTAGCCAATTAAACAGAGTCAAGGTCGAATCGTATATGCGTGTTTATTCCAATATTGTCGGCAGTATGGGAGATCAACCAAGTCATCCTGCAAAAATCTGCTATGCACTCCTCTCATAACTGGTCACTTATATCGGATATTACATGGGGAAGTAGGCAAAGGGAATATCCATGGGTAGAATGGTTGGGGAAGTAGGCAAAGGGAACATCAATGGGTAAAACAATTACAGATCATAGGCATGGGGAAGTACTGGGAGCTGGGGAATGTGGGCTGTCTCCAATGCACTGCCTCCAAGACTCCAAGGTTGTTAGTCTTTTCATGATGGGGGAGGGGAGGGGAAAGGCTGTTTTCAGGTAAGGAGAATAGATAGCATTCCCAAGGTAAACTCCCAGGGCCTACAGCTCCCAGCCAGTTCAGAGTGGCCTTTCTTTAATCAGAACAAAACAATCAAGATTAACAGAGCAAGGATGTTCAACATTTCTGATAACTATGGCTAACACCCCACTATGATCAGTTCTCCATTATATTTTCCTGCCCCTTTCATAAATAAATAATTTCTGATAGCATTTTGAAGCACTCAGAACACTACATTAAGATCTATAGTGAGAAACTGAAATAAAAATAAAAATAAAATACAGAAGTTTCTTTTTCCATCCATTCAGTTTGTTATCAGAGAAATCGGTGTGTCCTCTTCCCCACTGGGTGCTGGGGGTAGGGTCCTTATGACATCTTGAGAAAAAGAATTTTCTGAGACTCTCATGGGAGGATGAGTGATTTTTGTGTGTGTGGAATTACATCCCTGCATTTCCAAAGTCCCATTGCAGTTATAGAACAAGTGTAGCTGGGGTTTCAGTAGAGCTAGAAGCAAAACCAGTGTCCAGAGTTTCCGTTCCATGTTGCAACATCAGGCTAGTTGCAGTCCATTAGTCCATTGTGTGGAGGGTTCCACATGGCTGTGAGTCACGTGGGTGAATGCAGGAGAGCATGCATCAAGCAACAAGAGTCCCAAGGGTCCCCAAAGCACAAGAGGGCCAAGAGAGTGAACTCCTTTGTTCAGGGGATTAAATATCTCAAATTTCGTGTCCTTGTAGTGGCCACATCCATTCTGGCCAATGACCTGTTCCCAGGTGTGACTGACAGGCAAGTACCTTCCTGATGGCATCCTAACTTTACCAGGCATGCATCTTTTCTCTTCCCTGTCCAGTCCCTTCCCCCAGTGATCTGTTGGGAATAGACCAGTGGCTCCCTGGGGAGTGTAAAGCTTTAGCTTCCTGGTGAAGCTGCCCAAATCACATGCCTATAATATTTGGCCTTCTCTTTGCTCCTTTCTTGTTATTAATAACTAGTTTAATTATGATGGCATCAAGTTCATTCATGTTCAACCAATTCTCACTACCTCTATGGCTGCCACCTTTGAATCATTGTCTCTTGCCTGAATTATTGCAATGATCTCCTAACTGGTGTTCTGTTTCTATCCTTTCCCCTTTACACTCTTTTCTCAACAGAATTTAGGTCATGTCAATCCTCTTCTCAAATTCTTCCAGTGACTCCATTTTATTTTATTCAGAATAAAAGTCAAAGTTTACAATGGCCTATGGGGCCTTATATGGTCTCTACCCTCATTTCTCTGATCTTATGTCCATTTTTCTCCTCCTGTTCACTCTGCCCCGGCCACATTGGCTTCCTTGCTGTTACTCACAAATTTGAGGCATCCTCTTGCCTTAGGGCCTTTACACTGGCTTTTTCCTCTGCTTAGTACTTTATTCTACCAAAATATTACATATCTTCTCCATGGCTGTCTTATTCCTCCCCGTGGAGTTTTTGCTTCGTTTTTTATTTCTCCTAGATTCAACTCTGACCACTTGATTTAATTCTGCCCCCTGTCCTCAGCACCTCCCAGGCCTCCTGATTTCCTTAATCTTGTTCCTTTTGATTTCCCTTTTTCTACAGTATTCATCAGCTTTAACATACTAGAATGTTTATTTATTTATTTTTTCCCCTCAGGTTCTAACTTAATCAAAGAAGGAAACACTCTAAGAATTTAATAATAATTACAATGTCAATCTATAATTAATATTGTTTGGGGGCCACTCATGAGGTTGACTGTGGGGACCAGGCAGACATTAAAAGGCTAGAAAAAAAGTTTGCATGAAGGTTTCCTCAAAGCTTCCCATGAGAGGACAAAATAAGAGAGATTTTGTGTAGTTCTCTCACCTGTGGGTCTCAGAAGCAAAACCTGGGGATTCTTCACCATGGACTTGCCACATCTCTTTCACTCCATTCTCCTTCATGCCTCCCCACCCCCACCCCAGGTGACTATGACTAACCTCCCTTATTCCAGGGTTCTGGGCTTGGTCAGAGTAGTGCAGGGGCAGGGCTGGCTGTCCTTGAGGCCTGCAGGCAGAGATGGGGGAGGGGCAAGGTGCTCATCACCTTTCAACAGGGGTCACCTGGAGGTCACAGGTCATGGAGCGCATACACAGACCCAACTCCCAAAGGCAGGAAGCTTCTGGAAGTCCAAGAAGCCAGAGCTTAGGCCTGCCATTGGCAGCCTGGTCTGCACCACTCAGCACCCACCCTCCCTTAGAACATTTATTTATGATGTTTATTTTTTACTGTCCACTTTCCTCCAGTAGAACATAAACTCCAGGAAGACAATAAATATTGCTTGTTTTGTTCATTGATATATTCCAAACACATGAAAAGTGCCTAATATAAAAAACACTCTATAAAAGTATATTAAATATATTAGCAAATGTTTATTAATCAAGATCATATGTCTGTGATTTATATATGTGTGTGTAATGAGTTCAATGAATTAAACTTTTGTGAATAAATATATCTGATTGTTAGTGCAACATGAAAATTGCCAAGTCAGAATTTTCTAAATGAAATGTCATAAAATTTCTTTAGTAAATGTTAATTTGTTTCAAAGTGTTTTAATAGTGATATAAAATCCTAGATGTGTTCAATTGGGCTGAGATAATGATATTAGAGAAAATTCTAATTTTCTTGATACCCAAGCCCTTCTATCTTTAATTTTCATACTTACAACACTTCATTAAAATTCATGTTGTATTTAATTTTCCAGGAAATTTAAGAGCATAAAAGAAGTATGTATATGCAGAACAATTTCTAGATAAACTAATTGAAACTTTAAAAATGTAAGCCTGTGTCTTTTTAAGTAGAGCCTGTATCTTTTCTCAATGTGAGACATGCTTGCATGGGTCAATGTAGCTCAAAATAAATAGAATACCTTTAACCTTTGTTCTGTGCACCTATCTCCTAAACCCTTCTTTACATTCTGTACCCTCTCTAAGTTGCCAATATTAATTTCAAAGTTCCAACACAGGCATAATATTCTCATAATACTTGTCCACTGCTGAGAGCTGTGGGAGGATAGCTTGCTGTTTTTAGAGTCTCTGCTTCAGTATACGCATCCCATTTTCATCCCTCCTTTCTTAGAAGAATTATATTACTGACAAATTTAATTTGGAGCCCATAATAAGCCTTGGAATATTTTTTCTGGCAACTGCTTCAAAGCTGGTTATTTCTGATTGTGGAGTCATGGAAATTATGTTTTATCCTTAAAATTTTCCTATACTTATCAATGTTAAAATTAACTTCTTTTTTTTCTCTCTTGCTACTTGTGAAAGTCAATTTTTTCTCTTGTAGATCAGAATAAATAGAGTACCTATTTAGGCTGTTTCACAGCCTTTGTCAAAAATTTATTGTCTACTATATTCCATCTCTAGTCCCACATGAGTATAAACCCTTTGAGGACAAGGTTATGTCCCATTCATGTTTGTATTCCCTACAGAATTTAGCACATAATAGGCACTCTATTCCAACTAGCATCAACATGGCCTGGTCCCTCATTGTCTCTTACCTGGACTAGAGCCATAACTCCCTAAATAGTCTCCCCACCTCTGGTTTCTTCATAACTGAATTGGGCTGCAAACATAGTAAATTTCTTACAAGTAGCTTGGCTATAACCTGTTCTATCTGCCAATACACGTGCTAATTCTTCTTTCTGTAATGCCTTTCATGCCCATCTGCCTGACTCAACCCTGTGCATCCTTCCAAATTCAATTTATACCTTATCTCCTCTGCAAAGGCCCCTCTGATTGTTGTGGTTAAGGGCTCAGACTCTGAATTCAGATGGCTGGGGTTGTTTTCTTTTGCCTCTTACTTGTTTAATAACCCCAAGAAAATGTTTTCACCTCTCTGTGCCTCAGTTTCCTTAACTGTAAAGTAAGGAAAGTAATAGCATCTATTTCATAGGATTGTTGTAAGGATTAAATAAGTACATATAAAGAGCTTGGAACAGTACTTGTCTCATAATAAACAGTAAATAAATGCTAGCTTTTATTAGTAGTATAACATATATATTGACATTGTTAGTTTGTTATCACTCTGGTCCCTTAAGCAGAATTCAGTACATAATTTTATTATTTTTGTTTGACATTGATTTTTTTATTGAGATAGAATTGACATATAACATTATATTAGTTTCAGGTGTACAACATAACGATTTGATATATGTATATATATCTAGTTAGCCCAACCGGTGTGGCTCAGTAGTTGAGCATCGACCCATGTACTGAGAGGTCACCAGTTTGATTCTCAGTCAGGGCACATGCCCAGATTGTGGGCCAAATCCCCAGTGGGGGGCATGCAGAAGGCAGCCAATCGATGTTCTCTTTCATCGATGTTTCTATCTCTCTCTCCCTCTCAATAAAGAAAAAAAATTTAAATCCAGTTAGCATCCATCACCACACATAGTTATAAATTTTTTTATTTTTCTTTTGATGAAAATTTTTATGATCCACTCTCTTAACAACTTTCATATATATATATATATATATATATATATATATATAATACAGTATTAATAACTATAGTCACCATGCTGTTGATTATATTCCCAGGGTTTATTTGTTTTATAACTGGAACTTTCTACCTTTTGACTCTCTTTATTTACCCATTTTGCCCATCCCCTGCCTTTGACAACCACCGATGTGTTCTCTCTATCTATGAGTTTAAGGTTTTGTTTGTTTTTTAGATTTTAACATTAATTTTTAATTATTTTTACCTCCTGACTAAAGCATGAGCTGACTGAAGACAGATACTTTTATTCAGTCATATGCTGGATCTAGCATAATGCTTAATATTTGATAGAGCACAATAAATATTTTTTTGGGATGACTAAATAAATAAACAAACTGATTATCTTTTTAATGAAACCACCAACATCTCTAATGATTAGTTCCAAATACTTGCCCAAGGAATTCATGGTAATTTTAAAGTATCATGCTAAAGAGCTGTGTTGATAGTCATCTTTCATCATAGTCAGGAGCTGTGGTAATCACTGTGTTCAATATAATGTCTTCTAAACCAACCTTATGAAATAGATATTGTTAAGACACGAGAGAGCGGAGACACCGAAGAATCAAGTAATTTTTTCAGGGGATTAGAGGAACTCAAGAATACTCTGTATAACAAACACCATGTTTTCTGCCAATTCAACATTCATTCAACCGGCCACTTTTAACACTTACAAGAAAAATAAAATGCTTCAATCATCAATGTTTTAAATTGAAAGTGACACTTTTTGAAGTACTATTTCAATATTTCTGGACAATAGTCAACACCTGGTGTATGCAAGCAACTTCTATTCATGTCAATAGAAACACAGGGTGTTTGAGATATTTCATTTTCCTAATGAACTGTGTTGCATGAAAACTCAATGCTGAAATAAATCACTTTAGACAGCTGGGGCCTTGTGCCTCATCTGTGTTCATGGTCCATTCTCCATGTTTAGAAACAACATGTTCCTCTGACCCTTAATGATTTGATTTTATTATTAACCCCATTTTTATTATAACCTAAAATCTACTGCTATGCATTTTAAATCTATCATTAACATTTAGCTATTAGTAAATTATCTCAAATTGATCCAAAGATATGAGAATAGGAAAAAAAACCAACTGTGTGTTTATTCAGTCATTCCTGAAACTCCTTGGAAAATCAGACATATTTCCTGCTGAACCTGAACGGGGAAGCATGTAGCCCCAGGAGATGCTAACGGTTTTATTGGTTTTAAGATGTAGGAAAAGGAAATGACAAATAGATACAGAGAAACCAGCTATACCAGGTGGGCTAAATGCACCTAAAACCATGTCTGGAAAACCAAACAGGATAAATTAATTGGAAGGATAAAAATAGTTCAAAGAATCAACGGGGAGAACTGGAGAACCATGCTCAGGAAATAAGGAACCGAAGAGTTGAGTACGGTTGCAGAAAAAATCTGATCTTCAAATGTATCTGATACTTTTGTTTACCATCTCTTTCACAAGGCACAGCCACTATAGCTAGATGCAGGCAACCAAATGATAAAACTCTTTTTCCTTCAGGTCACTAGCCCAAGATATAAAATCCTAGTGAGAGCATCAGGGTGTTAATTACAGTACCCTGGCATCCAGGAGACGGTGAGAGAGTAGATTTTACCTCAAAGCATCTGTTATTGGGAGAAGCACTTCATCCACTGAGACTCACAGAATGAGGTTTCCTTAGAACTAGAAAGGCTCTTCATGTTTTGAGCAGCCGAAAGTGACAAATGACAAATGTACATCCTACAAGTTCCCATTCACATTGTTTGAAACTGAAGGCAATCATATACCACCCCAAAATAGGCCACTTTGACATAAGAGTTATTTTGAGCTGAAGCCAATTGAGAATCAACAAATGTAGGAAGAATTCTCTACCTCCCCTTTTCTTCCTAAAACAGGACATGAATTTCCCTTTGAGGAAGGTGCTCTCTCTCCCTGCTTCAACACCAGGGAGAGAAGAGGGATTCTTATCATCACAGACTGGAGTTGACACCAAGATGAGTTGCATAAACGAACCTTACTAAAATAGCTTTTATTTTCCATTATTTGCCCCATACAATCATACCTCATTTTATTGTGCTTTGCTTTATTATGCTTCATAGATGTTACACTTTCAACAAATTGAATTCAAGACCCTCCATCAGCATAAAGATGACAACTCATTTTATTGCTATATCTGCTTTATTGTGATGGTGTGGAATGGGATCAGCAATATCTTCGAGGTCTGCCTTTATATTTCCTAGTCACTTCCCCATAATTTGTCATCCCTTAAAGCCTAACCCTCTTTCCTTTGTTAAAAGGGTATATACATCCCTTAAGTCTAACTTATTCGTTGAGTTTCACTTATTTTCTCTAAACTCGTGTGCATGTAAATATTAATAAGAATTGTCTGCCTTTTTTATTAATCTATCTTTCTTTAGTTAAATTTGTAGGGCCCCAGGGACAGAACCTAAGAGTGTAGAGCAAAATTTTTTCCTCCTAACAAAACATAGGTAGAACCTCAGCTAAAGCTATTTCTTCTGTACAGTGTGATTACATGGCTTATTAAATCAATCTTTTGACTTAAGCAAGCTTGTTTCAAATTAATCTGTTGCTTTTGTCCTAAAGAGTTCATATTAGTACTCAGGGCTTCTATGTTATGGGGTCACTCTAGCTTAACTTTGAGGAGTGGGGCCTTATTTCTAATTTTCTAGTAAGGTTATCATTACTCAGCTATATGTTATTGTCCAGTCAAATTGGTTACTTGACTGGACTTCTGAATGTCATTATCTGAGTTTGCCATTAGCATGTTCTTTATTTGGGTGTGTGCTACCCAGGACCAACATTACAACTTCACATGGCACCATTCACATTGAGTATCTAGTTCAATCCATGGAGTATACAGCCTATGAGATTGGCTGAACATGGCAAGCCTGACCCCACCCCTTAATATTTGACCATTATCTGGAATATTTTCTTACCCTGGCTTTTTCATAAATTATTTTATGTAGCTTAGAAAAATCTACACAATTTAATTAAATTCAAACTAATTAAAAAAAAACTTGTGAATAATAGTGGACTCAAAATTTAAAGACAAAATGATTAGTTCATGAAATTGAGTCATCTTTTTGTTCTCAGCTTTCTAGCAGCCAATCTGCAAAAGGGAAGTGGACATTTACCCAGATAACATTGTCCATCCATTAAAAACAAAACAACTGCTTATAGGAAGCAAAACTATTCATGGATCAAAATAAGCCAGTCAGAGAAAGGCAAATACCATATGATCTCTTTTATATGTGGAATCTAATGAACAAAATAAACCGATGAACAAAATAGAACCAGAGGCATAGATGCATGGTACAGACTGACAGATATCAGAGGGGAGGTGGGTAGGGCACATGGGATGAAAGAATGTGAGGAGCATAGCCAAAGAACATATATTCATAGCCCATGGACACAGACAACAGTGTGGTGAGGGCCAGAGGGAAGGGAGGATGGGGTCTGTGTGGAGGCAGACCAATGAGGGAGGGGGGATGAGGGACATCTGTAATAATGACAACAGTAAACATAAAATATAATTAAAAAAATAGACATGGTCCCCCTAATGTTAGTTCAGATCCTGGGAGAAACAGATAATAAGACAGGATTAAAGGAAAATAGCTAGGAGGGAAAGTGGGGAGGGAGCTGAAAGAGGCTTGAGCTATCAGACTACAGTGAATTTGGACCCCTGTGCAGGAAAGATAAAATGAAAGAAGGTTGGGTAGGAAAAGTCTTAGACTGTGGTACAGTTTTAAGAAAGTTTCAGCAAGGTTGATGGGAAATCATTGAGGCAAAGTTGCTTATTGGGAAAGTCCTGTACCTTGCAGGAATACCCCTGCTATAATATCCCTGTTCCATGACATCAGAAGCTAGAAGTAAACTGTGGGAACTGCAGTGATGGATTCAGAACTCAACAGCTGGGGCCATTGATTGGCAATGTTTTCATGGCTGCCACACCCCTACCCTCATTTTAATGGGTATGCAAAGATGATGACTACTAAAAGTAAATGATTTACTTGAACCAAGTCTGAAGCTTTATGTACCTTAAACATTCATACTTTCCAATAATTTTAACCTTCATGACCAGTTGGGTTTGCCCTTACTCAAATTATATTGGCAATGAGTTTTATAAATCTTAAAATATGAGAATTCATGCCCCATGGAACTGGCATTTTAGTGAAGGTTATAGACATGTCAGCAATAAAGTGTAATGCAAGGTGAAAGGAAATGTGTATTTTAAAAAGGTATAAACAATGTATTATGGAGGGGCATGAAGGAAGCAGAGGGTTCACAAAGGGTTGGCATTTTGTAAGAGACTTTATAGATAAGCAGGGTTCCAATGCAGATTGGCTGAGAGTAACTCAATTGATTTGCATTTATTGTTTGAAGTAATGAGCACCAATGAGTTAATGTTGATCTTTAGTTCTCAAGTTTTGGTGCATATCAGAATCATCTAGAGGGCTTGTTCAAGCATAAATCACCCCTGTCCACAGACTTTGTGATTCAGTGGGTCTAGGAATTGAGCCTGAGAATTTATGTGTCTAACAAGTTCCCAAGTGCCACTGATAATGCCAGTCTGGGTAGCACACTTGGAGAACCAAGAAAGTAATCCAAAGATAGTGGTTCTTTTAGAATATGAGTTACACAAATAATTGCTCTTATTCTTCTCTATCCTTAATTAACTTGGAACATGTCATCATGGGATCATTATTACGAGTATAGGAGTTTAGCCCTGGCCGGTTTGGCTCAGCGGTTAGAGCGTCGGCCTGCAGTCCAGAGAGACCTGGGTTCGGTTCCCGCTAAGGGCACGTATCTTGGTTGCAGTTTGTCTCTGGCCCTGGTTGGGTCGTGTGGGAGGCAGCCACTCGATGTGTACCTTTCACCTCGATGTTTCACTCTCTCTCTCTCTTCCTGTCTTTCCCTCCCATTCTATCTGAACAAAAAATGGAAAAATGTCCTCGAGTGAGGATTAAAAAAAAAAGAGTGTGGGAGCTTAAGCATTGAGCAAGCCTGGGTTCAATATTGGAATTCTTGGGCTTAGTTTTTTAGCTTATTTATTTTATGAGTGTTTTGTTTTATTTATTTTATTTTATTTATCACCTTCCACACCATTGGCAATCACTCATCAATTTTTGTCTCTATAGTTTTACATTTTCCAGAATGTTATATAAATGGGTATTTATATTTATAAAGTGTAGATTTTGAGATCTTCTTTAACTTATCAACATGCAGTTGACATTTCTCCATGTAATATCAGTGAATATATAAATATCAGTATTTCATTCATTTGCATTGCTGAGTACAGGAATATAATAATTTCATTTAGGTAAATATCTAAGAGTAGAGTTTCTGGGTCATGTGACAAGTATATATTTAACTTTATAAGGAACTATCAAACTGTTTTCCAGAGTGGCTGTACCATTTTGCATTTCCACAGCAATGCATGAGAATTCTAGTTACTCCACATGTTTGTCAACATTTAATATTGTCAATTTTTAAATTTTAGCCATTCTGATAAGTATATATTGGTGTTTTATTGTCATTTTTATTTAAATTTCCTTAATGATTAATGATGTTGATATCTATTCATATACCTATTTGCAATCTATGTACCTTCTTTAGTGAAATTTTGCTTTAGTGTTTCTAGTATAGATAATTTAAAATAGTCTACTCTCAGGTAATACTATATCACTTCAACTATAGTAGAAGAACCTTAAAATAGTACAATTTATTTCCCTTCTCTTGGCCTTTGTGTTATTTCTGTCATACAGTTAATTTTTACATATTATAAATAATATATTTTTATTATTTTTACTTAAATATTCCATTATCTTTTACTGTAATTTAGAACATAAGAAACCAGCATTTTATATTTACTCACATATTTCCTATTTCTGTTTTTATTCATTCCTTTATATAGATAAAGATTTCTATGTGGTAGCATTTCCTTCTACTTGAAGGACTTCCTTTAAAGCTGTATGCTTGCTGGTGACAATTGTTTTACTTTTTGCATGTTTGCATAAGCATTTCACTTTTATTATTGAAATATATTTTTACTGGTTGTATCATTCAAGGTTGATTGGTATTTTCTTTCAGTATTTTAAAGACATTGTTCCACTGTCTTCTGATTTGTACTGTTGCCAACAAAAAGTCTCCTGCATTTCTTGTATTTTTTTTTTCTCTCTGCAAAACGTATTTCCCTCTAGCACTGGTTTTAAGTAATTTGATTATGATGGATCTTGGTAAAGTTTTCTAATTTTTATTCCCTTAGAGTTTGATCCTTTTAAATGTGCCTTTGGTCTAGGTCTGAAAAATCCACCAGATACCTCACATACTATGTTTTCTACTCGGGCTGAGGAGAATGCCAATTATTCCTGTTCCATTTGAGCCTTGGAGATTTTTTCTGCCTGCTTCTTTCAAGTTATTCTTTCCTTGGCTTCATGTAACTTTATCATGTGCATATTCAGATAAATATTCAGATGAAGACTCAGGGGATGGGGGGGCTTCTTCAGATCTTCAGAGCTTTCTTTGACTACAACTCTCTCTCTTCTCCTTTACTCTGTCCTGTGAAGTCCAGATAACTTGATCTTCCCAAATTCCTACGTCCATCTCTTCAACTCAGAGACACTACAGGGCTCACACTGGCTTTCACCACCTTGTGCATGGTCTGGAAACTCTCTCCAGGTATTATGCTGAGTGATCATAGAACTCACTTCATTTTTTCCCCTCTTTCAGAGATCAGTGTCCTCCACTGCTTGTTGCCCAACATTTGAAACTGTTTTTTTCTAATTTGTTGTTTAAGGCAAAAAGATAAGTGTGACTGCTTTTCTCTCTCCTGACTGGAAGCTTACTTGTTTTGTTTTATTTTACTTCATTATTTTTTATAACACTTGCAATAATATCTACTTTACCAGGATGTTATAAGGATTGTATAAAATAATGTATGTAAACTATTTGGCATAGTAAAAGTAAACTTAATTACTTCATCTGTATTTTGTTAATCTTAATTAAATCATATTCTTACTAATTAATAAGGAATTGATATTAATTCCAAGTTACCATTTTAAAAACATCAATAAGTTATTCAACATTTGGAATATGTAAATCTTAGGAATTGAAATATAATTTTAAAATACATTAGACTAAAAACTTTGTAAATTAATTTATAAATAATGATATTCCCATATTGTGTGCTTGCCTCTAAGCAAGATATTATTACATAAACATATCTTATAATAAATTTATTTTTTAATATTAAAGGAATCTGATTTTTATAAAATTCAGTAAATATTTCCTTAGTCATGTAATTTTTGTACCATTTCTGTAAGGTTATATAAATTTCTACCATCTAGATTTTATATTTATGTGTGTATTTGTGTATATATGGACACATAATCATTATTAATGTTCTAATTGTCTCTTAGTTCAATAACTTTACATGAAGGAGGAATAACATGCTTTAAGATTTTTACAATAAGTTAAAATAAAGACAAGATAGGGACACTCTATAGAATATCTCTCTGGTTAATATTTTCCTTTGTTTTGAATGCATAGACTTCATGCAATGTGTGTTTCTCACAACTATTTATTTCAGCCAACATTCATACGGTAAAATTTATATTTATTCCCCCCCCCCCCAAATCGGTATACCCTTTTAAATTTTAACAAAAATATATGCAGGATAAATTTTGCATTATTTTCCATATACAATTGGTACGCCATCAGAATCGCATAGTCATTTTAAATAGAACATATGCTTTCAAAAGATAATGTACAAAGTGAATGTTGTAGGTGATAAGAGAAGCACCACAGTATTACTATAACTATGCCAATGTTTATTAACTCTAACATATAATTGTTTTTATCTATTATTTTAATCCAAAAGTGATATCTTAACCATTTCCCTCTTAATTTGATAGTTTGCTGTATATATGTAGATGCATTTCCTGTGCTTCTGTTACACTTTAATAACTTGGTTTAGGTTTTGGGGTGATGAGAACTATTCCCATTTCAAACAATGGAAAATCAGTTCTTAGTTAGCATTTCTGCTTAGAACTTCTCATTTCAGGAACAAATTACTGGTGTTAAGTGGGAGATATCTGCATTACTTAGAAGAAAGGGCTATAAGGAGTCAGAGCCTTGTTAAGGCAAGAAATCTGGACATTACTAACAGTTACGCTGCTGCTAACTCATATTATGAATTTTGTAGGGAATTGTACTTTTCCTTTTTTTCCATAAAATTATTTTAAAGGTTCTGTTTGTGTGTTTGTTTTTAAAAGAGCTATTCTTATTTTTGTACTCCCTTTTGTTTTAAGAAAAAGATAATCTGAGATGATGTTGGAAAGACCAAAAACCAAGAGAAATTGATAAAAGAATCCAAGTAACTTTTGATAAATTCCATCGGTTTTATAAAAATATATATAATAGCAATGCTTACATATACATGTGATATCGTTAAAATATTGAAGCTATTGAAATGATTAATAAATTGAAAAGAGTAAAAAATTATGTCCTATTTTTTTTTTTTTGGAAGCAATAGAACGACAGTAAACTATTTCTTGTGTCTACATTACTTTCCATGAGGTTATCCTCTGCTTTCCCTATTAAATTGTGAGCACACATTGAGTTACTGGTGTTTAACTTGTGTCTCATGCAACACTTAATATATGAAGTATTCAATATTTTTTTATTTGACTGAATGATTGATTTGGCTGTGAATGAACTGATTAGGATATCTCTAGTTCCTCAATGACCAACTGTCTGATTTAGTGTTCCAAAAATTCTACTTTCTCTGAAGGATTATATTCTCCTGAGTTTGTATTTAACTCCATAAAATCATCTCAAGTCACATTCTTAAGTCTTTGCACTTAATCTTGTCTCTGCCCAGAGCAGTCATACAACTTCTGTCCATCTGCTTAGCTCCTTCACTACTTTTCTACCTGATCAACATATTCTCCTCTGAGAAGCCTTCACTGGCCACTATATCTAAATTATCACTTATCACATGCTATCCCAAGACTGATTTTCTTTGAGATCTACTCGAGAATATGAAATATTCTTGTGTATATGTGTGTACAGTGTATAAGACATATTTATAAAACATACACACACATTTAATTTGGTGTTTGTTTCTCCTAATAGAATGTAAGCTCCTTGACAGTAGCAACAGTTTTTGATGACCACTTTATCCCCTGGGTACAGAAGAGTGAAAGACACAGAGGAGATATTCAATTAATATTTGTCAAGTGAATGAATAGATGTAGTAAGAGGTGGATGATACACTTCATTACCAAGAGCTTCATCATTGAGACTTTTAGTAATATGAGACACATCTGTTTTTAGTGATAAGGTAAGCTAACTCCTCTGAAAAACTGCCTGTTACAAATCACCTAGTGTGCTGGATAAATATGACCAACAGGCATTTAATTACATAGCTGAGTTCTCAGGAGCTAAGGGAAATTCCCAGGAGCCACACAAAAATGAAAAGGAAGCTTGGAATCAAGTGACACAATAGAACTGAAATGACACTATTTTGGGAATTCTTTGCCTTTTTCAGCATCCAAGACACTTGAACCTCCACAGCTGGAGAAGGAGGAGATAAATCCTTGGCTCCTAGCAAGGAGTGGAACAGGGAACAGGCCAAGGTGGAACAAGAAAAACCCCAGACCAAGCCAAGGTCTACACCTTCAGTGAAAGGATGAATTAAACAAAAATTAACTTTCTATCAAAGGCCAATGAGAAATAAAATTATGTATCCAGGCTTGAGTTCTGGGGAGAAATTTATTTTTTTTCACAGCTTTTTTTTTTTTTCATTTTTTATTAATTTATTTTTGTTACAGATGTTTCTCCTTTTTTCCCCATTGACACCCTCCTCCCCATCCCCCCACCCCGTCCCCAGCTTTGTTGTCCATGTCCATCAGTTATGCGTACATGTGCATAAGTTCTGTGGTTTATCTCTTCCCTCCCCCCCACCCCCTCTTCTGAGGGGTGTCAGTCTATACCCTACTTCCACATCTCTGGGTCTACCCTGTTCCTCAGACTGTTATGTTCATTATATTCCACAAATAAGTGAGATCATGTGATATTTGTCTTTCTCTGCTTGGCTTGTTTCGCTTAGGATAATACTCTCGAGGTCCCTCCACGTCGTCTCAAAGGATAAGAGATCTTTCTTTCTTACAGCTGCATAGTACTCCATTGTGTATATGTACCACAGCTTTTTTATCCATTCATCCACTGATGGACACTTGGGCTGTTTCCAGATCTTAGCTATTGTAAATAGTGCTGCTATGAACATGGGGGTACATATATTCTTTCTGGTTGGTGTTTCAGGCTTCTTAGGGTATATTCCTAGAAGTGGGATCACTGGGTCAAATGGCAATTCAATTTTTAATTTTTTGAGGTAACACCATAGTGTTTTCCACAGTGGTGGGGAGAAAATTTTTAAATGTTCCACTGAGATTTCACAATTTCATTACTCCCCTCACTTGTGATATGAGTTCCTGTATTTGCTACCCACATAGTCCGTAAAACTCAATACCATAAAATTAACTTAGAGACATTCTGAGTTGGAAGTAACTTGGGCCACCTCACAAAGGTAAATGTATTGTCTTTCTGGAAGTAGGTAATCTCAAAAAATGAATCACAAGTTGTCCTCATAGAAAAATTCCCTGAATTGAAGCTCAGAATTCAAAATTACACAGCAGAAAAAGGAACAAGTTACCACAAGCAAAAGTGAGGAGGGAAGAAAATGATACATTCTGATGATCAAGAAATTGAGATATTAAAATTAGTGGGTAAAGATGATAAAATAAGTATGTATAAAATAAAGAAATAAAAATCACAGAACTTTGGGAAGATCATCACATTTGAGAATCACAACATAAAAATGTACATAACAATATTCTATATTGTTTAAGGATATACAAATATGGGAATAAGAAAATGAAAAACATTATAAACACTACATTCAGGATAATGATACTTCTGTGAAGGAAGTGGAGGCAGGGAAAAGAGAGAGTAATGTAATCTCAGATAATATCTCGATAGAGGCATAATTTGTGTTTTAGGAGAACTGATTTCAAAGGCCTATAGTAATATTTCCCAGGGGATCAGGTATAATTTAAAAAATGTATAATGATATACTTTTTGGAGTTGTATTCCTATTTTAGGAAACTTAGATCACGGACAAACTTTACTAAAAGAGGAATTTAGAATTGTTCAATGACTGCAGTTATATTACAGTTTTACACTCTTTCTCAGTTCATTGGACACAATATTGATATTATGGGTCTCGGCTATTCAAAGCAGTTACTGTATCCTTTTGCACACCCCCAATCATCATGCTCACATTAATTTTAAGACCGTAAATGATATACAAGTAGAAAAAGATGGACAAAACACAATCGAGTGGCATAATAATGATCTTAAGTAAGATTTATGTAAGCTGGAATTGGTCAGAACCTGCAAATAAAAACTGTTTTTTAGAGCTACTTTGATATTTCATACATATTTGACTTAAAGATAGAATGGAAATAAGACTTATTTTGTGGCAGATTGGTTAGTAAATCAGGTCATATTGGAGCAAAGGCTCTCAAACATAGCTGCACATTAGCATCATTTGGGAAAGTTTAAAACATACAGATGCCTGGGCTCCACCTCAGAGAATCTGAATTGATAGGTTTGGTGGTAGAGCCTGGGCAATGGTATTTGTTAAACATTTCCCATATGATTCTAATTTACAACCAACAGTTGAGAATCACTTTCCTTGAGCAAAATGGCCTGGTCATGGCATGTGTGTCTCCATGAAACTCTGAGAATGAGGTTGCAGTTTCAGGATCTATATAGCACTCAGAGTGGACATTGTCAACTGCTCTGATTAGCCTGGAAATAGTTTGAAATCCATTTGTTATCCCTGCCCAAGAACTTTCAGATGGAAGTAAAAGAATTGGAATGTATTCAGAACTCATGCATTCACATAAGAGTTTAAGTAACATTCTCGAATTCAATATAGTTTTTTAAATACTCTCTTAAAAAGATAATCTTATGCTATGGAAGATAAAATCTTAGGATGAAAATAAGCCTGGAGAACTGAAATTAAAAAGAGAATATGAAACCAACGATAGTGTGCTCTATGTATGGGTGTGTATCTTTACCTTTCCTAAATTAAATAATAAAAACAACATAGTAATAAATTTAATCTCAGTGATGTTTACTAAAATCCAAATGAATAGCTACACTGTAAATTTACTTTGTCAGTTTAAAATGATCTATCTCTTCAGAGCAGGGTCGGGGGTAATAATGGAGGTGAAGAGAGATAGCGATAGGAAAATTAAGGGAGAAGTGTTTTGCCTTTGGGAAAAAATCCTCAGTTCTGAATAAGACTTTTATCACTATTTTTATCTTTATAGAAATTAAAATCTAATACCAAATTCTATACAATTTTGTCCCAGTGCATATTCATTTGCTCAGTTAACAACTTTTACTTAAATGAAACAAAAGTGCCTAATGAATGCAATTATATTGGACTACATAGCAAAAGTGTGCAAATATATTTTAATTTAAGTTTACTGGCTTCTAAATATGAAAACTCTGTAACTGACAAAACACGAACCTATGTTTATACTTTTTCCAAAAAAAAAAAGAGAAGTGAATATCGTGGCATATTATCTGGATCTATGCTGTCCAGTATGGTAGCCATTAGCTTATGTAAACATATGGGTGTTTACATTTACCTTAATTAAAATTAAATAAAATTTAAAAATCAGCTTATAATAAGTGCTAGCCTCATGTGGCTCATGGCTACTGTCTTGGACAGCTCAGATATAGATCATTTGCATCATCACAGAAAGTTCTAGTGGACAGTACTAACTAATTCAGACCCTTTTGATGCCAGCATTTAACACATTATTCATTATGTTATTTTAAGACAAAATACGTCAATTTATTTTTTTCTGTTATTGATAATTGCTTGTTTTCTTCTTCATTGGTATGTATAGAATCACCATAAGTATTTTCTTGATTTAAAATGTAAATATTAGGGCCCTGGCTGGTTTGACTCAGTGGTTAGAGTGTCGGCCTGCGTACCAGAGAGACCCGGGTTCAGTTCCTGCTAAGGGCATGTACTTCGGTTGCAGTTTGTCCCCGGCCCCCGTTGGGTTTGTGTGGGTGGCAACCACTTGCTGTGTCTCTCTCACATCAATGTTTCTCTCTCTCTCTTCCTGCCTCTCTCCCTCCCGCTCTATCTGAAGATAAATGCAAAAATATCCTCGGGTAAGGATAAAAAAAAGTTATTTAAAATGTGAATATTAGGATTAATACTACACATTTTAATGTCAGATAATTTTACTTAAAAAAATCCTACAAGTATGGCATTCCAAGAACCTAACTTTGACATAATAGTATTAGGTACTTTAAACAAAATTAAAAATGGCTGCCAGCTCCTATTTTTTTCTTTTCTCCCATTTCCAAGCCTCTTCATAATCCTTATCAAATGCTTTGCTCTTTAATTTCTAATATATATATATATATATATTTTATCCTCACCCGAGGACATTTTTTGCATTTATCTTCAGATAGAGCAGGGAGGGGAGAGGGAGGAAGAGAGAGACAGAAACATCGATGTGAGAGTGACACATCGAGGAGTTGCCACCCACACGACCCCAACCGGGGCCGGGGACAAAACTATAACCGAGGCACACGCCCCTAGTGGGAACCAAACCCAGGACTCTCTGGCTCGCAGGCCGATGCTCTAACCGTTGAGCCAAACCGGCCAGGGCTAATTTCTAACATTTTTAATAGTTAGAAGAAGTTTCTATAAAATGTCCTGTCCTAATACTAGTTTCTGAGAGTGAATTCCCAAATTAAATTCCTGTCCATAATAAAAATAATAACTCTATGTATTGAGTGATTATGTGACAGATATAGTCATTGAATATATATTATACAATTTAATCTTTATAACAATATTATTATTTTCCTTTAAATATGAGGAAAAAATAGACTCAGAGAAGCTAAATAACTCACATGCAATCACCTGCCGGCTCTTTCTAACTACGAATCATTTGAGTCTAACCATTATGACATATAAACACTTTTAAGATTGCTTTGAAATCTAGCTATAAAATGTAAGCATCAACTCACTGATTCAGTAATTGAAGTAGCTGATTACTACAATTCTTTCCATTCATTCCTTCAATCATGTGTATGGAGTGCCTACTATATGCCAGGTACTGACTGAGCTCTGGGTGTTCCATTGTGAACAAAACAGATGAAGTACCTGATCTGGTGGACCTGCAGAAACTGAAGTTTCAAGGAAAAGAAACTTGATTAGATGTGTTCAGTCATGTGCATAAGAATCAAAATGAGAAACAGGTATCAGCTTCTGAGATCTGCCAATTAGTTGCTAGGCCATTTTGTCAATTCCAACAACTTGAGAGCATCCATTATTCCACCACTCAGTCAAGCATCAGCAGGGATGAGGATAGAATATGTAGTTATATAGAATGATGAGGACCTGGCATACTGTTATTATTTCAGAGCAAAGTGACTCAAAAAATAGCATTGAAACCTTGAGTGAAAGAAACAAAATCAAGGACAAAAAAAAACCAAAACTCATCCAATTTAAAAGTTAAAAGAAAACATAAGGATCAAATATTTTCAAATCGTTTGCAACTTTTTTAGTACTTGAGATAGTTTTATTCATCTAAATTGATCAAATTGCTCTGAAGTGATAATAATAAAAGTGATTTTATACATATTTCTAATGTCAGAAAAACAGACATACAATTAAGCTGACATGAAGGCCAAGTAGTATATATTTAATTTAAGATGTGAAATTTTTCTAGGTGACCATAATCTGAAGAATTCAAAACAGATAGGCATTAATTTAAGATTATTTGGGAGAAAGGCTAAATTTTTACAGTTATAATTTGTTGCAATTATGCATTTCTTAGGTTTTAAAAAATTTTTTTCCCCTTATTGATTTTTAGAGAGAGAGGAAGGGAGAGGGAGAGAAAGATAGAAACATCGATGAGAGAGAACATCGATTGGCCGCCTCCTGCATGCCCCCCGCTAGGGATTTGGCCCACAACCTGGGCATGTGCCCTAACTGGGAATCAAACCGACAACCTCTTGGTGCATGGGTCAATGCTCAACCACTGAGTCACACCTGCCGGGCACATTTCTCAAGTTTTAAGAACAACAACAAAAACACATTCATATAATAGTTGCCAGAATAACTGAATCCTTTGTCTATATTAATATGGCAATTCCTGTTGGCTCATTTTGTTATAAAATATTTTGTAAGTCATGAAAGCAAATCCAGGAAGAAGACAAGAAAATAATACCAGCAAAATGCATCACCTTGATTCATATATTTATAAACTCTCTTCCTCGGGGAAATGCATTGCTGTAATAAAATACTTGTAAAGATGTTAAGTCTGCAGTAGGAATAATTCAAGAATATAGTTATATACTTAGGTGGAAAGACTGTGACATATACTGTAATCTTATATTTTTCTCATCAAATCAACATCTAAATATTTATGAATAAGGATTTATGCAGCCTCTGCTAGGAAATGTGCACTCTCATGCATTTTTATTCCTTAAAATTTGAAGAAAAATATGGAAAAAAAATCTTAGGTAACATTTGTGCACAGTGAGAACAATTCATTGACACATTAGTCTATGAAATAAAGTAATCATACATTATTCAAATAATTTGGCCACATTCTATGAGACTTATGTGTCCTCCAGGTTTAGATATAAATAGCATGATTTATTTTTTCAAGTAGTCTGGAAATAAAGTTTAAAAGAGTCACTTTATTTTAGTAGCTGGAAAGCAGTAATTTTCAGATATTCATTTGTCCCTAGCAAAAGGTACTGATTACATATTTTGACCCAATCACAGTGTCACATAATGAAATGAGCACAAAAATGCTGAGGCTTTGTCCCTATCTTTTTGAACAAAATAGATATAGGCAAAACAAAACAGAACCCTGAAAAATGCTACAGGAAGAAATTATCTAAATTATATTTATTTACAAAAGAACTCTAACTAGAATTAACAAACATAAGTAATCCCAGCATTTTATAAAAATAATCTCAATAAATTTTTTCTTAGTGAAGAAAGCTTTTTTGTTTGTTTGTTTAAACATTCAATTAATATTCTGGCCAAGTTAATTAATAGCTGAGTTTTTAAGGAAACATTCATAATACAAAAGTATACTGTGTTTAAATTCATCAGGTTCTTCAAGAATAACAATTCCCTAACCTTCACCCTGGACAAAACCAGCTTTCATATACTCATATTCACCATTGATTTTCTTTTTTTTTGTATTTTATTTTTATTGTTGACATTATTATGCTTCCACTAGAAACATTCTTCTCTGAAGTAGCCAGAAATGGATGACTGGTCAGTTAATCAAAAAAGTACAATACATAGGAAATAACAACAATAACTACATATGTACATGTATATATATGTTAATATATGTATGCATACTTTAAAATACTCATTTAACTTAAATATCAATATATTTTAATTTACAGATCATTTTAACATAGAATTAATGTACTTGCATTTACCACTTTTTTTTTAATGCAGCGTCAAGACTTTTTCTTTCAGTTTTATTTTGCAAATTAAGGTTCCACAGTCATATGCATCATCTACACATTCTAGTTTTAGTGTTTTATTATTATTTATTATTATTATTATTATTATCCATAAGGTGGAAACTCAAAGGCACTTAGGAAGCACTTTTTGTAAAAAAAAATCTAGGATATGATTTTCCCCATTTTTACAAGTATCTCTTCCACATATTTTAGCAGCTCATATTGGCACAACAAATTTGGGGGGATAAAGCATAAGTGACTCTTTGATAAGCAAATAACTCAATTGATGGGGACAGACATTCAAGGATGCAGTTGAGAATAGCCTCCTAGCCATGAGCACTCAGGGTGTGGAGAGCATCTGTCAGTATGCTTTATGGAAGTAGTGAGGACAATTGCTCAATCCGGTGCTTAAGAGATTGTCTGTTGTAAAGTACACCAAGCATTCAGGTAAGCATTTTTTTTGAAAGCAGAACTACAACATCTTAAATGTTTAATCCTTTCTTTACAGGTTAGCTAGACCACTTTTGATTAAGAAAACTGTGGAAAGTTAGTAACTGCCACAAGCGCCTGGTGGCACGTGTCAATTTTCCTGAGTCCTGCTTTGTTGGGTGTCTGAATGTACTGCTTGGGAGAATCTTTGCTCACACTTGGTGGAATCAATATTGGCAGATGTTAGTCCACAGGTAGCTTTTCCCCATATTTCTTTGTAAACTCTTCACCATTCTTACAGAATTTTTTACAGTTCTTAAAGTGTTGTTCAGCCAGCTCAGCCTGAAGGAGTTGGGGGGTCGTTCACCAGTGCAATGAGGGACTGGATTACTTGGTCGGTTTTGGTTGCTGGCTTCCAGTTTTTAGCACTAATTACTGGCAGACAGACCTTCCCCTTTTCATTGTTGTCGAGGTGATAGATCTTTGTTTTCAATGTGATCTTCAGTAGTTTGAATGGGTACTCTGGCTGGAAAATTGATTTTGATTCTGAAGGCTCCCTTATCATATGAAAGATTGTCATGAACAATCTTGCCAAGTCAATAAGTTAGCTTCATCACCTGGATTATGGAATTTTTCACTCTGCATTTGTGGATTTCTTCAAGCTCCTTCATCAGCCTCCTGTAAGCATTTAAAAAAACATTAGTACATTTAATCCTCATGACAAGAGGACTCTGTGAGACAGACATTATTATCTCATTTTTACAAATGAAGAAACTGAATCTCAGGGAGGTTAAATGCTTTCCCCAAAGCTTCCCAGTTAATAAATACCAAAACTAAAACTGGAACTTTGGTTCTAAATAGTACTGTCTCCAATATAGCTTTGATCATATTATATAATGATTAATAGTTATTTCTTGCTGTCTAGCTGGATAGGAATTCTGTAAGAGCAAGACCCAATCTTTTTCATTACAGTGTCCCCTGTGTGTAATACCATGCCTGCCACACAACAGATGCATGGGTTCTTCGGAGAGACATTAACTTATTCAGACAATAACTTGTTAGGTTGATCCTTGGGTTAATTGAGTGAGTTTTTACCAAAATAGTCATTGTTGCTTGTTTTTTTTTTTTTTTTAATCTTAACAGATTTTAAGTGTACAATACATTATTGTTAACTATAGGAGCCAAGATAAATAAACCATATACAGAAAGACAGGGTCTGCATGATTCCACTTATATGAGGTACTGTATCCAAAACAGTGAAGTTAATAAAATCAAAGACTGAAATTGTGGTTACCAAGGACTGTGGAGAGGGAGAAATGGGGAGTTACTGATCAACAGGCATAAAGTTTCACTTCTGTCTCTCGTTTTTTAAATTTGTTTCATTGGGAAATGTTACTTCTTAACATTACTACAACTATCTAAACTTTTTCCATTTTTAATTAATATTTATGAGCTTCATTTAGTTTTTATTTGAATAACATTTATTAAAAACCCTAAATCAATAGCTCCTTGCATGTAAAATAATCTTTCAGAAAATAAATTTGGTTTATATAATAAAAATGAAAAAGTATATAATATCATCTAGAATAATGCTATTATCTAATATAATTTGCTAATTTACTTTTTTTTCATGGAAGTTCAAGTTTTCAGATGAAGATGGTGATTAGCAGTTATAAAAGTTTAGTCAATGTAAATTGTACTACAATAGCGCATTTTTTTAAAGATCTCTCTAGTAGATAGGGCCTACTAATGTGGAGAATTAAAAATGGAGATATCACTAATTACTATTCTATTGAGGATGATCCAAAGCAAATTTGAACATGTAAAATTCCTAGGGCTTTCTTTTTTGCTTTTAATAAATAAAATATTTTATATGAATAAGGGTTAGCTACTTTCCTTAAACATTGTAACCAGGTTATTTTGAAATCAAGTCTCAGAACAAGCTCTGTCAAATAGAAACATTTATTAGCAAAGAGGCAAAAATGGTTCATGCAGCCTATTCTGTAAGCTCGATGAAGTCTTAGCTGTCTGTCATTTTAGGAGCTTTGACCACCCCCCAACAAGAAATATTGACTCAACACTGGACAACATCCCAGAAGTAGGACTCGGTTACTCTTATGGTCAGCATTAGGCAACCAGTATCTTTCTAAACCCAAAGCAGGATATAGAATAACTTATAGACCAAGTCGTTGGCACCATTCCTAAAGATAGATACTACAGCCCTTCTTGGATTTTTATGTCATTTATTCATGGATGGGAATGTATTTATACTATTTTAGCCAATTCATGTAAGTTGAAAGCTTTTTGTTTCACTAATTACCATCCATTTCTAACAGGTGCCATGCTAATTAATAGCTAGCCACTAATTTAATCAATGAAAACCCATTTCTGACATGAAATATGGTGATTAGCAAAACATCTGGATCTGATCAAAGACAAAGATAGCTAATGTGTTTGTAATCACTGCTTCTGGAGGGGAGCCTGTCCTCTCTGACAAAGTAATATCTGACTGTCCCTAGCATGAGGATTCCTGGTTAGAATGCATAAACTGTCTATGCTAAATTATTTTTAAGCAAATTACAATCACCATTAAATTTTTTACTATGATTAGAAATTCAGTTCTTAAGAAATGGAAAATAAGAAGGGGATAAATGCAGAGAAATTAAGCTCATTTATATTAACTGTTTTTCTTTTTATATAGTTGTATTTTCTTATATAGACCTAATACAGTAATCCATCATTGACTTAACAATTATGTTCCTCTGTCTGAATCTAGCTGTGTGATATTAGATAGGATGCTCTGAACAGAGTGGTGAAGGAAGAGGTAGCTGCCATCTAGAGAGTCTGAAGTCAAATTCTAGAAATTAATGGGCAGTATATGTCTCTGTCCATTAATTCAAACCACTACACTTTTAATATTTGTTCAGTTTTTACTTGGGGGACAAGTTGATTTTTGTGTGCAAGGGTCAAAAGAAGGACAAATCTGCTTGTCAAGATTCTCTGCCTTTAAATGACTAGCCCACTCACTGATATTATTCTGATCATCGTTCATTGGTTCAACCCTCTTAGTAAAAAATATAGTGATCCTCTATTGTTACTTTTAGAAGTCCCTTGTACGATGTGGAGGAAAAGGTGAAATAAAGAGCACTATGCCATTATCTCACTTATATGTGGAATCAAAACAAAACAAAACAAAAGTTGAATTCATAGTAGAATGATGGTTACCAGAGTCTGAAGAGTTAAGGAAAAGGGAGTATATTGATCAAAGGGTACAAACTTTCAGTTATAAGTTAATTAAGTTCTGAAGACCTAATGTTCAGCATGGTGACCACAGTTAATAATAACTATACAAGGTTGAGCAAACGTAGGTTAAAGTACCAACCATCATTACTTAAAAGATAAATCATAAATAAAGATACAAAATAATAAGAAGACAAATAATACAAATAAATAATACAAGAATAAATCCTGTGTTTCACATCCTCACAATTGTAAACATACTTTTGCCCACCCCTGTATATCGTCTACTTGAAATGTGCTAAGAGCCCTGGCCGATTTCGCTCAGTGGTTAGAGTGTCAGCCTGCAGACGAAAGAGTCACAGGTTTGATTTCTGGTCAAGTGCTAACTATCTCAATTGCAGGGTTGATCCCCAGCCCCCTGGTCAGGGTCATGTGGGAGGCAACCAATTGATGTGTCTCTCTCACATCGATGCTTTCTCTCTCTCTCTCTCTCTCTCTCTCTCTCTCTCTCTCTCTCTCTCTCTTTCTCCCTTCCTCTCTCCCACTCTATCTAAAAATCAATGGAAAATAATCTTTGGGTGAAGATTAAAAAACAGAAAGAAAAATGAAATGTGCTAAGAGACTAGATCTTAAGTGTTCTCACTATAGAAAAAATGGTAAGTAGATGAGGTGATAGATATGTTAATTAGCTTAATTGTGTAATCATTTTACAATGTGTACATATATCAAAACATCACATTGTACACTTTAAATATATACAATTTTTATTTGTTAATCATTCCTCAATAAACCTGGAAAAATATGAGGATGTTAAATGAAGGATGATGAAAGAAAAAAAGAAGACTGCCCTTAGGGCAGTCTCCCCCTAAGTGGCTTCCCAAAATAAAATATACCTGGTAATTGTATTCAGTATACTTCCAAAGAGAAGTTCTAGGAATACATTTTCTCCAATTCTTTACATTTTCATTGACATTTTTGGTCTCCTTTGTTTGTTTTTTTTTAATTTTGTTTTCAATTACAGTTTACATTCAATATTATTTTGTATTAGTTTTAGCTGTACAGAATATTTTATTATTATTTATTTTTTATTCCTCACCAGAGGTTATTTTTCTTTTTATCATCAGATAGAGTGGGAGGGAGAGAGAGAGAGGGGGAGAGAGAGAGAGAGAGAGAGAGAGAGAGTAGTGGTTAGACAATCATATACTTTAAAATGTGTCCCCCTTGATATTTTTCGTACCCAACAGGCACCATACTTAGTTATCACAATATTATTGACTATATTTCCTATGCTGTACTTTACATCACCATGACTATTTTTAAACTACCAATCTGTACTTCTCAATCCCTTCACCTTTTTCACCCAGTCCCCCAATACCCTTCCTCTCTGGCAACCATCAGTCTGTTCTCTGTATCTATGAGTCTGTTTCTATTTTATTTGTTCATTTATATTGTTCTTTAGATTCCACATGTAAGTGAAATCATATGGTATTTATCTTTTTCTGACTGACTTATTTCACTTAGCAGAATACTCTCTAGTTCTATCCTTGCTGTCACAAATGGTAAGATTTCATTCTTTTTTATGGCCTTGTAATATTCCATTGTATATATGTAGCACAGCTTTGTAAACATTTGCCTATTAATAAAAAACAAATAACTTCTTTTTCTATGCATATAGTAATCACCTAGCTATATTATTAAAAAACTATTTTCTATAGCTGAAATATTTTCTCAATTAAATCAACGTAACTAAATGTTAGCAGAATGTTGGTTATTTCACATAGTCATAAAGTAGTTCTCTATATACATTGAGCACATTGTGACAATTTAAAGGTTATCTCTTTTTAAAATATTTTTATTGATTTTTAGAGAGAGGAAGGGAGGGAGAGAGAGAGAGAGAAACATTGATGTGAGAGCGAAACATCAATTGGCTGCCTCCTGCATGCCCCCTACCAGGGATCAATCCCACAACTTGAGCATGTGCCCCCACCAGGAACAGCAACCTTTCGGTGCATGAGATGAAGCCCAACCAACTGAGCCACACTGGCCAGGGCTTAAAGGTTATCTTTTCATAGAAATAAGGCAATGCTAGAACACCCAAAGAAAATGACCACAGATGTTTTTGTCAGACATTGGGCACAATAATAAAAATATTATATGTCTTATTGCAGCTCTTTTAACTGTCACACTGATTGAAAACTAAATTAAAATTATTAAATTGTACTACAAAATCCCTAATCAAGATGTAATATGAGTCAATAAATTTATATTAAGATGTATCTAGTTTATTTATTTTTACTATTATTTTTCTTTTTCTTTACTATTAGTTATTCTTTTGTGTGCAAAAATAAATTATACAGAAATGTGAGGTTTATTCTTTTTTCTTAATTTATATAATTAAGATAAAATTAATGTGACTTTAAAATCAAGCATTAATTAATGCTGAATATGAGAAATTATTTTCCCTCTCTCCTACATCCTCCTTCTGTCAATTCTATACCTCCACTTCTGAAACTCTAGAATTCATCTACTTGAAACACTCAACCAACTCTTGCATCCTTGATTTTTAAATAACCAAGGAAAATAAATAAAGAGTCATGGAAAAATAAAAAGTGAGAAACTAATACAAATTCCACTCTTTATGTACTGCTCACTCCAAAATGCTGTCACTATAATCTAAGAAGTAAAAATAATATGACACTTTAACCTCTAAATCAGTCAATTTAAACAAATAGAGGGAGTACTCTTTTTAAGAGATTGCCTGAAATCAACACTTTGGGCTGGTATAAGAATAGTTGTTAAATGGTTTTAGGTTCCAGAGCAATAGTTATCTATATAAAGTTATCAGAAGCTGATTGGCTCCAATTATTCCTTCAGACATCTAAGAAACACAAACCATCGACATAAAAAGCTCTTGCTCATTTGCATGTTCATAATACCTCAGTGAATCACCAGGACTGGTACTAAGGCTCCCTGAATATTAATGCAGAGCCAACAGCTGAGCTGAAGGGCAAAGCAATATATAGAAACAAACTGCAATTTCCCTCTAGAATTCACAATTTAACTTGATGGTGGACATCTTTTTAAATCATTATTATAAGTCTTACTTCATCCCTTATTATAAGAATGCTCCCTATTTCTTAGATTATCTAGTCAGATTGGTACAGGATCACAGCATGCCTTTTATTTGTATTTTAAACCAGATTTAATCATACAGTTTTCTTTCACACTGAAACCCACAAACTATACTCATGTACATGCTTAATATCAATGCAGTATGCACCCCAAAAAGGAGGACTCCAAGTTGTACACAGAATTCAGCTGAAGGACATTTCTATATTTATGTGCTTTATAAAGCTTAAAATTTGTGAGCAGTTAAAAGTTCGGACAGTTAAGTACCTCTGCCTTCAATTCTTCTCCCCATTCTGCCCTTTAATTTCTTATAAAAACCTCTCTCTCCTGACCCCACCCTCTGTCACAACTCAAATGGCTATTTTTGACTTGACTTCTGCCAAGAAAGCCACAGATTGAGGCTTCCGGAAGAAATGCTGCAATTCCTTCCATGAGATGCAGCAGAGTATTTGTGGAAGAATCTGTAGGAGGGAGATGTGTTCAGGGTTTGCATGTGTGATGTATTTGTAGCATCGCCATTACAGTTATAGTACATCCGTGATCACAAGATCGTTTATTATAGGATTCTATTTTCCTTGGAGAACTGGCGGATTAGAATTAACTCTCCTGACCATTTGCATTTCCTTTTCCTGAAGAAGGTGCTGTCTGCCAACAGGGGTTTCAGAAAACAAACAGGAGCAGATAAAACAGTATTTCTTAAAAACAGCCTCAGGTTTAGAAAACAGAGTTCTGTGCCTTACTGATTATCATGCAGCTTTGCTTTATTTGCTTTTATTGGGCTTCTATTTCAAATGATAGTAAATAATATCAGCTATGGCTAATCTTTATTGACCACACACTGTATCAGTCAATTTTTGCTGCATAACAAACTACTCTTAAAATCAGTGGCTTACAGTGCTAAACTATTATTGCTCAGGTGGGTTGCCTGAGGTTTGGCTGATGGGATAGACTCAACTTGGCATTTCTGTTTCAAGCTGTGGCAGCCAGCATAGCCCTCCTTCTCACTGAGTTGGCTGGAGTGACTGTTCCATTTGTCTCAATCCTCACTAGACCTATGGGCTAACCAGGTAGGATTCTACTCATGGTTTTAGCAGAGGCACAAGGGTACAAGCAGAATATATGAGACTTCAAGGCTTAAGCTAAGATCCAGAACACTCACTTCCTCTCTATTCTGTTGGTCAAAGTCAAATATAAGGAAAATATACATTATCTCTTTAGTGGGAGACTTTGAAAAGTCACATGACAAAAGAAGGGGTGAAAATTTAAACCAATAATTCAATCTACTATCTACACTATGGCTCAGGCTCCTTTGTTCATGTTATATATATCATTTCATTTAATCTTCAGAGCATTCCCATGTATTGTCATCATTATTTTATTAATACAAATAAGAAATTGAGATTCAGAGAGGTTAAGTAACTTGTTTATGACCATACTGCCAGCAAGTGATAAAGCAGTGATTGACATCTAAGCACATCTTAAACACTATGTAATTTTTTTCAACTGTTCTGTCCTACCTGGTTTCAAAGACTATTTCTATATTTAGTGTAGAGATTATAAAGATGTGGGATATAATGTTCAGTCATCATGATAATGATAATGAGTAAGGATAGAGCATAACAAAAATTCTGCTGGGATAACACTATTCATTTCTAACTCATCTCATCCTTAAAATTCATTTATTCGTGAGACAGAATAAGGATAATGTCCTCAGCAGGGAAGAACTACAGGCAAATTAATAAATTAAATTTCCATTTATAGTTCTTTTGTGACCAATAATTATTCCTATAACAATAAAGATACTTTTCTTTGACAACAAATATCACATATAAAATTATAACTGATTTTATTTTATAAAAAATGTACACCACACAAATATGGTTTTGTAGATTCGAATACCATTAATCAAAAGCCACAAATGACTATAATAATGACAGAGAACTTTAATGAATGGAAATTAATTGTTCCAGTATCAGTAGAAATATAAGTAATTAAAGTATTTTCTAATTGTCTTCTTGGCAATCAATAGCAATGTAGTCTTAGAATACATTTAAATTTGCATTGATCTCTTGATTTTACATATTTTCTTTCTTTATTTTTGTCTAACAGTTGTTTTTAGATACCTGAAGAATCTTAGTTGAATCAAAAAAATAAGTCTGTATCATAGGACTTAGTAATAATTCTATACTGTTTCCATACTGTTCTTCATTGTATAAAGTGTGGTTTAATAAATATCACAAATATTTAAAAGAGCATAATATTCTAAAATAAACATGAAAACAACAGGGCAAAATTAAATAACATGGGCTGTGACATAAATCCAACCTCCAAGTCACAAAATTTCTCCTGAAGGTTAAGCTATACAGAGAAGTTTTATTTGGGAATAAGATTAGCATTCATAGAAATTGGATTATTAAAATATTGAAATGAATGTCTATGTGTAGCTTGTGAAATAACATATAGTATCCTTGTCTTAGAAGCTATTATGTTTTTCAAGATTAATAATTGTACTGAATCTCTCACTTGGTCCATTTCCCTTACTTCACACCAAAAATATTTCAGAATCTTGTTAAATGCAGACTGGAAGTTAGGACCTTGAGATAATTTCTATGTTTGTTCTGCTGAGGAAGGTGCATAGTATATAATAAATATTCAATAATTATTTTTGAAAAATGCAATTTTATGAGGTTTTACACCACTAGACTCAAGCAGAACTGGGTTCTTAATAGTTGAACAACCTCAGTCAAGTTATTTAACACTACAAAGCCCCCCACCCCCCACTTTTTGTGTGTGTGTGTGTAAAATGGGGATAAAAATATACCTATGTCATAAAGTGGTTTAGAGGAGGAAATAAAAACATAACCAAGTTTCCCCAACCTTCATTAATTAATGAGTTAAAATGGAGTCATATTATTAACTCAGATTTGAATAATTCTAACTCCCATCTGCTGAGGCAGAACTTCAGTCCCTTTCCCCTAAATCTCTCCCATTTCTGTCTGATGTTACCAGGCAGTGTCTCAAATGTGTTCATGAGAGGATATCTTCTGTTTCTTGACCTCAAACACTTTCCCTGCCGCTCATGGCCTACAACAGCACTTCAGAATCAATTCTCCCCTAGCCGGCTGCAGCTACCACTCAACACTCCAAGAAATGGAAATACTGTACTCTATGTTGCTAACTCTTGTTCCTGATGTTGCAGCCTCTCTAAGTACCCAAAGAACATTCATTGCATTCTCTGGGGTTCTCACTGAGTTGATACTCCTATGTATTTTATGCAAAATAAAGGGATAATCCTTGTGCGTTAGCCTGTAGAGCCTCTCCTCTCTCTCTCTAAAGTTCAATTACAAATCAAGTTTCTGAGCTAGGGAAGGTTGATATCTGAGACAGAAATTATGCTATTGCATACGCCTGGTCAGGTAAATTCATACAGACAGACCAACTCCTAACCTTCCTACATCTCCTCCCTCCTTTTGGATGGATTTTAGCACACACAACCCTTTGGAAAGGATTGCTTGGGGAGATAAGATCCTGTATTTGGTAGGGTTTCATATACCTAGTGCAATTTGGCTCACCGTTAATATGGACTTAATCACCTAAAATGGCTCCTTTAAGATTTTTCTGGATCTGGACCCCTTATAGCATCCCTTGAGATCATAATTTATTTAGTCTGGAAGGAGTTGCTGGCATAGGTAATTTCTGAAAGTTCCCTAGATACTCCTAATGTGTAGCTCAGGGTTAAGAATCACTATTCAGAGAATCTGATGAAAACTTATTTTACCAGATAAAATGTGGATTTGGTTTTATTTTTAATTTTAGTAGAATGCCAAGTGTTTGTGAACAGCCTGAAATTTAGTTTAAGGATAATTGACTTAGACCCAGTAATTTTGGTTGTCTTTCCATATGAGGGAGTAGCCATGGTGTGCAGACTTCTAGAAGTGATATTAATGCAGCCATATCCCAGAGTGAAGCAATAATCAGTTTCACCTAATGCAGTGCCATTTCCCCCCTTATTTATCTGTATTTTCCCAATGTTTCTAGTATTATGCTATGCTACATTGTAGTAGGTGATTAATAAATGCTTATTGATTTAATGTTATTGAAGTGCATATTACTGCTGAAACTAAGGAGAATATTTAGATATAGTAAATCAGAATGAGAATTTTAAAAAAAGAGATTTATAAGTGCTTCACTTTTGGGAAAGTAGAATGACCAAGTTTCATTGATTAGGCAACTAACACTGAAAAAAAAATTTATGTCCAAGATCTAGAGCAATAGTAATATCCATTTTTCACATAATAGAGGAAAATATCAGTGAGAAATGGTGTGGCAAGAGGGTCACCGAAATACTGTGATGGTTTTGAATAAATAAACACTCCCTGAATTGTTTGGAAACTTACATGAGTCTTGGTTTTATGAAACTGTAATAAAATGAGCAAGGGTGTTTTCTATATAATATGAGGTAAGAAAATAAAATTACAATTAAGACAAGACATGTGAATGTTTTGATTATACAAGAAATAGAGTGAATGAATATTTTCAAATTTTGACAACTCCAAAATCAATTGCAAGAAATAGGACACTTGGAACTAGAGATTATGACCCATTCTGCAATTTTGACTATTGTTACAATAAGTCAAAGAAAGATGAGGAGATAGATACAGGTTAGGCAGTGAGGGACTGACCTTGGGAAGGGAAGGCTGAGACATGTGGGGAAGTTTTTGAGGACTGGGAGCTCAGCACACAGGCAGAACCCAGTACACAGTATATCTGGAGGTTTATTCAGACTCTACAGATCTTAAAATAAAACTAAAATCAATATGGGAAATTGTGCATCCAAGGCCTGAAACTCCCAGCCCCCATTTATAGAAATGCAAATTAGAAGCTCCTGGAAGGAGCACAGGTCAATTACATAATTAAAAAAAAACAAAAACGGAAAAGCTGGTTTCAAGCAAGAGGGGAACAGTGATTGACTGTATAGTTCCTTTTTCTGGGACCCTGATGGGTTTGCAAATGAATTTTATTTACTGCTAAAGAATATAGTGCTGGCGAGTCTGACCTATTCTAATTAATATACCTACTGGTTTCTGGGAGCAAGGCAACAAGATTGCTGAATGAGTTCTACTTCACAACTATAGAGTGTATTTCTATTGCAGAAAGCCAGGTTACTTTAACAAGGATTATAGGAAACCAAAATTGGATTTAGAAGAGAAACCAAAAGCAAGCATAGGGTTGCTCCAAGGGCGTTTCCCCTCCTCCTCACTAACAGTTTGGGAGAAGTTGAAATTATCATAGAAAGGGAAGCCATTAAGACCTCTATAGATACCCAGGGCTACTTTATTTGTTCTTAATCACACCCAACTAAGTTGTCTCTTCCCTGGGAGTAAAGTTTCTGTGCAAATTTCAGGAATATCTAATCAGTGTCTTTTTAAATCAGAACCTGTCCACTTCCAAATAGAGAATGTTATGGGACAATATATATCTTTGCTAATAAAATCTGCCCCAATTCACCTGATAGGGCAAGCTTTTTTCAATCATTGATGCCCACATATGCTTTTTCCAGAAGGGTAATATGAATTTAGAGCTAGATGACCTAGAGCTAAACCCAGTCAGGTAGAAGACACAAGCTTTAAAATGTATGGATGTTGCTAAGGCAGAATTCCTTGAAGGGACCAATAAGAGGCTAGCAAGGCGTATATCTACCCCTAGACACAGGAGCCTCACCAGCAACCCACTTGGGTCCCCTCCCTGCTGTGGGGAGTCTGTCTGTTTTTTCAAATAAACTTTCCTTTCGCTTGCCCCTTTGTCTGTGAACTCATTCTTCGATTTTTCGAGACAACAAACCAGACCCGAATACCACCGCTTGATTTCAAAGGTACCAAAAGTCAAGAAAGGACAGAGAGAGAGAGAGTTAGTGTAATGTGTATGAATATTTGCCTCTGTAAGGAATCAGATGTATAAATAACTGTATAAGGAATTCTGGATGAATATGAAATAAAATGACCTTTATAAAATATCAAAACAAAAAAGATTAATCTATTTATTGTCAGGAAGAATATATATATATGAAATGAAATATGAATAATTTTTCTATTACTATCTAGAGGTAACCACTGAGTATATATATTATATATTACTTATGTGATATATATAATATATATATTCACATAGTTTGACATTTTCAACACACATACATGCCCTTGTCTTTTTTTCCAAAAATGAGATAAGGTTGTCCATTGTAATTTATAATTTTTCATTTAATATAGTGTTTATACCTTTCATTGTTATTAAAAATGTTCCACAATATCATCTTAAAGGCGGCATAGTATCGTGTAGCTGCAGCACTGTTTCATTATCATAAGCAATACTAGAGTGACTATTCTTCTACATAGATCTTTGTGTACATGTTTGTTATCTAACAAAATTCCTAGATGTGGAACTATTGCTTCAAAATAAATCATTGAAACTGTCAGTTTATAACACTTGTGATACCATGGCCAAATACTTTACAAAATGGTTATATAAATTTACAATCTGTCTGAACTGCATACAAGTTTTTAACAGAGATTACTCCTAACATTGTGTTACAGAGAATAAGAAAAGAAAAAGTTGATCTGATGCAAAGAAGTTCAGTGTCCTTCTCATGTGCTTCCATATTTGCCTTTGATGATCCAAGGCTTCTAGTATCTAATAGTAATTACATTTTTATTAGTCCATCATCTCCAATTAGATTATGAGTTGTTGTGCATGGAGACTATGTTTTATTTACTAGTGCATTCCCAAGATCAAATCTTCATTCTTCATATAATAGGCATCCAAATAATTGTTGAAGGAGTATCAGCTAATGGTATATGAAACCAATTCTGGTTACTCCAAGCTTCAGGGCACGGAATAGGATAATTATGGCTGATAATGACAAACTCCCAACATATCACACTGGTATCCCAGAGAGTGAAAGTAACACAATGAAAGTAAATATAAATACAAGGACAACAAAAGCTCACTAAAGGTATGGATTCTCTGTAAATATGTACCATTAAGAAAAAAACTCATGCATTATGTATTCTCAATATAATTTAAAATGTAATAAAAATAAGTTATATCCACTTTCATAAATAATTTTATATTTTATTGTGATTTGACTCTAAATAGGGTCCCTTTAAAATATTGTCATAGCCCAGCCGGTGTGGCTCAGTGGTTGAGCATCGACCCATGCACCAAGAGGTCGCCAGTTCGATTCCCGGTCAGGGCACATGCCCAGGTTGTGGGCCTAATCCCCAGTGCGGGGCATGCAGGAGGCGGCCAATCGATGTTCTCTCTCATTGATGTTTCTGTTTCTCTCTCCCTCTCCCTTCCTCTCTCTCTAATATCAATAAAGAAAAAAATTTAAAAAAAAATATTGTCATAAACAATTACAAAAGTAATTATTAAAAGTTGCAATAAAAGTAGGAACTAATCTTCTCTTAAGGTGTATTCAAACCTCTAACAGAAAATAAAAACAAATAAAATTTTCATTTAATAAGAAGCCTCAGAAAAAAATGGAAGTTTTATTTGACAACTTTTTCTTCAGGAAAGGCCACCATTGTATTTGTATACCTTTGGTTGTTCTAAGAGACACGTATTACTTTATAAAATAGTATAAGAAGCAGCTACTTAAACTTATAAGTGAACAGCTTATACACTTTGAGGTAATATCTATCCAGGTAACAAATATCATATTGTCACTTGTATAGAAAATATTCTACAGTGTATAAGTGTCAAGATAGTCTGAGTAATTTAGATCTTTGTAACTCAGACAAACCTTATTAGTAACACAGCATATTTGTTTTCCAGTATTGTTGTGGAATAAGCTATGTAGGCAGTTGAAAGATTATAATCATTTTTTTGGAATTCTGGTTTAAAAGATAATTTTGTTTTCTGTGCTTCATTGATGTAAAGCAAAAATTCTATACAATTTGTAACAAACAGAATTGTTTTTAACATGTACCATTTAAAAAATCTCTATAGTATATTTATACCTTAAACTAGTGCCATTTAAAAAACAATATAAGTCCAATGCTATTTCCTTTCATTGTAATATATTTCCCAAATAAGAAATGAAAAAGATTAATTGGTTTCAATAATAAACACTATAGCTGTCCTCTATACTTCTCTTTTTCTTTCTTTATTTATGTTATTGTTGAAAGTATTACACATGTCCCCCCTTTTTCCCCATTGACCCCCTCCTTCCCGCTCCCACCTCGCTCCTGCTTTCCCCAACCTAATGTCTGTGTCCATTGGTTGTGCATATATGCATATAAGTCTTCTAGTTTATCTCTTCCCACCCCACCCACCCACCCACCCATGCCTCTGAGGTTTGTTAGTCTGTTCCCTACTTCCATAACTCTGAATCTCTTTTGGTCAACAGCTTATTTTGTTCATTATGTTCCATTAATAAGTGAGATTATATGGTACTTGTCTTTCTCTGACTGGCTTATTTCGTTTAGCATAATACTCTCCAGGTCCCTCCATGTGGTCTCAAAGGATAAGAGGTCTTTCTTTTTTACAGCTGCATAGTATTCCATTGTGTAAATGTACCATAGCTTTTTTATCCACTCATCTATTGATGGACATTTGTGCTGTTTCCAGATCTTAGCTATTGTAAATAGTGCATAAATTTTTCCTGATTGGTGCCTCAGGTTTCTTAAGATATATTCCAAGAAGTGGGATCACTGGGTCAAATGGCAGTTCCATTTTTAATTTTTTGAGGAAAGACCATATTGTTTTCCATAGTGGCTGCACCAGTCTGCATTCCCACCAGCAGTGTGCTAGAGTGCTCTTTTCTCCACACCCTTGCCAGCACTTGTTGTTTGAGGATTTGTTGATGGCCACCATTTTGGCAGGTGTGTGGTGATATCTCATAGTCATTTTAGTTTGTAACTCTCTGATGATTAGAGATGTTGAGCTTTTTTTTTTTTTTGTATGTTTCCTGGCCATTTTTTTAAATTAATTTATTTTTGTTACAAATGTTTCTCATTTCCCCCCCAGAGACCCTCCTCCCTATCCCCCTCCCCAAGCATTGATGTCTATGTCCATTGGTTACGCATGCATGCATATAAGTTCTTTAATTTATCTCATCCCTCCCCCCCTACCCCTCCTCTGAAGTTTGTCTCCTGGCCATTTGTATGTCCTGTTTAGAGAAGTGTCTATTCAGGTCCTCTGCCCATTTTAATTGGATTATTTGTCTTCCTTTTGTTGAGTTGTATGAGTACTCTATATATTTTGAATATGAACCCTTTATCCGATGTATTGTTGGCAAATATGTTCTCCCAGAGAGTGGGTTTCCTTTTCATTATTTTGATGCTGGTTCCTTTTGCTGTAAAGAAGCTGTTTAGTTTGATGTTGTCCCATTTATTAATTTTTTTCCTTTGTTTCTCTTGCCCTAGGCGGTGTATCAGTTAAAATTCTGCTACATATGATGTCTGAGATTTTTCTGCCTACATTTTCTTCTAGGACTTTTATTGTTACATTTAAGTCTTTTATCTATTTTGAGTTTATTCTTGTGTATGGTGTAAGTTGGTGGTATAGTTTCATTTTTTTTTCATTTAGCTGTTCAGTTTTCCCAACACCACTTATTGAATAGACTGTCTTTGCCCCATTGTATGATCTTGCTTCTTTGTGCCCTTGTGTACTCTTGGTGGGAATGCAGACTAGTGCAGCCGTTGGTATCTTAATAGGAATTGCATTCAATCTGTAGATTGCTATAGGTAGTATGGACATTTTAGTGATGTTGATTTTTCTGATCCATGAACATGGTATATGTTTCCACTTTTTTGTATCTTCCTCTATTTATTTTTTCAATGTCCTATAGTTTTCTGAGAACAGGTCTTTTACCTCCTAAGTTAAGTTTATTCCTAGATATTTTATTTTTATTGTTGCAATGGTAAATGGCATTTTTTGTTTTATTTCCCTGAGTGTTCATTATTGGTGTGAAAAAGTGCCATCAATTTCTGAATGTTAATTTTGTATCCTGCTACTTTGCCAAATTCATTTATTAAATCTAGTAGATTTTTGATGGCATCGTTAGGGTTTTCTATGTACAATATTATGTCATCAGCAAATAATGACAGTTTCACTTCCTCCTTTCTGATTTGGATCCTTTTTATTTTTTCTTCTTTTTTAATTGCTGTGGCTAAGACTTTCAGTACTATGTTAAATAAGAGTGGGGAAAGTGGGCATCCCTGTTTTGTTCCTGTTCTTAAGGGAAATGCTTTCAGTTTTTGCCCATTGAGTATGATGTTGGCTGTAGGTCTTTCATATATGGCCTTTATTATGTTGAGATATGATCCCTCTTTTCCCACATTGCTGAGCGTTTTTATCAGAAATGGGTGCTGGATTTTGTCAAATGCTTTCTCAGCATCTATTGATATGATCATATGGTTTTTATCTTTCATTTTGTTGATGTGGTGTATCACATTTATTGATTTGGGAATATTGTACCAGCCTTGCATCCCTGGGATGAATCTCACTTGGTCATGGTTAATAATTCTTTTAATGTATTGCTGAATCCGATTTTCTAATATTTTGTTTAGGATTTTGGCATCTATGTTCATCAGGGATATTGACCTATAGTTTTTTTCTTTCTTTGTAGTGTCTTTATCTGGTTTTGGAATTAGGATTATACTGGCCTCATAAAAAGAATTTGGAAATCTTCCTGCTTCCTCAATTTTTTGGAATAGTTTGAGGAGAATGGGTGTTAGTTCTTCCTTGAATGTTTGGTAAAACTCCCCCATGAAGCTGACTGGGTCAGGGCTTTTGTTTGCTGGGAGATTCTTGATTACATCTTTAATTTCCATAGTTGTTGTTGGTCTGTTCAAGTTTTCTATCTCTTCCCAGTTCAGTTTTGGGAGACTGTGTGATTCTAGAACTTTGTCCATTTCACCTAGGTTGTCCAATTTGTTGGTGTATAATTGTTCATAGTAATTTTTAACAATCTTTTGTATTTCTGTGGTGTCAGTTGTTACTTCTCTTTCGTTTCTGATTTTGTTGATTTGGGTCATCTCTCTTTGTTTCTTGGTGAGTCTGGCTAAAGGTTCATCAATCTTTTTATCTTTTCAAAGAATCAGCTCTTGGTTTCATTGATCTTTTGAATTTTTTTTAGTCTCTATGTTGCTTATTTCCACTCTGAGCTTTACTATTTCTTTCCTTCTACTTGCTCTGGGTTTTTCTTTTTGTTTACTTTCTAGTTCTTTAAGTTGTAGGGTTAGATAGTCAATTACAAATTTTTCTTGTTTCTTGAGGTAGGCCTGTAATGCTATGAACTTCCCTCTCAGGACTGTTTTCACTGCATCCCATAGATTTTGTGTTGTTGTGTGTTCATTTTCATTGGTTTTTAGGAAGTTTTTATATGTTTCCTTGATCTCCTTGCCAACCCATCATTGTTTAATAACATGTTATTTAGCCTCCATGTGTTTGAATGTTTTTGAGCATTTTTGTAATTGATTTCAAATTTCATGGCATTGTGATCTGAGAAGATGCTTGATATGATTTCAATCTTCTTGAGTTTGTAGAGACTTAGTTTGTGTTCTAACATGTAGTCTATCTTTGAGGATGCCCTATGTGCACTTGAAAAGAATGTGAATTCTTTCGTTTTGAGCTGCAATTCTCTGTAAACATTTATCCATTTGATCTGGTGTATCATTTAGAGTCTCTGTTTCCTTGTTAATTAATATTTTGACTAGAGGATCTATCCAGAGATGTCAGTGGGGTGTTGAGTCCCCTGCTGTGATTGTATTCCTGTCAATTTCTCCTTTGAAGTCCTCCAGGAGTTTTAAAATATATTTTGGTGCTCCTATGTTGGGTGAATATATGTTTACCAAGATTATATCCTCTCATTGGATAGATCCTTTCAATATTATGTGGTGGCCTTCTTGGTCTCTAGTTATGGACTTCATTTTGAAGTCTATTTTGTCAGATATGAGTATTGCTACTCTAGTTTTTTTTTTTTTCTTTTTTTCCATTTTCTTGGAAATATTTTTTCTATCTCTTCACTTTCAACCTGTGTGAGTCTTTTGTTCTGAGGTGGGTCTTGTAAACAACATATATATGAGTCATGCTTTCTTATCCATTCAGCTATTCTGTGTCTTTTGACTGGAGCATTTAATCCATTTACATTTAAGATTATTATTGCTATGTACTTATTTATTGCCATTTTAATTTATTATGGCTATGTTTCTCTCTCTATTTTTTATGCTTATTACAGCAGACCTTTTAACATTTTTTGCAGCACTGGATTGGTGCTAATATATTCTCTTAGCCTTTTTTTGTCTGGGAAGCTCTTTATTTCACCTTTTATTTTTAATGATAGCCTTGCTGGATAGAGTAGTCTTGGATTCAGATCCTTGTTTCTCATGACCTTGATTACTTCATGCCATTCCCTTCTGGCCTGTAGTGTTTCTGTTGAGAAGTCAGCTGATAGCCTTATGGGGGTTCCTTTGTAGGTAACCTGTTGCTTATCTCTTGCTGCCTTTAGGATTCTCTCTTTGTCTTTAATTTTTGGCATTTTCATTATGATGTGTCTTGATTTGGGCCTCTTTGGGTTCTTCTTACTTGGGGCTCTCTGTGCTTCCTGAACTTGTATGCTTTTTTCTTTCACCAAGTTAGGGAAGTTTTCTGCCACTACTTCTTCAAATATATTCTCTAACCCTTGTTCATTTTCTTCTTCCGGAACTCCTATGATGTGGATGTTGTTTCGTTTTATATTGTCCCTCAGCTCTCTTAAACTGTCCTCTTGTTTTTTCATTGTTTTTTTTCTTTTCTAATTGGGTGATTTTTTTCTACCTTGTTTTCTAATTTACTGATTTTGTCCTCGACTTCCTTTAATCTGCTGGTTATTCCTTCAGTGTGTTCTTTATTTCTGCTATGTCATACTTCATTTTTGCTTGGTGGTTTCTCATTTCCAATTGGTTGATTTTCATTGTTTCCAAATCTTTACTCATGCTGTTGAGCTTCCTCATCATCATTACTCTGAACTCTACCTCTGATAATTTGCTTAACTCCTTTTTATTTAGCCCTTCTTCTGTAGAATTGTCTTGTTCTTTCATTTGGAATTTGTTTCTTTGTTTCACCATCTTTGCTGTCTCATCAGGGTTTGGAGCCTGCTAAATTTTCCCTGTGAGTGTCAGTGTTTCACTGATTGTGGCTCCCTCTGCTGGGTTTGGATGAGTATAGAAAGGACCATACCAAACACCAATGTCTAGTCTTAGTTTCCTGGGTAGAGTCACAGGCCAAGCAAAGATTCAATTATCCGAGAGCTTTTGCCTGCAGGCTATTAGTCTCAGTTACTTAATGAGCCTCAGGTTGTAGCCCTCAGCTGAATGAAAAATTCCTCAGGTGGGCAGGGTAAGAGGATTTCTAGGAGGTGGGACAATTTCTTTTCCCTGGGCTAAAGTTGCTTTGACAAGAAAATGGTTTCTGCCATGTGGGTTATCGGCTCAGCGCAGGTATCCAGGTATCAAACTTCACAGCTCTGTCCCCAAAGCCAGGACACCCAACACTGAGAGTCAAGCCGAAGGCTCAAAGCCTTCAGAATCTCGTCTCTGCCTAGTGGCTTGCTGGGAGTCTCTGGCTGTTAATGAGCCTCAGGTTGCTCTTCTCTGGGCCAGGTGGTGTTAAATTTCGGAGGGAGGGGCAGTTGCTTCTCCCCCAGGCTAAAGCCGCTCTGATGGGGCTACTTGACAGAGATGGCTGGTGAAGGATGCGGGAGTGACTCAGCATAGGAACTCAGGCTTCAGCCTTCACAGCTCAGTCCCCAGAGTCAGGATCCCCAACACTCAGAGCCAGGTCCAAAGCTCAAAGCTTTCAGAGGCTCTTCTCTGCCTACTAGCTGGCAGGTGGTCTCTGGCTGTTAATGAGCCTCAGGTTGCACTTCTCCAGGC
The DNA here is from genome assembly GCA_030848825.1 of Tadarida brasiliensis. Classification (NCBI taxonomy): domain Eukaryota; kingdom Metazoa; phylum Chordata; class Mammalia; order Chiroptera; family Molossidae; genus Tadarida; species Tadarida brasiliensis. The sequence continues at coordinate 115,088,909 of CM061280.1, read as the reverse complement.
CAGGTGATGTTAAATTTTCAAGTGAGGGGCAGTTGCTTCTCCTCCAGGCTACAGCTGCTCTTGGAAGGGGCTCTTTGAGGAAGATGGTTATTGTCCTGTGGGGGAGTGACTCAGCATAGAGTTCTTGATGGCCTCCTTCCCAGCTCTCTCCCCAGTGCTACAAATTCCTGACTCTCCTCACACAGTTCCAGACCATTCCACCCTCCCTCTACTGGAGCCCAAGGTGAGTGGCTGTAGCTGTAATTTAATGCACTGGCCCTTTAGGGAAGTGCCGGTGTTCTCTGCACCTCTCCCTGCCAGACAAAACCTCTGCTTTGGTGATTTTCTCAGCCAGGTGTTATGTGGGCACCTTTCCCTGTTCTGCCACTCTGTGCTGGGGAACCAACTTGGGGTTTTTAATGCCCGACTTCTCAGAGGGAACTGCTCACAACTAAGACAGCCCCCAGCTACTTCGCCTGGGCACCCAGCCAGTCCTCTTGTGCTTCCACAGCTCCTACTAGTCTCGATTTGGGGTCCTCTTTATGTCCCAGGTTATAAGGGTTCTCTCCAGCTGCTTTCCAGTTGTTGTTTTTCCAGATGACTTGTCTTTATTTTAGTTGTAATTCCAATTTCATCCTGGGAATGGTCTGTGTAGCTTCCATTCACTCCACTGCCATTTTGGATCTTTCTACAGTACTTTTCAAAGTTTAATGTACATATGAATCTACTGGAAAATCTTGTTAAAATTTGGATCCTGATTCAGTATGTCTGGGGAGAGCCAAATAGTCCAGATTTCTAACCAGCTTCCCAATGATACTTCCAGATGCTCCTGGTCTGAGAACTACAGGTGGAGTAGCCAGCATCGATGATTAAAAAGTCCATGATGGGGGTGGTGGGAGAAGAGGAATATTAAAGGAAAGGTACTAGGCAACGGATGAAAGTGTATTAACTTTCCCTTGACAGGTACAGATATTGATCTAGTGATTATTGTTCTGTGAGTGGTTACTTGTTTTGTTTTTTAATTATTTAATTATTAGGAATAAGTACAACAAATCTGTTCTTGTCTGGTAAGCAACAACTAGGTTAAGTTTTATGTGAGTTTCAGTGAGTGAATGTATAAACCATCTTTTTTAATAATCTGAAAATAAATAAATAAATGTATGAAGCAAAAAGACAGAGGACACTAAAGTTAACTATAGGGAAAAAATAATAAGCCCAATGATAGTTTCAAAGGCCTGTTTTATAATATCTAGGAGAGTTAGGCAGAGAAGGACACAAGACTAGATAGCTTACGTGCAACAGTGAAAGAGCAAAGACAAACTGCAAGTCAGAAAGTCTGGTTCAGCTGGAGCAAATCAAATTCTGACAGACTCAAGTATTTTGCCAGTAAGTAGTTGTTTGGGGTTATGGTTTTGTTTTGTTTTTAAATACTGAATAATAGTGGAGATTGCAAAGGAGAATATTTGCTTGTCAAAATATTTTAAAATCATTTTTATTCTTTTGGAGCCTTTTATGTTATGAAAGAGAATTCCTGGGATTTATTTATTTATTTATTTGCATAATCATTGCTAAACCCATTAATTTATTGTTTCACTTCAAATATTCCTGTTTGGTTATTTTACTTATAAAAGATAGAGACTTCTAGGGCATGAATTAGAGCTCAAGTTTATAAACTGAATTGATAGGAACCATGATATTCTTTCACTAAAAAAGAATAGATTTTCAAGTCATATTTTATCAGTCTGGTGTGTTCTTATTAAGGTGATGGCTGTGGCTCTGGAAGCTTTCAAGATAAAGAAGTGATTCCAGTCAGTAAGTCTCCTTCTCAAGTGGATAAAAAGGTCCTCATTCATGTAATTAATCATTGCATTTTTATCAATAAAAAATCACAAGATTATTGGCCATGAGGGGAAAATATCTCTATTCAGGACAAATAACCTCCAAAAAATACTATCATGAAAAAAATATAATGAAATAAGACTTAATCTTTGATATATCCTGCCAACTAAGACATTGTTAGCTTAAAGCATACATCTAGTTCTCAGTTTCGTTTTCCAAAAGCAGACCCCAAGATGAAACTGCATAAAAGTTGTTTATTGGGAAGTCTTTTCAGTGGAAAACCAAATAAACAAACAAACAATGAAAAAATAGTAGGTAATTAGAAAGAAGTGGGGTGGGGGAAAGTCCCCCAAAAGTGAATATGTCAAGCAAAGTTCCACAGGGGGTAATTCTGAATTAGTGTAAAAGTTACCATCCTTTGGATACAATATAGATCACACCTAGAGTTGTCTCAACCAGAGGGTAAAGAAGCTGGAGTATTTACACCCCTGCAACCAGACAGCCAGCCTTCAGTAGTTAAGGACCATGTCTTGGGGGTCAGAAATTTCCAGGAACTTCTGGTCCTCTCTGTTCAGGAGAAGCAGTTCTGTGGCCTGAGGAAAGTTTTCAAACACAGGTTTCTGGGGGATAGGAGTGAAAGAAAACTGGGAAGCCCTGTGCATACAAATAGTAAAGGGCTGGATAGGATAGGAGCAGACCACAGACTGAATAAGCTTTCCTTCCCTATTATCCAAAACAAGACCATAAGAGAAATGTTTTTTTTTTTTTTTAATCTTCATTTAAAGGATACTGCAAGATATGAAATTCCACATAGAAATAAGAAATCCATTGAGAGGAGAAGCTTCATACAGTATATACAGTTTGAAACTGTTCGAGTATAGTTTTGTTGTAAAAAGTATTACAATAACAAACCACACTGAAAAAGAGTTCTTAGTAGAGAAACAATAAGACAAACCTATATAAAACATAGTAAACCACAAACAAATTTATGCCTCAGCTGTACAATCTAACGGTTAAAGTTTCCAATAGTGCCATCCTTCAGAGGTAGCTTCTGGCACAACATTTTGATCTTCCTCTCCCTCTACAGAAATACTTCTCCATCAAGTTTAATGAAGCTTTGTACACAGGCTCATGTTCATGGTTTTGTGGAGTTTCCATTTTGTCCAAACCTCCACATTCTTCAATCATACTAAGTTTCTCAGTTTCACCTACTTTCTCAGCAGCCTGAAAGATATTTCTCAGCAGCCTGAAAAGTATTTGAAATGACATCCAGAATAACCATAAAATTTTGGTATCTTTCACAGTTAAGAAGTTCATCAGTGGTTCTATTATGCTACAATGAACGAAGTATACAATCTTTTCAACTGTTCCATCACTTGTATAGTTAGTCACAGCCTGTATAGCTTCCTTTTGTGTCTTACAGGCTGGCTTAGAGAGAATGTCAGTGAGGAATGGAACTAATCCGTGATTCACAACTTGCTGTATCTGGTCCTGGTGTACAGCTGTGATGTTTGACATTGTTCATGTAACTCCCTTCTGAATATTAGTTTTGGAGTTTGTTAGCAAGCTGGGAAAGATGGCAAATGCTCCCACATCTATTGCAATCTAAGTCTGTTCATTTGTCCCAGTGAGATTATTTTCTATGGCTTTTAGTGCAGGAGTCACAATGGGCAATTCAGTAGCTCCTAGGATCTTCACAAATTGGGCACAACTCCTGTTTTTACAACCACTGCAATCCATTCATTTGGACGATCAGTAGGAAATGATCCAGCAGCCATTTGCTAATACTTCTGGGTCATCGTGATGCAGTAGATGAACTAAATTAGGAAGAATCTGCTCAACAGCATCTAATGGAGGTGCAGAATTCTTGTTGCAACAAAGGTTTGAAAATGTCCAGGTAAGATTATGTAAGTAACCACATACTAAAGATGACATACCAGGGACTGCAAGAAAAGCCAATAGTGGGTCAACTGCACCATATTTGATAACCAAGTCTCAGAAAACTGAACCATCACCTTCAATGTTTCCTAGAGCCCATATGACTTGTTCACCGATATGAGCATGAGGAGATGCCAACAGAGAATGAATGCTGGGATAGCACCTCCATCCACTACAGCCTCTGTCTGTTCTGATGTCCTGGACACAATGTTAGTGAGGGCCAAGCAGATTCAAACTGAATGGGACTATAAACAGTTCTTCTCAAGAAAGACATAAATTTTGGAATCAAACCAGTCTGGATTATCGAGGAACCTGGAGAGTATTAGGCTAAGCGAAACAAGCCAAGCAGAGAAAGACAAATATCACATGATCTCACTTATTTGTGGAATATAATGAACATAACAGTCCGAGGAACAGGGTAGACCCAGAGACGTGGAAGTAGGGTACAGACTGACAACCCTCAGAAGAGGGGGTGGGGGGGAAGGGAAGGGATAAACCACAGAACTTATATGCATGTACGCATAACCGATGGACATGGACAACAAAGCTGGGGATGGGGTGGGGGGGATGAGGAGGAGGGTATCAAAGGGGAAAAAAGGAGAAACATCTGTAACAAAAGTAAATTAATAAAAAAATAAGTAAAAGACTGCTCATTCCTATTTGCTAAGGCTAATTTTAGCTGTTTTGTGTCCCCTTCAACTGAAATAAGTGTAACTAAAATATATAATTACTCAGTAGTATTAATATATTTAGGAAGCATCATTTTCAAAGTAAATTATGAATTGAGTTCACTGAAACCTCAGAGAATGTCAATTTTTAGAGCAATTAAGTCAGAATGAAGTATTGAATTTTACATGCTATGCTAAAGGAAGTTTTAATTAAACTCATGCACAGTCTTCTTAATATAGGACTAAAACCCTCAGAATGGAAGTAACTCCCTAAGGGAAAACAAAATTATGTATATAATGTTAGAAACTGACATGACTTAGAGAAAAGCATGCTGACATATTATAATAAAATAATTTCAAAACATATAAAGATTACACATCAAATAGAGTGTTTTCATTTGATGGAATTGCTGTGAAATAATCCATTAATGTTGTTAGTGTGAAAATGTTCTTTGAAAACTCTAGTTTGTGCAGTTCAACTTATCCAAAGGTAGACTGAGGTAATGCAAAGTGTAGGGGCCTGAGTTATTTGGGTAATCACTTTTGAACATTGCATTGGCTATGACTTCTATATCCTAATTAATTATTCAGTGACATTCAAATCATTTTCCCTGGCTTGTGATCAGTTAAAATACAACATCTGCCAAGCAAACCACTCAAGAAGATGAAGAACACTACATTTTCCCAAACACTCCCAACATTATGTCGGAGCAATTTCATTAGGTCTCAGACTTTCATTTTTAAGAAACTCCAAACTCAAGTTCTCACAGCTACGGCCTATTTGTAGCTTCACAGAGAAGGGAGAGTATTGCAATGCATTACAATAGGGGAGCCTAAGAAGGATAAATGGATTGAGTACTACTGCCAGTTAATCACTTTGAGAAAATGGCCTTCACCTATAGCAGGAATAAACGCGGTTGGCAAAAAGTTATTTCTGACTAATGCAGTCTGAAGACTTGAGGCCAAGACAACTACAGGGTAAACCCTTTATATTTGATAATATAATCCCTCAATTTCAGATAAAGTGTAATTCATGGTTATTTCCTCAAAATCTCTCACGTTGCCTTTTCACGTGTCAAATTTGGATTTCTAGTTGGAGCGATAAGAAAAAAAATCTCTGCATATTATTTGAATTAGTTACGAAGCTAGCAACTGTTTCTATACTATTTTAGTTGGAAGAGAGATGAAATTTCTTCCCAGGACATCTTGATATATATATATATAAATTGAGGCCTATCAAAGTCCCCACAAACCCCTGAGAAGTTTTGGGTAACTTCATCCCCTCCTACAAAAAACACACACATACATACACACATCACCCCTAAAGCAAGGCAGCTAGGAAGTATTCTCATATATATCAGTTATATTTATATGACTATAATTTATTTTCTTGAAAGTTCTAAATAATCCAAAGATAATTCTGAGTTTTAGATATGACTTGGGGATAGAAGTAATATTAGCAATAATAATAATAATAGTAATTACTATTACTAACTTTTACTGACTCTTTTCTGTATGCTAAATACTTTTTGAGCCACTTTATATGTATTATATCATTACTATATGCCAAACATTTTTCTAAATGCTTCACATGTAACTCACTTATTTTTCCTAACAGCCCTTCAAGAAGTATAATACTCTATATGTATTCCTGTTTTTAGATCAGGGAGTCTAGGCACCGTGTTTGAATGACTTGCCCAAGATTGCGCAACTAGAAAGTAGAAGACTTTAAATATCAAACCAGGCAGCCTGTACCTGGAGCTTGCATCCTAAATCACCCATCTTAACTCACAAATTTTTACACTTTTCCAAATATGGATGATTGTTAGAATCGAGTAAGTTATTTGTTTAGTGAGTTAGGATAGTATAGTAGTTAAAAGCATAAACTTTTAGTCAGACATACTTTCCCACTTATTATGTTGAGTGACATTCAGTGAGTTAACTTCTTTGTGCCTTGCTTTAATAATTTTCTGTAAAATTGAAATACAAATGTATCATTATGTAAGATATTAATTAAATAAAAATATGTATTTGTGTGTATGTCTTTGTGTGTTTATGTAACATAACCTTTCTAAGCATTTATTATTTTCAATATATGGTGTTTACTTTATCTATTTTGCCCTCTCTGCTTATTTCCAGGAAGAATGTATGTCATGTTAGTAAGAAGTATTAATTATATGGGCTTTCTCTGCTTAGACAAAATTAGAAGGAGTGGAATACTAGAAAACTAGGGTCTAAGGTAGGGAGTGAAGTCAGGAGAATTGAATGTATCATCTGTCAAAGGAAAGATAGACAGAGAGCCCAGCAGTAGCACCTCTGAAGAACATGTAAACACGCAGATACTGCAGACAATGACTTTCTCATGTTCAGATTCAGAGAGTATGAAGCCATCATACAGTAATGCCAGTCAGGAAAGAAATTTCTTATTTCCCTTACTGTTCATCTCTCCTAATCCTTTGAGAGTGGCAGGGTTTAGAAACCTGAGGGAAGAATAGAAATGTTAGGCTGTAGAAAAGTGAAAGGAGATTTATCTACAATTGAGATGGAAGGATTAAAAAATATTTTGGATTGGATACTTTAAGTTACAAAATTGAGACTTTGTTTTGACTTGGAGTAATGATAGGACTTTATGCTTCTTAAAACCTGAGAAATCATGGGGCCTGCCCTTTTTAACATCCAGTGGTAAGAGGATCATAGTTAACACAACAGGCAGCAAAGCATGGTAATCATCTGTCAAAGGATGCCCTGACTTGCAAAGATCTCTGGCTATGCCTAATTAATCATAAGATACCTTAAGTTGGACAAATTTGCATAATCAAATGCAGAGCAAAAGGAAACAAAATTTAGTTCTCCTTTGAAGCAACATGAGATTCACAGTTTATTACCCCATTTCCAATCTTGAGTCAGTTCCCAAGCCCAGAGCAGTCTGTGATATCACTGAAGTCTCTCCTCTACCACCAAAAGTGAGTAAGGACTCTATATCTCTTTCTAGTCTTCCCAAAGTGACTTATACTGATTAACCTGAGTCACTAGGTGCTGAGAAAGTGAAATCCAAATATCTCAAGTACAATTGTAACAGGTATTGATTAACACTAATTCTTGAAAAAGCAAATGTCACTGGAGTAGGAATTTTCAGTGCTTATATTTCAAGGAAATTTCAATTTAAGTCTTTATGGTTTGATATAGAAGTATATATAAGTATTTATGTATGGATGTATGTGTGCATAAATGCACACCTACTTACAAAATAACAGAATCTTTACATGGATGCTTTGTTACCTCAGGAAGTTACAAGTAGAATCCTTTGAACCTCCTCTTTCCTGACAAAATGATGAATAAAACATCCCCGGGGTGAATAGCAGAGATTAGAAGCACCATGAATGAATCAAAAGAAGCAGAAGTGGTAATTGTCAGCACATCGCTATTGGTTCTTCAGTTTGGTCAGTGCAGAATGTTTATGGGACTTGGAGAAGGACAGTAAATTATTATGACCTTAATGAAGCAACCAACTTTAATTGCTGTTGCAGATGTGTTTTCTTAACTAGAGGAAATCAGTGTAGTTCTTGGCATTCAGTATTCATTTATTGATTTTCTGAATGCATTTTTTCTCCATTTCATCAAATTGAAACAACCAAAAGTAGTTTGCATTCACTCTGAAACAAGTTTGCTTAGACTCCCTCTTTCCTAGCTCTTCCCAGACTTTTTTCTTCCTGTTTGTCTTAATTTTCTGCCTGAATAAAATGCTGTCATCTTCCTCTAAGAACAAGAAAAAGTTAGACAACTACTCTACAGTGGAAAGAGAATGTGGTGTGTAGGATATTCTTAAAGAGAAGAGTATAAACACAACTGTGCACAAAGGGTATGCTTCTGGCTAAATTTTAAAGCTCTGTTGAACTTGGAATTATGGTGTTCAGTTCAGCAAATATGATTGATCCCTAAATATGCTAGATGTTGGGGATGCCAACATGAATAGAACAATGCCAGACCCTTATCTGAGAATGAAACCTGAATTCTGGTGAGACCATACAGACATAAATCAATTCATTCCTTCATCCCACAAGCACTGAATGTCTATCTGTTTCATATACAGAGATTCAAAAACGTAGACATGATGATGGCCTTCTAAAACTTGTTTTCTAATGGGTAAGATAGATTTTAATGAAAAAAAAACAAAACATTTAAAAATGTTTTTATGATAAGATGTTAGGAAAAAGAGAAATGCATTAATGAGAGCTTATAAGAGGGAGTTCAACCTGATCTTAGAGGTGAAGGATAGCTTCCATGTGGTGATGATGAGGAATAGAGGGTAGGTTCCTAGTTAGTGAATATCGTTCCCCATGTCCCTGTTCCAGATAGGAGACCCATTAATAACCTAAGGAAGTTCAGTATGATGGAAGATCAGAAAAAGAAGTAGGCTTTGTGAGAGATGAAGCTGAGGAAGTGGAGGCCAGATCATGTAGAGCTTTTCCAGTCATATTAACAATTGTGTTCTTTATCTTAATAATGTTAAACCACTGAATATTTATTTTTCAACAGGTGGGTGACATGATTATATATTAACTTTCTGGCCATATTACAGAGCAGTGCTTGTAAGGAGAAAAGGTAAGAATGAATGTGGGTAAACCAGTTAGAAGGCGATTGCCATAATCAAAATGATAATGAGAAGACTTTCTAGAGAAATGGTGATAAGGATTGAAATAAATAAGTGGATTTAAGAAATATTTAACAGTTAAAACTTACAAGGCAATTATATGAAAGGTGAGGAAGAGGGTTCAATTAAGGGTGACTTCTTATTTTCTGGTTTATGTGCCTGCCATTCTTCAAGGGAACACTAATGAAGGACCATATTTAGAGGAAAAGATAAAACATTTTATTTTGAAGAGTCTATGTCAAATTCAAATATAAAGGGAACTATATAAAAAGAATATGGTAGTTCCTCAAAAAATTAAACATAGAATTACCATCTGATCCAGTATTTCCACTCTTGTGTATAGACACAAAATAATTGAGAGCAGAAAACTTGAGCATATATTTGTACACCAATGTTCATAGTAGCATTTTTACAGTAGCTAAAAGGTGGAAACAACACAAATGTACATCAATAGATGAATGGATAAACAAATGTGGTATATTTATGCGGTGGACTATTGTTCAAAGTTAAAAATGAATGAAATTTGGCTACATGCCACAACATGGATAGACTTTGAAAACATTATGCTAAGTGAAATAAGACAGACACAAAGGAACAAGTATTGTATTATTTCACTTATACGAAGTACCTAGCAGCCTAGGGAAAATTCATAGAGACAGAAAGTAGAATGGTGGTTGCTAGGGATTAGAAAGAGAGGCTAATGGGAGTTATTGTTTAATGGGTATGGAATTTCAATTTGGGAAGATGAAAAAGTTCTGAGGATTGATGGTGGTGATAGTTGTTCAACAATGTGAATGCACTGCATGCTACTGAACTATACACTTTAAAATAGTTAAAACTTTAAATTTTCTGTTCTTTATATTTTGCCATAATATTAAAAAAAGAAGTGTATGAATCTGGAGCTCAGAGTCCTAGGCTAGAGATGTAAATGAAGGAGTTATTGCTATATCTATGACAATTGAAACCAAGTTAAATTGCCTACTTTGAATATAGGATAGAAAGAAAAATAAGTATATAACTAAACCTGATGAACTCAAGTATTAATTGTATGCAGAGGAGGACTGGTTTTTAGGAGGGACAGAAAAGAGAAGAGATGACTAGAAATTTGGGAGGAAGACAAAGAGAATATCAGAGAGGTTAAGGGGTGAGAATATTTCTAGGAGCCAGTGATTAATACTGTTTCAATGTTACTTGAATTCCTCTTGGTGGAAGAATTCCATTTCTCACTTATCTTAAAGACTCCTCTTGGGGCTGTAATGCTAGAATAGTTCATTTTTGCTCTAAGGCAGAGCTCTCTGTATTTCCAATTTGAGTTGTTGTTTTTTTCCAACTTAGTATGTCATAGGGAATTCCCATCAGGTCACAAATGTAGTTTGAAGAAGGAGAAGTAATTTGGCAGGATTAAGGCACTCTGAAAGTATGAGTTATCTGCTCATGCAAATTACTTATGCCTTTAAAACTTGCTCAGGCTCAGTGCTGTACATATATCTTCACTTGATATTTAAAAGCTTCTGATTATACCAGAATTTATGGCTAGGTGTAACAGATCTTACCAGTTTATGATAGTAGCTGGGGTCAGGTATTCTTGTGGGTCCCTAGGCTAGGAATCCAGCCTCTCTGAGCTGATCCAGAGGCTCTTTTCAAGAAGAAAATAGTTATTTAGGAAAGAAGGCAAAACTTTGCTCCAAAAGTCTTGAATCTCCACGATTCTTCTTTCATGGTTTACAATAGGCTTGATAGTACATCCCCATCTGCCTCCTACAATACAAGCACTACAGCAGTGCTGTTTTATAAGGGTCAGTTGGCAAAGCCACTTGTCTTGTACCTTGGACCAGCTATAAAATGTCTTCCTTTGCTCAGGGCTCCACTAAAACTGGCAGGCTTTCACTTTGTCCAGTAAACAGATCTAAGTAGAACAACATAATGTGGTATATTTCTTAAATATCTCTAGAAGTTACCCAAGCATGTTTAGTGGTAAGAAAATGAAGAGGTATAAATATATCCTATATTTTGTACCAGATCATTGAGACTCAAAAAACAGAATTTCCCAGGTAATAAAAACTTGTCCCTCCCAATCTCTTGTGCCATGCTCAGCCATTTAGGTACTCTTTACTTCCTTCTTCCTAGACACTATTGCAAGAAGTCATCACTGTAGAGGTTCATCATGACCTATAGTAAGAAGTTAGTAGAGGTCCCTGTGGACTAAACAGTGGCACAGAGCGTGCAAGCGGGCATATCTCTATGGCAGGATCGTGAAAGTTTGTTCCTGTCCTGCAAATCCCAAGATAATCAAATGGTTCCACAGTGTATGTGGTTTAGTTAGGAAAAATAAACTTCATAAAGCATACTACTACTGTCCAGAGCCATGTAAGATCTTAACAGTAGTGTTAAAGTATGCATGAGTAAGAATGTGTATGAGAAAAAAACAATCACAACACTCTAATAGCATAACTTTCCTTTTGCACAAAGTGAGAGGAAAACAATTTAAAAAAACCCTTAAATACAGGGAATAAGTCTTCACTGATTCTTGGTCTTCCATTTTGTCATTTTTCCTACGCATCACGGGCTATCCAGAACTTCTATATTTTTCTGTCTATCCAATCCTCAGTGTCCAATTCCTCTCTGAAACAGGGAAATATCTAAATTCAAGCATTTACAGTAGTTAAATAATTGGCTAATTGACCTCCCTGCATTATCTTAGCCAAGACTTGGTACTTTAATTCTTTCAATTGTAAAGTGGAATTTCAGACATTGTCAAGCAAGTGGAAATGCATTTTGTGTTATTGATACATTTGAAGACTCTTTATCTATGAAAATAAACTTGATTTAGTTCATTTTAGGTGATTGGATGGCTGGAACCAGAAAGTTAATCTGCATTCTCCTTGTTCACCTGGAAATATACCCTGGGGAGGGCAGATCAGGTAAGCGGTGGCTTTATTGAAGGCTAGATCCAATATCTTGCCAGAGGGGAGGCAACAGCTTCTTTGACCAAATTTTATTGTACAAAGATGGAGTCCTGTCTTAGAAGTAAATATCAATAGGTTGGCTAGTACCTTTGCATTGGGCTAATGGAAGAGTCCTTATACTCAGCAGGGAATAAACGAATCCTTTGTGTGGTAAGTTTGAATGGGAGTGGCATAGCTATTTATAACAAAGGCAGAAATTAAGTACGCATGCGTGTGTGTGTGTGTGTGTGTGTGTGTGCGCGCGCACACACTTACACACTACATATCAATTAGCAGAAGCAGTGAATCAGTATAGGTCTTGCCAGTAAGGTATGAGGAGAAAGAAGGTAGAGTGGTGGCAAAAGCAGATGCAGTAAGTAGGAATACAGACAGAATAGTCAGGCATAATGTTCTATCCTTTGATTGTAAGATACAAGGTCTCTTTTCTTGAATGGGGTGACAAAGCAACAGGTCATTAGATCTGCATCATCCTGAATTGCATTAATATTCTTTAGGAGGTCCACTCTAAAATTAAATCCCATTAATTAAAGCAAATTGAAGACAAAACAATCTAGTACACCAATTTCAATCAGATCAATCATTTACTGTACAACCTTTCACCATATAAAATATATCAATCAGTAGTAGTATTTAATTTTATTAAAACAAGTTGTATATTCACCTTATGTGATTGGGTTAAAATTATATAGTCATGGCTGAAGTAGTATGTCAATTCTTTGAACAATTTCCTATTGAAATATCTTTCAGAAAGAGTCCATATTTTAAGCCTTTGTTCTCTGAATCTTTCTTGACTCCAGTTTTCTTATTTGTAAGGTAACTGGTCTCCACTATATGATTGTTCAGATACTACATATTTTCTAAGTTGAAACTCCCAGTTTATGCTTATACTATAAAAATTAATTTTACTACACACATAACATACTGTAGAAATTCAGAGAAGTATTTCTGCTCATAGATTACAAGAACAAAACTGCATTACATTTTTTGGTTTTAATTTTATTTTTGAGGGGAGGGCTTTAATTTTAAAATGAGACTTGCCAGACACTTAAAAAATAATTTTTTAAGGTCAAACTGCTGGTATATTTAGTAAATGCATTTAAAAAGTCATCTCTGAATATAGGCATTTCCTACAAAATAAGGGAAAAGGAAGACCAATATTGAAAAGAACATATGAGAAAGCCAAATACAATCATTTGTTTTAAAAAGTGTCTAATAAAGATGGATTATTGCCTTCTACTGTAGAATAATTTACTTTATCTGAGGTTCAGATCTTCTTGAAAACAATTTTCTGTCTTCTTTAAGGAGTAAACATCTCACATATATTCAATAAAGTTAATTTATATAATGGAATAATATTGTTTGTAGTTGCAGATAATAGATATTAAATTTCTGTATGACAGAAGATTATGGGCCATTGTGATTCAGGACAACACAGTTCATAATGTTGGCAAAATGAATATTTTTATATGTTGTTGAAGCTGCCAAGAGTCTTCCCAGAGTCCTTTATTTAAAGGAAGAAGAGTGTATTTCTCAAGAAAAAAATCCTGTAAAGTTTTATGTACTTTATATTGACTCTTTGTCTTCCTGACATATTTAATAGTTCCTGTTAAAGCCACAAGATATTGAATAAGAGGTTCTTAGTTGGGTCACTGCTCCATTTGAATAAAACTTTAAAGCTTTAGTCTTCAGGAACTGGCAGCTATTACAATGAGACTCATCTCACATGTAACATATAACAATTTGTCCAAAGATCATTATAATCACATATGAGACTTCTTTGAAACTAAAGACTTTAAAAAGGAATCATTATTAGCTAAGTATAGAGGCCATCTCTAATATTTTGTTCTTTATGCTTTAAGCATGCCTAACTTAGCTTTTGATTTTATAGTGGCAAACCTTTCTTTTTGTGCCATGCAAGAAAAAGAAAAGTAATTGGCTTTATCTGTGCTAATTTGCCAGTGGTAGTTGGTGAGAATTTCAAATGCCCTTTCTGCTGACAGTCTCTGCTCTCCACCATTGTCCTTTATAGTATTCATTCAACAGGTAGGAAATGGGATGTGATAACTGTGGAATTCGAACCCTCTATCCAACCAGTTTTGGAAAGTGAATAGCATTTGTTTTCTATGACTTCAGTTTTAGTTTCATCTTCCTAATTAGGTTTCTACAAACTTCTTAAAGGTGTATTTATTGTTTATTTGTGCTTCCATCAGCATACGCAGTAGCAACAAAGTCCTCCCCGATAGTTTATAAACACTCTGTAACTGTCAATGTTCATGCCCCAACTAGGTCTCCTCATATCCCTTTTTACCATTTTTGGGGTACCATCCATTTCCCTTTTCCTTCCAAGCACCAGTATCAGTATTCAGCTCTTATGTCCTCAAGCTACTGGAGCTGCTTTTGCCCACAGCTGAAAAGATTTTGAAGCGTCTGGGAGTTAATGTGCCCACCGCCCAGGGTAACCTTAACCAATGACTGAACTGTGTAGCAGTATGAAAGTGCAGCTCCCTAGCCTGGGATAAGGATAAATCTGAAGCAAAACTTACTCTCCAGAGTTTCCCAGCAGATCACACTGAAGCTATACCATCTGAGAGACTTTCACTGGAGATTGAACCCTTCCTTGGTTTCCATCATCTCTTGCAGAAAATCCCTGGGAACACTTCCTTAAACTATTTTAACACAGATCCTCATATCAGGGTCTATGTCTAATTTAAGAAACATGTACAAGAGAGACTTCATTGTCATGCCAAAATATCTCCTCCTGGTGGCAACACTAAGCATATTGGAGTTGTTCTTTGCATTCACTGCATGATTCTTTTATTGAATATCTGCTCAGTAATAGGTACTGAGAGATAAAAATAAGACAATGGCGTTATCTCTACCTCAAAGAGTTAATGATCTCTGTAACCAAAAGAGAAGTGACAGCCAACATGACCACAGGTAGGATGTGCACAGCTGTCATTAGGAAACAAAGGGGAAGCAGCATGGAAAGGAGAGCAGTTTTCTGAGCATCAGAACCACAGACTCTCATTATCTGAGACACATCAGACACTTCCAGGTTCTATCCCAGCATCTTTGATCATCAGAAAAGGCCAAAGCAGATTTTTTCATATATTAAAACTCAATAAATAGTCGCAGACTTGAATTACAAAGATTAGCTTATGCCCAATTAAATTAGGTCTCAGAATGGCAAAAATGAGTGAAGTACACAGGTGGACAGTACAAAGAAAGTTTGAG
Organism: Tadarida brasiliensis; assembly: GCA_030848825.1. NCBI lineage: Eukaryota > Metazoa > Chordata > Mammalia > Chiroptera > Molossidae > Tadarida > Tadarida brasiliensis. The sequence continues at coordinate 115,073,634 of CM061280.1, read as the reverse complement.
AGACTAGTCCACAGACTGTTTGATAGCATGGAAAATTCCTCTAAGGTCAGAAGCCATAAATATGCTACATTTAGAACATTCAGAATTTAATACTGAATCCTACTATATTATGTGGAACTATGCATCATTAATGTAGGTCAAAAATGGTAAAAAAAAAAAAAAAAAAAGTAATCACTTTCATATGGTTCCACCTAATCCAATGTTCTACAGAGTAGCACATCTTTGACAAAAATTAAATATATAGAGAACTGTATAGGTCATCTAGTACAAGCTATCCATCTACATAGATTTAAGAGTTCTTGCACTTGATTTTACTGACATGCATTAGTATTTTAGTGTTGTAAAACTCATTCACTCATGAGATTTGTGATCATTTGTAAGCCTGCTCAGTTACAAACATTGTAACTTCGTTAATCCTACTTATAATATTGAGAGGTGACAGCCGAATTCCTCTTGAATTTTCTCTTCTTAAATTACAAACTCATTTTTACTTTAACATCGTTTTTATGATGAGACCCTTTAGATCTCTCTTTGTAGTTGCTATAACTGATCAGTTTTAGAACAGAATGTAGTATCATATCAGCATTGTGCACTGAGCTTATACCTCATTGTATTTTCTCTACAATTGAGAAACTTCATGCGTTGCAATGGAATCCTCATGAATAAATCAAGAAAAATTTTGTTTTCAAATTTCTAACTGAAAATAATATGTAAATAACCATCTAGGTGAGAAAACTGAAGTAACTAGATAAAGAAGTATGGTGCCTCTGTCACTTTAAGCAAAACACTAGGGGCAGGCCTCATCAAGAGAATATCTGTCAAGAGTTTGACAATAATTTGGGGTGAAGAAATAAATGATTTCTGGATGACAACACTTTGTTCCACAAAACAATTTTGTTCAATGACTGTTAAATAACTATGTAAAGAATATAAACTATAATTATCAAATTTCTTTATCATATCTTTATTCTTAGAATAAAATATACTCAAACAATTAGGGGAAAAAGTTTCAAGAATGAATAAAAATATAAACAGATATTCATAACATCAAAATAAGATAGCAAGAGAAACATAACAAGATATGAGTACTAAAAATATTTATAAATAAAAACGATAAAGGAATCACTTTTAAATTATTTCAGTGATATAATGATAAGAATGAAATCCACATGCTCTGGAATGTGTCAAAAATACAATGATATTGAAACATTAGGAAACAATTCTTTCTTTATGAAAGTACTTGGCTTTAGTTCCCTAGCTAAAACTCTTATTGTAATATTAGGTTTAATTTGTATCTCTATTTTAATAAAGGATTGGAAGAAGTTAAAGTGTATGCCAAAGAATTTTTAAAATACTGAGGAGGAGAAATCTGTTTGTATTAAAAGGCTAAATAAAGTTCTGCCTATACAGAAAATGAAATAAAAATATGAATTTACTATTTTTTTTGAGTAGAATATTGTTTTGCCTGTAGAGGATCAAATAAAAGAAAATGGACTTACATAAAATGAAGAAATATTTTAGTTACATATGAAGAAGAACTGCTAAATTATTTAATTGTTGAAGAGTAGAATGGGCTGATCATAATGAGGTTTAGAATAGTATTTTTCAGCAATCACATTTATAAATACTAGAACGTCAAGGGAACATATGACCAACCTCTCATCTTATTTTTTTAGACTAAGAAATAGACAATTTAAATCATTTAACTCACATCAGCAAGTCAATGACAAATCTAGCACTAGAGCTCACAGTTCTTAACTTCTAGACTTGGATAACGTACTTAAAACTTTAGTGCATTAGTTTGTTTGTTTTCATTTGTACAATTGAAATAATAATGCATAACTCAAAAGAACAACTATAAATATCAAATAAATATTTGGAAATCACTTAGCATGATGATCATCTATAATAACTGTTCAAAAAGCAGTCATTTAAAAAAAAAATCGTTATTATTGCCTAGTGCTTTTTTGTCTTAAAAAAATAATCTAACTAAAAATAAAAAGGTAATCTAGAACTATCCTTTATGGGCCATCATTTATGTAAAAGTTTAGGTCAGAACACTTTAAAATGTTAAAAATACATAGTTTTTCCAATGGGGGGGAAATGTATAGTCTTCAATTATGCCAATGAGAAAATAGCCTCAAAAATATTAATATATTTGATAAGTAACCACATGGAAGCTATTTTTTTCACTTTCATTTGTTATTCATTTTCAAATCCATAGACAATTTCCTCTCTTTGAAACCACACTCAAAATAGGTTTCATTATCAACTCTGCTTTATAGATGAATAAACCCAAGCTTCCAAGAGGTGAAATATCTAATTAATGTTCTCTCTGATGTATTTAGTTTACTCCTGGCATCTGAGGCCCCAGGCTGATGACCAGAAAATATATGGGAAAACGTATTATTTTGCTGTATTCTAAATTTGTACCACCTTTTAAGAGTACAATTTGTCTATATCTATCAAATTTAAAAGCACACATACTTTCATTTAACAATTTTCCTTCTAAGAATTTATCTAATGAATTTACTCAAAATAAATATATAACAAATGTACTCACATATACACATAAAGACATATGTATAAGAATAAATTGCCACATTACAGCCTTTATAACCAGAAATTGAAAGATGGTTACAAAAATTTATTGTTATTTGTACAATTGAATGCCATGTGACCATTAAGAAGAATGAGATAGCAGAATATGGGCTGACATGGGAGGATATAAGTGGTTCATTCATTATCACATTCAGCGAGACTTTGAGCTCATACTAAGTTCTGGGCATTAGCTATGCAGCCATCAACAAGACAAAGTCCCTGTCTCTATGGATTTTACAATGTAGTGAGATAAGAAGGAGTTAAACAGAAAAGCAAGCAAATATGTCATATAATGCAATGTGCTGATAAGTGTCATGAAGAAAACTTAAAAATGGGAACAAAAAGTATATATTGCTCAGTAGAAAACTGAGAAATAAACAATGGTTTGACTATTATAGTTCTATTTGTGTTAAAAATTAGAGGGAATGTACATAATTACATATATGCATGAGATATATTTTGGAGAGATGCCTAAGACACTGTTGATAATGGATATTTCTGGAGGGAAGCTGAAGGACTAAATTATGACAGTAAAATGATTAAAATATTTATATTATTAAATTATAATTTTCTGTGGTGTAAATTTTGTACACATGACTTTTTTATCACATACATGTAGTATATCAAATTGTATACTGCTAAAAGAAAAACAAATATTGAATAGCCTTTACTAAAAGCACACTAAAATGCCAGATTGTTATAATGGCTTACAGAGTCTTCTATGATCAGGCCCTGCCCACCTCTCTCTCTTTCTTTTTTTTTTTCCACTCTGCCCTTCACTGGCTATCACACAACAAACTTAGTCTTGCTCTTTCTTTTTAAAAAATCTGCACATTTAGTAGTGTATGTGATATGAACTATTTACAACTCAACTGAATTGATATAAAAAGTCATTTTATTTAGAACAACTAATATCCCTAAAATATGGTTACTTTGAAGCTTTTCTTGACTTACATGGAAAGTACAAATTGAGAGCATATAGGCTCATGTCCATTAATATTCCCATGTGTCATCAAGTCCCACTGAAATAAGCATTTTTTTTAATGAAGGACAAAAATGTATTTCCCTGTGCCAAGCAATTTTTCTGTATTTCTTTGCACATTTACCTGAAACTTCTTTAGATATATGCACATTTATCATCCTATCAGAATGACATTTAATATATTAAGGAAAAAAACTAACAAAATATCACATTTAAGATCCAAATCAAGTTGTAGCAATTCATTAACTTTATGAATCTAACAAGGTTATAGCTCTTCATAAAATAGCTGATTTTATACTATAAACTATTTTTATGTTAAATAGATGTTGTTTTTTTTATTCATTTATTTCCAGAAGGTTGTTTTAAGAGAAATATGGCTAGGATACTCCAGTTTTTCTAAGAATTTATAGAGTGAATTTAAATCTGTGTCAGGAAGGGAAAAAACAGATATAATTGCAATTCATTAAAATATAAAATTTTAAATTTCTACATAAATCATTAATATATTTTTCTTTTGTGGTTCCATATAATTTGTGGAATATTTGTTCTAGCTTCTACCTACTCTGCCACCATCTTGGATCTCCTCAATTTCTGTTTCTTTGTCCTGTTTTCATTACATGTATAAATGTTGTTATTAAGATACTGGGCAATGGAATATCCAAAAAAGTTGCACGTGATAATCTTCAGAACAAATGTATGTGCTGATAAGTATCATGAAGAAAAATAAAAAAAATAAGAGCAAAAAGTATATATTGCTCAGTAAAAAAAGTTAAAGAATAAACAGAACAATTTGCCTATTATATTTGTGTTAAAGTTGGAAGGAATGTACATATATAATTACATATATGCATTAGATATATTTTAGGGAGATTCATAAGACACTGTTGATAGTGGATACTCCTGGAGAGAGGCTGAGGGACTAAATTATGACAGAAAAAATATTAAAATATTAACATTATTAAATTATAGCTTTCTGTGGTGTAAATTTTTTACACATGACTTTTTTATCATGTACATATAGTACATCAAATTATTCATGCTAAAAGAGAAAAAATATTGAATAGCCTTTTACTATAAGCACAATAAAATGCCAGATTGTTATAATGGTTTACAAAATCCTCTATGATCAGGCCCTGCCCATCTCTCTTTTCTCACTTTTTTCCCCACTCTGCCCTTCACTGGCCATCACACAACAAAATGAGTTTGAGGCCCTTATCACAAACACGTAATACACAAAATGCTGTTTCTCTGTGGAATTTGTCTTTGGAAAGTTGGATTCTCAAATGGATCCATGACCCTAAAGAGGGAAGAATCAGAGATGTAGAGAAAAGAGTTTCTCTACTCTGGTGAGATATTTTATACCCCTAACCCAGTAGTTTTCAGCCAGGGGCCATTATGTCCTACAGGGAACATTTGATAATTGTCTGCAAACACTTTAAGTTGTCAGGACATGGAGAAAGGAAGGGAGGGCTCTAAAGGCATCCAGTAGGTAGAGTTCCAGGGAGGCTGCTAAGAATCCTACAGTGCACAAGATAGATAGTCCCTAACAGCAAAGAGTTACCCAGCCCCAAATATCAGTTGTGCTGAGGTTGAAAAACCTACTATTAACCCATGCCAGGTCCTAAGATAATATAAAAGATGGGCTCCACTATTTTGTTATGCAATCTATGTACCAGTGTAGGAAACAATTATTTTAATCAGATCATTAATAGATATACTTCATGTGCGAATTGTATTGTGAACCATAAATGAAAAGCCTATCATTTTACTAGAATCTTCTGACATTAAATGACCCCCTCCCTTAAAAATAAATATACACACACAGATATTTGAGAGAATCTTTTTGAAGCTGTTTAACATATATGGAAATTAAACTCCCACATGCTTTGTTTCATCAGTAAAACTGTGGAACCCATTAATAAATAAACAGAAACTCAGCTCTATAAATCAGGAAATGTATCAAGTGCAGTTACTACTGCATGTGTGAATATTTGAAATGACTAAAAATTAAATGTTGGGGTAAAAAGGAAAGCCAGCTCCCCATTAATCATTTCTTTTCCCCCCCCCATTTTCCCACAGTTTTATTGCAAAATAATTGACATATGATGTCACTATATAAGATTAAGGTGTACAGCCCTGGCCGGTTTGGCTCCGTGGTTAGGAGCGTCAGCCCACGGACCGAGGAGTTTCAGGTTCAGTTCCGGCCAAGGGGACATACCTCAGTTGCAGTTCAGTCCCTGGCCCTGGTCCCTGAGGATAAAAAAAAAGTGTTGCTGAAAAAAAAAAAAAGATTAAGGTGTACAGCATAATGGTTAGATTTACATATATTGTGAAATGATTACCACAATAAGTTTAGTTAATATCCATCATCTCATACAGATACAATAAATAGAAAAGAAGAAGAAATTTCTCCTTGTGATGAGAACTTTTAGTATCTACTCTCTTAACAACTTTCGTATGTATCATACAGCAGTGTTAACTATAGTCATCATATTCATTTATTTTACTAGTCTTCACACTGGAATCATTTAGATTTTCTCTTGATGTATAATTTCTATTCCCTTAGATTCTACCCCGTTAAATAATATATGCTTTTAATTTATTTTTGTTTTTCCCTTTGTTATGTCCCTACTCACAGAAAATCTGTTCTACAATTTTATCATTATATTTTAAATAATTTCATGTATTTCTGTGTTTTAATATCTCCATTTAACTATGCTTAAATGTATTTGAAAACTAAAAATATTAACGGTTCTATCAAACCAATCTTTTAGTAAGGTAACTAAATTTCAGATGAGCAATGTTACCTATTAGCAAGTATACAATTTAATATTAATGCTTGTGTGAAAGGGATGTTACTAACCATTGTTTCTTTAAAGCATGTCAAGTAATAGCTACAGCCAAATTAACATTGAAAGTTCAACTATTTGAACAGAAAATATTATTTTTCTCTCTACCTAATTATAGACAGGTTCATATTTTTTCCTTTTTGTACATCAATAATTTTATTAAAAGTAAGGGAAAACAAACCCAAATTTTAAAGTAATATTCTACAGATAACTTTCAGGTATTCAAAGATATCAACTAGTTTGGAGATAGTCACATACATTATTTCTCGTCACATATCTATGAGGTTTAAGACGTTCCATGCCAGCCTTGTTTCTCATTATTATGACAATAGAAACATGACTGTACTTGAAATGCAAACATAGCTAGTATAATGACACTCCAACGACACTGTAGGACATTTTTATTCAGGAAGGACCACCTCGTAGAATTGAATTCTGCCTACATAATGGGTTTTAAATTGCTCTTTTTTTTCTCCTTTCCTACCTCAGCCACACCAGTTTGCACAGCATACAGAAGAGTTTGAAGATTTGGCTTTCAGATCTGGCCCTCTGTGTGAGTTCATACCCTTCTGAAACTTAATTGGCTTTGTGATCCTTCACATTAATAGGTCTCAGTTTCCCCTTCTGAAAATTATTGGTTTATATTTGATAAACTCTAAGGATCTTTTTTTTCTATAAAATTCTATGTTTAATTAAGAGGAGACTAAGGGGTGACCTAAGGACCATTTTTTATGAAGGTTACTGTTATTTTTGCAGGTTGGATTTATGATAATATGTTTATGTAGAGCAACATTACTTGCCAATAGAAAACCAAATTATATAAACAAATTTTAAATTAAACCAGAAGAGAAATACTTTCAATTCACTATTGGCATGGGCTACACAGAATGGCATTGTGGAGTTATCGAAACGGTAAGAGCTTAGTTTTGAAAGCAAACAGATCTGAAATTGGATCACTTTTCTGTCATTAATTAAATGTCCTTTAGAAGTCCTTTACCTTTTTGAGTTTCAATGTCTTCACCTATGTGTATAACAGTACCTACTTTTCAAGACCAAATATTTTTGGTGCCTGGCATATAATATAATCGTAGTAAGTAACAGTTAAGACAGTAATCAACATTTGTCCTGATTAATATAATTCAATACCTACATGTAAGACTTTATAAAGGAAGCTCTTCAGCTTATTTTCAGGAATTATGATCCGGATTTCAAATATTCCATTTAAAAATTTACATTTGAATTTGCATGTAAATGTGAATTTTTACAACTCAATATAAGTAGGCTAATATTGCTATCAAAATTAAAATATAGAGTTTTGGGTAGCATACCAGAAGGAATATAGCCAAGACCAACTCGTAACTAGCTGTGGGGCCTTAAACAAGATGTTTCACCTTGTTTAGCCATATATGTTTTTCAATAAAAAGAAAGTTTAGAGTGGATACCTTAACAAGCCACTTTGTGTTTTAAGACCTGATATTTACTATTTAAGAAATAGTTTCAGTTGACCAAAGTCTATATAGAAATGTTCTTTAACAAGAAGAAATACTTTAAGGCATATTAACATGGACAAGTTATGAGCAAATGGCTGACAAGATTTACTTTACTTTTCCTCCTAAACACTAGTTTTCCAAACAAAGGCCTCCAGATGATTGATAAGCCACTTCCTGTCAAGTACAATAGTAAATCTTTCTGAGAAACTGTCAGTGGGTTTGATTCTTGAATCTCTCTTTAAATAGACTCCATAAGGTAGTCTAGACACAGAACACAATGGCAGGGAAGACATTTAGAGTCAAGCTGGAAAGCCTTGTGTCCTTTAGAAGTAGTAGCATCTTCTTGTATAGAATTAATAATATCCCAAAAAGGAGATTTCCACAACTAAATTGGGAAGCTCAATCTGACATTATTAGTTTATCAGGTCATAAGGGGTTGAGGAGGGCACCACTGCCTGTGCTACAAAGAGTTTGAAAATATTTTCTTTTAAAAAATGTATACACTATTCTCTTAACCTGACCTAACCCGTGATACTCAGTTAAAAGCTGAATGGCAGTTCTTTTCAGCTAAAAATATCCAGCAAAATAAACTGAGGTCACAATTTTGCACCAGTCAAATTGACAGGGGAAAGGCCTAGAAATAACTTTGTAGATGAGATAAAAATATGCAGTAGTTATTAAATAAATACTAAAACAAATCTACTATGTCAACTTTAATATTTGCATTGTAAAGCATTTTCTACCTCAAAACCAGAAGTCTAGATATGTATAGTCTTTATGTTTCCTGACAGTTTTGAGGGTTAAGAAAATGACAATAATGTCCAATAATGCATGACAAATCAGATACACATATATTTCATACACTTTTCAATAAGTATTCTTAGTGGTCAGCTAAATTTGTATACTAATTGCAGGGTTGGAGGATTGTAATATTTTTCAGAAACTCTATAAAACAATTGAACTGAAACAAACCCAACATAAGTACATAAATTTTGCAACTAGTTTATTAATTATTCTGTTCTTTTTTGTTTCTCTTTTACTAAATACAATTAAACATTAGCTATCAGCTTGTCAGTTTCTACCAAAAACAAAAAACAAAAAAGAACCCCGGAGAATTTTTATTGGGATTTTGTTGAATATATAAGTAAGTTTGGTTATAATACGCATATTACCTATTTTGAGTCTTCCAATCTATTCCTAAGTATGTAGTGATACTGGGCACTATTGTAAAAGTAATCTTTCAAATGTTATTGTTTTTTGCATATTAACTTTTTACCCCATGACTTTGGTAAACTCATTTATTTTTTCCTACTAGTCATTTCTAGATTACTCAGACTTCTTCTACTAAACAATCATGCCATCTGCATATAGACATAGTTTTGTTTGTTGTTGTTTTTTTTTTAGTTTTTTTTTTCTTTATTGATTTTAGAGAGAGAGGAAGTGAGAGGGAGAGAGAGATAGAAATATCGATGAGAGAGGACATTGACTGGCCGCCTCCTGCACGCCCTCGACTGGGGATCGGGCCCACAATCTGGGCTTGTGCCCTGACTGGGAATCAAACCGATGGCCTCTTGGTGCATGGGTCGACGCTCAACCGCTGAGCCACACCGGCTGGGCTAGGCACAGTTTTTCCTTTAACATCTTTATGACTAATTTCTTTTTTCTTCCTTCATTGCTATGGCTAGGGCCTCCAACCCAAAGTTTAATAGAAATGGTGAAAGGGGAATTCTTGTTTTGTTTCTGATCTTAGGGGCAAGCACTCACTCTTTGACCATTATGTATGCTGTTAAATTCAGGGTTTTTCATTTTTGTTGATGCCATTTATCAAACTGAGGAAGTTCTATTTCTAGTATGATGAAATTTTTATCATGAACAAATATTTGTCTTTGTAGAATAATTTTTTTCTGTATCTCTTGGAAGAGTGATATTATTTTGTTTGTTTTCTTAACATGTTTTGAATTAAATTAATTATTTTAATATCTAAAACCTGCATTCTGGAGATAAAACATACTTAGTCATGATATATCATCTTTTTTATATACTGCTGGAGTACATGTGCTAATATTTTGTTTATGATTTTGCATCTAAATTCATAAAGGATATTGATCTGTATTTTTCTTGTAATATCATGTTGTTTTGGCATCAGGGTAATGCTGGCCTCCTAAACTGAGTATGGAAACTGTTCCCTTCTATTTTCTGAAAGTGTTTGTGATTGATATAATTTTTGTCTTAAATGTTAGTTTGGATTCAACAATGAAACCATCAGAGCCTGGCATTTTCTTTTGGGTAATATTGTTAACTGTGAATTCAAAATATTTATTAGATAGAGATGAGACTATTCAGTTTATCTATATATTCTTGACTAAGTTTGGTAGCTTGAATCTCGCAAGGAATTTGTCCATTTCAACTAAGTTGTAGAATTTGTTTGCATAAAGTTGATGATATTCTCTAATTAGCCTTTTAATGTCTATAGGATCAGTAGTGATATCCACTTTTCTATTGATGATATTGGTGATTTGCATTCTTTCTTTTCTTTATTCTTTTTTTAATTAATTTATTTTTGTTACAGATGTTTCTCCTTTTTTCCCCATTGACACCCTCCTCCCCATCTCCCCCACCCCATCCCCAGCTTTGTTGTCCATGTCCATCAGTTATGCGTACATGCATATAAGCTGTGGTTTATCGCTTCCCTCCCGCCCACCGCCTCTCCTGAGGGTTGTCAGTCTGTACCCTACTTCCACGTCTCTGGGTCTACCCTGTTCCTCAGACTGTTTTGTTCATTATATTCCACAAATAAGTGAGATCATGTGATATTTGTCTTTCTCTGCTTGGCTTGTTTCGCTTAGGATAATACTCTCCAGGTTCCTCCATGTCGTCTCAAAGGATAAGAGATCTTTCTTTCTTACAGCTGCATAGTATTCCATTGTGCAAATGTACCACAGCTTTTTTATCCACTCATCTACTGATGGGCACTTGGGCTGTTTCCAGATCTTAGCTATTGTAAATAGTGCTGCTATGAACATGGGGGTACATGTATTCTTTCTGATTGGTGTTTCAGGCTTCTTAGGGTATAGCTAGGGGTTGTGAATTTCATTGATCTTTATCTTTTTCTTTTATTTTTTTTGTTCATTCTCACCTGAGGGTATTTTCTCCATTGGTTTTTAGAGAGAGACACATTGATTGGTTGCCTCTTGCACATGCACCAACTGGGGCCGGGTATTGATCTTTTTCAAGCACCAGATTTTGGCCTTGTTATCGCCATCATTTAATCTGTTTTATAATGGTTTTGGGCTGACTTTTTCTTGTTTTTCCGCTTTCTTGAGATGGAACCTTAGATCAAGGAATTTAGACCTCACTTATTTACTAAAAGATGTGTTTAAAGCTATAAAATTCCCTCTAAGCACAGTTTCTTGTGTGTGAATATTTGAGTGTGTATGTGTGGTTTACCTAGATGTCTTTTTCTTATTACTTTCTAATTTGATTATGTTGTGGTTATAGAATATATTCTCTATGATTTCAATATATTTAATTTTTGTCTTATTTTATGGCTCATCATATAGTTTAGTTTTGTGAATTTACATTGTGCACTTGAAAAAAATTTTGTATCCTGCAGTAATATTGTACAGTGTTCTATAAATATAAATTATGTCACAGTGGTTTATAGTACTGTTCTAAATATTAATGATTTATCTAAATTTTGGCTATTTTATGGGGTTTTTTTGGAGAAAAGGTGTTAAAATTCCCTTTTATGAATCTGAAAGTATATATGTATTTTCTTAATACTCTCAATTTTTATTTTATTCATTTTGAGTCTCTGTAATTAAGCACATACACATGTATAATTGTCCTTTTTTGTTTCTGGAAACAAGCTTTGTCTCAAATTCTGTTTTATCTAATACAAATATTATAGTTCCAGCCATCTTAGATGTACTTTTTGCATGGTCTATCTGTTCCTTTTTATTTACAGGGTGGGGCAAAAGTAAATTTACAGTTGTGAGTACATGAAACACGAAACACATTTATTCTTTTTTTTTTTTTTTTTATTCTCACCTGAGGACATTTTTTCATCATTTTTTGTTCAGATAGAGTGGGAGGGAGAGAGAGGAAGAGAGAGAGAAACATCGACATGAAAGGGACACATCGAGTGGCTGCCACCCGCACAACCAACCAGGGCCGGGGACAAACTGCAACCGAGGTACATGCCCTTAGCGGGAATCGAACCCGGGTCTCTCTGGACCGCAGGCCGACGCTCTAACCGCTGAGCCAAACCGGCCAGGGCCACATTTATTCTTATATTATTATTTATTATTATATTATTTTCCATATGAACAACTATAAACCTACTTTTGCCCCACCAGGTATTTTAAATCTGTTCATTTATATTCAAGGTGCATTTCTAACAGACAGCATATAGCTACGTTTTGCTTTTTATCCAATTTGATAATATATGCTTTTATTTGGAATATTTATCCAGTTAACACATTTTCAATCATTTGGCTCATCTCAGTGTTGGCATCTGTTGATTGTTTTTCCTTTGAAGTTGGCTCTACATTTCCTGGCTCTTTGCATATCAAATAATTTTATATTGTATCATGGACATTGTGAATATCAGATTCTGGACACTCGGGATTCTTATATATTGCTCTGGAGAGTATTGATATGTTTTTTTCTTTTTTAACTTTTTTTTTTATCCTCACCCGAGGACATTTTCTTCCATTTTATCTTCAGATAGAGTGGGAGGGAGAGAGGGAGAAAGAGAGAGAGAATCATCAATGTGAGAGAGATGCATCGAGTGGTTTCCACCCACATGACCCCAACCGGGGCCGGGGACAAACTGCAACCGAGGTACGTGCCCTTAGCGGGAACCGAACCCGGGACTCTCTGGTCCGCAGGCCGATGCTCTAACCGCTGAGCAAAACTGGCCAGGGCCATATGTTTTTTTCTTTTAATAGGTAACTTGTGTACGTAGACCCAAACTGAAAAGTGCCCTAACTGAAGAGAAAGTGGCTCAGATTTCAATTCTATCCTTTTAGCCTTACCTGGTAACTATTTCCAATTTGCTAAACACCTGAATATTTTAAAGGTTTTAGCTGAGTTTAAATACAAATTCTAAGGTTGCATTAAAAGAGAGGTCTATTAACTCTTTGAGGATATTGTGGAATCAGTGGGGAAATCACTAATTGCTTCAGGCACAGGTGAGTGCCATGAGTACCAAATACGCATGACAGCAGCAATTTCCTAAAAGACCTATGATTTCTTAATGGTTAAAGCTTTAATGTGCCTCCAGTGGCTAAGTCATTAACAAAGAATGATTTAGGCACAAGGAGATTCTAACTGAAATGTAAAACTGTGAGGGCATTACAAATAATAGTGAACCCAATAAAAGTGCTTGAATTATTATTTAGTGTCAGATGCAAAAATTTTGCCCATTAATTCTGAAATGTCATGAAAGATACAAAGCAATTGAAAAGCACAAAGAGAAACCTTGCCATAAAATGAGAAGAATAAAACGGAAATAAATTTAAAAACCTTTTCCTTGTATATCATCATCTCCTTCATATTTATAAAATCTTCACATTTTAAGAATTTAAAATAGTATCACAGTCTCTGTATTATTGGCTTTCCAACCTTACTATAAGATCCTTTGGGAAATTTGTCATTACGTTTTTTAAACAGGGGATACTGAGATACAACAATTTAAATAAAATGTTAAAATATATATTTTATTTTCTTAAAACAACTATTTATAAATGCCCTTATAGGTCTTTTAGTCTCTATTAAAATGTGTCATTTTAAAAATCATTTCAATCACAGCATATCAACCATGTATGATTTCAATTACATTTTCAATTCCATCATTTTCATGAGTATATAATTTTCATTCAATCAAAATATCATAATAATCATTTCTCTATTATAAAATATTCTTTTACTTTCATAAACAATGCTATAATTAAAATCCTCTTTTCCCCAGCTTCATTGAGAAATAAAATAAAACCAATCCATATTAAGTGTACAGTTTGATAAATTTCAGTTGTATGTATTTGTGTAGCCATCCCCATAAACATGATATAGAACTTTAAAATCAACCCCAAAATTTCCCTAGCCTAGTGACTCTTTGCATTTATTCCCCTTATCCTCTGCCCCAAGCAACTACTGCTCTGCTTTATGTTACTGTATTTCTACCTTTTCTAGAATTTCATAAAAATGGGATCATATACTATGTACTCCTTTATGTTTCACTCTCCAATTTAGCATCATGATTTTGAGATCAATCCATGTAATTGTGTATATCAATATTTTTCCCCTTTTATTACTGAGTACTAGTCCATAGTATGGATATACTACAATTTATTTATTCATTCACCAGTTATGTGACACTTGGATTTTGTTTTGCTTTTTTCAGTTTAGTGCTGATATAAATAATGTTATTTGGAAATTTGTGTTATGTCTGTGATAGTTAATTTTATGTGTCAATTTGATGGGCTATGGGGTGCCCAGATGTTTGGTGAAACATAATTCTGGTTGTTTCTGTGAGGGTGTCTGTGGATGAGACTAACATTTAGATGGTAGACTGAGTACGGCAAATTGCCCTCCTAATGTGGGTGACCCTCATCCAATCAGTTGAAGGTACAAATAGAACAAAAAGGCTGACCCTCTCTTGAATAAAAGGGAACTCTGCCTGCCTGACTGATTGAGCTGGAACACTGGTCTTTTCTAGCCTTCAGAATCAGACTGAAACATCAGGTCTTCTTGGGTTTTAAGCCTGAAAGCTTTCTAACTGGAACTTGGCTCTCCTGTGTCTCAAGCTTGTCAACTGCAGAGCCTGGGACTTTTCAGCCTCCATAATCACATAAGTCAATTCCTTATAATAAATATCTCCATCTATATATCTGTATCTATGTATGTATACATATATATTATATAAACACACATCCTAATTATTCTGTTTCTCTGGAGAATCCTCATTAATACAAAGTCTTTGTGTGGACCCATTTTTAAAATTTAGCTCGGGTAAATACCTAGATATGGGATTGCTGAGTCATGAGATAATTGCATGTTTAATGCTGATGTTTAATGGACAAAATGTTTTTTTCTCAAAATTCTACCATTTTTCATCTCCTCCAGTAATGTAAGGTAAAGTTGCTTCATATCCTTGTCAAAACTTAGCATTACAGTTTTTTTTGTTGTTTTTAGATTTTAGCAATTGTAGTGTGTGTATCATTGAAGTTTTAATATTTTAATATGAATTTCTCTGATGACTAGTGATATTAGCATCTTTTCATGTGATTATTGGTCATATGTATATCTTCTTTTGTTAAATATCTCTTCAATTATTTTGCCTATTCAAAAAATTTGGGTTTGTTTTCTTAATATTGACTTAAATTTATTCTTTATATTTTCTGGATACAAAGCTTTTGTCAAATATAAGACTTGCAAATATTTTCTACCATTCTCTGGAAGGCAATTTCATCTTCTTAACAATGTCTGTCACAGAACAAGAATCTATTTTGTCTTTTATGGATCAATGCTTTTTGTCCTTTTTAAGCAACTTCATGAAAGCCAATATGACAAAGATTTTACCCTATGTTTTCTTCAAGAAGTTTTATATCTGTATCTAACATGTATGTCTATCTTTCATTTTAAGCTAAATTATGTATATGATGTGAAGTCAGTTATTGTTTATTTTTTACCATATAGATATCCAATTGTTCCAATAACATTTATTTAAAAGACTATCCTTCCCCCATTCAACTGTCTTAACACCTTTGCCAAAAACCAACTGACCATATATAGTATGTGGGTCTACTTCTGAAACCTTGATTTTGTTTAATTAATCTTGATGTCTTTCATTATGCCAATACCACACTGTATTAATTGTTTTAGCATTATAGTAAGTCTTGAATCAGGTAATACATATATTTCCAAATGTTACTCTTTTTTTTTTTAAATCAAAGCTGTTTAGGCTGTTGTAGATTCTTTTTATTTTCATATAGTTGTTTTAATTTACCTATCAGTTTGACTGGGACTGCATTGAATCTATAGATTAATTAATGAAGAATTGACATCTTAACAACATTGAGTCTTCAAATTCATGAATATATATATACATGTATGTGTGTTCTTTAATTTAACTTCATAAATGAAAGTTTTGTAATTTTTCTCAGTATTCAGACCTTGCATATTTTTTATTTAAGGTATTTCTAAATAGTTTATATTTTTACATTATTTAAAATGGAGTTTTAAATATTAGTTCTTAAATATAAATTTCCATTTTACATAAATACAATCAAATTTTGTGCACTGGCTTTGTAAACTGCAGCTTTGCTAAATGTACTCATCAATTATAGTAATTTTTTTGAAGAATTATTTTACAGTTTTTCACATACATAATCAGATCATCAGCAAATATAGTTTTATTTCTTTATTTCCCAATCAAATTGTGTGTCTTTATTTATTCATTCATTCATTTAATTTTATCTTTTTCTACTCTGTGTTTTCCAGTATGATGTTGAACATAATGGTGGTAACTATTATAAAAGGTAATATTATTGAACAAATTGGAAATGGGAGGAGAAGAAAAAGGAGAATGCACAAGCTAATTAATTTCACTGTTGCTCATAATAAGACTGCCTAAAGAAAAAGAAGACTGAGGATATTATATAAATGTATATGTTTAATGATAACACTAAAACAAAGATATTCTTTAAAGTCCTAACTATTAATAGCGACTACAAAACACTAAACATATTTAAATAAATACAAGTGGATATAACTCAATTTTTCTAAGTTTCAGATTAAACCATGGAGCAAAAATATCAATAAACTATTAGCATCCTTAGTAAAGACAGAATAAAGCATTAATACACAAAATTAGAAATAACATGGTTCGGCTGGTGTGGCTCAGTGGTTGAGCATTGACCCATACACCAAGAGGTAGCCGGTTCAATTCCCGGTCGGGGCACATGCCCAGGTTGTGGACCCAATCCCCAGTGGGGGGCATGCAGGAGGCAGCCAATCGATGTTCTCTCTCATTGATATTTCTATCTCTCTCTCCCTCTCACTTCTTCTCTCTCTGAAATCATTAAAGGGAAGAAAAAGAAATAACATGGATAAATAATCAAAGTGACTAACGGAATTTTGAAAAATATTTACAAGCTACTTTAGGTCATCTTATACAAAAAAAAAAATCTAAATCAAATGGATAAGACTCTAGAAAAATAAAATCTATAAGCATTTCCAGAAGAGAAAGTGGAAACATAAATCTCCTTATAGAACTGGAGATTTGTAAATAAAGTAATAACCTCCTACTTATAAATAACACCAAGTTCAGATGGTTTCACATGAAATCCTACCAAGTGCATAAAGAACAGATCATTCTGATGGTAATTCACCTATTCAAGAGTACATAAAAAGAAGGAATTCTTTAAAATTATTTTCATAAAGTGTGAGTAATATTTTATCCATAACTGGATTGTAAAAAGCACAAAAAAAGAAAATTACAGAATAAATTCTCACTTATCTCTCACTAATGCAGCCCATTGATGCAATTCAATGCAAGTTCATATGACTGATTTCTTAAAATGTTGGAAGGGCATTTAGACTAGATTCAAACCTATTTCTTCTTAAAACAAAACAAAAATACTTTGATAAAATAAGATTCAACAGATATTTCATTAAAATGTTTCCCAAGCAAATATTTAATTTATGATGCATTGCAGGTGTTCCAGTTAAAATCAGGAAGAGGACAAAATGCTTACTACAACAACTGCTATAAATATTATTTAAGATTCATCAGCTAGTGAGATTTACAAGAGAAAGAAATTAGAAGTATAAAAATGTAAAATGAGGAAAAAATGTTATTTCAGATGGTAAATGATGAGAATGTGTTCCTTTAGTCCCAGGAGAATGATCTGAAAAGCTGCTACAAATAATAAGTTATTGGGATATAAAATTAGTACTGGGAAATCAATAGACATCTTCTACATAAACAAAGTCCATTTGAAAAATCAAACATAAGAAGACTCCATTCTTCACAATAGCAACAACAACAACAAAAAGAGGCTATAGCTAGAAATAAATCTAAAATCAATCCTATAGTGTTTCTGAAGGACCCAAGTAGAGTTGAACAAGTAGCTAGGAAGTTTCAACTATAAAAAGATGTCTACTCCTCCAAAAGTGTATTTATATATTATAAAATTTATAAATAACAAATTACTGTAATATTTAGTACTAACAGTTTTGTTGCTTCTGTGCTTGTTTTGTTTTGTATAAATAAGCAAATATGATTGAAAGTTTACATGGGAAAATAAGTAGGCAAAAGTAAATAGCAAATCATTGTAAAAAAATCTATTAAAGAACGCTAGTCCTACACTAAATTAAAGTATACCATAAAATTAAAATAGGATGAAAAGTTCAGAAATAGACTGGAATAAATATGGAAATTAGTATATGATGAAGGTGACATAAAAAAAATCAGTTAGTAAAAGTGAATTTTTAAAGTAAATTTTGTTTGGAAAACTGGGAGCCATTTAGGAGGAAAAAGTTAACTTTTACATCTCTCTCTCACAGTACATACCAAGATTAACTCCAATTGTATTAAAGATTTAAACGAAAAAATAAATAAAACCCCATAAATATCAGAGTAAAAATCCATAAGGTTTACATAAACAGAGTAATAAATTTTACTAAATTATTTTTTAAATCATAAGCAAAATCAAAAGGCAAGTGAAAAATTGTGAAACATCTTTAGAGTTTATACCACTGACAAAAGACTAACCTCCTCAAGATATAAAAAGCTTCTAGAAATCAAGAATAGTAATATCAACAATCCAATAGAAAAATTAGTAGAGAACATAAACTGACAATTTTCAGAAATTCAAATACAAATGGTCTTTAAAAATAGAAAATAATTGCCTGATTTTTCACTTATAATAAGAGAAATGGAAACACACACTACAGAGATGCCTTTTCTTATCTGCCATATTAAAGAAAAAACATTGTTGGTGAGACTGTGGGAAAACAGCATTATCTTGCATTGCTGGTGAGTGTGATAAATGGTGTAACGTTTATTCAGGGAAATCTGACATTAATTACGAAAATACAAATACAATTATCCTTTGGCTCATGATACTCAAATATAAATATTTGTCCTACAAAAATGCCTACATGCATTCTAAATGATATATGACTGAAGTTAGTCATTGAAGCAGTATAATAGTAAACATTAGAAACAAATCATGTGTATAATGACAGGAAATTGATTAAATAGTCCAGGCTACATCTACACAATGGAATACTGTACATCTCTAAAAAGAATTAGAATTGTCTTTATGTACCAAGATAAAGTGATCTCTAATAAAATTTTAAAGTAAAAAAAAAAAAGATGAACTATTGTGCATGTCACCATTTTTAGAGAATTGAAATTAGTGAATATATTTTCATATTTGCATAAATACTGAGAAGATAAGAAAAAATCTAATAAAAATATCAGTATACAGTGGAGTAGAATTGGTTGGAAGGTTGGGCTAGTAAGAAGACTTCTGAACATGTATTTTGTATTATGTTGATTCTTAATCATGTACATATATTACCTATTCACAAAAATGTCAAATGTGAAAAAATAATCAATAGGAGTATGTCCCTGCTCTCTAAATTTGAAGTACATTTTAAATAATAGTTTAAATTGATTTTTCTTTTTTAAAATTTATTGAAGTGACACTGGTTCACAAAATGAAAAGGAAACCCACTGAATGGGAGAACATATTTGCCAATGATACATCCAATAAGGAGTTAATTTCCAAAATATGTAAAAAACATATACAGCTCAACACTAAGAAGACAAACGACCCAATTAAAAAATGAACAAAGGACCTGAATAGACAGTCCTCTAAAAAAGACCTACGGATGACCAATAGACATATGAAAAAAAGGCTCAACATCACTAATCATGAGAGAGATGCAAATTAAAACCACAATGAGGTATCACCTCACACCTACCAGAATGGATATCATCAATAAAGCAACAAACAAGTGCTGGCCAAGATGTGGAGGAAAAGGAACCCTCGTGCACTGTTGGTGGGTATGCAGACTGGGGCAGCCACTTTGTAAAACAGTATGGAATTCCCTCAAACAATTAAAAATGGAACTGCCTTTTTACTCAGCAATCCCACTTCTGGGAATATATCCTAAGAATCCCAAAACTCCAATTAGAAAAAAATATATGCCCCCCCTACATTTATTGCAGCATTATTTACAATAGCCAAGATCTGGAAACAGCCCCAGTACCCATCAGTAGATGAGTGGATGAATTGATTTTTTTTTTTTTTAATCCTCACCCGAGGACATTTTTCCATTTTTTGTTCAGATAGAGTGGGAGGGAGAGAGAGGAAGAGAGAGAAACATCGACGTGAAAGAGACACATTGAGTGGCTTCCTCCCGCACAACCAACCAGGGCCAGGGACAAATTGCAACCGAGGTCCGTGCCCCTAGTGGGAACCGAACCCAGGTCTCTCTGGACCGCAGGCCGACGCCCTAACCGCTGAGCCAAACTGGCCAGGGCGGATGAATTAATTTTTATACTTGGATTTAAATCATGTGGTTACGTGTGGAAAAAAATTTACTAGATAAACTGGATATTAGGGGATTTATTTTTCTCCTAAATTCAATAGTATTCCATTAATGATCGTCTCTAGCTCTTTGTGTGGAACAGTGTCTCTTGTTTATTTCATTTACCACTGAAGACTGGAATAAACCACTGGGAAACTGAACTTGTAACAGTTCAGACTATAGGAAAGGTTTCATTTTCTGCTGGAAGTAAAATGGCAAAAATACCTTTTTACTCCAGCTGTAATTGCAGTATAATTCAGTGGATGACTTGTCCACTAACTTTGCTGAAATACACAATATTAAATTCATCAGGCAACAGAGAAGCAGGTTATAAAAACCATTTTGTCAATTCATTTTTTAAAGCACAAATGATGCAAGCATATTTACTTCTTAAATGCTACAGGATGGATTCTCCAAATAACAGAACTATATTCACATTTATTAACAACATGATAGATCGTTGCCTGATTTTTAACTACAGTTGATTTGCTTGTATATTCTAGGTATATTTCTACTTTAAATTAATCCATCTCACATATACTTTAAAATAGGATAAAAACAAGTAATATTTCAGCCAAAAGGAACTGAACTTTTTTATAAAAAAATAAATGTATACACTCTGTTTTGAGAAAATGGAGTAAAATCTTGGATACCTAAACATATTCAACACTAAATAATTACTAGGAAAAAGGAAATAAAATATTAATGTCACTATAGGATTCAAATCAAATATCACAATCAGATTCCATATTTTCAATTCCATTTTTTTTTTAAATAAGAGATATGATAAGTTGTATACATGCTAATTTCTGGACAGAAAGACTGCATCTACAAGGACATGCTACATGGATCAAGTGTAAATCTTTAGCTGAATCTTTCAGCAGCCCTGTAAGATTCATCTCCAGTGACAGTTAAATTTGTAATATGTAGGAAAACTTAATCAAATCTCATGACCAAAGAACATGCAAACTGTCTAAGGGATGCATTTGCTTTCTAACATACTACAAATGCTCTATAAGTATTAAGATAAAGGCTCAGATCAGCAATCCCCACATGGAGACTACACCGAGAGTTAATAGCAGCTAGGATCGAAAATTGTTTTTCTCTGCCCAAGAACAGATTTATTTGCAATAATTAAAAATTATCAATTTTAACTGCCAATTATAGGTGCTGGCAGTTTAACAAGGTAATATATTTATGTTTTAACTCTATTTTCAGATTTTGTTTTATAAAGATCTAGTTGAGCCCAGTATGTAAATGGTTGGAAATTGTAAAGGTAAAGATAATACACTGTGTTTTAAATGCCACTGAATACACACACACACACACACACACACACACACACTGGATAGTGTTATAGATAGAATAATATAACTTGAAAATTAAAAATTGTTATAAATAAACTAAACTTAATGTTAAATATAAATTTCTAAGAATAATACAAAGTGTATTATGAAATAGCTCACAACAAGAAATAAGTTGTAAGTTGTTCATCTTTTAAGTGTCAATATATAAGATAATGTAAATATATATAAATATAAATCAGAAAATCTGTTAAAAATAAAGTCCTGTAAATATAAATGTCCTTTCCATTTATTTCCCATCAATAATGTAGCCAGCTATCTTTGAAAAGAACAAGAGAAATGAGTTAACAACCTATCCTAGTGGTTTTGTATTATCTAAATCAATAAAGCTCTCTACCCTCTCCTTGTATACCTTACTCACTCTAACCAAAGCTTGGTAACTTATATATCACAACATAGACCAAAGCTCATCCTCTATTATTATGTTAAAATGCCCCTTAGGACACCCGTCTCCACTCCCTCCTTCCATAATAAATTTTCCCAGGGGAAGTTAAGTAGATTATTGTCTCCCTTGTCCATTCTCATAACCTCTCACTCTCCTTTTAATGAGATTTGGGGGATCAGTTCTTAACAACTCTTTCTCCAGACTAATTCACAGTTTTACCTAAGATAAAATATTATGTAGTCATTTTATGTCATTAGCTAATATTATGTACTTATTTGTGCTAGTCATGAGATGTATATTAATGCATGTACTTCTAAGAACACATTAAGGTAAGTACAAATTTTTAAATATCCATATGTATATGGATGGAAGTTATATATATATCCATGTGCCTTACTTATTCTCCTTTTTAAAGTCTATGTTCAAAAACAATCTATATCCCAGCATTCCTATACTCATCTCCTGCTTAATTTTTCTACTTAACATATCACCTAATATTAATATATCAGGATATATGTTTTATTTGTCTTCCTCACTCTTTCATCCATTGCATCTATAACACTGCCTGACATTTATCTAGCAGGCCTTCAATAAATATTTTCTTGAGTGAATTTGTTTTTGAAAAAAATGTGAAGAGCATGCTTCCATTTATGTAAAAAGGATAAAATAAGAAAATGTCTGAGTTAATAACAATTGAAGAACTAATTTATTGAATTTAAATTAAAACATAAATTTAAAAATGGGTAGAATCTAACGTTCCCTGGAAATAGAGAGCTGTATAACACACACCAGGTTTAGCAAGATGAAAATGAAAAGTCTTTAGTTCTTTAAAGAGAGAGAATAAAGGGGAATAGGAGGAAGTAGCTTTTAGTGAGGTATAATTTATATGCAATATAGTCCATCCATTTTATGTATATGGTATCATGAGTTTTAGCAAATGTATTCTATCATATAACTTAAAATAAAAAACAAATAGAGACCAGCCTTGAAAATTCCCTGAGTAGGCAAAACCAATTTAGTCACGTTAGTGTAGGTAGCTAGATATTAATAAAGGAAGGGAGCAAAGAGAATCAGACATTAAGAAGCCTAATCTACTAGGGAGCTGAATCAGACACTGAGCCTGCTTCACTAGGAAGTTGCTCCTCAGGACACCGCTGTTTTGGGACCGAATCTCTGAAGTTGGCAGGAAGGGAGCAGAAAGGATCATTACTGGTTATTACTGAGGGAGGAATAAAAACAGCAGGAGACATTCCTCTGATGGGCACATGCCCAGTAGAAGCCAAGATGGTGCAGGGGCAGGTCCTTCTACTGTGAGGCATGCACAGTAGAATCCAAGATGGTGACCGTAAAGGTTTGTCTGTCTAGCCTGGGAAAATGATTGGATTGATTAGAGGGAGGATCCAATGCAAGCCTGAGAAAGACTGGGAAACTAATTGGTTGGTTTGAAAAAGTGCCTGGTCCTTCCCAAGCCTGAGATAATATAATCCAAGCCAACAAAGCTCTCTGCTCACATGTGCTTGTCCTGTTTGCTTGCGTGTTCTCTCTCCATGGCAGCCATGTGGCCCTAGAAGCCACGCCCCGCACAGGTTCCAAGCACAGGCCTGAACATTGCACCAGCTGCAATGCAGCCAGGAACACAGACTAAACTAGGCAGATGAAAGCAGGGACTGGACTGGACTGAACCAATGGCACAGAATTTATAGACACTGGCCTTTCTTCTAAGCTTGATGAAGACAAGGCTGGACTTCTTTCACAGCAGGATATATGGAGATAAGACATTGGGAACAGTCTTCCATTTCAACACCAATAAATCTTACCACAAAACCTCCCACGCATGAGTCTCCTGAAATGCTTTTCTCATGGCTCCGTGAAACCACTCCATTTTCACCCGCAACAATCATACAAACAAAGCTTAATTTAGCTTATTTTGCAGGACTAACTTGATCTGGGTCATTTCTTGCTTATGCCTCTGGAAATCAGAAGCAAAACTTGAACAGTTTCCTAAGGTTGATATGGTTGATATGAGGTAACCACTGAAAATTCTAATATTACAACCAATCACTATGAATAATAAACAGTCACTGCTTTCTCATTATATAAGCTGCTTTATAACAATATACACCCAACCCTCATTTTGTGTTTTAATTTGAGTGCTCCCAGTTTGTAAACCGTCTTTTAGGTGTGTGCACAATAAACTTTTACTAATTACTACTTTAGTGATTCATTGGTTTTACTTCTGTTATTTCTGGACTTTTGACATAACTACCATGGCAATCATGATGTAGGTTATTTTCATCGTCTCCCCAAATTTCCCTCATGCTAATTTGCATTCAGTCTTCTCCCATGATGCCAGCTCTAAGCAAGCAATGACTGGTCTTTTCAATTTCTTTTTTTCAATCACTGTCCTAAATCAATTTTGATATTGTACACCTAGCTTGGCATGGGATGAAAATACTGAGTCCTAAGAGGTAAATACATGGATACCCAAAACAGAGGACCCCATTGATAGCTTTATAGGGATTGGCTATATGAATGTAAGATTAGTTGTCAAAAATGTTTTTATGTGTCAGTGGTAAGATAAAACATTAAAGCATTTACCAGATAATTCTTATTTGGATTTAGAAGTTGAACTGAACCTTATTCCCAATGACACCTGTCAACATTTAGGTCTCTATAAGTCAAATGTGTTTTCAACAAACTGAACATAGGAGGGAGTGGTTATGAGACAAGAAAGAAATCCCAAGAAGTAGAATGAGGAAGTAGGAACTGTCGTCCTCTCACCAGAGGCCCTGCTTCTGAGCTTGATCAAAGAGAAAATAGTTTATGGCAGGAAAACCCCTGCAGTGGTTGCAAAATGGAGGAGAAATTGACCAGAGACCAACCCAAAAACTCATTATACCATCATGATAATGAAAACTGACACCACAAGTAGAAGGGGGACCAAGGGAGACAAATACCATGACACTTCTGAAACAGACCATGTTAGGAACAATGTCCCCTCTTACCCAGAAGGCAGAGTCAGAATTTGGCCCCACAAAGCTTGGAGATAACCCCCACCCTTGAAAACATAAAATCTCAAAAACTAACTGACGGCATGCAAACTCACTCTCCAGTTGGCCCACGTCCACTTGGACACATACTTTTTGCTTCTTTCACAGCAGTACTCTTGCCCTGGCCTCTTTCTTTTTCTCTACCTGAATAAAACTTGCTTTATTCTCATTCCTATTTGACCTTGAAATCTTTCCTGGGTGAGTCAAGGACCTGCAGGTCTCCTGACATGCAAAAGTTCCTGGACCCTGCCAGGGCAGGGCCATCCTCTGGCTTGGAAGTGGTCCAGTAACAGGGCATGAAGGAAAATAATGGGTGTTCTGCTAATTTAGTCCTGTGATATATGAAACCACATATTATATTTTTCTTAAAAAAAAAAACCCTAAATTTTTTAACTGTATTTACAGTTCAACCTATGGAACAGATCACACCATGCTAGTCATATATTTAAAGTAAATAAAGCATAATGCTGGCAAATATTTGGGATATAAACTTTTCGGTTTTTTAGGGGAGCCTAAATATATTTCATTACATTGGCTTTAGCCTAGCATTAGATCTGTAGCTCCCAATTTTATGCCACCAGGCTTTAATGTTATTATTCAAGCCATTGATACAAATATTGAAATATTTAAAATCAAGTACAGAGCCTTGAACCTGTGACCACAAAATTTACTTTTGACTGGCACTAATAATAATGACAGTTAACCTTTATGTAGTGTTCACTATGTACGAGGAAATATTCTAAGCAATTCAAAAATATTAATTTATATAATAGTAATTAAATAATATCAATTTGAATTCATTTTTAACACACAATATTCTCTCTGAGATAATTGTGATAATTGTAGTTTACATATAGGGTCACAGAAGCACAGAAATGTCAAATAGCTTGCCCACAATTGTATAACTAGAAATGGGCAGGTTTAAGATTCAAACCTAGGCCCTGGATACCATGTTTTTAAACACCATGTTTTGGTCATATCTATTGTGGCAGTTTTGAATCTTACAGCACACATTGTTGCATAGTCTTAACTCCCCCATCTTGCCTTAGAAATATTTTAAAGAGACTGTGGCGTGTCTTGCTGAGATTAATACCCTGGTATTAGTTTCCTATTACTGCTATAATAAATTATCACAAATTAGTGGCTGAAAACAACACAAATTTATTATCTTACAGTTCTGTAGGTCAGAAGCCTAAAATGGGTAGGCAGGGCTGCATTCCTTCTGGAGGCCCTAGGGGAGAATATATTTCTCTTCCCTTTCCAGCTTCAGGATGCTGCCTACATCCCTTGCCTCATGGACCTGCATCACTGTGACCTCTGCTTCCATCATCATGTCTCCTCTGACTTTGACTCTCCTGCCTCTCTCTCTTACAAGGATCTTTATGATTACAATGGACCAATCCTGATAATCAAGGATCATTTCCCCATCTCAGGTTCTTTAATTTAATCACATCTGCAGATTCCCTTTTACCATGTAAGTTAACATATTCATAGGTTTGTGAGGATGGTCATTATTCTGCCTACCACAATCTCCTGTTCACATGGGAAAGAACTGCCTCACTCAGGAAAATTGTGTTGCATGGACATGCACTGAAAACACTGCTGAATAACAGTGTATTGTCTCCCCACAGCTTCAAGAATTTTTAATAAACATTGGATAATCTCTTCTTCAAATGGTTTTTATTACTGTCCCTGTACATGAATCATCAGCCTGATGAAAATGCATCTGTTTATATTCTAAAAGAAACAAATGTTGTGGAGTCTAATCCTGCCCCTTTTTAAATTTTGCCAGGAGGACTCTTCCCCTTCCTCTTGTCAGTTGTTTAACTGGTCTCTTTTTTTTTCCAACTCTTTCTGTTGTTTCCCAACTGCCCACACCTTTGGGAACCCTCCCTATTTTGAATTTCTTTGGTTATAACTGTCTTTACAGCTCACTCAGTAATGACCACATGCTATTTGAATGACTTCCCCTTGGAATGTAAATGATTAAACTAAAATGAATGACAATATCAATAATTTTTAACAAACTTACTAAATCTTTTCTCTTCCAAATGAGCATGACCTTTCAAAGAAGTCACTGTGGAAAGCTATACATTTTATTCCAAGGGACATGATACTTCTCATACTACATTTGTAGTCTCATTTTTTAAATTGATTTTAGGGCTTATTTAGAAGCCATACAAGAAAATCAGCCACGCTGCATCACAAAGTCAACTTGCATTTGACTAAAATTAGCATTAAAATCATGTATTTTAGCCCTCTGATTTGCATTTTATAAAACGGAATCCAAGAGACCAAATCCTAACATTCATCCCTTTTCCCATCAAGTGGATTTATTAATTTTAAAAGCAATTTATAACCACCATTTCCCATCTCCCCACCATCCACCTCCAGTTGGACTAGAAAACATGGTTAAAATCAGGAGATGAAGTGAAGATCACCTAACTCACCCAAAATCTAAATATTGGCACTACTTTAATGGGTGGGTTGGTGAAGGGGGTGGGCAATAAGTGGGGAAGGGGAGAGAAAGACTAAAGAAAAAAGTATATAAACAGAGAGTTGATGTGATCTGCAGAGCAGTCGATCTATGTACCAAAACAGTGCATAGAAAAGGATACCAGGTTCATCTCACTAACAGATTCAGCGGTAAAAGACAGCACCAGCAAGAAGGATGACCAGCCTTATACTAAAGGTGAGCCCTGAGCACTGTCCAGGTACATATACTGCATGTTGACAAGAAACCCTAAGTGCCCACTGTGTCTGAGCATTGAGACAAAATCGTGAGCAAGAGAGCAAGGGGGTGTGTCACACGTGAGCAGTGACTTTGCTCAATAGTGAAAAGGGCCTGCCATATTTCAGAGTCTGAAGTATCACATTAAGTGTAAAAAATAGCCCTGGCCACTGTGGCTCAGTGGATAGAGTGTTGGCCTGCGTGCTGAAGGGTCGAGGGTTTGATTCCTAGTGAAGCGCACGTACCTGGGTTGCAGGTTCTATCCTGGCCTGGTCCGGGTGCGTGCTGGAGGCAACCAATTGATGTGTCTCTTTCATACCGATGTTTCTCTCTGTGTGTCTGTCTCTCTCTCCCCCTCCCACCCTCACTTCCTCTCTCTCTACAAAAAATGGATGGAAAAATATCCTTGGGTGAGGATTAACAACAACGACAACAACAAGAAGAGTAAAAAACAGAAGTAGTCCAAAAATGGGGAAAAGCAGAAATTTCCTTCTGCATGTAAATGAGAGGAGAAAGAAATAGTGGCACTACTACTAATAATAGATGTTTGAAAAATAGACCTTTGTTTACTTTTAAATCTAATGTGTTTAATTCTAAGGGGTGGGGGTAGGGGGGGTAAAAATTCCATTATATTATATTTCACACATTATCATAACTTTTACCCAACTAACATACCCTTAGAAATAATGTTCTCTTATTCACTTAAATATATCACTATCTCTAGTGAGATTCATGGATATTCAGGTTTTTTTTGCTCAGTATGTGCTTTATTAAATACAAAATTAATATTGATGAAAATAAAAAACAACTTAGTTTTCAAAACTATATTTTTATTTTTCTTGAACGGTACAATTTCTGTAACTCACTGAATTATACAACCAATAGATGTGTGATACATATTAAGAACTCAAACTTTCACAAACACAATTTTTAAAATTTGAAGCAATGAAAATAATTAGAGATGGGGACTCTTTTCAGCTTTTAAGACAGGTGGTAGTCATTCATTCTTTGGATATATCAATACTTTTTTTGGCATAAATAAAAAAAGACAAATAGACTAATTATAACGAAATGACTGCTATTTTCTATCGGTGCAGATGCTTCTCTTTCTAACTTTAAAATTATTCACATCCTCCTGGGACAGGGCAACAATTAGGCTTGCAGAGTGGATTGGAAGCAAAATGTAAAGACAGGATGGCACTAAATAAGGAAGTACTGGATAAAATAGCAACTGTGGCCATATGGAAAGATGAGTGGCAATAAAGGACATGAAAACTGAATCCCTTTAGTATTTAAAGTGTTCTTTCCTGTCTTTTGGGACTGCTCTCTCGAAAACTTGACGTCCGATTTTGTTAACTTCTGAGCTCATTTTAAGTTAGTCACTATGCATTCTTTGCAAAATGTTCCTTAATTTCAATTACGTGGTGTCTATTTAACGATTTGTGAACTATGAAAATCCATTCTTGCTGATAGGCATACTTGTAAATGTGTCATCAACCCTAGTTGGGGTTTCTGATATGGGAGGATGGTGACAGAAGATTCCGTCAGTTTCTATGAATAAGTCAAATGCTGTGTCTCCCACTTTCTCTCACACATCCATATTAAGAGTAAGGTCAGCAGATTCTTTTGCAGAGTGGTGGGGGTAATTCATCTCCACACATTATGGATGGACCTTAGAAGTAGTGAATTTGAAAACAAGGCACAGTGCAACAGCCCCATTTGGTTGACAACAAATCGGCATTCACAAATAGAATCAGAAATTTAGGACAGAAAAAGTCCAAGAATTCTGATCAAACATTTTAAAATACTAAGACATTAAAAATAAACACTGAAACATCAAAAGTATTAAAAACAAACACTAAAATCTTAAAGCATGGAAAACAAATATTGAAATAAACGGAGATCTTGGCTTAACAGGATAAGACACTATGTAACCTTAAAATGGCCTAAGTGCTAGAAGAGGCTCAAATCCCATAAGCACCTTAAATTCATCACATGCAAAATGAAACCAGAAATGACCCCTTGAAGCCATGTCCCATCCTTTCCCTCCTATTCTTCCTGAACCAGAGTCACATAAGGTGGGTGACCGAAATAAAGGTGTTCCTTACCTTTCTTTCACCATCAGTTATCCAGTAAGTCGGTCAACAGCATTTCCGGTGAGTCAACAGTGAATTCCGTACATCTCTTGAATCTGCTCCATCTGTGTTGCCACTGTCATTAAGTTCAAGGATAGACCATCATTTATCGGCAATATTCTCATAGCCACATAGTTGGTGCTTTCATTTGTTTTCAACAAACCTTTACTTGGTGCCTATTCTGTACTCTCTACCAACAGCTGTAGCTATAAAGATGAATCGAAAGCACTACTTACTTCCAAGGAACTTATTCTTGAGGAGAGGAAACTAGATACGTAAAAAAAGGATCAGTGGTACTATAAACATGTTTGCAAAAGAGTCCTTCCAGACAGAAGGGGAGTAACTGTTGGAACTTAGTTTCCAAACATCTAACCTTGCCTCTATCCAACTTATTTTCCACCCTGAGAGTAATTATAAAATGCAAATCCAATCCTTGCTTAAATTATTGAAGTATCTATGTATCACCGTCTGGATAAAATCCCACTTGTTCTCTATATGTCTTTATAAGAAACCAGCAGTTCTGAAAGTGTGCTTGGGGACCCATGGGGAGGGACAGGGGATCCCTGAGATCTTTTTCGTGGGCCTGAAAGGTCAAAATGGTGTTCATGATCATCTTAAAACGTTGTGTGCCTTTATTTCACCCTCATTCTCTCACAAATGTACAGGCGAGTTTTCTAGACACTGCATAACTTGAGGTATTGCAGCAGATTGCTTGAAGAAGCAGATATGAGAATCCAGATGTCTTCTATTAAACCAGATAATAAAGAAATATGCAGTATTGCAAAATCAAATTTGTTTTGTTTTGGAAAAATTACGCTTTAGAAAATATATTATTTATGTTAACATGTAATGGGTTTATTACTCTTTTTCAAAACAAATTAATAAATATTTAAAAGTTTCTCAGCTTTAATTTCTAGGGTGGCAAACCACACTAGATGCAAATCATATCAATACTAGAACTTTGGGATTCTCAATAGTTTTTAAGACTGCCAAGGGGGTTCCTGAGACCAACAAGTTTGAGAACTGCTGCAATAAAGTATCACAAGTTACAGGCTGACCCTGTCTCAGACTGCTGTTCTCACGTACTCTGGGCTCCAATCATACAGAGACTTACCATTTTCCAGAATACGTCACGCTGTCCCCTCCCTCCCATCACAGACAACATGTTAATCTCTGACTGCTTCCCACCCTGCCTGACCCCAAACAGAAAAGGGACTGAGGCTGAATGAGGGCAGGGCAGAAGAGTGTGGGCATGCATCCCCAAGGACCCAGAGACGATTCCTGTCGGGTGGCTCTGTGCTGCTCTGTTCCTCCTCCTTCAATGTTATTACGCTCAGATATTTTCCCTGGACCCATCTAAGCCCTATGTCTACCCCCAAACAGTCTCTCCAGTCATTCTACTTTCACAGACCCTCTGTGAGTAATTCAAATAGCATACATTTTGCCATTTAAATTATTTGTTCACAAAGAAAATTGTTCACGGATATAGAGCATTTTTTTTTTTCTCTTTTGATTCCAGTTGGCATCCTGAAGTTTCTGGGCTTCCTAGAAATTTGAATAGGTGTTTCTAAAATCTAAGAAGCACATTTAAATGTAAGTTTTGCCAACCCCTTATGAAATTTTCACAGAAAATTGTCTACTAATCTTAGTATGCACTTCACTTCATGATAATGACTGGTTTACGAGTCTGTCTTCCTCAGTGGGGTGTTATTTCTATGAAGGCAGAAAAGGAGACAAGCCCATTGCATGAGGGAGGTAATACAGCATTTTAGAAAGCATTGTCCTGCATTCCCAAACTCACTGAGGCAATCAGAAGACCCCTGTTTGAATGCCACTTTCAGAATCAGGCTGCCATACTGCTGGCCTGTAAGAGTAATTATAGTAGGTATAGAGAAAGACAACTACTGTATAAGTTCACTTATAAGTGGAATCGAAAAAACAAAACAGAACAAATGAACAATCAAATCAAAACAAAACAAAACAGAAACAGACCCATTAGCTGTAGAGAAGAGGCTCCTGGCTACCAAAGGGAGGCGGTTGGGGGATGGGGAAAAATAAAAATCAGGGTAATAGTTTCAAAGCCACTGTATTAGTCCGTTTTAAAACCATTCTAATCGACAAAGGCAGATGGCTCCAACTCCAGTCCTTTTAAAAAGGTAGTTATAGTAATGTCCTGAGATATTCAAGTGGCTCTGGAAGGTTTCTTCTAAAAAAATCTCTCTCCAAGACTAGGAAGTTCCTCTTAGATTAAGGAAATAGCTTCTGGGAAAATTAAGCTTATCAGTCAGCCATGTCTTAGAGTGAATTACTTTACTCTTTTAATCAAATTGCTTTTGCTTTAATAGCTTGGGTACAGATTATAGTGTTCTGGGTCATCCTGTCCTCCTAAGCTTCATATATACTTACAGGCCATAAGGTAGTGAAGCAAAAATGAACTACTTCCTGTCTGGTTGAACACACTTGCTGATCACAGCAAAAGTTGACTCCAATGGGACCTCCAATCCACTGACCCTATCAAATTTGCCCTCTATCTTCCCCTATTGTCCTTAATTCTCCTTTCTTATAGTTAAACTCATGGTTCTTTCTTATAAAAATTTCATTATGTAGAACGTAAGCTCCCTTGCCCTGAAACTCTCCATTATCCTCAACTGGCAAAAGAATTTGGATTTTGGGTATTTAGCTACTCCACTCCTGTCTTCAAGATCAGAAATGGAGACAGACAGCTAACCACACTGTCTCATTTTAAAAATATGCTTTTATTGATGTTTTAGAGAGAGAGGAAGGGAGAGAGGGATAGAAACATGGAAGCGAGAGAGTTGGGAAGACGCTCAATCCACTCAGTCACACTGGCCTGGCTGTCTCATTTTGCTTTTATTGTTTACACCCACAAGTGGACCCTCTCTGCTTCTAGGTAACAATTCTCCATTCCCTTATTGGACTCATTCTCCCACTCACTGAGTTGACTATTCCACACCTTCTGCCTCAAAACTCCAGCACGGCTTCCTTCTTCCTCATTCATAGTTGATATCCTTCCTTCTTTTTTCACTAGGAGAGTGGAAACAATTAGAAGAGAATATGCACATTCTTCCACCAGCAAAGCTAACAAACTACTTGCCTCTGTGCTAAATATTTTGTCTGCCCTCCTGTTACAATTCCTCTACCTATGCACTGAGTCCTATACCTTCCACCTATTCAACACATTCTTCCCAAAACTTCTACCTCCCCTGCCTTTATTACTGACTCATTGTCACTAGCCTATAACATCCAGTGGTAATCCAGATTTTAAAAAAAGGGTTATTTGACTGCATTTCCCCTTCTGATAGGAATTGCATTGCATCTGTAGCTCACCTTGGGTAGTGTGGACATTTTAATAATATGAAGTGTTCCAACCCATGGACACCGGGTGTGTTTCCATTTATTGGGGTCTTCTTTAGTTTCTTTCATTAATGTTTGGTAGTTTCCACTATACAAGTATTTTATTCCTTGGTTAATTTTATTCTTGAATATTTTATTGTTTTGGGTGCTATTGTATATGGGATTGTGTTCTTAATCTCCTTTTGAAAAGTTCATTGTTAGTTACTCTGAATCCAAAGCTAGACAGAGACACTACAAGAAATCTGCAGGCCAATATTCCTGATTAATATAGATGCGAAAGTCATCAACAACAACAACAAAAATTAAAAAATAGCAAATGAAATTCAGTAGCACATTGAAAGGACGACACACCATGACCATATGGGCTCTGTCCCTGGGATGCAAGGATGGTTCAACATCAGCAAATCAAAGTGATACACCACTTTAGCAGAATGAAGGATAAAAATCACACAATCGTCACAATACATGGCAAAAATATTGACAAAATTCAATACGCTTTCAGGATAAAAGTTCTTAACAAACTAGGTATAGAAGGAATGTGCCTGAACATGATAAAGGCCACATATGACAATCACACAGCTGACATCATGCTAAACAGTGAAAAACTGAAAGCTTTTCGTTCTTCTTTTATTTTTAAGATCTGGAAAAAAGGCAAGGATGCCTGCCCTTGATGCTGCCATTCAACACAGAACTGGTACTCCTAGCCAGAGGAAATAGGCAAGAAAAAAATAAATAAATAAAAGGCATCCAAATTGGAAAAGGAGAAGAAAAAGTAACTGATTGCAGATGACATTTTTATATATATGGAAAACTGCAAAGGCTACACACACACACACACACACACACACACACACACACACACACACCTGTTAGGACTAAATACATTCAGTAAAGTTCCAGGATACAAAATTCTACCTTCTTCACATGACTCAGTGGGAAGTACCAGCAGGGGAGCAGAGGGAGGAGAAAAATCTGGGAACTTTGTCTCCCTGGCTCCCTCCTTATGAGTTGCTGAGAGAGGGCTAATGATAGCTCCTGTCAGGTCAGACTCTCCACACTGCCCTTTCTGCCTCAGGCTTTTGATAACTGCTCTCCTTCTTCCCTACCTTGAGGCCTAGAGGCATAAGATATTCCTGTTCATTATAGCCCCGAAGTCCTGACCTTTCCCTTGTGATTTCCTTAGAGACTTCTCTCATCTTTGTAGAAATCCCACTTATGAACTGCTTCAAAGTGCCCACGTGATAAGCAATCTTGCAAGTGTCCTGACTCATCCACCTCACACTCACATTCAACTTATGAGTAAATGTTAAAATTTCCACTTTCAAAATGTGTTCCAAACCTAACCAGTTTTCACCACCTGTACTATCCTCATCCTAGTTTAAGCCACCGTAACTTCTCACCTGGATTTCGGCAATAGTTTAGTACTTCTGCTCTCTCTCCCCACCCATTCTATTCTTCACACAGCAGCCAGTGTGGACTTTGTAAAAAGGAAGTCTGATAATGCCGTGGCCCTGCTCACAAGCTTCCAAAGGCGTTCCACTACACACAGTGAAATAAAAATTAAAATTCCTGATAATGGCCCTGGCCAGTTTGGCTCAGCGGTTAGAGTGTCAAAGGGTTGTGGGTTCAATTCCCTATCAAGGGCATGCACCTGGGTTGCAGTTTCGATCCCTGGCCCCGGTTGGGGTCGAGCAGGAGGCAACCAATCAATGTGCCTTTCTCACATCAATGTTTCTCTCTCTCTCTCTCTCTCCCTCCCTGCCTTCCACTCTATCTAAAAAATAAATCAATGGGAAAACATCCTTGGGTGAGGATTAACAAAAAATAAATAAAATAAAATAAAATAAATTCCTGATAATGGGGAAAACTATGAAGATCTGCCTAAAAACGTATTGCCCATTCTCGTCTCATTTGTGGTTTTACTCACCGTTGTGTTATGATTCACTCCTATTGCTGTCTTTAATTTTAATTCATTGAGCCTGATTTTAGTACATTATTCCCTTATAGAAATAGATGCTGATTTATTTGTCCATGTGCCTCTTGATAGGCTTTCAGGTTGTTTTCAGGTTGCTGTACTCTTCTCTACAAGTCACTATGGAAATTCTTTTACGTGTCCTTCCATGACTATTAGGCTTGGAACCCTTCTCTCTCTTTAGAAGACTTTATACTTCAGTGTTTAATCAACTTTACATTGATCTTGCAATTACTCTGAGGGAAGTCTTGTTTTCCGCAGTCTTAGTCAGCAGTTTACTGTAGCCCTTCGAAAATTTACTGACATCACCCTAGATAATTCATTTGGAAAAGCTCTGAAGTTAACGCGGCAATCACAATAAACTATCTCCGAAGAGCACTCTCTTCCCAAAAGCCCCCACCCCCAAGTCTCTTACCAGTTTCGGGATTTATTTAAAATATCTTGATAGTTTTATAACATCACACAGAAGAATGGCCTTCTCGTGACATTATGTTGGTGTTCCCTAAGAATCTTAAATTGAACGAATTCCAAATAAATACTTAGAATCTCGGGTGGAAAAAGGAAAAACAAAAACAAAACAAAACGGTGCTTCTATTTTAAATTGGTGAAGCACTCACTCGTTTCAATGTCTACGGGAAACTGACCAGGTTGTTGCGGCCTTGATTACACTGGGGACTGAAGTTCACTTCTCACTAGAAAAGCCTGGCAGGTACAATGAACAACAATAGAGGACGCCCAGTTACATTTGCATTGGAAACAAATTATGAATATCTTGAGTAAAAGTCAAGTCTAATGCAGTATTTGGGGTCTCCTCATACCGAAACATATTCATTTTTAAATCTCAGATGCACGTAACTGGGCATTGTGTATTTTGTCTGTCAACCCT
Source organism: Tadarida brasiliensis (assembly GCA_030848825.1). NCBI lineage: Eukaryota > Metazoa > Chordata > Mammalia > Chiroptera > Molossidae > Tadarida > Tadarida brasiliensis. Next base: position 115,037,205 of record CM061280.1, on the reverse strand, counting down.
ATGGCTTTGGTACCAATTAGCGCTCTCAAGGTTCTCCCTGAAGCGGTTTGATTTGCTGAAGATACTGTTTGTATTTCAAGAACTCTCTAGGTTGTGGGCCTTAGCCATCCTCCACTGCATTTCCTAACAGTACATTATCTTCAAGCAAAGCACTGAGAGTCTCAGGGTACGTATTCTTCCTGAGGAGGATCGGTTCTGCTGCTGGTTCTCTAATAAGACTGTTTCCCCAAGTGCAGTAGGTTCCCGTCTTCAAAGAACAGCAGACGCAGAGGCTGAAGGTGCAAGACAGTTACGCAAGAGGGGGCGGGACTCTGGGCCTGGAAAGCTCTGCGCAGTCCGGAAACGCCGCCAGACGCTCGGTGGGGAGAAGCCTTTTGAACCTCATCAGCTCCCATACTGCAACCGCATCCACCGGACGTCGCCGCTCCCACTTTGGCCTTGGCAAAATGGCGCCCAGCGCTTAGGCCTACCTTCGTGTCCGCTGGCCTGTTCCCACCCGGGGCTGGCAGGCTCCCTTCTCCAGGCTTCCAGGCTGACTCTCCCACCACAGCTGGGCTCCAGTTCGCACCTCCGAGATGTCTGGCAAGGGGCGGGGCCCAGAGGGCCCAGAGGGCCAGTTGGAAGCCGAGGCCGGGATGGACACATCCCCGGATCTCAATGTGACGTCTCAGCCTTCCGTGAGCTGGATACTGCCCGGAGATGGTGACGGTACCGGGGACGGCAGCGTTCCCATCCTTGCCAGCACAGAAAACCAAGGCACAGACACAGAAGGTGTGAACGTCGCCTCAGAATTCCTGGATGACGGTGCAGAAGACACGGTCCTTTACTGCGGCTGCATGTACAGCGAGGAAGGAGAGGAGGACGAGGAGGAAGCGGCAGCACCACAGCACCAGGTACAGTGCAGTGAGGCCAACCCTAACCCGCACTTACCAGATGAGGATCGGGCCCTGGAGGACTGGCTGTCTTCAGAGACAACTGCCCTGCCCCACCCTCGCTGGCATGCCCTCACTGCTCTCCGAGATCGGCAGCTGGGTTCAAGTGCCCGCTTTGTCTATGAGGCCTGTGGCGCAAGGGCCTTTGTGCAGCGTTTCTGCCTGCAGTATGGGCTTGAAGGCCATAGCGGTTGTGTCAATAGTGTTCACTTCAACCAGCGTGGCACCCGGCTGGCCAGCAGCAGTGATGACCTTACCGTGATAGTTTGGGATTGGGTGCATCAGCGGCCAGTCCTCGCCTTTAACACAGGTCACAGGAATAACGTCTTTCAGGCCAAGTTCCTTCCCAACTGTGACGATTCCATCCTGGCCACATGTGCCCGTGATGGGCAAGTACGGGTAGCACAGCTACCTGCTCTGCCACACAGCAGGGTCTCCAAGCGTGTGGCCCAGCATAGGGGAGCCAGCCACAAGTTGGCTCTGGAGCCAGACTGCCCTTTTCGGTTCCTAACTTCGGGTGAGGATGCAGTTGTCTATGCCATTGACCTGAGGCAAGACCGTCCAGCTTCAAAGGTGGTGGTGACCAAAGAGAATGAGAGGAAAGTGGGACTGTATTCAGTCTTTGTGAATCCTGCCAATACTTACCAGTTTGCTGTGGGTGGAAGAGACCAGTTTGTAAGAATTTACGACCAGAGGAAAATTGATGAGCGTGAGAATTACGGAGTACTCAAGAAATTCTGCCCTCATCACCTGGTCAACTGTGACTCCAAAGCATTCATCACCTGCCTTGTGTACAGCCATGATGGCACAGAGCTCCTGGCCAGTTACAACGATGAAGATATTTACCTCTTCAACGCCGCTCATTGTGATGGAGCCCAGTATGTTAAGAGATATAAGGGGCACAGAAATAATGCCACAGTCAAAGGCGTCAATTTCTATGGCCCCAGAAGTGAGTTTGTGGTGAGCGGTAGTGATGGTGGGCACATCTTCTTCTGGGAGAAGTCATCCTGTCAGATCGTTCAGCTCCTGGAGGGGGACAGGGCAGGTAACGTGAACTGTCTTGAGCCCCATCCTTACCTACCTGTGATGGCGACCAGTGGCCTAGACCATGATTCCAAGATCTGGGCACCGACAGCTAAGGCGACCACTAAGCTTGTTGGGTTAAAGAACGTGATTAAGAAGAACAAGCAGGAACGAGATGGAGAGGGCTCGGGCCACAGTGACCTGCTTGACAGTCACATGCTTTCCTTCCTCATGTACCACTTCACACGGAGAAGTCATCCCCTTCATCCCCGTCATCGCCGTCTCAGGACACCTCCTGGAGCTGGGGTCCTGGCTGCAGAGTTGGCAGCTCCTGGAGCTGGAGTCCTGGATGAGGAGTCAGATGAGTCTTCCGAGGACTCAGATGAATCCGAGGAGGAAGAAAACCAAGACCGTGTGCAGTGCCTGCCATCCTGAATGCCCGATACTTGCTCCAGCTAGATGTCACCTCAGTAGGCTGGACTTGAAGTTTGAAATTCAGTTTAACCAATACATTTGCCTTTTGTGTGTGTGTTTCTTTGTTTTTTGTTTTTCCCCACAATAAAAACCTCCTTTCATCTCTTTCCTGTACCTTCCTTCCTTCTTTCCTTCCTTCCTTCCTTTCGCACATTCTTCCTCCCTCATTCTTTTCCTCTCGGTTTCTTCACACCTCTTGCTTTATCCATTGTTTCTATGTGAACATAGAAGCAATGTATTTATACCTCTTTTTCTTTTTTCTCTTATGGTTGACCTCTAAAGGTTCCTATTGCTGGTGAAAATATTAATAGCCTTACTGAATCTATCGTCTCCTTTCTGACCGTCTGAAAACTAGCACCTTTCCTTCATCTTTAGCAGTATATTATTAAGTTCTTCAGTTGAGCTAAAATTGTTAGAAATGTGTTTTTCTTTAAAAGTAAGTAGAAACAGCGTATGCACACACATACACACTCGTGCAAACGCACAGACTCTCTCTCTCTCCAGAGAGAGAGAAAAGAAAATGGGGGAAACGGTGGTTAGATAATTTCCTAGGAAGGTGATTTATCTGTCTAGAATTAATAACGTTGGGTTGTTCCCAGTTTCTGAATCCATATCTGAATATTGATTTATTGGTGTAGACAGGGCTGGCAAGGACTAAGTTTAATCACATGACATTGTTTACTCTGTACTTTGAATTCTTGTGCAGTTTCATGGCTTAGAACTCCCAAAGGATTACTTTTCATGAAGTTCTCTTGGGACAACCATCTCCTAGAAGATACCAGCCAGGAATATAAGAAGTCCTAATATTTGAAAATATATGTTTGAACTAACTTTAGGAATAGCTTCATGTTGCAATAAAGACTTGTTTAAACTGACCCATAACTGTGTGATATCATTGGAAGAAGTATGGCATTAGATATCTATGCGTTGCTTAAAAAAAAAAAAAAATCTCTTTGGCTCTTTTCAAGAGGTTAAAATGCTTTTACACATATTTTGTTCTAAGCCTTATTGAATGCAAAGGTTGGGTGTATGATGTCCGTTTCCCATTCAATAGTAATGTTTTTGTTTTGCACCCGCTATTTCTGTAAGCGATGCCGTGGCCCTCCTTGTCCCCAACACCCCTGTGAAGTGTAACACACCCTTCTTTGCAGATGTTTGTCGGTAAAGAAGGATGTGTTCAAACATCCTGTGCCCTGGCAGAGGATTTTCTTCCCTGATGCTCCTTAAAATGGATATTATCTCTGGCCCTTTCAGAGCAGGTCGAGAAATTTTTACAATGAGATGAGACTTTAGAATGGGAAATTATTGACCAGCATTTCTGCTCACCAGGATTCAAAGTTAGGGACAACTGCCTGGGGATCTGGGGCCCTGGGGTAGCGTCTACTAAGTCTGCTGTCAAATAAGGACCTTAAGTATCCCAAAAGAACCCAGTGAGTCTGAACTAAACACCGTCCTTTAAAACAGGACATAAGTAGAACAGAGTTATAAACTAGAATCCCACGTTAAGGGACAGTCCTACACAATTGGGTGGGAGGTATACGAGCAACAACATCACCAAACTAAAAAACAAACAAACAAAAACACGTTTGGAGTTTCCAGTGCGTGGCAGTGAGAACGATGGCAAAAGTGGGTTACTGCCCAGTTCTTTATTCACCTGCTATTTGGAAGCCGGTCAGTCTCTGGGGGAATGAACTCTGAACTAAAACCTTCTTCAGAGATCCCTGCGTGGCTCTGAGATTCTTTGTGCAACGACAGGCACTTGAAGCGAGATTTGGAAGGCAAGGGTAAAGTAGCAGGCCTATTTGATTTATGCTCAGAAAGTAGGGGCAGAGGCACATTGGTACTTACCTACTGGCGTAACTTAGTGTGAGGCAGCAGCCGGGCCCACAGCTACAGCAACTCCCCATCAGGTCTTTCTCTCCTGTTCAGCAGCTCCATAAAAAGGAGTACCCATTTCTCCTGCCCAATGCTCATGTCACCACGGTTGGTGGATTGGAGGCAGTGAAAGATCGGCACGGGTTCCAGACTGTCCTTGCAGGTTCCAACTATTCCTTATGGATTCCAGTCTATCTTTGCTTCCGCCACTTCACCTCCATCTCTCCTTCGTGAATGCTGTGCTGACTTCAGGCTCCAGCACTTGAAGCACAGACGGAAGCCTCGTGAACAATGCTTAAGCAGATCCTGCAATCTCGTACCATCAGGTCCCTGTTATAAGTCATCTCTTTTACGTATATCACCTCCAGTGTTTCTGATGTTCTGTTTGAACCCTGAAGGAGGCAACCGTCCCCACCCGCTCTGGATTGAGTAAATCACCAGACTGCCTAGACAATTTGCCATTTGGAAGAGTCAATTCTTCTAAAGAGAGACCTTGGACTTGATCAATATATATAGACAGATAGGTAAGGTAAATAGAGAGAGAGATAGATGGGTAGAGAGAGAGAATAGGGAGTCAAATAATTAATTTGAAAAGTAAAGCTATGATAATAGGTGAAAACCAAGCTGGCAGCATAGGTCCCAGAAAACAGAAGTAGTAATGTTGCCAGCTTAATTTATGTAAATATTGGGCTGTTAGTATATAGAAGAGAGCAATAAATAGCACAACCAACCTTCCATGAGATGGCGGGCAAAGCTAACAATTTTATCACATAAGCAGGCAAAATTTCACCTTTAAATTTAATTTTTCAACACCAATTGTTTTCATTCCACAATAGAATTTCTGCAGGATAGTTCTGTGTAGGCCCTCGTGACCTTTATGCAAAATTATAATTGTCTCTTAATTATGCACAGAATTTAACAGCATAAAGCTGTCACAGATGCCAAACTATGCCTTTAAAAAGGCATCTTCTGGCAGCCATTCCTTAAAAGGACAGGTGTGGAAAAGACCACAGATGGGCGGAGGGGGGCATATAAGGGAGCCTAATTACTAAATGGCAGGCCAAAAATTTTTAGTGAGTTCTGTTATTCCAACAGCAACCTTCCGTATTGCTCCTTCTACCATGTGAGCCAAAGGCATAACACAAGAAATTTACAATACGCTGGATCTTAGCTATCCTGTGATCAACATCTGTGAGCTTCACTATCTTAATCTGCCTTGAGTTCAGTCTCTTCAATAGCAAAAGGAGATGTTTGGACTTTTAGATTTTGTCCTCAGAGCTTTATGGAGCACTTAATACACACTTCTTTAACGGACAATGAGTTCAGAGATGGGTGTATGACAAGAAACTTACTACACTGGTCTCAAGCTGTGTTCTCGGAAGAACTAGGGAGTATTGGATGTTTTCACTGGGAGAGGGGTGGGAAGTTTCCTATCCCGTGGCTTTATTCACGGTACAATGTTTCTCCTCCCGCCCCCAACTTCGGCGGCCTCTTTATCTCTAACCCCGTTGCATAAACAAGCATCTATGGAAATTAGGTACACATATACCAGCAAGTATATTCAAGTGTAATGTCTCAATAATTCTTCATGAAAACCATATTAAAGTGCTGGACAGGAAACTTAAGTTCAGAGAAGGTAACTTTTCCAAAGTAATTGAGCTAAGAAGGTATAAATTAGAGGATCAAATAAAATTTGCAATAAATCCAACAAAGAGTGGCACACGGCATAACTGTTCTGGTGCATGGTAATGTGGCTTCAGTGACAATAGAAATTGGGAGCCCATGCCTCAAGATTCTTTCAGGATTTTTTTAAAGTTTCAAATATTCTCTATTTGATATTGTACATAAACCACACTGAAATCGTGACATTTAAATGTCACCTTTCACCCATTAAGGTGGCTGTAGTCTCCCTTTGGACTTCTGTCAGCTGTATGGCAGACATGTTAGCAACTCAAGCCCCTGAAATTGGATTGTAGGTCTCTGAGGATAACAAACAAAACAACAACAACAATGAACCAAGAAAACAAAAAGAAAACAAAAAATAAAATACAAAATATGAAAACAGTACACTCTGAGGTAAGGACAGTACGTCTAGCTTCAGCTACACAGTGATTTGGGTGACACTGGCTGAAAAGGCTTTTGCTAGTGAAAGGACAACAATTCTACCACCCCGAAGCTGCTTTTGGGGATATTAATTTCAAGCTGTTTATTAAGAGACAAGACTCAGAAAGAAACTTTGACCCTCCCCCCTTTCCTGCCCAGGAGATTCAGACAGAGAAACCTGCTTCAGGATGGAGAGTTTAGGGTGTCCCTTTAGCCTAATTTGAATTAAGTATGGTAAACAACAGGGCTTCAGGCAGGTGCCTGTTAGCTAGGTACCTTCTGTGTCCCACTGCTTTCTAGTGGCCTACCATGGATTTGCCTGCCAGGTGGGTTCTGTTCTTCCTCAGCTACCTGTAAATCACCCATTCTCACTCTGAAATATAATAACCCGTTCTCCACTTTCTCTTTTGTCCAATAATATCTCATATATGCAGTGTTGCCTCACATACCTATACATGTCAAAGGGGAGGTGGTTTAGGGGGCTGGTTTAAGGTGAAGGTATTAAGCAAAGAAAAAAATACTAATAGACACCTACAGCAGTATGGTGATAGCCAGACTCAAGGTGGGTGGGTGGAGTTAAAAGATAGTAATGGGGAAATAAATGGTCATGTACTGAGACTTCACTTGGTGGTGAACACACAATACAATACACAGATGATTTGTTACAGAATTGTAAAGCTAAACCTAATATAATTTTATTAACCAATGTCACTCCAATAAATTCAATAAAAATAAAAAAATAAGAGTATTTTTCTTCCATCATGTTCTATGTCCTAAGAGCTTGGCTTGTGACCAGTGAAAATATTTTCTCTGGTCTCTACCTTCTGGAACGTACACTTACTTACCAGGGTGCACCTGGTGGCCAGTGGAATAGAGGAGGGTTTCAAATGTCTCTTTGTCCTGGCATGCCCAGTCTCAGGGGAGTTTGTCATAAGGGGCCCCAGCCCATAAGGGGCCTTTGTCATCTAAACCTTAGTTACTTGTTAATGCTGGAAAAATCCAATTACATTAGTGCCTGTCCAGTGCCACTAATTAGCAGGTTTGTGACTGGAGTTGTCTAACATTTTGTGGCAGATGAGAGACACCATATGCACCCACACCATACTAACAATCTGTGTAAGGAAGGTCTGTGATTTCTCTGAAATGTTTGTTTTTTGGTAATCCTCACCCAAGGATATTTTTCCATTGATTTTAGGTAGAGTGGAAGGGAGAAAGGGAGAGAGAGAGAGAGAGATACATGGATTTGGGAGAGACACATTGATTGGTTGCCTCCCCCACAACTCCAATCTGTAACCCAGGAAAGTGCCATTGACCGGAAATGGAACCCGAGACCCTTTGGGCCACGGGCCATCGCTCTAACCACTGAGCAAAACCAGCCATCACTCTCTGATTTATTTGACAGTGAACTTCTGGATCTATAAGGGCTACATCGCTCTAACCACTGAGCAAAACCAGCCATCACTCTCTGATTTATTTGACAGTGAACTTCTGGATCTATAAGGGCTACATCTTTTGCATTCTCTTTTTGCTTCCTTGGTTAAATTGTAAAACGTGTATTGATTAAGTTGCTACAAAATCCAACTGTCACTGGCCAGACAGTGGATGTTTTGAATTGAACAAAATTTCTAAAATGAAAAACTTTAGAGAGCTCTCATATTAGTATAATAACCATCCATTAAGACACCTTTAATAAAATGGTAGGACAGAAATTAGACCAAAAATCAATATCCAAACAGACCTCTTCCTGTTTACTTTCAGATATTTGCAGATACTGTAAAAAATTAGAACATTGGAAATACAATAGCCCTGCACTTAAAAAAAAATAGACACACAGAACTATAGCTAGTCTTAAAACTTTTAAGTTTGCTATTTAGTTTTTTGGGTCTTACAAATGCTAATTGGGTTAAATAACAAGAGAATTTTAAGAAAAGGCAGAAGGGAAAACCAATAGATTCTTTAACAAGGTGTAAATTTTAAAAGGTTATTGAGATATGAGATTTATGAAAATGGATCTATTTAAAAATGTTTTAAAGGATTTACAAAGTCTGATAGGAATATTTTGAAGATCTCAAGGGGTCTTCCTGCCAGATTATCAGAAATGTAAACTTAGCCCACTGCAGTGAGATTGAGTTAACTGAAGGAAAAAACTGGCACTTTTAAAAACACAAGTGGTTAAAGTTGCCCATGCCTGATACCTCCCTTCATCCTTAAAAGTTGTCAAGGGCAAATGGAAAATCTTGTGTCTTCTCTACAATTATTAGTGATTCTATTTATGTTTTGATCTGTTTGTGAGATCTGTGTTTATATATGTATAGAACGGTGTTTTCTACCTCTAGATGGTATTGATTCCATTGCAATAATCTGGTTATTATTTAACAGGAAAGGAGTAAAGGGGAGACTAGCAGTTTAACATTCCAGGTCTGTTTCCCACTGATTGATGGAGGAAGGGATTGGAAAAAGGTAGTTTAGAAGCATGCCCAGTAAGGTGAGTGACATGGGTTTTGAGTGACATGGGAAGGTGCTTACCTGTCCATCACACCTGGGAGCCAGTCAGTGGCTAGAATAGGGGTGGCCACTGCAAGCCTCAACTCCTGAATATTTAATCTCCTACACAAAGGAAAGATCTCTCTATCTATCTATCTCTCTTTGGGAGCTCAGCACTTGGCCCTCCTACCCTCTTGGGGCTCCTGTTGCAGGGGGAACATTCCCCTGCATTTGCCCACATGGCTCATGGCCTTGTGGACTCCACACAATGGATTAATGGACTGAATCTTGACTGATGGTGATCTGGACCCGGTTTCATCATGGAATGGACACTCTGGACTCTGGCCTTGTTTCTAGTTCTACTGAACCCGCAGCTGCCCCCTTTCCAGGACTGGGTTAAGGAAACTGGGACATTATAACCCCAGGAATATAACTGCACGCTAATAAGGACCATTCATTATCCCATGGGGGTCTTCTGAAAGTGCTTATTTCAGCAGTACCCCAAGAACCCTGTGACCACGAGTGTCAGGGATATCTGGCCCACTCATCCCTCTGATAACAGTATTACTACTAGCTTATAATATTTTATTGGCTTAAAGGAATTAAATGTTTATATAAATTAAGAAATTGAAACTATCCCAAATATTTTTCAGGATCATGAGATCTAGAAAAATATTTGACATCAAAGCAGGTTTAAGTTTTATTGATGTTTTTAAAGTCATTAGCATGAATTATATATGTTTGTTTTACCAGAATTTGCAAAAATAAGTTCACATTATCTCTGTTACAAAATTTGTCAAGAAAATGGCTTGGGTAAAAATTGACTTTGAAATCTTATAGTGTTACTAAGAACTAATAAATACTTATAACTAAAATATAGGGTTTTTGATAAAACTTTTCAGTAATAACCATGTTATATATATGCCTAAACATAGTTTTCTAAAGTCTGTTGGTAATTTGAAACTTTAAAGTTTTATTAAGATAAGCTAAATGACCTAAATTTACCTACTTTTGGCTTCTTATTATAGAGAAGCTAGAAAATAAATTTGGATCTGTTAATGAATATGTCTTTTATTTTATTAAATATGTTTATAAAATTGTGAATATATTATCAATAAAAGAGCCTGTTTCTAGAAGTTATGAAATTTATTAGTAAATTTGCCAAACTAAAGAGTGCTAATTATTTACTTTTTAGTTGTCACTAGAAATTAGGGTTTGTAAAAGTTAAAATTCTAATTAAATTGGAAAGAAATTATATTTTTTGGTAATGGAAGGTATACAGTATGGAGATAAGTTTTTGAGGAAGTTAAAAGAAAGTGTGTTGTTTTACAATTGGTGATTTTTGAATAATTTAGTGAGGAAAACTATAAGGGATGAAAACAGTTTTAGGTTTATGAAGAGCAATCTCAAGAGGAAACTTTATATATGGATAATCTAAATAAGATTGGAATAAATTTAAGTAAATGAATTTAAATAGCAAATGTAAACTGATGCAAAACCAGAGTTTGGTTCTTTCAAAAGGACAAATTTTTTTTTTCTGTATTCTTGTTGTGCTCCAAATACAAAAATTTTTCTACCTAGATAGCAACGATTCTGTTTTATTAAAATATTTCTGTGTCATATTCTCTCAATCAATTCCTTGATTATTTAAGAAAATAATCCTGTCCATCCCAAGAATTAAAGTTTTGCTAATTCATATTTGTTTCATACTTTTGATCATCACTTTGGGTAAATGAATAATTTAATATTGTTTTCTAAAGATATATGATATTTTGGTCAAGTATGTTTGACAACCTTCACTGGATTTAAATTTTGGAAATGTTGCCAGTGGATGTGGGGTTCTTGTGGTGTCAAAAGGAAAAGCATTTCCAGGAATCCACAACGGAATATGAGGTCTGGTGGTAATATTTGTGATGCAAAATCAAAAGGATGCCCCTCCAATGTTCCATCTCTGTCAGTCCTGCCATGGAAAATCATGGCCAGAAAATAGAGCCAATGTCCAGAGATTCTGTGCCATATTAAAGCTTTGTTCAGTGCAGCATTTGTCGAGCTTAGTTTGTGTTCCCAGTTGCAATCTGTTGCTGTGCTTCCGTATCCAGGCTCCTGCTTGGAGCCTGCATTTGGAGTCTGCTTGGCCATCGGCCAGGGGAGAGAATGTATGAACACATGGGCAAGTGCGGGTCACTGAGAGAGAGAGAGAGAGAGAGAGAGAGAGAGAGAGAGAGAGAGAGAGAGAGAAAGAGAGAGAGATATTCTTTGTTGACATAGAATTATGTATTCTCAGGTTTGGGAGGAACAAGAAGCTTATTCAAAATAACTAATCAGCTTCTCAAACTTTCGTGGGTGCTGAGAGGCTAAAGTTTAAAGTTCAATGTGGAGATTCCTTATGAGATTCCAGCAAAGCAGATTTAAGAAAGCCTATATGATCAATTGCTATTCTTGTATATGTACAAATAATCAAACCAATTTATTGAAACTAGACTTATGCAATAAATAGTCTTAATTTAACTATCTTTGAGAAAAATGAGGGTGATTTTAGGGAGAGAAATTGTGATTCATTTACTTGTCTTTCAAGTTTTGTTTTTCACCTATAAATGTGACTGGATTCTGAATTTTTCTAGTTTTCTTAAATATTTGGTTTTAACCCTTCAAACTAACGTTTATTTTTCCTCCAGTTCTTTGACTTGGAATTGTTGAAACTAAAGAATTTTCCCCAGAGCCTTGCAATTGCAAATTGCAGCTAAATGACATGAGGTGAACTTGAGAAATCATCACTACAGCTCACGCTTAAACAATCTCAGTGACTGATGCTGTGTAAGCCATGTAGAATTTTCCTGAGTACCCGATGACATCACCAGAGACATTCAACTGCAACCAGGAGATTCTATCAGGTAGTCACTGCGTGCCTTCATTCTAGCAAAAGAAACTCAACAATTGAACTCAAAAGTTTAACTGAACTGACTTACTCTTAGGACTGAATGATTGAATTAATGAAATATGGAGCAACCTAACAACTTAGCTTCTGGAATGTGAAACTTTAAATAATAGTTTCAAAAGCGACACTGAAGGGACCAAAATTCTGCCACCCTGAAGCTATTTTTTGAGATATTGATTTTAAGCTGTTTATTAAGAAACAAGACACGGAAAGAAACTTTGACTCTGCCCCCTCTTCTGCCAAAGAGATTCAGACAAAGAAACCTACTTCAGGAAAGAGATCTTAGGATGTCCCCTTAGCCTAATTTGAGTTAAGTAGGGTAAACAAGAGGGCTTCAGGCAGGTGCCTGTTAGCTAGATACCCCATGTCCCACTGTTTCTGAGTCGCCTAATAAGGATTTTCCTTCCATGTGTGTTCCCCTCTTCTTCAACTACCAGTCTGTCAATTACCCATTCTTGCTTCTGAAATCCAATACCCAGTTACCCTCCTTTCTCTTTTGTCCAAAAATGTCTTTTATACCCAACGTTGCCTCACTATCTTTGGAATTTCACACCTATGTGAATTCCCCATGTGCATATATTAAACTTTGATTTTCTTCTGTCTCTGTTGATTTGGTTATTAGCTCATCATAGAAGAACTTAGAGGGTGGGAAGAAAAGTATTAATATTTTTTTAGCCCCCACACTTATGAATCTCGAATTCAAATCACATCTCAGCTTGAATGATTGGTTCTTTTGATTATTCTGCCAAAAAGTTATAATGACCTTGATATTCTAGGGACTCTCTTCTTTAGCTGACAGGTATTATTAACATTGTGAGGGACCAAAACCCATGATAGGTAACCACTAAGATCTTGGATAATATAGGAAAGTCTTTTTCCCTCAGTGAACCACTCTCTAAGTAAGAGTCAAGATTTTGGTCTCAGGTGTTAGCCTCTTAAGACAAATAAGTGGTAATTGATAATCACACTCTTGAATATAGTTTTTAAAAGCTTGCAATTATGATTTTTACTTGAGTAAGGGTACCTGTAAATTTTTAGATGTTTTTAGAAATGTGGAACTAAATATTTGGGGGTGGGGAAGATTTTGTTCCATGTGCTTTCCCATAGGAGTTTATTTTTTTTTTAAATCTCTGTAGAATTTTAAGGGGTGGAACTACTTTGTATGATACTGGAGTGGTTGATACATGAATCAATGCATCTGTCAAAATTCATGGAGTTGTACATCAAAAATAATAAGCTTTAATATATGCAAACTAAAAGAAATTCAACCAGGATGTCAGGGGAATCTCAGAATTTAATACACATTATGACAAATGAATCTAAATCTATTACAAATGTATGATATAACCTCACTGAAGCAGGTGGGAGAAAAAGAAGCTGGCTAAATAATTTTGTCAAACCCTGTTTTGAAGGGCAACTGTAAGGGTAAAGACAAAACAAAATGTATGTAAAAACAGTACTCTATTGGAAAATTTGTTTCTCATGAGGATTCAGATTAAGTAATAATTCTCAACTGGCTTTACATATATGTCTCGGTTTGAATAAATAAAAAATGGATGATGGACAGTGAGAACCAGGTTTTTTACTGTTAGAGAAGGAAATTGTAGATAAGCAGGGACGAAAGGCTAGATGAGCCCTGCTGCACTAAATTGGAATGGGAAATAACAGTATTAATTCAAGATTAGGTTAGCATGGTAGATAGATAGATAGATGATAGATAGATAGATAGATAGATAGATAGATAGATAGATGCAAGAATAATGATATAAATGTGTGTATACATGGGTTAATATACTGACATATATTTCATAGCTCTCTCCACTGAGAAGCCCTGGGAACAGTGATACCCCAGTAGTAATGAGTACCCCTAGCACCCATATCTTGATTTCTAATACTATTCTCCAATAAAAGAAACCAGGGATCCTTGGAGAAATATGTGATTCTACTGCTGGGCCAGGGAATATACAAGATAAACCTAGAACATCTTGTAGTTCCAGATAGCAAGAAAGTGGGATGAGGGTATATCAAAGTGACACATGAAAACTGAGTTCTCAATGGCCAAAGCTGGAACAATTTCACTGTTCCTCCCAAATAATGTGATATTACATTATAACCTAAAGAATTAGACAAATATTCATCAATCCATCCTGGTATAAATAAATAAATAAATAAATAAATAAATAAATAAATAAATAAATAATTGGGAGAAGGGATAAATCTCACTACAGAATAATTGCAAATAGCAGACATTCTCCTCATGAAGAGATGGAGTTTTAGTCACCTCCCACTTTGAGTATGGGGTGGATTTAGTGTCTTGCTTCCAAAGAACAGAGTATAAAAGAGTAAATTTATAGGCTTTGGCCTGCGGTCCAGAGAGACCCGGGTTCGGTTCCCGCTAAGGGCATGTACCTCGGTTGCAGTTTGTCCCCGGCTGTGGTTGGTCGTGCGGGAGGCAGCCACTCGATGTGTCACTTTCACTTCGATGTTTCTCTCTCTCTCTTCCTCTCTCTCCCTCCCACTCTATCTGAACAAAAAATGAAAAAATGTCCTTGGGTGAGGATAAAAAAAAAAAAAAAAGAGTAAATTTATAGTAATAGGAAAACAAAAAAAACCTACAAACACCATTTAACCAAGTGATAATGGTTAATATCACTGGTGATAAAGTCACACTGATATTATATGTCTCCAATATGGGCATTCCCTTCTCTAGTTATTCTTTCCCAAAACCCATAATCTCAGTGTAGCCATAAAAAAATAAAAAAATAAAATAAAATAGAAAGATCAGTACAACCTCAAACTGAGGAATATTCTGCAAAAAAATACCTGGCCAGAACACTTCAAAGTTTTCAAGGTCATAGGAAACAAGGAAAGGCTGAGAAACTACCACAAACCAGAGGAGTCTAAGGAGACATGGTGACTAAATACAATGTGGTATCCTGGATAGAATCCTGGAAGAGAAAAAGGACACTGGTGGACAAAGTGGTAAGATCTGAATAAAGTCTGCAGTTTAGTTAATAGTAATGAACCAATATTGGTTCTAATTTTAACAAACATACCAAGGTAATATAAGATGTTAACATTAGGGAAAATTAAATAAGGAGTATGTGGGAACTCTCTGTATTATCTTTGGAACTTTACAATGACTCTAAAATTATTTCAAAATAATAAAAAATGCATTGTTTCAAAACAATCCATTGAAAAAATATCTACCTTTAGTAGTCATAATAATTCTGGTAATGTTTATCATGTCAATAGAAATAATTCAGTTCCCTTGGATTTTGAAGTCTGCTTATTTTGTGATTCATGCTGAGTAAATTTCATTATTTGTGACCTTTTGAAAATGTTCTTTCTTTCATGATTTCTCTGACTATTTTGCTCGATGATGTGCTTCTGGTAATTTGTTTAGAATAAAAGTGCAATACAAAGTGTAAATTGAAGTAAAGATGAAATTTTAAAGGACAACATTTAGTAAGTTCTTAAAAGAAAAAAAAATTCTTAAAGGGATACATTTCACCAAACTAAATTGTAAAATTCTTAGTATTTAGGAATGGCACAAAATATTCCCTGCATAGCTGCTTTCTTTAAAGCACTGATCATTTAACAGGAGACTTTTCTCTGCAGTAAGTAAAATTTTATGGACATCTTTAGAACTGAGGTGGAGTGGATCTGGATTTGCATTGGTTGAAGGGTTTTTAGGAGGAGAGCAAGTCTTTTCAGAAGTTTGGCTATGAAGAGGAAAAGAAGGGAGTGACAGCTGGAATGAGATGTAGAATTAAAGGGTCATTGTTATACTTTATTTTTCAGATAAAGGATATTAAAAAAATATATTGATAGTAAACATCTAGGTGTGAGAAAGAAAGAAATTATGTACACAATTGAGGCAAATACCAGGATTCAAGCCCTTGAGGAGGTGTGATCTAGAAATAAGTGGAAGAATGCCCTTTCCGAAGATCAGACCAGATGGTATGAATTCAGTCAAGAAAATTCACAGGTTTGGTGGCAGGAAGATAGGTGTGGGGAGCCTAACGTTATTGCTTTGACATTCTGGCCTATAAAATATGAAGTAAGACCATCAGTTTAGACTCATGGGGGAGGGGATTTTGTAAATTTGAAAAGAGAAGATACTTGAACCTCATTTTCTCAGAAAGTAAGGAAAAAACTTCCTAGGGATATTTTTTTTCAAGGAACATTGACTTGTAAAATAAAATAGTAACTAAAGACATTTGTTTGGCCATCACATTAATGACATTTTATTTGAAATCCAGATGTAGCATGGAAGTGTATAATAAAAATGTGTGGCAATACCTCACTTCACTGGAGACAAAGGAGGTGCCTCTGTGTGAACTAGATAATAAGCATTATCACAACATCCATAATTTCTGTGCAGTGTCAGTTCAACTTCATTTAAGATCTAATCTGGAATTTGCATTTCCCACGAAAATGCTCATAAAATCTTCTGTTGCCCTGGCCAGGTGTCTCAGTTGGTTGGAGCTTCACCCTGTATACCAAAAGGTTTCAGGTTCGATTCCCTGTCACGACACATACCTAGGTTGAGAGAGCATAAGGGAGGCAACTGATGGATGTTTCTCTCTCACATCTCTCTCTCAAATCAATAAAAATATATCCTCGGGTGAGGATTAAAAGAAAAAATTTTCTGTTTATCATACCTACACATATATATAGAGAGAATGCTCACAACTTCAGTGCTATACAAATCTAGGCCCAACCTAGAGTTATCAGAGAAGCAGCTTCAGCAGAGTACACTAGAGGAGAAGCATACTCTCATACACTTTCAGAAACCCAGTTTCTAAAATCTGGACTAAAACCTGAGACACCTCTGTAATGAGTATCAGATGCCTTGACATGAGAAAATGAATATCCTCACATACCCCAGAATGGTGTATAAAAAAAAAAAAAAAAAAAAGCAGCAAAACGATTCCTTTAATTTCAAAGTGAGCACAGACATATTTTAAAGTACTGAGTGGGATCTAATGGGATTGATATTAAAGGCTAAAATTATCCACTGAAATCAGAAGCCACCTTATGGCAACTGCTATATTACAGCAAACACAGTAAGTTATTCTTCTTTAGTTTTACTGCAGTAATCACATATGAGCTTTTTGTAAATGGTCACTTGGTTCAATTCTCATATTAGTTCTTATTTATTAATGAGATGCTCTCAGATTGTCTGTATATCCTATCATGTCATCCATAATCAGTTACACCTTAATATATTTTATACTAGTTATACCTCTTATTTCTCTATCACTTCCTGCATTTGCTGGGCTCTCCTGAATAACTTGGTTTTAAATGGTGGTGATTTGAGTGCACATTCTTGTTTATTCTTAATGTTAATTGGCAAGGCTTCTGCATGGGTTAAAACTTTAATACCTTACCTCCCACCTTCTAAATTATTCAGGGTTGGGCTAATGACGAAGTTAAGAGTAAAAGATTAACAAGAGAAAAATCAAAGTTTAATAAATATGTATGGAGAATTCATATAGGTATAAAAATTCCTAGAAAATTAAAAAGACAGTTAAGCAACACTGGGTATATACCACAATTTTGGACAACAGCTAAAGTGGGGGAACGGGGTATTATATTTCAGAGTGAGAATGGGTGATTTACAGGTAGCTGAGGAAGAACAGAACCCACCTGGCAGGCAAATCCATGGTAGGCCACTAGAAAGCAGTGGGACACAGAAGGTACCTAGCTAACAGGCACCTGCCTGAAGCCCTGTTGTTTACCATACTTAATTCAAATTAGGCTAAGGGGACACCCTAAACTCTCCATCCTGAAGCAGGTTTCTCTGTCTGAATCTCCTGGGCAGGAAAGGGGGGAGGGTCAAAGTTTCTTTCTGAGTCTTGTCTCTTAATAAACAGCTTGAAATTAATATCCCCAAAAGCAGCTTCGGGGTGGTAGAATTGTTGTCCTTTCACTAGCAAAAGCCTTTTCAGCCAGTGTCACCCAAATCACTGTGTAGCTGAAGCTAGACGTACTGTCCTTACCTCAGAGTGTACTGTTTTCATATTTTGTATTTTATTTTTTGTTTTCTTTTTGTTTTATTGGTTCATTGTTGTTGTTGTTTTGTTTGTTATCCTCAGAGGCCTACAATCCAATTTCAGGGGCTTGAGTTGCTAACATGTCTGCCATACAGCTGACAGAAGTCCAAAGGGAGACTACAGCCACCTTAATGGGTGAAAGGTGACATTTAAATGTCACGATTTCAGTGTGGTTTATGTACAATATCAAGTAAAGAATATTTGAAACTTTAAAAAAATCCTGAAAGAATCTTGAGGCATGGGCTCCCAATTTCTATTGTCACTGAAGCCACATTACCATGCACCAGAACAGTTATGCCGTGTGCCACTCTTTGTTGGATTTATTGCAAATTCTATTTGATCCTCTAATTTATACCTTCTTAGCTCAATTACTTTGGAAAAGTTACCTTCTCTGAACTTAAGTTTCCTGTCCAGCACTTTAATATGGTTTTCATGAAGAATTATTGAGACATTACACTTGAATATACTTGCTGGTATATGTGTACCTAATTTCCATAGATGCTTGTTTATGCAACGGGGTTAGAGATAAAGAGGCCGCCGAAGTTGGGGGCGGGGGGAGAAACATTGTACCGTGAATAAAGCCACGGGATAGGAAACTTCCCACCCCTCTCCCAGTGAAAACATCCAATACTCCCTAGTTCTTCCGAGAACACAGCTTGAGACCAGTGTAGTAAGTTTCTTGTCATACACCCATCTCTGAACTCATTGTCCGTTAAAGAAGTGTGTATTAAGTGCTCCATAAAGCTCTGAGGACAAAATCTAAAAGTCCAAACATCTCCTTTTGCTATTGAAGAGACTGAACTCAAGGCAGATTAAGATAGTGAAGCTCACAGATGTTGATCACAGGATAGCTAAGATCCAGCGTATTGTAAATTTCTTGTGTTATGCCTTTGGCTCACATGGTAGAAGGAGCAATACTGAAGGTTGCTGTTGGAATAACAGAACTCACTAAAAATTTTTGGCCTGCCATTTAGTAATTAGGCTCCCTTATATGCCCCCCTCCGCCCATCTGTGGTCTTTTCCACACCTGTCCTTTTAAGGAATGGCTGCCAGAAGATGCCTTTTTAAAGGCATAGTTTGGCATCTGTGACAGCTTTATGCTGTTAAATTCTGTGCATAATTAAGAGACAATTATAATTTTGCATAAAGGTCACGAGGGCCTACACAGAACTATCCTGCAGAAATTCTATTGTGGAATGAAAACAATTGGTGTTGAAAAATTAAATTTAAAGGTGAAATTTTGCCTGCTTATGTGATAAAATTGTTAGCTTTGCCCGCCATCTCATGGAAGGTTGGTTGTGCTATTTATTGCTCTCTTCTATATACTAACAGACCAATATTTACATAAATTAAGCTGGCAACATTACTACTTCTGTTTTCTGGGACCTATGCTGCCAGCTTGGTTTTCACCTATTATCATAGCTTTACTTTTCAAATTAATTATTTGACTCCCTATTCTCTCTCTCTACCCATCTATCTCTCTCTCTATTTACCTTACCTATCTGTCTCTATATATTGATCAAGTCCAAGGTCTCTCTTTAGAAGAATTGACTCTTCCAAATGGCAAATTGTCTAGGCAGTCTGGTGATTTACTCAATCCAGAGCGGGTGGGGACGGTTGCCTCCTTCAGGGTTCAAACAGAGCATCAGAAACACTGGAGGTGATATACGTAAAAGAGATGACTTATAACAGGGACCTGATGGTACGAGATTGCAGGATCTGCTTAAGCAGTGTTCACGAGGCTTCCGTCTTTGCTTCAAGTGCTGGAGCCTGAAGTCAGCACAGCATTCACGAAGGAGAGATGGAGGTGAAGTGGGGGAAGCAAAGATAGACTGGAATCCATAAGGAATAGTTGGAACCTGCAAGGACAGTCTGGAACCCGTGCTGATCTTTCACTGCCTCCAATCCACCAACCGTGGTGACATGAGCATTGGGCAGGAGAAATGGGTACTCCTTTTTATGGAGCTGCTGAACAGGAGAGAAAGACCTGATGGGGAGTTGCTGTAGCTGTGGGCCCGGCTGCTGCCTCACACTAAGTTACGCCAGTAGGTAAGTACCAATGTGCCTCTGCCCCTACTTTCTGAGCATAAATCAAATAGGCCTGCTACTTTACCCTTGCCTTCCAAATCTCGCTTCAAGTGCCTGTCGTTGCACAAAGAATCTCAGAGCCACGCAGGGATCTCTGAAGAAGGTTTTAGTTCAGAGTTCATTCCCCCAGAGACTGACCGGCTTCCAAATAGCAGGTGAATAAAGAACTGGGCAGTAACCCACTTTTGCCATCGTTCTCACTGCCACGCACTGGAAACTCCAAACGTGTTTTTGTTTGTTTGTTTTTTAGTTTGTTGATGTTGTTGCTCGTATACCTCCCACCCAATTGTGTAGGACTGTCCCTTAACGTGGGATTCTAGTTTATAACTCTGTTCTACTTATGTCCTGTTTTAAAGGACGGTGTTTAGTTCAGACTCACTGGGTTCTTTTGGGATACTTAAGGTCCTTATTTGACAGCAGACTTAGTAGACGCTACCCCAGGGCCCCAGATCCCCAGGCAGTTGTCCCTAACTTTGAATCCTGGTGAGCAGAAATGCTGGTCAATAATTTCCCATTCTAAAGTCTCATCTCATTGTAAAAATTTCTCGACCTGCTCTGAAAGGGCCAGAGATAATATCCATTTTAAGGAGCATCAGGGAAGAAAATCCTCTGCCAGGGCACAGGATGTTTGAACACATCCTTCTTTACCGACAAACATCTGCAAAGAAGGGTGTGTTACACTTCACAGGGGTGTTGGGGACAAGGAGGGCCACGGCATCGCTTACAGAAATAGCGGGTGCAAAACAAAAACATTACTATTGAATGGGAAACGGACATCATACACCCAACCTTTGCATTCAATAAGGCTTGGAAAAAAATATGTGTAAAAGCATTTTAACCTCTTGAAAAGAGCCAAAGAGATTTTTTTTTTTTTTAAGCAACGCATAGATATCTAATGCCATACTTCTTCCAATGATATCACACAGTTATGGGTCAGTTTAAACAAGTCTTTATTGCAACATGAAGCTATTCCTAAAGTTAGTTCAAACATATATTTTCAAATATTAGGACTTCTTATATTCCTGGCTGGTATCTTCTAGGAGATGGTTGTCCCAAGAGAACTTCATGAAAAGTAATCCTTTGGGAGTTCTAAGCCATGAAACTGCACAAGAATTCAAAGTACAGAGTAAACAATGTCATGTGATTAAACTTAGTCCTTGCCAGCCCTGTCTACACCAATAAATCAATATTAAGATATGGATTTAGAAATTGGGAACAACCCAACGTTATTAATTCTAGACAGATAAATCACCTTCCTAGGAAATTATCTAACCACCGTTTCCCCCATTTTCTTTTCTCTCTCTCTGGAGAGAGAGAGAGTCTGTGCGTTTGCACGAGTGTGTATGTGTGTGCATACGCTGTTTCTACTTACTTTTAAAGAAAAACACATTTCTAACAATTTTAGCTCAACTGAAGAACTTAATAATATACTGCTAAAGATGAAGGAAAGGTGCTAGTTTTCAGACGGTCAGAAAGGAGACGATAGATTCAGTAAGGCTATTAATATTTTCACCAGCAATAGGAACCTTTAGAGGTCAACCATAAGAGAAAAAAGAAAAAGAGGTATAAATACATTGCTTCTATGTTCACATAGAAACAATGGATAAAGCAAGAGGTGTGAAGAAACCGAGAGGAAAAGAATGAGGGAGGAAGAATGTGCGAAAGGAAGGAAGGAAGGAAAGAAGGAAAGAAGGAAGGAAGGTACAGGAAAGAGATGAAAGGAGGTTTTTATTGTGGGGAAAAAACAAAAAACAAAGAAACACACACACAAAAGGCAAATGTATTGGTTAAACTGAATTTCAAACTTCAAGTCCAGCCTACTGAGGTGACATCTAGCTGGAGCAAGTATCGGGCATTCAGGATGGCAGGCACTGCACACGGTCTTGGTTTTCTTCCTCCTCGGATTCATCTGAGTCCTCGGAAGACTCATCTGACTCCTCATCCAGGACTCCAGCTCCAGGAGCTGCCAACTCTGCAGCCAGGACCCCAGCTCCAGGAGGTGTCCTGAGACGGCGATGACGGGGATGAAGGGGATGACTTCTCCGTGTGAAGTGGTACATGAGGAAGGAAAGCATGTGACTGTCAAGCAGGTCACTGTGGCCCGAGCCCTCTCCATCTCGTTCCTGCTTGTTCTTCTTAATCACGTTCTTTAACCCAACAAGCTTAGTGGTCGCCTTAGCTGTCGGTGCCCAGATCTTGGAATCATGGTCTAGGCCACTGGTCGCCATCACAGGTAGGTAAGGATGGGGCTCAAGACAGTTCACGTTACCTGCCCTGTCCCCCTCCAGGAGCTGAACGATCTGACAGGATGACTTCTCCCAGAAGAAGATGTGCCCACCATCACTACCGCTCACCACAAACTCACTTCTGGGGCCATAGAAATTGACGCCTTTGACTGTGGCATTATTTCTGTGCCCCTTATATCTCTTAACATACTGGGCTCCATCACAATGAGCGGCGTTGAAGAGGTAAATATCTTCATCGTTGTAACTGGCCAGGAGCTCTGTGCCATCATGGCTGTACACAAGGCAGGTGATGAATGCTTTGGAGTCACAGTTGACCAGGTGATGAGGGCAGAATTTCTTGAGTACTCCGTAATTCTCACGCTCATCAATTTTCCTCTGGTCGTAAATTCTTACAAACTGGTCTCTTCCACCCACAGCAAACTGGTAAGTATTGGCAGGATTCACAAAGACTGAATACAGTCCCACTTTCCTCTCATTCTCTTTGGTCACCACCACCTTTGAAGCTGGACGGTCTTGCCTCAGGTCAATGGCATAGACAACTGCATCCTCACCCGAAGTTAGGAACCGAAAAGGGCAGTCTGGCTCCAGAGCCAACTTGTGGCTGGCTCCCCTATGCTGGGCCACACGCTTGGAGACCCTGCTGTGTGGCAGAGCAGGTAGCTGTGCTACCCGTACCTGCCCATCACGGGCACATGTGGCCAGGATGGAATCGTCACAGTTGGGAAGGAACTTGGCCTGAAAGACGTTATTCCTGTGACCTGTGTTAAAGGCGAGGACTGGCCGCTGATGCACCCAATCCCAAACTATCACGGTAAGGTCATCACTGCTGCTGGCCAGCCGGGTGCCACGCTGGTTGAAGTGAACACTATTGACACAACCGCTATGGCCTTCAAGCCCATACTGCAGGCAGAAACGCTGCACAAAGGCCCTCGCGCCACAGGCCTCATAGACAAAGCGGGCACTTGAACCCAGCTGCCGATCTCGGAGAGCAGTGAGGGCATGCCAGCGAGGGGGGGGCAGGGCAGTTGTCTCTGAAGACAGCCAGTCCTCCAGGGCCCGATCCTCATCTGGTAAGTGCGGGTTAGGGTTGGCCTCACTGCACTGTACCTGGTGCTGTGGTGCTGCCGCTTCCTCCTCGTCCTCCTCTCCTTCCTCGCTGTACATGCAGCCGCAGTAAAGGACCGTGTCTTCTGCACCGTCATCCAGGAATTCTGAGGCGACGTTCACACCTTCTGTGTCTGTGCCTTGGTTTTCTGTGCTGGCAAGGATGGGAACGCTGCCGTCCCCGGTACCGTCACCATCTCCGGGCAGTATCCAGCTCACGGAAGGCTGAGACGTCACATTGAGATCCGGGGATGTGTCCATCCCGGCCTCGGCTTCCAACTGGCCCTCTGGGCCCTCTGGGCCCCGCCCCTTGCCAGACATCTCGGAGGTGCGAACTGGAGCCCAGCTGTGGTGGGAGAGTCAGCCTGGAAGCCTGGAGAAGGGAGCCTGCCAGCCCCGGGTGGGAACAGGCCAGCGGACACGAAGGTAGGCCTAAGCGCTGGGCGCCATTTTGCCAAGGCCAAAGTGGGAGCGGCGACGTCCGGTTGGTGCGGTTGCAGTATGGGAGCTGATGAGGTTCAAAAGGCTTCTCCCCACCGAGCGTCTGGCGGCGTTTCCGGACTGCGCAGAGCTTTCCAGGCCCAGAGTCCCGCCCCCTCTTGCGTAACTGTCTTGCACCGTCAGCCTCTGCGTCTGCTGTTCTTTGAAGACGGGAACCTACTGCACTTGGGGAAACAGTCTTATTAGAGAACCAGCAGCAGAACCGATCCTCCTCAGGAAGAATACTTACCCTGAGACTCTCAGTGCTTTGCTTGAAGATAATGTACTGTTAGGAAATGCAGTGGAGGATGGCTAAGGCCCACAACCTAGAGAGTTCTTGAAATACAAACAGTATCTTCAGCAAATCAAACCGCTTCAGGGAGAACCTTGAGAGCGCTAATTGGTACCAAAGCCATAGGGTTGACAGACAAAATACACAATGCCCAGTTACGTGCATCTGAGATTTAAAAATGAATATGTTTCGGTATGAGGAGACCCCAAATCCTGCATTAGACTTGACTTTTACTCAAGATATTCATAATTTGTTTCCAATGCAAATGTAACTGGGCGTCCTCTGTTGTTGTTCGTTGTACCTGCCAGGCTTTTCTAGTGAGAAGTGAACTTCAGTCCACCAGTGTAATCAAGGCCGCAACAACCTGGTCAGTTTCACGTAGACATTGAAATGAGTGAGTGCTTCACCAATTTAAAATAGAAGCACCGTTTTGTTTTGTTTTTGTTTTTCCTTTTTCCACCCGAGATTCTAAGTATTTATTTGGAATTCGTTCAATTTAAGATTCTTAGGGAACACCAACATAATGTCACGAGAAGGCCATTCTTCTGTGTGATGTTATAAAACTATCAAAATATTTTAAATAAATCCCGAAACTGGTAAGAGACTTGGGGGTGGGGGCTTTTGGGAAGAGAGTGCTCTTCGGAGATAGTTTATTGTGATTGCCGCGTTAACTTCAGAGCTTTTCCAAATGAATTATCTAGGGTGATGTCAGTAAATTTTCGAAGGGCTACAGTAAACTGCTGACTAAGACTGCGGAAAACAAGACTTCCCTCAGAGTAATTGCAAGATCAATGTAAAGTTGATTAAACACTGAAGTATAAAGTCTTCTAAAGAGAGAGAAGGGTTCCAAGCCTAATAGTCATGGAAAGACACGTAAAAGAATATTCATAGTGACTTGTAGAGAAGAGTACAGCAACCTGAAAACCACCTGAAAGCCTATCAAGAGGCACATGGACAAATAAATCAGCATCTATTTCTATAAGGGAATAATGTACTAAAATCAGGCTCAATGAGTTAAAATTAAAGACAGCAATAGGAGTGAATCATAACACAACGGTGAGTAAAACCACAAATGAGACGAGAATGGGCAATACGTTTTTAGGCAGATCTTCATAGTTTTCCCCATTATCAGGAATTTTTTTTAATTTTATTTTATTTATTTTTTGTTAATCCTCACCCAAGGATGTTTTCCCATTGATTTATTTTTTAGATAGAGTGGAAGGCAGGGAGGGAGAGAGAGAGAGAGAGAGAAACATTGATGTGAGAGAGGCACATTGATTGGTTGCCTCCCCCTCGACCCCAACTGGGGCCAGGGATCGAAACTGCAACCCAGGTGCGTGCCCTTGATCGGAAATGGAACCCACAACCCTTTGACACTCTAACCGCTGAGCCAAACTGGCCAGGGCCATTATCAGGAATTTTAATTTTTATTTCACTGTGTGTAGTGGAACGCCTTTGGAAGCTTGTGAGCAGGGCCATGGCATTATCAGACTTCCTTTTTACAAAGAGGACACTGGCTGCTGTGTGAAGAATAGAATGGGTGGGGAGAGAGAGCAGAAGTACTAAACTATTGCCGAAATCCAGGTGAGAAGTTACGGTGGCTTAAACTAGGATGAGGATAGTACAGGTGGTGAAAACTGGTTAGGTTTGGAACACATTTTGAAAGTGGAAATTTTAACATTTACTCATAAGTTGAATGTGAGTGTGAGGTGGATGAGTCAGGACACTTGCAAGAAATGCTTATCACGTGGGCACTTTGAAGCAGTTCATAAGTGGGATTTCTACAAAGATGAGAGAAGTCTCTAAGGAAATCACAAGGGAAAGGTCCGGACTTCGGAGCTATAATGACCAGGAATGTATTATGCCTCTAGGCCTCAAGGTAGGGAAGAAGGAGAGCAGTTATCAAAAGCCTGAGGCAGAAAGGGCAGTGTGGAGAGTCTGACCTGACAGGAGCTATCATTAGCCCTCTCTCAGCAACTCATAAGGAGGGAGCCAGGGAGACAAAGTTCCCAGATTTTTCTCCTCCCTCTGCTCTCCTGCTGGTACTTCCCACTGAGTCATGTGAAGAAGGTAGAATTTTGTATCCTGGAACTTTACTGAATGTATTTAGTTCTAACAGATGTGTGTGTGTGTGTGTGTGTGTGTGTGTGTGTAGCCTTTGCAGTTTTCCATATATATGAAAATGTCATCTGCAATCAGTTACTTTTTCTTCTCCTTTTCCAATTTGGATGCCTTTTATTTATTTATTTTTTTCTTGCCTAATTCCTCTGGCTAGGAGTCCCAGTACTGTGTTGAATAGCAGCATCAAGGGCAGGCATCCTTGCCTTTTTTCCAGATCTTAAAAATAAAAGAAGAACGAAAAGCTTTCAGTTTTTCACTGTTTAGCATGATGTCAGCTGTGGGATTGTCATATGTGGCCTTTATCATGTTCAGGCACATTCCTTCTATACCTAGTTTGTTAAGAACTTTTATCCTGAAAGCGTATTGAATTTTGTCAATATTTTTGCCATGTATTGTGACGATTGTGTGATTTTTATCCTTCATTCTGCTAAAGTGGTGTATCACTTTGATTTGCTGATGTTGAACCATCCTTGCATCCCAGGGACAGAGCCCATATGGTCATGGTGTGTCCTCCTTTCAATGTGCTACTGAATTTCATTTGCTATTTTTTTATTTTTGTTGTTGTTGTTGATGACTTTTGCATCTATATTAATCAGGAATATTGGCCTGCAGATTTCTTGTAGTGTCTCTGTCTAGCTTTGGATTCAGAGTAACTAACAATGAACTTTTCAAAAGGAGATTAAGAACACAATCCCATATACAATAGCACCAAAAACAATAAAACATTCAAGAATAAAATTAACCAAGGAATAAAATACTTGTATAGTGGAAACTACCAAACGTTAATGAAAGAAACTAAAGAAGACCTCAATAAATGGAAACACACCCGGTGTCCATGGGTTGGAACACTTCATATTATTAAAATGTCCATACTACCCAAGGTGAGCTACAGATGCAATGCAATTCCTATCAGAAGGGAGAATGCAGTCAAATAACCCTTTTTTTAAAATCTGGATTACCACTGGACATTATAGGCTAGTGACAATGAGTCAGTAATAAAGGCAGGGGAGGTAGAAGCTTTGGGAAGAATGTGTTGAATAGGTGGAAGGTATAGGACTCAGTGCATAGGTAGAGGAATTGTAACAGGAGGGCAGACAAAATATTTAGCACAGAGACAAGTAGTTTGCTAGCTTTGCTGGTGGAAGAATGTGCATATTCTCTTCTAATTGCTTCCACTCTCCTAGTGAAAAAAGAAGGAAGGGTATCAACTATGAATGAGGAAGAAGGAAGCCGTGCTGGAGTTTTGAGGCAGAAGGTGTGGAATAGTCAACTCAGTGAGTGGGAGAATGAGTCCAATAGGGGAATGGAGAATTGTTACCTAGAGGCAGAGAGGGTCCACTTGTGGGTGTAAACAATAAAAGCAAAATGAGACAGCCGGGCCAGTGTGACTGAGTGGATTGAGCGTGGTCCCAACTCTCTCGCTTCCATGTTTCTATCCCTCTCTCCCTTCCTCTCTCTCTAAAACATCAATAAAAGCATATTTTTAAAATGAGACAGTGTGGTTAGCTGTCTGTCTCCATTTCTGATCTTGAAGACAGGAGTGGAGTAGCTAAATACCCAAAATCCAAATTCTTTTGCCAGTTGAGGATAATTGAGAGTTTCAGGGCAAGGGAGCTTACGTTCTACATAATGAAATTTTTATAAGAAGGAACAATGAGTTTAACTATAAGAAAGGGGAATTAAGGACAATAGGGGAAGATAGAGGGCAAATTTGATAGGGTCAGTGGATTGGAGGTCCCATTGGAGTCAACTTTTGCTGTGATCAGCAAGTGTGTTCAACCAGACAGGAAGTAGTTCATTTTTGCTTCACTACCTTATGGCCTGTAAGTATATATGAAGCTTAGGAGGACAGGATGACCCAGAACACTATAATCTGTACCCAAGCTATTAAAGCAAAGGCAATTTGATTAAAAGAGTAAAGTAATTCACTCTAAGACATGGCTGACTGATAAGCTTAATTTTCCCAGAAGCTATTTCCTTAATCTAAGAGGAACTTCCTAGTCTTGGAGAGAGATTTTTTTAGAAGAAACCTTCCAGAGCCACTTGAATATCTCAGGACATTACTATAACTACCTTTTTAAAAGGACTGGAGTTGGAGCCATCTGCCTTTGTCGATTAGAATGGCTTTAAAACGGACTAATACAGTGGCTTTGAAACTATTACCCTGATTTTTATTTTTCCCCATCCCCCAACGGCCTCCCTTTGGTAGCCATGAGCCTCTTCTCTACAGCTAATGGGTCTGTTTCTGTTTTGTTTTGTTTTGATTTGATTGTTCATTTGTTCTGTTTTGTTTTGTTTTTGGATTCCACTTATAAGTGAAATTATACAGTAGTTGTCTTTCTCTATACCTACTATAATTACTCTTACAGGCCAGCAGTATGGCAGCCTGATTCTGAAAGTGGTATTCAAACAGGGGTCTTCTGATTGCCTCAGTGGGTTTGGGAATGCAGGACAATGCTTTCTAAAATGCTGTATTACCTCCCTCATGCAATGGGCTTGTCTCCTTTTCTGCCTTCATAGAAATAACACCCCACTGAGGAAGACAGACTCGTAAACCAGTCATTATCATGAAGTGAAGTGCATACTAAGATTAGTAGACAATTTTCTGTGAAAATTTCATAAGGGGTTGGCAAAACTTACCTTTAAATGTGCTTCCTAGATTTTAGAAACACCTATTCAAATTTCTAGGAAGCCCAGAAACTTCAGGATGCCAACTGGAATCAAAAGAGGGGAAAAAATCTCTATATCCGTGAACAATTTTCTTTGTGAACAAATAATTTAAATGGCAAAATGTATGCTATTTGAATTACTCACAGAGGGTCTGTGAAAGTAGAATGACTGGAGAGACTGTTTGGGGGTAGACATAGGGCTTAGATGGGTCCAGGGAAAATATCTGAGCGTAATAACACTGAAGGAGGAGGAACAGAGCAGCACAGAGCCACCCGACAGGAATCGTCTCTGGGTCCTTGGGGATGCATGCCCACACTCTTCTGCCCCGCCCTCATTCAGCCTCAGTCCCTTTTCTGTGTGGGGTCAGGCAGGGTGGGAAGCAGTCAGAGATTAACATGTGGTCTGTGATGGGAGGGAGGGGACAGCGTGACGTATTCTGGAAAATGGTAAGTCTCTGTATGATTGGAGCCCAGAGTACGTGAGAACAGCAGTCAGAGACAGGGCCAGCCTGTAACTTGTGATACTTTATTGCAGCAGTTCTCAAACTTGTTGGTCTCAGGACCCCCTTGGCAGTCTTAAAAACTATTGACAATCCTAAATTCTAGTATTGATATGATTTGCATCTAGTGTGGTTTGCCACCCTAGAAATTAAAGCTGAGAAACTTTTAAATATTTATTAATTTGTTTTGAAAATTAGTAATAAACCCATTACATGTTAACATAAATAATATATTTTTAAAGCGTAATTTTTCCAAATCAAAACAAATTTGATTTTGCAATACTGCATATTTCTTTATTATCTGGTTTAATAGAAGACATCTGGATTCTCATATCTGTTTCTTCAAGCAATCTGCTGCAATACCTCAAGTTATGCAGTGTCTGGAAAACTCGCCTGTACATTTGTGAGAGAATGAGGGTGAAAAAAAGGCACACAACGTTTTAAGATGATCATGAACACCATTTTGACCTTTCAGGCCCACGAAAAAGATCTCAGGGATCCCCTGTCCCTCCCCATGGGTCCCCAAGCACACTTTCAGAACTGCTGGTTTCTTATAAAGACATATAGAGAACAAGTGGGATTTTATCCAGACGGTGATACATAGATACTTCAATAATTTAAGCAAGGATTGGATTTGCATTTTATAATTACTCTCAGGGTGGAAAATAAGTTGGATAGAGGCAAGGTTAGATGTTTGGAAACTAAGTTCCAACAGTTACTCCCCTTCTGTCTGGAAGGACTCTTTTGCAAACATGTTTATAGTACCACTGATAACTTTTTTTACATATCTAGTTTCCTCTCCTCAAGAATAAGTTTCTTGGAAGTAAGTAATGCTTTCGATTCATCTTTATAGCTACAGCTGTTGGTAGAGAGTACAGAGTAGGCACCAAGTAAAGGTTTGTTGAAAACAAATGAAAGCACCAACTATGTGGCTATGAGAATATTGCCGATAAATGATGGTCTATCCTTGAACTTAATGACAGTGGCAACACAGATGGAGCAGATTCAAGAGATGTATGGAATTCACTGTTGACTCACCGGAAATGCTGTTGACAGACTTACTGGATAACGACGGTGAAAGAAAGGTAAGGAACACCCTTATTTCGGTCACCCACCTTATGTGACTCTGGTTCAGGAAGAATAGGAGGGAAAGGATGGGGCAAGGCTTCAAGGGGTCATTTCTGGTTTCATTTTGCATGTGATGAATTTAAGGTGCTTATGGGATTTGAGCCTCTTCTAGCACTCAGGCCACTTTAAGGTTACATAGTGTCTTATCCTGTTAAGCCAAGCTCTCAGTTTATTTCAATATTTGTTTTCCATGCTTTAAGATTTTAGTGTTTGTTTTTAATACTTTTGATGTTTCAGTGTTTACTTTTAATGTCTTAGTATTTTAAATGTTCAATCAGAATTCTTGGACTTTTTCTGTCCTAAATTTCCGATTCTATTAGTGAATGCCGATTTGTTGTCAACCAAATGTGGCTGTTGCACTGTGCCTTGTTTTCAAATTCACTACTTCTAAGGTCCATCCCTAATGTGGGGAGATGAATTACCCCCACCACTCTGCAAAAGAATCTGCTGACCTTACTCTTAATATGGATGTGTGAGAGAAAGTGGGAGACACAGCATTTGACTTATTCATAGAAACTGACGGAATCTTCTGTCACCATCCTCCCATATCAGAAACCCCAACTAGGGTTGATGACACATTTACAAGTATGCCTATCAGCAAGAATGGATTTTCATAGTTCACAATTCGTTAAATAGACACCACGTAATTGAAAATAAACATTATGCAAAGAATGTGTTGAGGCATCATTGGCATCTAAGACATTTTTGGACAAAGGAAAAAGGGGGGAACTCTATATTAGATTTCATAAGTGATGATAGGCAATTTATAGATAGTGGAGGAGGTAGGTTTTACACATAGCAGGAAATTCCTTGCTAGGTGAGTCTGAAACAGTGTGATACAATTGGTATCTAGGCAACAGGCACTTGCCTGAAGTTCTCTTATTTAGCATACTTATTTCAAATTAGGCTAAGGAGAACATCCTAAGATCTTGAAGGCACCCAAATTCTGACAGGCTAAAAGTACTTTTTGGGATATTGATTTTTAAGGTGTTAAGAAATAAAAGACTCAGAATCTTTGACTCACCCCCTTTCCTTCTCAAAAAACTCAACCAGAGAAACCTGTTTCAGGAAGGAGATTTTAGGATGACACCTTGACCTAATCTGAATTCATATGGTCAATAAGAGAGCTTCAGGAAGGGGCCTGTCAACTACATACACCCAGTTTCTTGTTGTTTCTGAGTAAGCTATCAAGGATTTTCCTGCTGTGTATGTTTCATCCTTCAACTACCTGTAAATTGTCCATTCTCACTTCTGAAATCTAAGACCCTATTTCTTTCACCTTTCTCCTTTGTCCATAAATGTCTTAAATGACTAATGTTGCCTAATTGTGTTGGGAATTTTCATGCCCCTGTGAGTTCCCCAGGAGCAGGTGTTAAACTTTGATATTCTCCTGTTAATCTGTATCTGTTAATTTGGTTATTAGCCCAGCTAAAAGAATTTAGAAGGTGGGTGGAAAAGTATTAATATCTTATTAGCCACCAAAATTTGGCAACTCAGCCAGGAGAATTCACTAGCTAGGACACTGCTAGCTCCCTGGACCACTGCAGCTGAGAGATCATGGACCTCTGGCTACAGTTGGCACAGACAGTAAGCATTTTGCCATTTTGGCATTTCTGCTCTCTTGTCTGTGGGGTTTGGTGGAAGTTGGAAGTGTTGAGAATCTTTTCTCTTTTCTAAATTTACATTGGCAGGAGAAAATATTTGTGAAGATAACTCCTTGATCTTAGGGACTCTTGGGTTTTTGTTTGATTTTATTGTATTTTTTAAAAATTAATCCTTTCCTCCCAGACGTTATTTTGTTGTTCTTTGTCCATGTCTTTTATGTCATTTTGTCATAAAAAGGAAATACCATAGGGATAGAACACAAGCATATACTCTCTAAAAGCCTGTTGTTTGAACCAATCTCACAGGCTGGGGAGTTAAGCAGTTCTTTCCAGACCTGTGTCTGTCCAGAAAAATTTTTCTGTGAGTCTTTATATAAAAACTGTATGAAGTTTTTCCTTCTGTCTTGTTCTGTGTCCTAAGAGCTTGGCTTGTGACCATGGTCTCCACCATCTGGAAGGTGCACTTACCGGGATACACCTGGTGGCCAGTCTAATAGATTGGGGTTCAAAGTGTCTCTTTGTCCGGCTGTGCCAGCTCTCAGGGGAGTTTGCCATAAGAAGCCCCAGCCCATAAGGGGCCTTTGTTGTCTAAATCTTCCTTACTTGTTATTGCTGGAAAGTTCCATTCCAGTAGTGCCTGCCCTGTGCCACAAATTAGCAAGTTTGTGGCTGGCAGTCTTAACATTTTGTGGGGAACCAGAGATATCATATGCACCCGCCATCCTGACTACCTATTTAACGAAGGTCTGTGTTTTCTCTGATTTCTTTGAGGTGAACTTTCTGATCTTTGAGGGAGGGCTGCATTCTTTGCACTGTTTGTGGAAACCTTTTTGCTTCTTTGGTTAAGTTGTAAAGGTCTTATTGGTTGAATGTTACAAAATCCTACTGTCACTGACTAGATGGTTGATGTTTTGAATTGAAAAAACGTATACATTGAAAATTTTTAGAGAGCTCTCTTATTGGTATAACTGGTCATTAAGGCACCCTTAATAAGATGGAAGGACAAAAATTAGAAAAAAATCAAAGTCTACTCAGACTTCTTCATAGTTACCTTCAGATATTTGTAGATATTGAAAAAAATCAAGACATTGGAAGTACAATTGTCTTGCACTTAAAAAAAATAGATACACATAATGTAGCTAGTCGTGAGACATTTGAATTTGCTATTTAGCTTTCGGGTTTTACAGATGCTAAATGGGTTAATTAACAAGAGAATTTTAAAACAGCAAAAGGAAAAATCAAGAGATTTCCTTACAAGGTGGAAAATTTTGAAAGTTATTGAGATAAAATATAAGAATTGGTATATTTGAACAGATTTTAAAGGATTTAATAACTGATCAAAAATTTAGCTAAACTGGAAGTTGATTTTTCAAAATCTGATAAGAATATTTTGAAAGTCTCAACAGGTCTTCCTGCTGGGTAATTAGAAATATAAATTCAGCCCAATACAGTGTGAGACTGAGGTAACTGAAGGGAAAAAACTGGCACTTTAAAAAATACAAGTGGCTAAAGTCACTCATGCCTAATAGCTGCCATGGCCCTTCTTTAGCCTCCTTAAAAGTTGTCAAGGGCAAATGTGTCTTGTCTACAGTTATTAGTAATTCTGTTTATGTGTTTGATCTCTTTGTGATATGTGTGTTTATCTGCCTCTGGATGGTATAACTAGGTTGTAATATTTTATTGGCTTAAACTAATTAAAATACTTATATAAATTAAGAAATAAATACCATCCCGAATGTTTTTCAGGATCATATGATCTGGGAAAATATTTGATATTAAAGCTGTTTTAAGTTTGGTTGATGTTTTTAAAGTTATTGACATGAAATAGATCTGTTTGTTTTACCTCAGTTTACAAAAATAAGTTCATGTCATTTAACTCTGTTCCAAAATTTGTCAAGAAAATAGATTGGGTAATAATTTGAAATCTCATAGAATTACTATGAACTAATAAATAGTTATAACTAAAATGAAAGGTTTTTGATAAGCTTTTTCAGTAGTAATTATATTGTATGTTATATATATATGCCTTAACATAGATTTCTAAAGTCTATTGGTAACTTGAAACTTTACAGCATTTCACTCAGTTAAGTTAAATGGTAAAAATTATTGAATATCTAGATATTTTGAAATAACATGAAATACTAAAACATTGATTGATCTAAGTTTACCTACTTTTGGCTTCTTATTACAGAGAAGCTGGAAAATGAATTTGGATCTGTTAATGAATGTATCTTGTATTTTAATTGTTGAAGTATGTCTCTTGAAATTGCAAGTGTATTTGCCAAAGAAAGAACCTGTTTCTTTCTAGATGTTATAAAATGTATTCATAAATTTGTCAATCTAAAGAATGTTAATTACTTACTTTTAGTTGTCACTAGAAATCAAGGTTTCTAAGAGTTAAGAATTCTAATTAAGTTGGATAGAAACTGTGTTTTTAATAATAGAGTGTATCAAATGTGGAGACACCTTTTTGAAGAAAATGGGTTGTTCTGAAGTTGGTTATTCCTGGTTGAGTTAAGAAGAGGCAAACTAAAGTGACTAGGAAGGCTGTAGAAGGTTTGTGAAGAGAAACCTTGAGAGGAAATTTTATACATGGTTAAGCTGAATAATATTATAATAAATTTAATTAAGTAAATGGATTTAAATATCAAAATGAAGCTAATATAGAATTAGTTTGGTTCTTTTTCAGTCTGTTTCGGGAAAAATTTTTTTTCTGTATTTGTCTAGAAAGCAAAGATTCTATGCATTATTAAAATATTTCTGTCATATTGTCTTAATCAGGTTCTTGATTACTTAACAATGTTCTCAGTCTTAAGAACTAAAGTTTTGTTAACCTATATTTGCTTGATACTTTTTTTTTGTCAGTGTGCTAAATGAATAATTTAATATTGTTTCATAATGATAATCAATCCTTTTGGTCATATTTGACAACCTTCCCAGGGCTTGAATTTTAAAAAGAGACTTTTTATTAACCTAGAAATGGGTTTGAGTTATCCCAATGAGCCTCTGGAGATTCGTTTTCTCTCTCTTTATAAAAGAGAAATTTTAAACTAATTAGGTCTATTTGACATGCTTAAAGTTACATGGGAAGTTTTGTCAAATAAAGAATAATTATGTTATATATATATATATATATATATATATATATATATATATATATATGGATGTTCTAGAGATTATAGAAAAATCTCCAAGAGTCTACAAAGTTATGATATATTTTTATTGTAATTCTAATTATTATCTTAAAATGTTGTTATAGAAAAGGAAATTTGTCAGTTGAATTACAATCAGAACTATAACTATGTCATTTTAAGTTTTCTTATCATTTATACACAGTCATTGTTTTACTCCTGATACTTTTGCAAATATATTTCATCTTCAGAAATATGCATGGAAAGAACTCTGACTTATTCTAAAATAGAATTTTCTGAGAATACATTTTCAGATCATACCTTTAATTTGAATGAAGATTTATTGAGCTCTAAGGAATAACAGGATTCATGGAAATACTGGCAGATGATCTACATAAACAAGAATTGTTTATATGATACTAAATGAACTGAGAATATTAATTATGTTTAAGACTTTTTGTTAGAAATATTGTTTATTTTCAATACTCAGTCATAATCAGTGTACGCTTAACCATGAGACCCCAATCAGCTGCTTTCTCAACCACTGTGCTTCCAAGGCTGACATTCTGACTTAATATCAATCTTCTAGGATGACCTGTCCTCTCTCTCCTTTTTAAGGGAAAAATTAAATAATCCTTTTAAAATGGTAGGTTCATTTATTTAGAGACAAGATATTTAGATAATCGTTACCTTTTTTTGTTCACATTAATGTACTTTTTTAGGTAAGAGAAAATAAATGTGACTGCTTTGTACAAAAGGGACCTCAGTTCATTTTTGGATGTGATCTTTAACATTTTCAAGTACAAGCTAAATCACTACATGGATTGATAAATGATCAATGGAAAAGTGTTCTCAATTTTCCTCCTCTTGAATTTCTTTACTTCCTATAACCTCAGATATCTCTTCTTTGAAATTCTGTCTTCCTTTGATATCCAAATGCTGTTATTACCTTGATATTAATCAGTGTGGTGACGGTGGTAAGGATGATAACTATTTTGTATGCTTTTCTCTTTCACTATTTTCCCATTCAGTTTCCTACTGTAGCTGTCCCCCAGAAGAATGAGGACCTGATGCTATCCTCCCTCCACCTTTCAAAGAGTTTAGCTACTACCTTTATTTCAATGACTCATCTCCACATCTTTATTTCCAGCCTTGACTGAGACATTTGTGAGGGTCAGGAGAAAGCCAGTTGGTGAAAGGATCCAATTAAAAAGGAAGAGGATAAATGATAATTTCCCCCAGTGGAAGAAGATCTGCAGATTTTAGTGGAAGTCTTCAGAACAGAAAAGCACAGTAGGAAGTGAAGTTGTGAAGGTGCTGAATCTTCATTTCTTGTTGTAAGACAGTCTATACAATGTGAAATCCATGGACAGGGGTTTGTCTGTGAACTTTTTATAACTGACCGATGATGAAATATGTATAGAAATAAAGAATAAATGTTTAAAAACCTTTAACAATTTGAGAGGGCAACTTAAAATCTGTTGAATCTAATAAAAGTTTGGTACTTATAAAAATAATCATTTTGTTTTACAGATATAAGGAAACTTGATTTTTTGGAACAATTTGGTAAATTGTACCTTTGTAAGCAAT
Source organism: Tadarida brasiliensis (assembly GCA_030848825.1). Taxonomy (NCBI): domain Eukaryota; kingdom Metazoa; phylum Chordata; class Mammalia; order Chiroptera; family Molossidae; genus Tadarida; species Tadarida brasiliensis. The sequence goes on along the minus strand of CM061280.1, from coordinate 115,000,364 downwards.
ATGGAATCATTTATATTTTTCTCTCTACTTGATCTCTCCAGAATTGGAAACTCTTAATGAGTGAGTATTATTTAATTATCATGGAAATATGGTTATTTGCATGAATTCAATAAAAATCTGTTCTCTTTATAATAGGACACCATTGGAAAATGGTTTTAGTAACCAAGACTTTGGAACGTCATGTTTGAGAGAAGTGAGCATAGATTCTGGATGTCACCAGAAAACTTTGAGAAACTAAGATTAACTTTGGAAGCTGATATAAACCCTTTGGAAAAACAGCCTGGTACCTTGCTTATTTTCATGGTTCACAGTAGTCTTTCCAGGTAATGAATGAAAATTGCTTTCCTGGAAGATGGCAAAGAAAGCACCTTAAGACATTTTTGGGGATCTCAAGAACTTCAGGAATTCACTCAAACCCATAGGTATTGCAGGCAAAGCCTGATGGCAACTATATAGCTTGACTTCTTAGCTTTTAGAGCAGGAGTGGGGATTGTCCGGCCTGTGGGCCATAAAAGGCCAGCAAAATTAATACCAGCTAACATCACACACCTCACCAAATTAGCCTGACCAAATATAGCAGGCTAATTTTTAAGTTGATAATTTTGTCTGGCCCACGAATTATGTTATAAATATCCAAATGGCCCTTGGCAGGAAAAAGGTTCCCCACATCTGTTTTAGAGGTCAAATAAAATGCAATCTGGAGATTCCAGCAAAGCAGATTTAAGAAACCCTATATGATCAATTGCTATTCTTGTTGTATTTATAATAAATAAAGCCAATTTATTGAAACTAGACTTATGTAGTAAATAATCTTAATTTGACTATTTTTGAGAAAAATGAGGGTTATTTTAGGGAGAGAAATTGTGTTTTCATAGAATCTATAATATGCAGTTCTGGATATTAGACTGTACTTCAGTTGTCTTTCAAGTTTTATTTTTACCTATAAAAGAGACTGGATCCTGAATTTTTCTAGTTTTCTTAAATATTTGGTTTTAACCCTTCAAACTAAAGTTGAATTTTTCTCCAGTTCTTTGACTTGGAATTATTGAAAACTAAAAAATTTTCCCCAGAGCCTTGCAATTGCACATTGCAGCTAAATGACATGAGGTGAACTTGAGAAATCATCACTACAGCTCACGCTTAAACAATCTCAGTGACTGATGCTGTGTAAGCCATGTAGAATTTTCCTGAGCACCCGATGACATCACCAGAGACATTCAACTGCAACCAGGAGAATCGATCAGATAGTCACTGGCTGCTTTCATTCAGCAAAAGAAACTTTGAGCTTTACCTCTGGAAATCTTCTTGACTGACAGTCTTACAGACTCTTTCCTGAAGCAGATTTCTCTGTCTGAATCTCTTAGGCAGGAAAAGGGGAAGGGTCAAAATTTCTTTGAGTCTTGTTTCTTAATAAACAGCTTGAAATCAATATCCCAAAAAGGCAGCTTCAGGGTGGAAAAACTTTGGTCCCTTCAGTCCCACCTTTGAAACTTTATTATTTAAAGTTTCACATTCTAGAAGCTAAGTTGGTAGATTGCTCATATTTCATTGATTCAATTATTCAGCCCTGAGAATAAGTCAGTTAAGTTAAATTGTTGATTTCATTTCAGGAGATGATGATGCACATGGGCTTCCAAAGTGAGCAAGCAATCAGGTATTTAATAAGGGGTGTGCCGATGAATAAAGAAGAAAAACAAAGGTTAATGATCAGAGCAAATTATAACCAGATTGTGAGTCTATAAGGCTGTCAGTTGAGAAGATTTCTAGATATAAGGCTCAAAGTTTCTTTTCTGGAAATGAAGCAGGCAGTGACAATCTGACAGATCCTCCATGTCTGCAGTTTGAATGTTTCTGATGATGTCATCAGGTGCTCAGGAAAATTCTACAAGGCTTACACAGCATCAATCATTGAGATTGTTTAAGTATGATCTGTTGTGGCAATTTTTCTTAAGTTTATATTATGTCCTTTAGCTACAATTTGCAATTGCAAGGCTCAGAAAAAAAATTTAGTTCTTAATAATTGCAAGTCAAAAAATGGGAGAAAAATGAAACAGTTCAGTAGATTGTATCCAAATATTTAAGAAGACTAGAAAAACTCCTGATCCAGTTCAGTTTATAGGTGAAAAATAAAACTTTAAAGACAATTAACTAGAATCTAATATCTATAACTGTACATTATAGTTTCTATTGGAACACAATTTCTCTCCTTAAAATCACCCGCATTTTCCTCAAAGGTAGTCAAATTAAGATTATTTATTTAATGCATACGTCTACTATCAATTAATTTGTTCAGATTATTTTCATAACTACAACAAGAATTATAATTGATCATATAGGCTCTTTTAAATCTGCTTTGCTGAAATTTAATAAGGAATTTCTAGATTGAACTTTAACCTCTCAAGACTAAGAAACATCTCAAGCCACATAGTTGCCACACAGTTGCCACACTTTGCCTTCAATACCCATAGATTTCGGTGAATTCCTCAAATTCTAGAGGTCCCAAAATGTCTTGCGGGTCTTCCTTTGCCATCTCCCAGGAAAACAACTTTTGTTCCTTGCCTGGAAATACTATGGTGAGCCATGTAGACAAGGTACCAGACTGTTTTTCCAAGGGGTTTTTATTGGCTTCCAAAGTCAATCTTAAATCCTTAAAACAACATCTGAGCCTATGCATATGTCTCAAACATAACATTCCAGTTAAAGCTTTGACTAATAAAACCATTGTCTAATTGTGTTCTGTTATAAAGAGAACATATTCTTATTGAATTATGCAAACAAACATATTGTCATGAAAATAATAATACTTATTAAGAGTTTCCAAATTCTGGGGAGATCAGATAGGAAGAAAAATATAAATGCTTCAGTACTGCCTACAATATTATAATTTACCAAATTCCTCTAAGACAAGTTTCTTTATATCTGGAAAACAAATAAGATTAAAAAAATCAGCAATATTTCAAACAAATTATAATCATCCTTAGTTCATTCAGTTTCTCAATCAATTTTTTTATTCTGATTATCTGCCAGTATTTCCATGAATCCAGTTATTCCTTAAGCTCTATAAATCTTCATCCAGTTTAAAAGTATTATCTTAAAATGTATTCACAGAAAACTCTATTTTAGAGTAAGTCAGAGTCCTTTTCATGGATCTTTCTGTAGATGTAACATATTTGCAAAAGCATCAGAGTAAAAATGATTGTCTATAATGTATAAAAAACCTTAAAATGACATGGTTATGAAACTGATTATAATGCAATTGACAAATAAAATTGCTTTTCTATAATAGATTTTTAAGATAACAATTAGAATTACAAATGAAAATATATCAGAACTTAGTAAACTCTAGGTGAGTTTTATGAAATATCTAAAATATGCATTTTAGTAGTAATATATGTACACAAACACAATATAGGTATTCTTTCTTTATTTGCCAAAGCTTCCCATGTAACTTTAAGCAAATAAAATAGACCTAATTAGCTTGAATTTTCTTTTATTAGGAGAAAGAACAAATCTTTGAGGTATGGGCCCTTTGGAATAACCCAAAGCCATTTCCAGATTATAAAAAGTATTTTTCTAAAATTTGAACCCTGGGAAAGTTGTCAAACATATTGACCAAAAAGATCATATATCATTATGAAACAATATTATATTATCTATTCACTGAAAGTGACAATATAAGATATCAAACATAAATACAGGTTAGCAAAACTATATAGAGTCCTTAGGATTGGGAAGATTGTTTTCCCAAATAATCAATGACCTGATTAAGACAATATGGCACAGAACTATTTTGATAAAACATAGACATTTTGCTTTCTAGGTAGAAAATTTTTATATTATCTGGGGCAGATTAATAATACAGGAAAAAACTTTGTCTCTTTAATAGCCTTAAAATGAATCAAACTCTAATTGTGCATCAGCTTATTTTTGATATTTAAATTCATGTACTTAATTACATTTATTCCAATCTTATTAGCTTAACATATATAAAATTTCCTTTCAAGATTTCTCTTCACAAATCTACAATTTTCCTAGTTCCTTTTAGTTTGCATCTTCTTACTCATTCAGAAATAACCAACTCCAGGACAAAACTGCTGTCCTTTAATTTCCTCAAAAATGTATCTTCATATCTTATACCTTCTATTACCAAAAATATGCAGTTACTTCCCTAATTAATTAGAATTCTTAACTGTTAGAAACACTAATTTCTGGTGATGACTAAAAGTAATTAATATTCTTGACATCTGTAATACTTTCAACAACGAAGATAAGTTAAAAAATAATAAAAATAAAAGTAATTAGTATTCTTCAGATTTGAAAATTCATGAATACTTTTCATAGCTTCTAGAAACAGGTTCTTTGCTGGCAAATACACTCACTCTTTCAAGAGACATACTTCTAATAAAGTACAAGACATATTCATCAGAAGAGCCCAATGTATCTTTTAGTTTCTCTGTTATAAGAAGCCAAAAGTAGATGAACTTAGATTAATCTATTAATGTTTCAGAATTTCATGTTATTTAAAAATATCTGGATGTTCAATAATTTTTATCATTTTGCTTAGTAAAACTCTAAAGTTTCAAGGTACCAAAAGATTTTGGGAAACTATGTTTGAGAATATATATGTACATATATGTCATATGACATAATTATTACAAAAAAGTTTCACTAAAAAACTTTCATTTGAGTTATAACTGTTTTTTAGTTCTTAGCAAGTCTACGAAATTTCAAAGCTAATTATAACTTAAGCTATTTTCTTGACGGATTTTGTAATAGTAATAACATGAACTTATTTTGTAAAGCCAAATAAACAGAATACTATATTCAATATTAGTAAATCTAAAATACATGTCTATGTAATTAAATTAAACCAAACCTAAACCAGCTTTAATATGAACTATTTTTCCAGATCATTTGATCCTAAAATGCACTTGAGTTAGAATCTATTATATTTCTTAATTTATTTAAGTGTTTAATTTCTTCAAGGCAATCAAATATTACAACCTAGTAACACCATTCAGAGGCAGGAAACATCATGCTATACATGTATAAACATAGACAAACAGAGATCTCATAAACAGATCATACATATAAACAGAATTGCTAATAACTGTAGTCAAGACACAAAATTTTTCATTTGCCCTTGACAATTTTTAAAGAGGTTGGAGAAGGAGGAGGTTGTCAGGTATGCGTCACTTTAGACACTTGTTTTTAAAAGTGTCAATTTTTTTTTTCTTCAGTTACCTCAGCCTCACACTGTAGTGGGCTAAGTTTACATCTCTGATTACCCAGCAGGAAGACCTGTTGAGAATTTCAAAATACTCCTATCAGACTTTGAAAAACCAGCTTCCAATTTTGCTAAATTTCTGATCAGTTATTAAATCCTTTAAAACCTGTTCAAATACACCAATTCTCAAAAATCTTATTTCTCAATAGCCATTTAAATATTTTCCACCTTGTTGGGGAATCTCTAACTTTCTCTTATGGTCCCTCTTTTTTTTCTCTTGTTAATCGACCCAGTTAGCATCTGTAAAACTAAAAATGCTAAATAACAAACTCAAAAAGTCTGAAGTTATATTTATGTGTATCAATTTTTTGTTTTGTTTTTTTGTTTTTTTGATTTTATTAATTTATTTTTGTTACAGATGTTTCTCCTTTTTTCCCCATTGACACCCTCCTCCCCATCCCCCCACCCCGTCCCCAGCTTTGTTGTCCATGTCCATCAGTTATACATACATGCGCATAAGTTCTGTGGTTTATCTCTTCCCTCCCCCCCCAACCCCTCTTCTGAGGGGTGTCAGTCTGTACCCTACTTCCACATCTCTGGGTCTACCCTGTTCCTCAGACTGTTATGTTCATTATATTCCACAAATAAGTGAGATCATGTGATATTTGTCTTTCTCTGCTTGGCTTGTTTCGCTTAGGATAATACTCTCGAGGTCCCTCCATGTCGTCTCAAAGGATAAGAGATCTTTCTTTCTTACAGCTGTATAGTACTCCATTGTGTATATGTACCACAGCTTACAATATCTGCAAATATCTGAAGGTAAGGAAGGAGTCTGCGTGAACTTTGAATTTTGTTCTAATTTATGTCCCTCCATCTTATTAAGGGTGTCTGAATGACTAGTTATTATATCAGTATGAGACCTCTCTAAAATTTTCAATTAAAAATATTTTCCAAGTCAAAACTTTTAATGTTTGGTCAGTGATTTTGTAGCAACTCCAACAATAAGCCTCTTACAGCTTAACCAAGGAAGCAAAAAGGCTCTGACCAAGAGAATACAAATATTGCCATCCTTATGGATCTGAAAGTTCACTCAAAGAAATCAGATAAAGCACAGACCTTCGTTACACAGGCAGTCAGAATGTTGGGTGCATATAATGTCACTGGTGTCCCACAAAATGTGAGTTGCTCTTAAGACATAGAATAAGACAGAAGGAAAACCTCATCTTTTTTTTTTTTTAAATCCTCACTTGAGTATATGTTTTTATTGATTTAAGAGAGAGAGGAAGAGAGAGAGAGAAAGAAACTGATGTGAGAGAGAAACATTAATTGGTTGCCTCTTGTATGCACTCCAACCAGAGATTGAACCCACAACCTAGGTATGTGCTCTGACTGGGAATCAAACTCACGACCTTTTGGTGTATGGGATGATGCTCCAACCAACTGAGCCACCAGGTCAGAGCTCACCTGGTTTTTATAGACTCACTGAAACCTTTGGACAGACGCTGAACTGGAAAGAACCACAACTCTCCAGCCTGTGAGATTGGCTCAAATAATAGGCTTTCAGGGAGTCTATGCCTGTGTTCTACTCCTATGGTATTTCCTTTTTTATGACAAAAGAACATAAAAGACATAGACATATAAGAACAAAGAAAGAATATATCTCTTGGAGAAAATGATCAATTAAAAAAAAAAAGAACCCAAGAGTCGCTAGGTCCAAGAAGCTAGCTTTACACATATTTTCTTCTGGTAATCTAAATTTAGAAAAGAGAAAAAATTCTCACCACTTTTAACTTCCACTGAACCCCATAAACAAGAGATAAGAGAGGTGGACAGGCTAAAATGTTCATTGTCTCTGCCAACTGTGTCCAGAGGTCCATGATCTCTCAGCTACAGTGGTCCAGGGAGCCAGCAGTGTACCAGTTAGTGAATTCTTCTGGCTGGCTCGCCAAATATAGGGAGCTAAAAAGATATTAATACCTTTCCTCCCACCTTCTAAATTCTTCTAGCTGGGCTAATACCAAATTAATAGAAATAGATTAACAGGAAAAATTCAAAATTTAATACCTGTTCATGGGGAACTCACACAGGCATGAAAATTCCAAAGACAGTGAGGCAACATTGGACAGCTGAGACATTTATGGACAAAGGAGAAAGGTGGGGAGGGGCAGGGTCTTAGATTTCATAAATGAGAATGGACAATTTACAGGTAGTTGAGGAAGGACACACCATACATGACAGGAAAATCTTTGTGAGGTGACTCAGAAGCAATGGATTATGGTAGTATCTAGGTAACAGGCATCTGTCTGAAGCCCTCTTATTTACCATACTTAATTCAAATTAGGCTAAAGTGACAGTCTATGCTCTCCTTTCTGAAGCAGGTTGTTCTATCTGAATCTCTTGGGCAGGAAAGTGGGGAGGGTCACAGTTTCGTTCTGAGTCTTGTTTTGTAATAAACAGATTAAAATTAATATCCCAAAAAAGGCAGCTTCAGGGTGGTAAAACTTTTGTCCTTTCACTTCTAATCTGTAATCATGGGCATTTTTTCATTCTTGGTGTATATCTGTGCCTTGGCTGTATTTTCTTATTTATATTTGCTAAATTTTTATGTATTTTTTTTCACAATGCTAGATTTTGGTGTTAGTGTAGGTAAGATTACTAGTGCTTTTGTTTTGAGTAGTTTATCTTCTACCTTATTAATTTCTGCATTCATATTTATACTTGCTTTAATTCAATTTATTCACATTTTCTTTTTATCTTCTTAAAGAGAAAACTTTGTTTCTTATATTTAGTTTTTATTTTTCAAATAAAATCTATTTAACTCAATAAAATTTCTTCTATGATTTAGGCCACATCTCATAGGTTTTAACATAAAATGTCATCAGTCTTTTCTAAGTAGTATGTAATGCTAGTTATAATTTTCTCAATAAAACAACTTTACTTATTGTAATGATTAAAATATTATCTATTTTCATAATAAAATATCCAAACAGTGGATAATAGTATAAAGTATAAAATAAAATTCATTCTCCACTACTTCATGCTCTGTTGGGGAAGATAAGTAGTGTTAACAACTTCTTGAACCTTTTTGTAAAGCATACTTTATATACATAAGAGCACACATATCTGTTTTTCTTTTATACAAAAGGGGTCTTAATTTATAGCTTTGAAACACATTAGCCTAAAATTTAGTGGTTTAAAACAGTAAACTCTTTATTTTACATTTTCTATAGGTTAGGAATCTACACGTGACTGAACTGCATCCTCTAACTCAGACTATCTCATAAGGCTTCAATCAAGTTTATTAGCCAGGGCTGCAGACATCTCAAGGCTCAACTGGGGAAGGAGCTGCTTCTGAGGTCACTCACGTGGCTGTTGACATGTCCCCAGTTCTTGCTAGCTATTGGTCGGAGACAACAGTTCCTTGTCAAGTGGGCCTCTCCATAGGGCAGCTCACAACATGGTAGCTGACTTTCTTCAGAACCAACAGGTGAGTGAAAGAGGGTGCAAAATAGATATTCACCACAGTCTTGTTGTAACCTAATCTCTGAAGCAACATCTCATTACCTTTGCCACATTGTAGTCACTAAATTAAATCACTAAATCCAACCCACTTTTAAAGGATGAATACAACCAGGAAAGGATCATTGAAGGCAGTCTTGGAGGCCGCTTACCACAGGATCATATTATGCCTTTATTTTCTTAAAAGTATCTTTATATCTTTTCATATTTTTAGCTATCTAATGCTTTTCTTTTTAAAAGTTTATTTTTCAATTACAATTTACATTCAATATTATTTTGTATTAGTTTCAGGTATATATCTAATGCTTTCAATAACTGCTGGTATGATGGCCAAAGGAAAAAGAAAAGCTGTAAACAAGCAAGTAAGCAATTAAGCAAGCAAGCAAATAAATATGTAAATATATAAAAACAGAAATGAGTAAGAACTGAATTTAATGTATATATTTAGATAAGATTGATTATTCAGTATATGTGAAAGGTATATGGTTATTGGCATACCCCTTAATGTCCCAACATTCATTTCAAATTTGGCAGAATAGTAAAATAGACTAGCAAGATCTTCCTGACAATGGAACCATAGGTCATACAGAAAAATAGATAAGATAATTCCTCCTGGGAAAGCAGAAGAATCAAATTGGATGTTTAGTAGCAGAAGTGTAGAATAGACTTTGAAATAAAGTATGGCTAGAAATATAGAATACAATAATGCAGTATAGAGGGTCTGCCAGTTTTATACCCAAAATAAACTTCCTCTTCTGTCTGGGCACAGAGCTTAACTTCATTTCCCAGCCTCCCTTTCAGTTATATGTGACCATGTGGAGATATAAGAAGCAGCAAAGTATTCCCCTTCTAGACTTAGTGCATAAGAACTTCTCAGGTATGTTTTTACCGGATTCTGATGAGGATGAAGATGAACAGGGCTCATATGTAAGATGGGCCCTATCCAACTAAAGACTCATGACTTTATTTTAGTCAGATTTTATTTTATTGTTGTTGTTGAGAGAAAGCAGAGTTTGTCACCCAAAATATGCATTTTTAAAATATTTATTATTGTGAGCTGGTTAGTTTTTAAGTAACAAAAGACTCAAGAAGAGCCTTTTACCCACCCCCCCTCCATTTGCCTGAAGAAATTCAGGTAGATAAACATGCTTACATAAAGAAAAATTTAAACAATCAAACAATGCATGTCATAAAGATCTCCTTTTCTGGACAAAATTATAAATCTATATTTTAAAAAAAGACAGTCCTCTTTTTTTCCCCCTCTTCCTTCGCTTCCCAACCTCTGCTCCTTCCTCCTCCTCCCCATCCCCTCTTTCTCATCACCCTCCTCCCACACTGCTCCTCTCCCTTCTGCACCCCTGTTTTTCGCAACCCTCTGTTCCTTCCCAGGCCCAGCTCCTCCCTCCCTTTGCTGCCTGCTTTTCTTGACTTGGTCCTGTCTCTCCCAGAGGACTGACTTGGGAGACCTAGTCCTCAGAGCATGGCAGTGTCGCTGGTCCAGACAGCACTCAGCAAGATCTGCGCTCACTTATCCCAACACTACGGGGACATCCTGATCACCAGCCTGGATGCTGCCACCACCTTTGAGGAGCTCTGTGCCAAAGTGAGAGAGATGTGCAGCCTCTACCAGGGGCAGCCGCTCACCCTCAAGTGGGTGGACAGTGAAGGTGACCCCTGCACCGTGTCCTCCCAGATGGAGCTGGAGGAGGCCTTCCGCCTGTCCTGTCAGCGCAGGGACGAAGGGCTCATCATTCACGTTTTCCCGAGCACCCCCAAGCAGCCTGGCCTGCCGTGCCCTGGAGAAGACAAATCCATCTACCGCCGTGGAGCCAGAAGATGGAGGAAGCTGTACCGTGCCAACGGCCATCTCTTCCAAGCCAAGCGCTTTAACAAGAGAGCGTACTGTGGTCAGTGCAGCGGAAGGATATGGGGTCTCGTGAGGCAGGACTACCGGTGCATCAACTGCAAACTGATGGTCCATACACGTTGCCACGTGCTCGTCCCGCTGACTTGCAAATGGCATGTGGATTCTGTCATGCCTTCCCAAGAGCCTGCAGTAGGTGACAAGGATGACGACTTGGACCTCCCTCCCTAGGAGACCCATGGCATGCCTTACATCTCTTCAACCCGGAAACGTGACAGCATTAAAGGTGATTCCAAGGACCTCAAGCCAGTCATTGACGGGATGGATGGAATCAAACTTTCTCAGGGGCTGGGGTTGCAGGACTTTGACCTCATCAGGGTCATTGGGCGTGGGAGCTACGCCAAGGTCTTCCTGGTGCCGCTCAAGAAGAACGACCAGATCTATGCCATGAAGGTGGTGAAGAAGGAGCTGGTGCACGACGATGAGGACATCGACTGGGTCCAGACAGAGAAGCACGTGTTTGAGCAGGCATCCAGCAACCCTTTCCTGGTTGGCTTGCACTTCTGCTTCCAGACGACCAGCAGGTTGTTCCTGGTCATAGAGTACGTCAACGGTGGGGACTCGTGTTCCACATGCAGAGACAGCGGAAGCTTCCGGAGGAGCATGCCAGGTTCTGTGCTGCTGAGATCTGCATTGCTCTCAACTTCTTACACGAGAGAGGGATCATCTACCGGGACCTGAAGCTGGACAACGTCCTCCTGAACACAGATGGCCACATCAAGTTAACGGACTACGGCATGTGCAAGGAAGGCCTGGACCCTGGTGACACCAATGAGCACTTTCTATGGAACCCCGAATTACATCGCCCCAGAAATCCTGCGTGGAGAGGAATACGGGTTCAGTGTGGACTGGTGGGCGCTGGGTGTGCTGATGTTTGAGATCATGGCCCGGTGCCCCCCCTTCAACATCATCACCGACAACCCTGACATGAACACTGAGGACTACCTGTTCCAAGTGATCCTGGAGAAGCCCATCCGCATCCCCGGGTTCCTCTCCATCAAAGCCTTCCACGTCTTGAAAGGATTTTTGAACAAGGACCCCAAAGAGATGCTCGGCTGCCGGCCACAGGCCGGATTTTCCGACATCAAGTCTCACGAATTCTTCTGCAGCATAAACCAGGACCTGCTGGAGAAGAAGCAGGCGCCGCAGCCCTTCTAGCTGCAGATCACCGACAACTACGACTGGACCACTTCGACACGCAATTCACCAGCAAGCCGGTGCAGTTGACCCCTAACGACGAGGCCGTCATTAAGAGAATCGACCAGTCCGAGTTCGAAGGGTTCGAGTACATCAACCCGTTACTGCTCTCCACCGAGGAGTCCCTGTGAGGCGTCCTGTGCCATGGACACGTCCATGAATGAACCCCACTCTCCTTCACCACAGCGAATGCATGTCAGGAAGGGACGCTGCCGCTGAGGCCGGGCACCTCTAGGGGCAGAACAGGCTTGCGTTTGCCCGCTCGGCGGCTTCGTGCTGGAAGACTTTGCTTCCTGTGCCTGGGTCGCAGAAGTCCCGCAGTGACCGCGTCCGAGGGACACCCGGTCCTACGATCTCGAAGGTGCACAGTTTCCACAGAGACAAGCCTGACCCGCTCCACTGACAGACTTTCCTGTAATGTCCTGAGGAATAAAATGTACTGATGGTGAAAAATAATAATAATAATAATAATAATAATAATAATAATGATAATAAAAAAGACAGTCCAAAACTATGTGTTTGAAAAATAAACTAAATAGTTCATGGCTAAAATAAATCATAATTGGAAATTATATAATATTTATAAAGGAATAGCAATTAAAATAGTTTGGTGCTAAAACAGAACTAAAAGTGACACTTAAGTTAAAAAAAAGAAGAAGGAAAAACAAGGAAAAAGAAAGAAGGAAGAAGACCTGTTTAAAAGAAAGGAGCACATCATCTTAGCATCATACCATAAACTAAGTGTGGCAGACAGGAAGGAATCTAGCAACGTCTGTAAAAATCTCTGTGTCACATTGTTTCTGGGTTGCCCAATAATTTGTTTACCCCATGTTTGATCTTTCTCATCTACCCATGAATTGCCTACTTTCCTTTTGAAGTCCCAGACCCCTGCCTCCCTCTCCTTAGTCCAGAAGCATACAAGCTTCAACTGCCCAAATTTATCCTTGGGTCCCATAGTGCTATGGAACCCCCAGATGTGCATACAAAATGAATTTCATTTTCTCCTCCTGTTAATCTGTCTCATGTCAATTGGATTATTAAACCATCCAGAAGAATTTAGAAGGGTAGAAAGACAATTATTTTCCCTCCCTTACATTGTCTTATTCCTTTCTCTGATATTCCTGTTGGATAGAGATTTTTAGAACATGTATCTGACTATATTTTACAACTTATCTTAGCTTTTCTACTATCCCTTCCAGTACTTTCTTATTTTAGGATAATTTTGTGACTTAATCTTCTGTCTGTCTTAAGATACCTGCTTACCATGGCCTGATTTTTTTTTTTATCCTCACCTGAGGACATTTTTGCATTTATCTTCAGATAGAGCGGGAGGGAGAGAGGGGGGAAGAGAGAGAGAGAAACATGGACATGAGAGAGACACATCGACTGGTTGCCATCCACACAACCCCAACTGGAGCGGGAACAAACTGCAACCGAGGTAAGTGCCCTTAGCGGGAACCGAACCTGGGACTCTCTGGTCCGTGGGCCGAAGCTCTAACCACCGAGCCAAACTGGCCAGGGCCCGTGGCCTGATTTTATAACAGTGATAAGTTATGGAACAGGGTGGGGTATGAAGGTAAATTATTTTATGGAAAAGGCATTGGTCTTTCTTTTTAAACAAAATATCTGAAATCATAATGATGCAAATGTTCCTGTTCTCTAATTCCCTAGCTCAAGTTGGGAGATGAGTATGTAGACAAGGGGGAACATTGATTCGATAGGCAGCTTCTACTGCACTATGTCAAATAATCACCTTATTGGTTTTTCCAGGGCTTTTTCCTGTTCTGCATCAACCCCTTCCAGTCATGGAGTACTTTTGGATTAGTTTCCATTCTATGTAGCATTTCTCCTTGTACATATATACCACCTAGTTTGCCTTATGTATTTCAGTATTTCTTTACTGATTCTGGTCCACCAATGCACTCCATGTATTTTCCAGCAGAATTGTAGATTTTTATTTTTTTTTCTTTGTGTCTGGCTTCTTTCACTCATCATAATATTTTTTTTTATTTTTATTAATTTGTTTTTGTTACAGATGTTTCTCCTTTTTCCCCCACTGACACCCTCCTCCCCATCGCCCCCGCCCCATCCCCAGCATTGTTGTCCATGTCCATCACTTATGCATACATGCATATAAGTTCTGTGGTTTATCTCTTCCCTCCCCCCCACCCCCTCTTCTGAGGGTTGTCAGTCTGTACCCTACATCCACGTATCTGGGTCTACCCTGTTCCTCAGACTGTTATGTTCATTATATTCCACAAATAAGTGAGATCATGTGATATTTGTCTTTCTCTGCTTGGCTTGTTTCACTTAGGATAATACTCTCCAGGTCCCTCCATGTCATCTCAAAGGATAAGAGATCTTTCTTTCTTACAGCTGCATAGTACTCCATTGTGTATGTGTACCACAGCTTTTTTATCCATTCGTCTACTGATGGACACTTGGGCTGTTTCCAGATCTTAGCTATTGTAAATAGTGCTGCTATGAACATAGGGGTACATATATTCTTTCTGGTTGGTGTTTCAGGTTTCTTAGAGTATATTCCTAGAAGTGGGATCACTGGGTCAAATGGCAGTTCAATTTTTAACTTTTTGAGGTAACACCTTAGTGTTTTACACAGTGGCTGTACCAGTCTGCATTCCCACCAGCAGTGTACTAGAGTCCCCTTTTTTCCACACCCTCGCCAACACTTGTTGTTTGATGATTTGTTGATGGTGGCCATTCTGACTGGTGTGAGGTGATACCTCATAGTTGTTAGAATTGTAGATTTTTTTCTGGTACTTTTTGTACATTGTTTTCTTATCCACAGTATTTTATTAGTAACCACTAGCCCCATATCATAACAATTCTCTACTTTGCTGTACCACCATTGCATATCTTTTCCTCTACTAAATAGAATAATTAGCATGAGAAGCTGAAGACTTCTTATCTTTCATGAAGTTACCATTCACATTTTCATCTCTTTGGAGATTTTTAGAAGTTTCATGATTAGTAACAATACCACTTTAAATAGTGAAATTCTACACACTTCTTGCCACTGCCCTTCCAAGTGTTATCAGGATACTTTGAAATCCCATCATCTTTTAATAAAAACGGCCCAAGATATACAAATAATTCACTTGGACTTCCGGTCAAGATGGCGGCGTAGGTAAACGCAGTATCGCGTCCTCCCACAACCACATCAAAGTTACAACTAAACTACAGAACAACCATCATTCAAAACCACCTGAAATCAAGCTGAATGGAAGTCCTACAGCTACGAAATTAAAGCAGCAGCCGCAGGATCGAGACTGGTAGGAGGGGCGGAGGCGGGCTGGTCCCACACCCACGTGTGGCGGATAAAAATCAGGAGGACACCTCGGCTGGGAAGGTCCTCCCTGAGGTCTGAGGGGTCCCCGTCCCACACCAGGCGCCCAGCTCAGGGTTCCAGTGCCAGGAAGAGAAGTCCCCATAACTTCTGGCTGGAAAAACCAGCGGGAACTGAGGCTGAGGCGGCTGGAGCCCCCGGCAGCTCCTCTTAAAGGGCCCGCGAACGGACTTACTAGGACTCGTACCCTCCAGGCTCCGGCCTGCGGGAAGGAGCCTGAAAGGCATCAGAGTCATAGGGGGAAGAACTGAGCTGTTTGGCATTGGAGCAAGCGCTGGAGAGTCAGTTTTCTCCTGGACAGATGTGCTATCAGAGGCTTTTGTTCCTTTGGTGAGCCCTTCCCTGGGCCGGCAGATGCCGCCATATCTGGGACTCCAGCAACCTGGCTCACCTGTTGGACCCGCCCTGGTGATTCCCTGAGGCCCCGCCCCAACCAGCTTCCAGGCCCACCCAAGCTGTTGCCAGTTGCTTTACCATAGGATTGGCCTGTCTTGGATCCTGTTTCAGCTTTTCCTAAATTCTTTCAAACAAGCAGCATCTGGTCTCAGCTAGTCCCACACCTCTCGCTAAGTAATACATAGAAACAAACACAGGGAGGCAGCCAAAATGAGGAGACAAAGAAACAGGTCCCAAATGACAGAACAGAACAGAACTCCAGGAAAAGAACTAAGTGAAATAGAGTTAAGCAGCCTAACAGATGCTGAGTTCAAAACACTGCTTATAAGGATGCTCAATGGACTTAGTGAGAACCTCAGTGAACTTAGGGCCTCAAGAGCATAAAAAAGGACCAGTCAGAAATGAAGGAGGCACTAACTGAAATAAAGAATAATTTACACAGATTCAATAGTAGAGTAGGTAAATCCAAGAAGCAAACCATCTATTTGGAATATAAGGAAGCAAAAAACACCCAATCAGAACAGCAAAAAGAAAAAAGAATCCAAGGAAATGAGGCTAGTGTAAGGAGCCTCTGGGACAACTTCAAGCGTGCCAATATTCGCATCTTGGGGGTGCCAGAAGGAGAAGAGAGAGAACAAGAAATCGAAAATCTATTTGAAACAATAATGGCAGAAAACTTCCCTAACTTGGTGAAGGAAACAGACATACAAGTCCAGGAAGCACAGAGAATCCCAAACAAAATGAACCCCAAGAGGCCCACACCAAGACACATCATCGTCAAAATGCAAAAGGTTCAAGACAAAGAGAGAATCTTAAAAGCAGCAAGAGAAAAGAAGTTAGTTACCTACAAGGGAGTTCCCATCAGACTGTCAGCTGATTTCTCAAAAGAAACTTTGCAGGCCAGAAGGGAGTGGCAAGAAATATTCAGAGTGATGAAAAGCAAGAACCTACAACCAAGATTACTCTATCCTGCGAAGCTGTCATTTAGAATCGATGGCCATGTAAAGAGTTTCCCAGACAAGGAAAAGCTAAAGGAGTTCATCACCACCAAACCATTATTGTATGAAATGCTGAAGGGTCTTCTTGAAGAAAAAGATAAAAAAATATGAACACACAAAATGGCAATAAATTCATATCTATCAACAATTGAATCTACAAACAAAATGAACAAGCAGAACAGAAACATTCTCATAGATACAGAGAACTTTTGTTGGGTACCAGATGGATGGGGGCTGGGGGGAGGGGTGGAAAAGGTGAAGGGATTAAGAAGTACAAATTGGTTGTTAGACTGACAAACCTCAAAGGGAAGGGGGGTTGGGGGGTGGGAAGAAATAAACCAAAGAACTTATATGTATATATGCATAACTAATGGACACAGACAACAGTGTGGGGAAAAGCAGGAGGGGGGCAGGAATGGGGAGGAGGGGCACAATGGGGGAAAAATGAGGAACATCTGTAATACATTCAACAATAAAGATAAGTTAAAAAAACAAACAAACAAAAAAAACCAAATAATTCACTTGATTTATATATTTTTTATTTTATGTAAAACATATTCATAACATTTTCCTATTATGTTTAATGAACATAACCTAACGTATGTGATGGTCATGACTCCAAAAAGATGAGCATAACCCTTCCCTACTATTGTTAAGTGGGGAAATTCTTAGGAGCTGGAAAGAGAAAAGAGGTTAACAGTCAGTCTATAAAGATCATTTGGCTTCAGTATGCCCAATAACAAATTATATTTAGTGTCTAGAGACAACTAAATGAGGACCTTCATTTGTTAGTGTTTTCTCGATTTGGAGACTTCTTTTACACAATTGATTATAGCATCATGATAAAAAGAACAGGGCTAAAACTATTTTTTAAAAGATAACTATATGAAGATATTAAATCTGTAAAGGATAAAGCATAAAATTACCTCCTAAGTGTAAAATTAGAGGAATCAAACAAGTGGAAACAGGCCCCCAAAATGAGGTATATCTGTTTTATCAGTGAAAACAAGAAAAATGTTAGCAAGAGTGTTGAATTTGTTTGGGACTCTAAGAAATTACCTGAGGTGGCTGAGACTGGACATCTCATGTTTGGAAAGTTTCAGGTGATTTTGTTCTCCTAGGTTAGATAGCCACAAGGTAAAAATGAAGTACTGCGCTAGTGGTGAGTCACCCTGAGGCATTGTCTTTATATAAAGACCTCAAGAAGATGTCTGAAAAGGGAGAGAATAATGAAGAAAAATTGAACATTTTAGTCACACTGTTTAGATGTTAGTAAACCTGCTGAGTCTTATAGCCTTGGACAAGGCTGCAACCTCTATTTTTGAGGCTGAATAGACTTTCCTGAAGAACTTCAGAAGATCATGTGGAAGAAGGTTGGTTGGTTTCTATAAAAAATAGTCTTTTGGAATAAATGTCCATACATACTTTGGTTACACAGGACAAAAAAAATAAAATCTTAGGTATGCTGCACTCCAAAATTTTCTTATTCAGTTTCTTGGCAAAATATTGATGATAATAAACTTAATCTCTTTCAGAGGTATCACTCACAAAACATAATTATTTTTAAAATACATGAGAAAATGTTTATAAGATTTATACACACACATTTAAAGGAAATCTTGCATACCATTCTTTGAGTGATTTTATGATAAATAAATACAATAACAAAATTTAATTTCAAATACTTCCTCTGGCCTAATTATGAGTAGTTGCTTTTCCCATATAATTAATGAAAATGGAATTTCAGATTTATTAGATTTTATGTTTAAAAATTTCCTAAGGAAATTAGTATGGCAAACAATTCTAATAATGACTATACCACATATAGGAAGAAATTTGTCCATGTCCTTAATTATCAAACTAGGTCATAAACAAACCAATTTGTGGTAGATACAGAGAAAAATACAGGATTCAGCTAAGAGTTTTAACTATTGTAAAAATTTTTAACTGGAAACAACAAGATATCTGTTAAGTTTTATGGAGAGAGAGTGCTATTCCCTCCCCTACCCTCACACCCTCTTTCACCTTAATTCACTGCCTTGCTGGTGCACAAGAATGGTAGCTAAGCAAAATTTTAACTTTAATAAAAGGTTTTACTACAAATAGGCTTCAGCAGATTGTTATTTTAGGATAAACTTACAGAAATACCATCATTGGGCAAAATGATACATATATAAGATAAGGCTTTTGTTATACCTAAGTTGCCCTCCATGGGCATTTGTTTCAGTTTTGATTCCATAAACAATTTTAGATATTGCTTGTTTCCTCACACTATAAACACCAAAATCATATTTTGAAACATTTTTTACACTATTTAGTTACTCTGTTTTTTTGTTTCTGTCTGATATTTTTATAACTGACCAAACATATTGTTTCATTGTATTTAAAATAATGAAAAGAACCTGTGTTATGAAGTGAGAAAAATGAAGATTACTCTCCTCCTTGAGTCATTCTCTATATGTTCTTTTGGGCTTATTAATGATCCAGAGAGAGAGAGAGAGAGAGAGGAAGGGAGGGAGAGATGGGATACAGAGAGAGTGGAGGTAGGGAGGGAAGGAAGGAAGGAAGGAAGGAAGGAAGGAAGGAAGGAAGGAAGGAAGGAAGGAAGGAAGGAAGGAAGGAGCATAGCTCTACAAAGAATTTCATCTTGGTATCTTGGATAGCTAAACAATATTTTTCCTCCAGGATCAAAACCAGAATGTGCAAATCATACCTTTAATTTTCCAAACGACTTTGCTTAATGCCATAGCACACCAGTCTGCCCTTATATGGAACTGTGGAACTTTAGTCTGTAAATCCATGGTCTCTCATATATTTAAATACTGGATTTGGACAAACAACCATTAAAACTTCCTTCTCTGAGTCATAAGATGTCACATAGGATAATCTCATGGATGAATTCATCAGATAACATCCCTAGTCTTTTTTTCTTTTTCTTTTTCTCTTTCTTTCTTTCTTTCTTTCTTTCTTTCTTTCTTTCTTTCTTTCTTTCTTTCTTTCTTTCTTTCTTTCTTTCTTTCTTTCTTTCTTTCTTTCTTTCTTTCTTTCTCTTTCTTTCTTTCTTTCTTTCTTTCTTTCTTTCTTTCTTTCTTTCTTTCTTTCTTTCTTTCTTTCTTTCTTTCCTTCCTTCCTTCCTTCCTTCCTTCCTTCCTTCCTTCCTTCCTTCCTTCTTTCTTTCTTTTTTAATTAATTTATTTTTGTTACAGATGTTTCTCCCTTCTACAAATACTTTTCCAGGTGGCACTATTACCAATAGGCTCAAAATAAGAAAAGCCATCTAAGCTATTTTAGTTAGTGATTGCAATCAGACGTTTTTAAGAGAAAACCAAAATATCATGGCCTTAAACATGATGCAAGTTTGTTTCCTGTCACCTAAACAAATCCAAACATAGGCTATTAAAAAAGCTACATGACCCTGGCCAGTTTGGCTCAGCAGTTAGAGCGTAGGCCCATGGACCAGAGAGACCCGGGTTCAGTTCCCGCTAAGGGCACGTATCTTGGTTGCAGTTTGTCCCCGGACCCGGTTGGGGTTGTGTGGGTGGCAGCCAGTCGATGTGCCTCTCTCACATTGATGTTTCTCTCTCTCTCTCTTCCTCCCTCTCTCCCTCCCACTCTATCTAAAGATAAATGCAAAAATATCCTCAGGTGAGGATAAAAAAAAAAAGCTACATGATGTTCTCAGTATCCCAAACAACTACCTTTGTGCCTTGCCATTGTTATCATGGTGGGGAGGTAATGTATGAAACTTCAATAAGCTATTGTGTTCCAGGCAGGAAGGACAAAGTGTAAAAAGAAAGAAGAGGGGACATCTGGATCAGGAATCAAAATCTTTCCCAGAAGTACCAGCTAACTTCTGATAACTTATCACCTCCCCAAATGCAAGTGGCCTTGATAATTTATACACTTTAGCTGGTCACATGGTCACATCTAACCTATAGAGCTCCTCTTACTAAGGAGAAAAGAAAGGGAAGAATAGAGACTGGATAGACTCACTGCCACAAAAGCCAAGAGTGTTTCATAAAGCAAGGAGTTCCCAACAGCACTAAGGATAGCTGAAAGATCAAGTAAAGGAAAAGTGGAGAAACATCCGTTAATTGTAACAACAAAAAGGTGATCAAGGCCAGGAAAGTTTCAGTGAGTGAGATAGGAGTGATGTAAGGATAATACTAAGAGGAGAACTAGTAAAGACAATGGTATTTAAATAAAAACAAATTTTAAAAAATAATAATTTTATAGACTGCACACATGCCTAAGAGAATTTATGGGGGTGATGGGCATTTTTCTGGATTGTGGTGCTGGTTTCCCACATTCATAAATTCACTAAAAAGTATTGAATTGACACAACATGTGAATTTTATGATATGTAAATTATACCTCAATAAAACTTAAAAATTAAATAATGATAGAAATTTGTCTGTGAAGAAACAAGATGTAGCATTTTTTCCTTGACTGCCAAATCTAAACACTTGGTTTCATTTAAAAAAATTTTTTTCATTTTTATTAGAAGCTAAGTTGTTTTGAAAAAATAAGAATCTTATTTCTTTTTGTTAGGGAATTAAAAAAAGAAACATATTATTGTATCTGTATGAGAAGATGGATGTTAGCTAAACCTATGGTGGTAATCATTTCACAATGTACGTCAATCAAACCATCAGGCTGTACACCTTAAACTTATACAGTAATTATGTGTATGTCAATTATTTCTCAATACAACTGGAATAAGAAATAAAAAACATGGTGTAGTAAAAAATTATGAAGGTATGTGAGGTAAGATTTGAAAAGCCTTTCCCTACTTGGTCTGCCATAACTATTTCCCAAAGATCAATGCATGTATCAGCCTGCTGTGTCTCTTTCTAAAGTTATATGTATATACAATCATATACATGGGTGGGCCCAGGTTAGGTAGAACTTAAATTTTATACAAATGATCACCTTATTAAGAAAAAGGATCAAAATTATATATTTATAAATAGGTTCAATTCAGACTCATTTCTTTTGTGGTCTCTTTAGACAATTTTCTATAAATGCTTTAGAGAAATGCTTTCTGTGCAAACTGTTTCCAGAACATACTACAATTACAAGTGTTCCTATAAACCCAAGGACTTGTGTAAGAGAGACCCTGATGCTTAAGTTTCATTACTCTCATAGAAAAACTGCCACAGGGTATATAGTGTAAGTAGTCAGTGTATAGAGCTTAGTTGCACAAAAAATACAATTCTTTTAATATTTTTCTTTTACCCACTTAATTTTTTGTATGATTTCCATTCTACTAGAGTAGTGGAAACTTGTTCTCAGTCTGCTAGGGATTTATCCCTTTTCTTAGAGATTTGGTCAAAGTTCCTAAGGAATTAGGACAGATTCTTGGTAAGGCCAGTGAAGAAGACACAGGGTGTCCAGGCCTGTTGTGCAGTCATTTTTTTCCTCCATTCTTTCTTTCCCAGGGCTTGCTAAGGGTCCATACCCCAATATGTGGACCCTTATCTAGCAGGTCACCTCAAAAATACAAGATGTTTCTAACCAACATATGTGCCTTTATAGGTCACCAGCAGACCAGCACTGATTTTTCTGTATCTTGAATATCACTCACCCTCAAACTTGGAAGATATTTTATGTAGAGAAAATCAAGAAAATGAAGAAATGCTGTTCATTCTTATAATTTCCCCCCCATTTTTGTCAATGCTCAAAATGTTCTCTATCTAAGGACTTTAGATTTTAGATGTCTATATCCAAAAGAAACTTGAAGTCTCTTTTCTGCTCTCTTATTCCTCCCTTGAAACTATGAATTTAGGCATTTGAATGGGATGAACAGGGGGAGAGAGTAGTATGGGAAGTAGTGGATAATTATTAGGGAAATAATTAGTTTAAATTTAATAAATAACCTAACCGTATGTTTTCCAACATATTAAGGATGTCATAAATAGTATGTTATCATAAATGTATGCAATTGCTTTTTAAATTTTTTATAACTTGATTATACACATTAATCTATGCAATGCTTTACTGATTTTTCCATATCACAATCAAAGTTTGGGTATTAGCTGACTTCACATGAAAAATATAAAGATTCTACTGCGTCACTTCTGCATTATATTACTCCTTTGATATACATTGAGAACCTATTATGTGACAAACAATGTTCCAGGTAATGAGAAGTTCAGTGGTGTACACACACACACACACACACACACACACACACACACACACACAATGTCTCTGTCCTAATGGAGCTTAGATTTAATAGGGAAGGAAGCTAAAAATGAAGCATACCTATTTTATAATGCCAGGTACAGGTAAATGCTATGGAAAAACAAAAACAAAAACAAGGCAGGTGAGGATTTAGAAAATAAAGGGGATAGTCAGGGAAGGTCTTTTTCAGGAGCTCTGAAAAAATTAAGGAAGTGAGTCTTATGAACATCGGGAGGAAGTTCCCTGATAGAGGGAACAAATGATAGAGGGACTGTGAGAAAGGTAGAGGTATTGGAAAGAGGACGTGCAGGCAGGCAGGCAAGAGTGACAGGAGATCTTTGCAGAGGGGTCCAGGAGCCAGCTCATGTGGCCAGATACAGTGGCATAGGCCTGGATAGAAGCTTTGGATTTTATTCTCAACAATGTGATGGGCCTTTGAGAGTTTTTACTTTTGCTTAGCTTTGTTTCTTTTAACAGTGTCATGTTTTTTGTAAGCAGTGCACAATGTCACTCTTTTTAGGACTGACAGTTTAATTTCAAGGCAGGCATAATGAAATATAACCAGGTCTCATTTACATTCTAAATTTAATAAAAAAAGGATTAAATATAAATAAAATGTACAATTTTATTCTTAAGACTAGCAATTTACAGCACATGAATTTGGTCACAAATATGTTTTTAGCTTAGAATGTGCTGTGCACTATATCAAGCAAATAGGCAATTTCTCCTGACTATAATCACATTGCCTGACAGGTGAGAGACATATTCTATAAAAAATGTAATAAAAAACCTTTTAAAATGTTTTTTTTTTAAAAAAGGAACTTTTTGGATCAGTGCTGGTGTCATAGAAAAATGTTTGTGAAGATCTTCAAATGGATATTGCAAATTCAACCATTTAACTTGCAACCCAAGTTAAATGATTCAACTGTAGAGACAATCAGAATGCCAAATAAACATTTTTGCATGATTAAGTTGTTGTTCAAAAATTTTTAACTATGTCACAACTTTCTCCTATAATTGGCCAGTAGAAATTACTGTTACATCATCTGTATTAAGTATCCCTGTAAATCAACCTGGACTATGTCCTAAGGAAATAATCGGAGATATGGAGAAAGAATTAGGTTCAAAGATACTTATCCTAGTATAATAAAATAAAATTTCAAAAAATTTAAATACCCAATAATAAGGCAATGATCAATTTACTGTGCTATTTTGTATCGTGAAGTAGTACTGTGATAGTAAATGTTCAGTAATATTCAATACTCTAAATATAGAATGAAACCTTTTCTAACTATGGTTTTTGTTTTCCCATTCAGGTGTACCAAGCTGTCAAGTCTGATTCTTAAAGAAGTTAATCTTTTAGTTTGGCATATCCAACATTTGTCTTTTCCAATGTTACTATTATTAATCTTAATTTCAGGACTACAACAATATTCATTGATTTACTTTCCTTGGGGTCTTTTGGGATACTTCCTGGATTATTTTTTTCTACATTACTTTATTTTATTTTAAAACTTAGAAAGCCGAGTAAGCAATCACAAGGACTTCCTGTCCCCATTAAAACAAAATGTACTCTTAGTCCTGCCTTTCCCTCTACATTCATTTATATATATCTATCCAAAGAGCATGTCAAGGCCACATATTTCTGAGTCTAGTTCCTACTGATTAAACAATTTTCTTTCAATAGCTCATTTTTGAAGGGAGGAGATCTTGCTTGTTGTCAGTTTTATTTGATCTTACCTAATTTTTCCATTTTTTTTTCTGTTGTCCAGTCAGATTATATTGAAGATGTGAGTGCTATGACAGTCCCTGGAAGTATTGCTTTACTTCTGTCACTTCATTTCATTCTTAATTTATCTTCCTGTATGTATTTAAATTATCACTATACTTAACCATTGATACATTTGTAACTTGATAATTTATAATTATAATCATATAATTTTATTTATTGCATAAGTGAAAGTTACATACTTTCTTAAATGGTCTACATGTTATTGGTAGTAAAATGTATGACTTTAAGAAAAACAAATGATAAAACTTAAGTTTTCTTTCTCTGAAATGAATAGTAAATTGAAAATTCAAAAGGGCCCTGGCTGATGTGGCTCAGTGGTTAGAGCATTGGCTCATGCACTGAAGGGTTCAATTCCTGGTCAAGGGCACATACCTAGCAGAGTATTCTGTATGTAGTGTATAATTTTGAAATTCCAGCAACTGCCTAAATTACAATAAAAGGTACTATGTGTTATAATGGTTAGTACAACAGCCTTTGGAGCCAGCCTTCTTTAGTTTGAATCCTGGATCTGACCTCTACCTCAGTTTCTCATCTGTAAAATTGGAATGACAATAATAATATACCCTTGGTAGAGTTTTCTCAATGTTAAATGAACTAATAATGTGTTAAACACTGAGAACTACAGCCGACAATTATAGCGTTCTTTAAATATTTGCTATTATTATTATCCTTCTTTTTGTTACCCATTCATTTTTTCTCTTGCTTCAGAAGCATTACCTAGGGTTCATAGTATGCTAGTGAAGTTTTCAGAGGACAAGTCAAACAGAAGAAAGACAACACAACAAAATAAACATCTGTAACCAGCCTTTAGAAGATATTACTGACTTCAAAAATTATTCTCACCATCTAATTCCAAAATCATCTAAGCAAAAGGCTAGCTTTTGTTTGTTTTAAAAGCTTAGTTTTGTGGAAATCTGATCAGAGCAAAAGTGGAATAATGTAGATTTAGTTACACTATAAAAACACTAAAATGTTTGGTCTTTTTTTCCATTCATCATCTGAAGATAAATTATGTCATAGTATGTCTTTATTAATTGCCCTTGAAATTTCTTTAGTCCTTTTATATGATTTAAATTCAAAGTGCCAGAGATTAATAAAGGCATAGATACAACTGAGAAATGATCTTATTTTGTGTTTTTAAAGGTTCTTGGGATCATACATGTGAAATAATTTCTCATTTTTGCCTATTAACATGCCAAACCAACATAGATGATTTATTTAGTGTGCTTTACTCAAAAAATACTTCCTAAAAGATATAATGTCATTTTCATCTGACATGATAGAAAGGGAACATCTGTCACATCAACTAGATTTTTAAAACATATTTTATGCATCTCCATCAATTCTTTATTCTGGTGTCTGAAATTTCCTAAAATTTAAAATGTATATTGAAAGATAATTCATTAAAATTTAGTAAAATCAGATCCCATTGTAACAACATAGATATAGTTTTTGTTTATTTATAAAACTAATACATAGTCATGGTAAAATTTTTCAACATTGCATGGACTATTGGGAAAAAATAACCTTAAACCAGAAATCACCTTACATAGTAAGCAACATATTGGCAGTAATTTTATTTCTAGATTATTGAGCTATCCATCAGTCTATCACTCTATGTATTTATATATCTATCTCGTGATCTTGGGTTCTTAACATACATATGGCCATTTTTCCTGCTTTTCTAAAATTTAACATAATTCTATTGCTGCGTCATTCTTTATTTTTAGAAAACTTGATTATAAGGGTTCCATGATAAGTAGTTATCTAGATTTTATTGGGACTCCAACCTTGTGTGACTTTTCAGATTTCCTTGACCATCTTCTTCTTTCACTCTCTTAGCTGGTAGCTAAGCCATTCCAGGTCATGCCTCCCCTTTTTGAATTTGGATGAAACAGTATATTTTAAAGAGCAGAATCTAGCTTCCAGAGGTTGACTTTGGCCAACAGGAAAAATGAAACAGAAAAGAGCAGGGTAGATATCCTTTCTTTTTTCTGTCATCTATTCCTGGGACTAGCTACCCTTCCAGAGAGGTCTCATATGTTAAACGACCATGCTTCCAGAGTGTTCTGTTCTGTCTCTTTGTGGCTTATTTGAAGCAGTAGCAAATGCAGCAATGCACTGCTTGACATTGCTTTGGATCTTAACTCATTTTCTTTTTTCCCTCACCCCTACTGTACTGGGCTGGCACCTCCTGAGTGAAATTTAAACAACTTAGTCCTTGCGTCACATTCCATTTTCTTAAGAAAACAGATTTTTCTTTATTTAAATATTTTCATTTCTTGGAGAAGCCATGTCCATTATTTTGCTGTTATAAATAGTATAATAATATAATAGACATTTTGTGCATGTCTTTTACTGCATTTCTTTGTATTTCACAGGAATGATGAAAAAAGTCCTTGTTAAATATTCATTGCAAATGGATTTTCAAGAAGGTTATCCTTATACATACCTTTACAAAAAAATGAAAAGAATGTTCATTGCCAAAAATGTGTTTATAACTTAAAAATTTGCCAATCTAATGATCTTAAATGACATTTAGAAAAATATGTGGGCTTTACTGAGATTGAATATTTTTTTCATATATTTACTGGTCATCCCACTCTTATAAATTGTAAGGTCTGTGCCATTTATTTATATAAAAATTCGTTTCTGTTGCTTTATAAGTGCTATTTAATAACAACAACATCCTTCACTCATTTTGATAAAAATATATTTTATACATTTATATTTGCTCTCCATTTTTGTTTATGGCATTTAAAAAATAATTGTATTTAACAATATTTAACATTCTGTCACCAACCACTGTGTTCATGCATAGAAATTCTTCCCCCACATAAAAAATAAATTCACATCTGTTTCATGAGAAATAGCTTTATATTTATTACTTTTTAAAGTATACTGGCAGTTTTTACTTAATAACACTTTCCCTACAATTCTTTTAGACTCTATATCAGGATCTTCTCTTTTGTTCTTATAGTCCATTTGTTCATCATTGGACTGGTATCATATGGTTTTAATTAAGATAGTTTTTCTGATAAATTATTAGTAAGTTCTAACATTATTAAATTATGTTTTATTGTGAAGAAAATACATGTACACATAAACTATTACAGAAGCGACTAATATAAAAAAGTAAAAATCTTTTTTTTCTTTTTACCCATACATACACATACACACAAAAAATTTTTTTTCTTTATTGATTTTAAAGAGAGAGAAAGGGAGAGGGAGAGAGAGAGAGAAACATCGATGAAAGAGAACATCGATTGGCGGCCTCCTGCATGCCCCCCACTGGGGATTGGGCCCACAACCTGGGCATGTGCCCTGACTGGGAATTGAACCGGGGACCTCTTGGTGCATGGGTCGATGCTCAACCACTGAGCCACACCAGCTGGGCTACACACACAATTTAGAGTTATCCACAGTTAATGGATTTTGAGTATAGTTCTTAGGGTGATTACCATTATAACTTCAAAAATAGTTTTATTTACTAAATATAAAATGAATGCAGTTTTTATTGCCTCTTCTCTAAAAAAGTAGGGGATGCATTGCATTTACATTACCTCCCACTTGTCTTCATAGTATTCTTTTTAGTTCTTCCGATGGTTGTTTTTTAAAATAATTAAAAAATTTATTGAGTTTGCATTTCTTAATATCTCACCTCTAGAAAGTAAATTCCTGTTAATAAAATAGGACATTAGAATTAACATGTTTCCTTCTTTGCACTTCTCTTTTCTATACTTCCAAATTTTTGTTCATCATATATGTACTTTTGATATGATATTTATAACATTTATACTTGTTTCTCTATCTAAAATTCTTAAAGATTTTCTCTATATGTTGATATTAAAGTATGAAAAGTAATAAACAGCACTTTCCATTCAACTGTCCAAATGTTTATCATAGAATTAAGTAGTATAACTGACTAGTCTTCGAATCATTATTATTTCCTGCTGAAAGAAAAAAAATACTATAAACACAATGAATTTTCTTTTATTTTTAATTTCCTAGTTTATACTCTGATGGCAGTGTTTCTTATGTTATTTGTTGCCATCTTTCTTGGGTACCTTTCTTGTTTTGCTGAAATGTCTTTTGGGCAATTTTTTTAGTATTATATTTCTCTGTTATGTGTCTAAAAATAAATTTATTTGACATTCATGGCTAATTAATGATATGACTGGATAGAGTATTCTAGTTTCAAAATATTTATTTTTTATAGAAATTTAAAGATATTCATTTTTTGAACAGCTTATATTTTTTATGAGAATGTTACCTTCCTACTAGTCTTCTTTCTTTGTGAATAAAATTACTTTTCCTCTATGAAATCTATAGGATTTTTATTTTTAATGTTGATGATGAAAAGATTTGTTAATCTTGCTGAGCAGTGGAGGTACCCTTTAAATATGAAAATGTGTGACTTTCCATCTTTTCAGTTGATTGCTTCCTCCTTTTTCTTGACTTACCTGAATCTGTACACCATGTCTCATACTTTTCATTGACTTATCTCAGTTATCCTGACTTTCTAGATCTGCAATTCAAACATAAGTTATGTATATTTGTAATTTAGTCAGTCAATTGAATTTAAAATTTTCAAGAACATAGTCTACATCTCAGATCTTTTTTGTTTTTATGGCTGATCATTCTTATTTCATGAAAGCAATATTCACCTTAGTTTCCTCTCAGGTTATGAATTGGGTTTAATTTATTTTCTCTTCTTTGAATTATTTTTCTCTGAATTTGTCTAGCCTGTTAATTCTGTTTGTTCTTCTTTGTCTATCACTTTCACACCTTGTATTTTCCTCAAATGTATTGTAATATGTGTTGATATGTTAATATTTATAAATGAAATACTGAATCATTTGGCATCAGTACATAGCACACTGGGTTCCACAATGGTGGGGTTGTGTTTCTGTGATAGGATTTTCCATAATTGAGGTTGACCAGTGATTCTGTATAAGGAAACAAATTATACTCTGTAGCAGTTATTGACCTTTGTGTGGATGGTGATCAGGCAGGCAGGGATGCCCAAAGTCTTCATAATTGCTACAGCAAAGAGTTTTACTTTGGGATTGAAAATCTCTAATATATTTCTCTCTTTATTGTCTAATACTTTCCTTTTCATGATCACTTGAGGATTGCCTCAACTTCAGGTTAGCTTCCTTCTCAAGCCACAGTGCACTTACTAGTAACCTTGTCCTAGACAGATTAAACAGACTATTTTATCCAAAAAAATTTCTTGGACTTCATTCTGAAGACAAATTCACTACAGCCAGCTGTTCTGAGCTACAGATAGAGAAGCACAAGCATTCTGAGTGTTCTCAGTAAAGTTCCTTAAAATAATGATCTTGATGATCAAGCCACAGCTCAATCTAGCTTTGATATTTGTTGACTTTCATCTCAGAGTTCCCAGGACTTCCTTGAGAGGATCTGCTTACTTCTAGTATTGGCTCCATTTTTGGTACTTCTAAATTTGCTATCAATTTGAATTCTTCAGCTTTCTATCTACAAATAACCCTCTTATTTAAAAATAGGAAATTTTCTTAATCGAAAATTTTATTATAGTTTATATATAATATATAATTATATATTCTATGAATATATAATTATATAATCTATACATTTATAAATAATTATATATAGTGTCCCCAAAAATGTATACACACTTTCAATAACTATAAAGCCAGTGTTTATTAAAATACATTTCATTTTCAAAATGTAATAGAATCTACAGACACCCTTTATACATATCTTGTGTGTGTGTGTGTGCATATATATATATATATATATATATATATATATATATATAGAGAGAGAGAGAGAGAGAGAGAGAGAGAGGAGAGAGAGAGAGAGAAAGAGAGAGAGAGAGAGAGAGAGAGAGAGAGAGAGAGAGAGAGAGTTTATTATCAGGAATTTTGAGGAATTGGCTCACATGATTATAGAAGTTGAGAACTCCCATGATCTGCCATCTACCAGCTGGAGACCCAGGAAAACTGGTGGTGTAATTCAGTCTGAGCCTTGAGACCTGAGAATGAGAACCAGGGAAGGATATGGTATATATCCCAGTTTAAGGGCCAGAGAAGATGAGATGAGATGTCTCAGTTCAAGCAGTGAGTCAAGGTGGAGGGTGGGGTGGGTAAAAAAGCTGAATTCCTCCTTCCTCCACTTTCTGTTCTAGTCAGGCCTTCAGTAGATTAGATGAGGCCCACCCACATTGGACAAGACAACTACTTTACTGAGTCTACTGATTTCAATGCTAACCTCATCTGGAAATACTCTCACAGACAAACCCAGAAATGATATTTAATCTGGATACGCCATGGTTAGTCACATTGACACTTGAAGTTAACCATCACAAACCTGATTATGAATCTCTATTTACTCCAGTCTTTAGGTGTCAGTGTAAAGTTGTATAGAATTTTTCAGGAAGTTCATATTAATAATTTATAGTTATACAAAGTATTACCAAGTTTTTGTTATTGTTATAGATGGAGTCTATTTTTGTTATATTTCTGTTACTTTTGATGATATATAAAATTTTTCATAATATTCACTTATTTTTCCCCCTCTCAATAATAAAATGCATTTTAAGTTGTGACAACTTTTTCAGATAATTTTCTGAGTTTTATATAGAGAACACCTTTTGCAAATAATGTAATTTTTTACTACACTTCAATAGCTATATTTCATTTTGTTTTCCCATATTATTTCATAGGCCAGGACTACTAGCAAAGCAATACCAAGAAATGTGGTAGCAACATTACCTTTGTCTAATTTCAGAATAGATGCAAATTTAGTGTTTTGTAATATAGATAATTCAAATATATTAATTACTGTGTTAAGCAAGGATGCCTCTATTTTCCATTCATTCATTTCAAAGTACTTTATCAAATGCCTTTTCAGTACATTGTTTCATTTTTATATTTTTAAGTCTTCCCGCACTACCTTGAATGCCCATAAGTATTGAAAGTTTGCCATCTGCAGTCTGATTATTTTTCAACATTCTACAAATTTCAGAATGTGGTGTTATGCCAGAAGAGAACAACATTAGATCTACTAACTATTTAGAATATATTGATCTGTTTACTGGCCAATATGCTCTAAGGGCTCTTTCCTACTATCCTCCTACTGTACTCTGTCTCAGGCGACTGAGTTCTGTAAATGGGAGCCACTAGCACGATATTTGAAGGTGAGTGGAGACCAGATGCTAGGGTATTTCTCCCACGTCTCTGCTTCAGATTGCTTCTCGGTGTAGTTGCATCTCTTTGTGGTTGTAACTTATAGCAGGGCTTCTCCTTCCTAAGTCCCAGGTCCTACATGAAGGCCCTTACGCTTGCTCCCGGTACCACTACTTCCTATCCTTGCCTCTCTGCACTGGGTTTCACAGTGGCTTCCTCCTGTGCTAATAGCCAGGTTGTCTCGTGGTCCCATGTTCACTCTTTCAGTTCTTTTAATACTTTTAGAACATAATATTCCCAATATTAAATTTTCTCTATTGAACTTAAATTTTTTCTCTCTGCCTGACTAATATATTCTTATTAAAATTGTTATTTAATAATCAGATGTATAGATGATGGGGCAGAAATCATCCAAAAGTCACAATTACATGAAAAAATTAAAATGTAAGTTGAAAACAAAGACATTAACATTTTCATCTGCTCCTCTTTATATCTAATAATTCCATCATTCAACTAAAAAGCACTTTAATATCTAGTAAATGAAATAACATTATAAAAAGGGAGATTCATTAGTTCATATATATTGATTTGTGTACCTTAATTCTCAGCCTACATGTACAAAGTGGATTGCCTCATATATACCAGAAAAGTCATTGAGCTTAATTCTATTTATATTTGATAAATAATATATAATCAGTGGTACCAGAAGAACACTTTATGAGGTCATGAGTATTAGAAGATCTTCCCTACTTTAATGGTATATTTTCATCAAAACTCCTCAGGATATATAAGCAAATAAAGAAGTATCGTGTGACGAAAAAGGAGTAACATTCAATCATATTGTTTTTGTACTTTTAAATATATTAACCAATATTTTTAACATACTTTTCTTAGATTAGTTATGTTAATTATTTAAAAGGCCAATTTTCATATTTTATTGGAAAAGCAGACTTAGATGAACACATATAAGTATATTCTAAGATGAGATTCATTTGCTAATATTTTTAGAAGAAGAATGGAAAGAAATTAATATATAGGAATACATGGCTATCTGGACTATCAGCCTTGATCTAATGAACTCATTTTATTGTTTCTCTTCAGTTTTCTGTTTCAGCTCAAGATTACAAATAATTTGGTCTCATATCCATTTATTAAAGTAGATTTGTTTTGAATCTATACTTTCCTTAAAATGTCAGCCTTTTATTTTTATTTACATAATCAAAGCCTTTTGTTAATATATCCATCTTGGATAGGACTAAGTCTCATTAAAATTATTCTAACAACAGCCCTAGCTGGTGTGGCTCAGTTGGTTGAGCTTTGACTGATGCACCTAGAGGTCCCCGGTCAGAGCACATGCCCAGGTTGACAGCTGGATCCCCAGTAGGGTGTGTGCAGGAAGCAGCCAATCGATATTTCTCTTTCTCTCTCCCTCTCCCTTCCTCTCTCTCTAAAAACTCAATAAAAACCCATTTTTAAAAGTTTAAAATATGGATAAATGACTTAAATGTTAGTCATGAAACCATAAAAATCCTAGAAGAAAATGTAGGCAGCAAAATCTCAGACATCACATGTAGTAGAATTTTCACTGATTCATCGCCTAGGGCAAGAGAAACAAAGGAAAAAATTAATAAATGGGACTACATGAAACTAAAAAGCTTCTGCACAGCAAAAAGAACCATCAAAATGCAAAGGGAATCCACTGTATGTGAGAACATATTTGAAAATGATACATTGGATAAGGGGTTACTTTCCAAAATATATAGAGTACTCCTACAACTCAACAAAAGGAAGACAAACAATCCAATAAAAAATGGCCAGAGAGCCCAGCTAGTGTGGCTCAGAGGATTGAGCATCATCCCATGGACTGAGAGGTCCTGATTCGATTCTTGGTCATGGCACATGCCCAGGTTGTGGGCTCAATCCCCAGTGGGGAGTGTGCAGGAGGTGGCCAATCGATGTTTCTCTCTCACATAGATGTTCCTATCTTTCTCTCCCTTCCTCTTTCTCTAAAAAATTAATAAAAGCATATTTAGAAAAAATGGGCAGAGGACCTAAAGAGACACTTCTCCAAATAGGACATACAAATGGTCAAGAGACAAATGAAAAAATGCTCAACATCACTAATCATCAAAGAGATGCAAATTAAAATGACTATGAGGTATCACCTCACACCTGACAGAATGGCTGTCATCAACAAATCATCAAACAAGTTTTGGTGAAGATGTGGAGAAAAGGGGACTCTAGTACACTGCTGGTGGGAATGCAGACTGGTGCAGCCACTATGGAAAACAATATGGTGTGTCCTCAAAAAATTAAAAATTGAATTGCCATTTGACTCAGTGATCCCACTTCTAGGAATATATCCTAAGAAGCCTGAAATACCAATCAGAAAGAATATATGTACTCCTATGTTCATAGCAGTACTATTTACAATTGCTAAGATCTGGAAACAGCCCAAGTGTCCACAAGTAGATGAGTGGATAAAAAAGCTGTGGTACATATACACAATGGAATACTATGCAGCCGTAAGAAAGAAATATATCTTATCCTTTGAGACGACATGGAGGGACCTGGACAGTATTATGCTCAGTGAAATATGCCAATCAGATAAAGACAAATATCAAATTATTTCACTTATTTGTCAAAATAAGGCTAGATCCACGGCTAGAGTATCCTAATCACACACTCAAGAATTACTATAAAACATGAAGCTACTTGAGCCTGTGAGCTCCCTGAGCACAGGTTTGAGGAAGTGTGGGGCTATCTAATGTATTCATGAAATCACTATGACATCACAGGTGGGCATCACAGAGATCCGAAGCCCACCCTCTCACTTGGAGAAGAGACTCTGCACAGTTTAATGGAAACAGTGCTAACTTTAGAGTCATGACTTGGCTTTCAGCCCAGCTCCATCACTTACCTGGCTGGATGCTCTTTTGGCAAACCACCAATATCTGTAAGCCTCTGGATCTTCAACTTTAGGGTAACATTAGATCTAGTCCACCTACCTTATAAGGTAGATATAAATTGTTTTTAAATAATGTAAATCAATCAATAGATAAAAAATAAAAAGCCAGTTAAAAAATAAAATAGAAAGTTAAAAAATTTATTCTAACAACATACTTTATAAACTTTTAAGTTGATGTAATGCCACGAGTTAGTCTATTTCAGAAAACTCACTTTTACTTGAAGTTTCAATTTTGAGAGAATTTGAATTCATGCTATTGTGCAATAAAATAATAAACACAATATTAACAATTACAATTGTCAGTAAAATTTTAAATGAGATCAGCATGTAAGTTTTCATGGTGCATAAAAGGAAATAGAATCTGAATTATTGCAGAAGTGTATTTGAAAGTTACCTTGAAAACTGTAAGATTGTCACAGAAAAGAAACAACTGTTACATCTCCTTAATGCATTTTTTTGAGGATTTTTCAAAAAAAATATATGTGATTAATTTCACCTCTTCTACCTCTTTTTCCACATCTTACATGAAATTTCTGCCCATGACTTTTAGTTGAATCATTTAGAGATTTTATTAAAAAATGAGGCCCTGTCTGGTTTGGCTCAACAGTTAGAGTGTCGGCCTATGGACCTGAGTCACGGGTTCGATTCCGGTCAAGGTCACTACCTTGGTTGCGGTTAGGTCCCCAGCCCTGGTCAGTTCCTGGGAATCTATAAACTAGGAGTAAGTATGAGTGAGAACAAAAACCAGCTCTTGCATGGACTAAAACCCAGTTCTGGTCATATGGACCTCAGAAAATCTCAAACTCTAAAATTGAATTATGATGATCTTAGATTGCTAGTGCCTTCAAACACTTGGCAGTAGGGTGGGGGAAACTCCCTGAAGGTTGTTAGCACAGATATATAAAATAATCAAATTCATGTCCAGAACACAATAAACTACCTAAACAAGTATGCAAACAAATGATTAGTTTTGCAATAAAATAAATCACCTAGCACATGAGAACAGACGGATAACATTCCCACAATGAGCAAATATATTATAACTGACACACAAAGACTAAACAGCTATGCCACCCATGATCACGGAGGTAAGAGCTGAACTTAAAATATTCAGCAAGAAACAGCAACGTGTTGGAAGTGATATGATGATTTCAAAAAGAACCAAATAGAAGTTCTAGTACTGAAAGATACAATGACCAAAATTAAGAACATAAAGGGTGGATTTTATAGCATATTTAAATTTTTTCTTTATTGATTTTAGAGAGGAAGGGAGAGGGAGAGAGAGATAGAAACATCGATGAGAGAGAACATCGACTGGCAGCCTCCTGAATGCCCCTCACTGGGGATTTGGCTCACAACCTGGGCATGTGCCCTGGGGAATCGAACTGGCGACCTCTTGGTGCATTGGTCGATGCTCAACCACTGAGCCACACCGGCTGGGCTTTATAGCATATTTAATATAGCTGAAGAAAATGCTGTAATCTGTAAGATGGATCAGGTGAAACTACCCAGAATTAATCATGAAGAGAAAAATAAAAGGAAATACAGAAGGCTAAGAGACAGAGAATACAATGGAAAGTTCTAAAACATTTAACTGAAATTCAGAAGGAAAAGAAAAAATGAACAAAAATAAAGGGCCACAAATTGTCCAAAACTAATAGAACACATCAACCCACATATTCAAGAATCCCAGTGAATCCCATGAAAGATAAATAAAAGAAATTCAGGCATGTAAACAATATATCTGGGGAAAACCAAAGCAAAAATAAAGAACATCTTAAAAAAAAAAAATAGGGCCTTGGCAGGTTTGGCTCAGCGGTTAGAGCATAGGCCTGCGGACCAGAGAGTCCTGGGTTCGGTTCCTGAGGGCACGTACCTCAGTTGCAGTTTGTCCCCGGCCCGGGTAGGCGTTGTGTGGGTGGCAACCACTCGATGTGTCTCTCTCACATCGATGTTTCTTTCTCTCTCTTCCTCCCTCTCTCCCTCCTCTCTATCTGAAGATAAATGCAAAAGTGTCCTCGGGTGAGGATTAAAAACAAAAACAAAAAACTAATAGGAAGATCACATTTAAAAGATTAACAGTTAAAAAAGGCAGCTGCCTTCATAAGATAGACAATGAAAGCCAGAAGCTGATGGAATTATAGCTTCGAAGTGTTAAAATGACTACAAATATAGAATTACATATTCTACAAAAATAGCTTTCAGCAATGAACAGGAAGCAAAGGCATACAGAGACGAACAAAAATTCTGATAATGCATCACCAACCATCTCACAATAAAGAAAACACTAGAAAGTGTTTCTAAGGTAAAAAAAAAAAAAAAAAAAATCCTAAATGGAAAGTCTGAGATGCAGGAAGTAAGCAAAACTGTACATATGGTTAAATCTAAATCAACATAGAATGCATGAAATAATAATAGATGCCAGTGTTTAAAATATAAAGAATTAAAACCCACAAAAATGATATTATATACATAAAACCAAAATGGAGAGGTTCATAGTTAGAGTAGACTTCACTTCCCACATTTTCTGAGAGAAGAGCAAAACTCAACAAATATTAGACTTTGGTAATTCAATGTTGCATATGGTAATTTCTAAATAAAAACCAATAAAAAAAATCAAGAATATTATACAAAAATATCATAGAAAGGGAAAAAGTCATAATAAAATACCTAATTCAAAAGGATGTAAGGAAGGAGAGAATGAGAATCATAAAACAAGTGTGACAATAATAATGCAAATGGTAAGTTAGTATTTATAAATCCGAAAATATTAGTTTATTAAAGAAATGTAAGGAATGCACCAATGAAAAGAAAATAGATTCAAGCCTTAGCCAGGTAGCTCAGTTGGTTAGAGCATCCTCCCGATATGGCAAGGCTGTGGGTTCGATCCACCATCAGGGCACATGTAAGAATCAACCAATGAATGCGTAAATAAGTGGAACAACGAATCTATGTTTCTTTGTCTGTCTCTGTCTCTCTCTCTTTCTTGCCCTTCCTCTCTCTAAAATCAATCAATAAATAAAGAAAAAGATTCAGACTTGCTTTAAGAAATTGACTATATGCGATTACAAGAGAGTTGTCTGAAATAAAAGTATATAATGATGTTGAAAAAGTATGGAAAAATATATACTAGGTAAATATGAATCAAAATGTCAAGTATAGCTATATTAATATTAGATAAAATATATTTAAAGCAAAAAAGCAATATGAGATATCAAGATTACTTCTGAATGATCAAAAGTTTAATAAGCTGGGAAGATGTACTATTCTAACTCATTATATCTCAAATAATATAAACTCTACATACATAGGCAAAAATTGACAACATTATAAGAAAGCACAAAGAAATCTACAAAAATAGTGAGAGATTTCAGCATACTTCTCTGAACTGAAAGACCAAGCAGGTAAAACATTTATAAAATGCAGGACATTTTAACAGTTTTGAATTTGATATATAGGATAAATAGACATAATTTCCTTTAATAAATTCATCACACACAATTTTCAGGCACATGGGGAACATTTAAAATCACCAACCAGCCCGGCCAGTGTGGCACAATGGATTGAGCGTCGTCCTGTAGACTGAGAGGTCCCGATTTGATTCCTGGACAGGGCACATGCCCAGGTTGTGGGCTCAGTCCCCAGTAGGGGGTGTGCAGGATGCAGCTGATCGATGTTTCTCTCTCATATCAATGTTTGTATCTCTCTTTCCCTTCCTCTTTCTCTCTAAAAAAATCAATAAAAACATATTTAAAATCACTAACCATTGGTACACCAGGCCACAGAATAATTTAAACAAACAAACAAAAACAAAACAGAAACAGACTCATAGATATAGAGAACAGGATGATGCTTACCAGAGGGGGGGGGGGGGGTTAGAGGAATGGGTGAAAAAGGTGAAGGGATTGAGAAGTACAAATTAGTAGTTACAGAATAGCCACAGAGATGTAAAGTACAGCATAAGAAATACAATACAACCCACTGAATGGGAGAACATATTTGCCAATGATATACCTGAGAAGGGATTCATATCCAAATTTTTAAAAGAACTCATACAACTCAGCACACACAAGAAAACACAACACATTCCAATTAAAAAATGGGCAAAGGACCCGAATAGGCACTTCACCAAAGAGGACATACAGATGGCCAATACATATGAAAAGATGCTCCTCATCACTAATCATCAGAGAAATGCAAATTAAAACCACAAAAAAATTCTTTAAAAAAATAAATTCCTAGAGCAAACATCTAGTTAGTAGTGAAATATTGAAAGTATTTTCCTTGAGATAAGAAACAAGATAAATATGCCTATTAATAACACTGTCGTCATTTCTTTTTAAAGGCCATCCCAACCAGGGAAATGAGGTAAGATCACATATATATCCATATATTAAGACATAAGGATTCAAAGAAAGAATTAAATGGTTATTAACTGCCATTAAAAACCATATTCGGTTTTACATACAATTTTAAAAGAATCTATAGACAAAATATTTAGAGTTAATAAGTAAAATTATTAAGATTGTGGGAAACAAGTTGAGCATAGACAAATTATTTGTACCCCTATATTATTATTTTAATAATCAAATAGAAATGAGATTAATAAAAGTATTTACAAAGCCATCTAAAAAACATAAAATACCCAGAAATAAATTGAACAAATATGTACAAGATGTCTATAAAAATATAGCTGAGATAAGGTAAAGAATTAAATAATTGTTGCCTGATTGGAGAATTGCATGTTTTAAAGATAGCAAGTCTCCTCCAACTTTATATCATATTCAATGTACTCTCAATGGAAATTTCTGCAGTTTCTTTTTTGAAAATGGAAATTGACATGCTGACTATAAATGTGTATAAAAACATGAAGGGCCAAGTATAGCCATAGCAGTCTTGAAGAAGAGCACAACTTGGTTACTTACTTGGTTACTTCTGAGATTTCAAAAATATTTACAAAACCACACTATGTAAGACAATATGGTATTTGCAAAAAAAAAAATAATAATAATAATAAAAAATAAATTGCCAAATAGATCAATGGAAAAGACCAGAGATTTCTGAAGTAGACCCATGTATATACAGTCACTTGATTTATGATAACTGAATGCAGTAGGGAAAGAAGTGTCTACTTATAAAAAGTCCTGAATCAATTAAATGAGAGAAAAAAAAGTGAAACTTGGTTTCTGAGTTACATAATTTAAAAAAAATCAGTTCTAGATGATTTACATATCTAACTGTGAAAGCTGAACCAATATATAGTGTCTAGAATAAAATGTGGTAGAGCATCTTCAAAACCATGAAATAGGCAAAAATTTTTTAAACAGGACACAAAAAACAATAATAAAAAATGAGAAAAACAGATATAATAAGGTGCATTAAGATCGATACACATTTGGTATCAAGATGCAATGTTAAGAGATTGAAAAAGCAAGCCAGAAATGGGAAAAGTTCAGCACAAACTTCCAACAAAGTTCTTACATCCAAAATACATAGAGAACGTCTATAAAATAAGAAAAAGGGAGACAACCCAATAGAAAAATAGACAAAAGACTTTAATAAAGCACTTTACAAAAGAGGATATCCAAATGGTCAATAATCATATGAAGAGTAATCATTTTCATTGTTTCAATTTATATAAAGTTCAAAAACTGGAAAATTTATCTTTTAGAAAAGTTAAAAGTTAGAATAGTGGTTATGTTTTGAAAGGAGTAACTACTAGCAGTTATGTTGGGGACTTCTGAGTTTTAGAAACAGATGACATGTCTGCAACACTTTTTTCACAGTACTGTCTCTGCTTTGTTTCTTTTTCTTGATCTGGATGACGATTACATGAATGTGTTCAGTTTGTGGAAATACACTGAGCTGTATCTATGATTAGTTTACTTCTTTTGCTTTTATGTACATTATATACACTTATAAACACACACACACACACACACACACACACACACACACACAAGCTAAAGCAACAACAGCATTAAAATCTTCACTGTATGAAAAAATATTTTCAGGCAAAATCCAAACTGTAGGCCAACTGTTTATGATACTGCCTGATGAACATATTATAAATTTAAAGGTTAAAAAACTGGAAGAATATTAAAGATAATTTGGGAGAGAGAACAACATTTAGGACTCCAAATTCAGAAATCACATATAAATGATAAACATGATAGATTTATCTACAAAGTAAAAATATAAATGGGGAAAGTGTCTGCAACAATTATTATAGAAAATTTAAAATACTGTGAACAAACTTTAAAAAATATATCTATACAGGTTATCTCTTGATAAGAAATATGGGTGGTTTTTATTTTTCTTTGGAGAATTCCTTACTTTAAAAATAAACATGCTTAATTTTAATATCCGAATAGCATATAATAAGTATTTTTTAAAATAATAGTTATATATAATTATATCTATAAATAAAAAAATCGCAACCCCCCCGAATGTATTATTTTCTAATACCAATTGATATTTTTTTACAAAGTAACATTTTAGTTCACCAATTATCATCACTCATTACTTCACACTACCCATATCCATTCTGAGTGAGCATCTCTCAATATTCAAACTGTTGTTTTCTCAAAAATTATGTGTACCCTTGAAATCCTAAATATATATGGGATACCATTGTAATTAGCTAGTTATTAATAATGGAAAGGGAGCAAAGAGAAGCCAAATATTATACAAATGTCATTTGGGCAGTTTCAAATGACATTTGAATGACCAGGAAGCTGCAACTTCGCATTCCCCAGGGAGCCACTAGCCTATTCCTTGCAAAACTTTGGAGTAATGAGTTCAACAAAGATAGATGCATGCCCAGTAAAGTTGGGGTGACATAGGGAATGCCCTTGCCTGTCAGTCACACCTGGGAACAGAAGTCATTGGCCAGAATGGGCATGGCCACTGCAAGCGTGTGAAAATTTGGGAATACATAATCTGCTAAACAAAGTAGTTCACTCTCTTGGCTCATGACCTCTTGGCTAGTGGGGCTCTTTTGCTCCTGCTTCCTTGTGTTCCCCTGTATGGCCCATGACCATGTGGACCCACATGCAATGGACTAATGGACTGCAGCAGGAAACACAAGCTAAGCTAGCCTGATGTTGGACTGGACTCTGCACCAATATGGAATGGAAACTGGCTCTGATTTCAGCTCTACTAAAGCCCCAGCTACACTTCTTTTATGACTGGACTAAGGGAAATGGGACTTTGAAAACCCAGGGGTGTAATTCCATGGAAATAAAGCTTTCTATTATATCTCATCCTTCTGTGGGGGCCTCCAGAAATGCTTATTCCAGTAGTACACCAAGAACCCCACTCCCACTAGCAAACAGGGGGAAAAAGGCCCACTCCCCTCCGTTAACATATGTATCTAAAATTTTACAAAAAATGTTTCTACTAATAGTCAACAAATGAACAACAGACTTCCCTGTTCTAACAAAAACATTTTTAAAAGTGATGAAAATCAATTATTTTAAAAACATGCCACAACAAAAATCAATAAAAAGGTGTGCATTCCTGGAATAACTGTCCTTTAGATACATTTTGTGTAACATATAAAACAAATTCAACTAAAAATATTTCTTAAACATTAATATCATAGAGGGATGACAACATATCTTAGAGTCTCTCCCAATCTTGTGAGCTTTGCTCCATTGCGACTGTCATTGACTAAAGTAATGGCACTTCTGTAGTTTCAGTATTTAATTGTCCCATCATTCAAATATTAAGCAGTGAGCTCTCACTAATTTGTGTTTATACCAATTTAAAGACTATGTTTCCTCAAATATCTTTCAAGTTACTTTCATAACTTACTGATTATGATTGTTGCATTCCATAAACTAGCTATATATCCATTCTAGAGTTTTTAGCCTTCTTCCAATGTCCCTTGAGACATAATCACCTCCATATCAATTGTGTTTATCATTTGTAAACAAGGAAACCCTTACCACTCTGAAATTCTTTAATGTGGAGTTCTAAGTCTCTGAAATAAAAGATTAACATATTTGTCTTGGAATTGATATGGGGGGGGAACCACATAGATCATGAGTTTAAACTAGGCACTCATGTATCAAATGAACCTTGAAAACCACAGAGGATAAGTGTCTTAAAAATAGATGATATGTCTGCAACATTTTTCTTACAGAACTGTATCTGCTGTGGTTTCCTTCTCAGTTATTAATGTCACCATGACACTCAGTTGACATTTTAAAGTTATTAATGACAGAGCCACATGTCAATGAACATCTTTTTGTCAGGGTATCGACCAAAACATACAAATGTGAATGACTGGATTCTAATCTGGGTTTTTTCTTCTCCATTTTGGTTTCCACCTTCTTTTCCAGGATCTTAAATTAAGTACTCTGATTTGCTGAATGAGAGCTAGGCCATTCAGTTTTGTCTTTCAGTTGACTTTAGCCCCCAATATGTAAACAACTCAAAAAGGAAAATTAATGTGAGAGTAAAATATTGGAATTTCATAAACTAATAAACATCTTTCAACTATGTAGTCTATGTAATGGATGAGGGTTATTCCTCGATGTATTCCTGAAGTTCTAAATAAACTTAAGATCTCAAGGGTCTG
This sequence comes from Tadarida brasiliensis, assembly GCA_030848825.1. NCBI lineage: Eukaryota > Metazoa > Chordata > Mammalia > Chiroptera > Molossidae > Tadarida > Tadarida brasiliensis. Next base: position 114,957,028 of record CM061280.1, on the reverse strand, counting down.
TCAGTGGCATTTAAAATTCATTTTTTTTCTAAGAGTGTTCTATTCAGCAAATATTTATTATATGCTTCCTATGTGCAAGACAGAGCAAGAGATATTGCAAATAATACAAAGATGAGTAAGGTACAATTTTTATACTCTGAAAGCACAAGTGTGTATGTTGATTTGGTTCTTACATGAAGTACCTCTTCTAATTATTTTTTCTTCAAAATTGATGGTGTAGCACTTTCAATGTATTCATATTTTTGGAACCTCTAGTTAGAAATGAGAACCAGCTCCCCTATCTCATTCCTATCATCCAATTAATGTATTATTTAAACAATATCTTTAATTAGGGAATGAATATTGTGTATGTCCATATTGCATCAAATATTTTGTCACTTCTAAAATTTTAATTCTTAATCAGTGAGTTGTTGTTTCCAAACTACAAGCTGTTAAGAAATGTAAGTACTTAGAAGATAAAAGGACAGATTAACTATTAATGTAATGTGCCTGCAATGGTTGACACCCTACTTAGCATGACCATTATGTACTACAGTCTTCAAAATTACTCTTCATGCTCCCACAGCAGAGTTAGAGTGCCATATGGCCATGCTTGTTTTTCATCAAATAATTTTTACATAAACAGCTGGTGAACTGTTTTTACTGTAACAGTGCACATATTTTTTGAGACAGTTGGGAAGGATTGATGCAACTTTAGTCACTGCCTGTTTTCATGTCAGTGTTAAAGAGAAATTCAGATTCATCTTTTTTAAATGTGAACTTTTGTATTGTCACTATGGCCAGTTAAAAAGAAAGATTTTTAATGTAAAGCAGGAATTATTGGCATGTTTATATACTTATAACAAGAAATAGAAACTAATCATAAGGGATCTTCAACTTAACATGGCATATTCAGTGTTTTTATTTTTATACTCTCATGAATTTTTAGAGGCAAAGCTGATATGTTTTGGACTATTTTATAAGCAGTTTTAATATGACTATATTTGGTTTTGAAACATAGCTTCAACACATTCTGATAAGTGATATAATAACCAGAAGATTTTTAGCAGTTTTGTGTGTATCTGTGATTTGAGTTGATTTAAAAACTATTTAATCCAAAAGCAACCCCCATCCTCCTTGACAAGAAAATCCATGTGTTAAAACACTACTGATTTCAAAAATGCAAGTAGAGGCATTTTCTTTTGAATTCTAAGGTAATGATGACCACTCTTCACATTTTTGTAAGGAAATTATCACAGTGTTTAGAATGTTAAATGAGAAATCTTTAAATCTAATTTTATATTTAAAACTTCAAAAAAATCTCCCTGTAAGCAGAAGCTATTCCCATGAGAACACTGGTAAGGATTTGTGTATTATTACATCTCACAGATTCCTTATTCACAGTATATTAGAGACCATAAAATATGTTTCATTATAGAAGGGAATGAATATTTATTATTGTGACATTAAAAAGCTTAGGACCTTGGGGTCAGAACAATTGAGAACAGTCACATACTAAAGGTAAATGTGTGTAAAATGTAAGAGGAAGGAAGATTTTTCCCAACCCTACAGCTTTCATTATATCCTCCCATCTATCCTTTGTATCTTTGATTAAGTCCACTTAGGGGCACATAGACATTTTCACAGAATATTATATTTTGATATAAAAATGGAAAAACAAAGGATCTTTATTTTTTCATTTTACTTAAGCTTTATCTTCCTCTTGAAAAAACTCATCTGGAATAAGCTTTACAATAGTGAGTACATTTTGTGAGTAAATTGTCACTTCAACATGATACCTGAAAGCAATTTGTTTATGTGGATTTTAATTTATGCCTTAACTGTTATTTTCTCCCAATAAAATATGCACCAGATGGATGTTTAGAAAATGGATTGAGGGAGATGATACATTTTTGTAAGAGTGTTGTTTTCCCCCAAATTCATTCATATTATTTCACCAAAAGTTTAGCTGTAAGGAGAAAAACTATACATATGACTTTAACTATTAAACAGATTATGTAATGGTTAGGAGACATTTCTCCATGGGTTGCTTGCATTTCTGTATATCTCATGAGGCACTTGTTGCCCTTGTTCCAGACTATTTTTTCAAGAAATTATGTGTGTAGCAAACAGACTTGAAAGATTGTGTGTGTGTGTGTGTGTGTGTGTGTATTTCCCCCCCCCTCCAGAGCAGGAGGAAGGCATGCTTACTTGCCCATTATACAAGATTAGAGTTTCCTAAGCACAGAGTTCCTCTCCTGCAATGCAACTCACTACATATTCTGGTGTCACTTGGCCCTCTTCATGTCACTCTGTGGTTACTGGGGCTTGGGTAACCAGTGTGAGAAAATGCAGACACTCTGGCTAAGGCCATTGCTATGAGTAATAGAGTTCTTTGTCTCTTACCTGAGAGCCTTGTGTTTCCTGCAAGCATCCATGAAACTGTGACACGCTGACTTGTTAGCTTGCAAGGATAAAAATCTTAGCTGCTTCACAGTTTTTGACAGCAAACACATATCTCCATTTTTCCTATTTGCAAACAAAATTAGCATTTAAAAGGTATAAAAATAGATAGCATCAAAATTTTTCATTTTGCTCCTATTTTGTTTTATGATACATTTAAATATATATCACTACTTGTAACTTCTTCAAATCATATAACTAGCTTCAAATATGTCATTAAAAAGTGAGATATATAATATGATGAAGAGTGGAAGTAAATCAGGAAATATACTTTTGATATCAGTTACTTATCTCACTACAACCATTTTAACTTGTCTATTTGTAACACTGCATTCATTCTTTTAACAAAGCATCAAACTCACTAAAGTTAAGTAATGATGATAAAAGTAAACTCTATATTGCTGCATATACATGATTTTTACTTGTTTATGTTCATTTCTTACTTTAAATGTCAGAACTGTAAGAATAGTATATAAGGGTATATATTATATACTTCTATAAATCATGCAAATTATATATTTATATAAATTATATTTTTAAATCATTTATAAATATAATATATATAATATATGGTTTATATAAATATACTATATATAATTTATAATTATATAATTTATATATAAAATTTATTTATTTCAATATTATTCATGTAGTTATGTCATATATAAATTTGCATATATTTTATTGACATATATTCAAGAAATGTAGGATGTCCCCAAAAATATATACACATTTTAACAGCTGATACCTCACTTAATTCTCAATCCTTTTCAGGTTTAACTGATTTGAAATAATGGGTGAACCCAGACTAAGCTTTGAACAAAGAAAATTTATCCACTAGACTTTTTTATGGGGATACATAAAAGATAAAGTTTACAGTACAGCCCTGGCCGGTTTGGCTCGGAGGTTAGAGCATCGGCCTGCGGTCCAGAGAGACCCGGGTTCGGTTCCCGCTAGGGGCATGTACTTCGGTTGCAGTTTGTCCGCGGCCCTGGTTGGTCGTGCGGGTGGCAGCCACTCGATGTGTCCCTTTCACGTCGATGTTTCTCTCTCTCTCTCTTCCTCTCTCTCCCTCCCACTCTATCTGAACAAAAAATGAAAAAATGTCCTCGGGTGAGGATAAAAAAAATAAAATAAAATAAAAATAAAGTTTACAGTACAAAACCAGTAATAGTTAAAGAATTGAGGGCAGCTATTAAAAGAGAACACGGCCCGGCTGGTGTGGCTCACTGGTTGAGCATCGACCCATACACCAAGAGGTTGCCGGTTCGATTCCCAGTCAGGGCACATGCCCAGGTTGTGGGACCAATCCCCAGTGGGGGGCATGCAGGAGGCGGCCAATTGATGTTTTCTCTCATCGATGTTTCTATCTCTCTCTCCTCTTCCCTTCTTCTCTCTCTAAAAAAATTAATAAAGAAAAAAAAAAAAAAGAGAGAGAGTGCACACAAATACCAGACGAAATGATTCATGATGTTTACTATTACATTGCTTTGTTACCAGCAGTGCCTGGACCAGAACGGTCATCAGGTTGAAAACAGGTGTTACAAAAAAAATGTTCATTTCTATAGGTTCTTCTAAATTTTGAAAATGAACTGTATGTTAATCAACACTGACTTTATAATCATTCAAATTGTGTATTCATTTTTTGGGGACACCCTGAATATGTGAATATTTAAGCCACATCACTATAAACGCCTTTGCTAATTACTTATCTGGATTTCTGTGTTTAAGCAGCATGAACAATTTAAAAATGTAGAAAACAAATAATTTTACTCATAATTTGCATTGATCATCTTACAAAATTTTGTAAAATAGTTACACACAATGTTTGCATGGAATCATATGTAAGACTAGGGAGGAAACAAAGGTATTTAACTGCTGAAAATTTTCATGACTTTCTGTCACAGGCTCTTGTCTTTTTCCTTTTGAATTTTAGGTACTGCACAATTTTAAACATCCACTAGTGTCTGTGGAGGAGGGGGGCATGCAGTTTTACATCCTGGCATGATGCTGCAGATGTCAGCACTGAGTTCTGCATTCACATGGCAGCCATATTACTAATTCCATGTCATAGTTATCTATACTATAATGATTGCTAGAACAGGGAATATCTTCTCCCTGGAATTCATAAGCATCAGGATTAATTCACTGGCCACAGTGTTGACCAGAATAATGGTGCTGGTGGGGTTAGAATTCTGGACAACATCAAAGTTGTTTCTATCACAAAAGAAAGACTACCCTGAAGAATAGGTACGGTTTTAGTCAATTATTTTTATGCACTTACACTTGATGTCATTATGGGAAACTTGGAAGCTAGAATTAGAGTACATTTTTGATCCTTTAAGAAACTTTTCTAGCTCAGCAGATTATAAATACTACTAAATATCCTTCATAAATAGTATCAGCATGACTCCATGTTTCGGATTGGACCCTAAAAACCCAGATATAAGTATACATGAAAAAGAGACTTTTGGACATTCACCACCACAGTACTATTAGGCTGAGGATGTCTGAGGTATGTGTTTCCTTTTCTATTATTCCTGTTTTCAGACCTAGAAACTCAAAGAAGGCAATGCTAACATTTGTAATTGCTAATTGCTAGCAGTATGCTAAAAAATACAGATAAGTAAAGAAAAAATGTTGCTGGTTGTTATATTTAAGTTATATAATAAGTGAAGTAATTACTTGTTCTTTACACTAATTTTTTTTTCACTTTAAAGAACAGTGCTTTATTGAATATTTTTATTCACAGAAAAATAAGCTTTGATTTATGAAAAATAAGCCAGATTATGCAGTGTAAAGTAATTTTCTTAGTTTTCCATACTGATGGAAAAGTTTCTACTATATGGAAAGAAAAAGCCATAAAACTATATTAACAAATATAGTACTTTATCTCAAAGCATTTCACACGATTACTCACAACACTAATACATATTGCCCAAAATCTCAACTCATCCTTAAATTTAATCTCTAGAGACATATGGAAACAGTGCTAGTAATTGGTTAAGACTTAAAGAATGGGACAGAAATTAATGATATAGTGAATATTAATGTATGACATAATGTTTGGGAAGTAGTGACCATGAGGCACTGAGTTGTAACTGATGGATCCCTGATTAGATATGCAGTTAAGGGATGATAGAAGTAGCAGAGATGGGATAAGGATGTGGGTTGCATGAATTACTTGCCAAAATAATGTTATCTTAATAGCTGGTTTGTGGTTGAAAAAAATCAATGTGAATATCAAAGTATTACTTGGATGAGGATGACCATATAAAATGCATACATAAAGCAGTGATCAATGTGGTGAACATTTAAAGAAGAATAGCCTATTTTGAGAAAAGTACCACCTACCTATGAGATGAACAGTCAAAAACTTATCCTTCTAAACAGAATCTAGGCAATATATAAATTTCTTACACATTACCTCTTACTCTCTTCTTTGGGGCATATACATTCAGGGCACAAAAATATGTTTGTCATAAGTTATTTTATTCTCTTGTTTAAAATAACTTACTGAATATTTCCCATACTTTAATGGAATTTATACAGTAATGAGCTTTCATTATGGTAATAATAAATGCTTATTAGCAACACAGTATATGGTTAATCTAACTACATTTTCTTTTTTTAAACAGTTCTGGCTTCAAAAATTACTCATCTAGAACTTATTTAGCTTTAATTACAAAGCACTGTTACCTTATTCTTTTTGTTCATGTGATAGTTGGGATTAGGTCAGCTATGACAAATAAATATTAAAAATCTATTCTAGATAAAGGAGTAGGGTGAACCCTAAAATGTATGTGATAGAAAGATCAGTTAAAGAATATATCTACAATACTATTACAGCCAGTGTACAAATTAATACATATGTCCATCCCTATCAAAATGTAGTATTATTCTGCCACCCCACAAATATTAGTCATGCCTTTCCCAGACAATTCCAATAGGCCACCTCCACATCACTCCTTTCCACAGTTCTGATTTAAACTATACATTAGAATGCTTTGTTCTAGAATTTTTAAGTTTCATTAAGATATAACTGACATACAATAAACTGCATATATTTGAAGTGCACATTTGAAAAATTTTGGAGTATATATACATTCATGCCCCATCACCACAATCAACATAATGAATATGTCCACCACCAAAAAGATTCCTCATGTCTCTTTGTAATCTCTTTCACATCCTTTCCAGCCCATAGGCAACAATGGAATGATATTCTTGAAGTCACTATACATTAGTTTTCATATCCTAGAATTTTAGATAAATGGAAATCATACCATATGTGCTATTTTGTTTGGCTTCTTTCACTTAAAATAATGATTTAGAGATTCATACATGTTATAGCATGTATCGGTAGTTCATATTTTTCTCATTAATCTGTCAGTGTAGTATGCCAGTTCTGTACTTACTTGTTCTCAGATCATTTCTTACACTCTCCTTGCTTTGTTGTCTAGTGTTCAGGAGATAACTCCTGCAGGCTGCAATTCCTAGGTTTTCCAATATTTGGATGCTGTCGTGGTTCAGGCAACAAGGGCACCAGCTGATTATAGCTCAAGAGGACAGGAACAGCTAGAATTTTCTTCTTCCTCCCTATTTGCATCAGGTGGCTTCTCAGTCAATGGCTATATCTTCATGGTTCTAGACCTCATCATTTTGGTTAACTATGGTTCATGATCCTGTTGACCCCAACTCCAAGTCTCCAGAAACATTACCTCCTCTTCTTGTCCCCCAACCCTAAAGATGAGCGCGAGTTCCTCAAGTTGTTAAGTATTGGTTTGCCTGACTGTACCTTGTTTGGCTTCTTCATCACTTGAGTACCAATTTCTTGCATTAAATTCTGAATTATAGATTAAGAGTAGTTACTGTTTTCCTGAATAATCTCTGACAGTTGCACTTAGCTAATTATGTTGTTTGATTTTCTAATGTGAAAACGTTTTCAATCCTATGAAAACCTTAACTCAATCACAAGCCATTAAATGTGTTCAAGTCCCTTATGTCAGATATAACCAAAACAAAACACCCCTGGAAGTCTGAAACCACCTCTAAATAATTCCGTTTTTCTCCTCCTCTTCACATTCTCCTCATAAATAACTTTTTGCACACACTAGTATTTGAGTGTGTATGTATATTCAAATATTCCAAGACAATAAGTAATACAGAGACATAGTCAGCTTGTAAAAAATTTGAGCACTACACATAAAGCTCTGAAACATATGTGAGAAACAGCCAAGTGGTACTCAGAGGGATATTTATAGCCTTAAATAAAGTGATTTTAAAAATAGTGCAACCACTATGAAAAACAGTATGGATGTCCCACAAAATATTAAAAATAAAATTACCATGTAATCCAGTGATTCCTTTTCTGGGTATTTACACACAACCAGTATAACACACACAATAATACAAACGTGAAAAGAGATATGCACTCCCATGTTCATTGCAGCATTTACAATAGGCAAGACATAGAAATAACCTAAGTGCCTTTTGATGAATGAAGAAATAAAGAAAATGTTATAGCTCAGCCAGTATGACTCAGTGGATTGAGCATTGTCCCATGGACTGAGAAGTCCTGGTTTGATTCCCAGTCAAGGCACATGCCCAGGTTGCAGATTCAATCCCCAGTGGGGGACGTGCAGGAGGCAATTGATAGATGTTTATCTCTCACATCGGTGTTTCTATCTCTCTCTCTTCCTTCCTCTCTCTCTAAAAAAATCAATAAAAACATATTAAAATTTTAAAAAAGAAAATGTGAGATATAGATTATTCAGCAATAATAAGAAGGAAATCTTGCCATTTGCAACAACATGGATGGACCTTGAGTGCATTATGCTAAGTGAAATAAATCAGACGGAGAAAGACATATACTTAATCCTAATATCATAATAATTATACATGGGACCAAGTGGGTACTTGAAATATTGAGGGGATCACTCTGGAAAGTATGTGACTATCTAACCACTATGCTGTGCATATGAAGTTAATACAGAACAATATTGAATGTAAACTGTAATTGAAAGAAAAAGCAGAAAATACTGAAGAGAGTAAAGAGCAGTCGCAAATGAATCTGCTCCACTCCTGGCATCCTGCAGCTTCAGATTAGCAAATTAGAGTCCTCATGGTTTAAAGTGGCCTCCTCGGTAGGCCTAGTATGCACAAACTGGTTGGATGTATCCTACCATGGATATGGGGAGGAGTTGTTGTGGCACAAATATTTGTACATACTCTGCTTCTCCATCAACATCTGCCTGTCTAGAAGACTGTGTACTAGTTTAGTGTACAAACTTGTAAACAGCTGCCTCCTCTCAGCTAAGACTAATTTTCATATCCCTTTTCTTTTGTTTTATTTTTAATTGCTCATCTGTAAAATGTTCCTAATCTTCCCTAGCTTTTAACTGTGAGAAATTCTTTACTGGAGTTTCCTTTGACTTTGTGAGCTATTCTCCTTCTAGCCCTGAAGGGTAGGTAGGGTCACTGTATTCTGTATGAATGCAATGGTATGGTACAACTAATTTAAGAGTCCTTTATAAAGAAAGTTTGCATTAACTAAAAAAAAAAAAATAGTATTGCATATTTGCAAGTTGCCGAGAGGGTACATCATAAAAGTTCTCATCACAAGAAAAATAGTTTAACTACATGTGGTGATGGATGTTAACTAGACTTACTATGGTAATCAGTTATATATACCAAAACATTATGAAACCAATATAATGTTATATGTCAATTATATCTCAATTTTAAAAATCCATTAAAGAGAAAAGAAAGCATAGAGACCACAAGAACAAGAAATTAGGAAAAATAACAGGCTAATTTGAAAACTAACTTAAACAATATCTAGAAATAAAAATATAGTTGTTAAAATTAGAATCCCAATGGACAAAACATTTAAAACAGGCAAATTTTTCAAGAAATTGGAGAAAGAATACCATACTGAACCCAAAGAAATAGAACATAGGAAATAATGAAGAAAAATACAGAAAGGATGAATTAGAAGACAATGTAGCCAACTAACAAAAGCATATTGTTTGAAAAGATTGATATAACTGACAGTTGTACAGGTATCATCACTTACAAAAGAAACAGAAGTGACATTAGTTAAACAATTTTGTACAAAATATAGGTGCAGAAGATTTTAAATATTATAAGAGAACACTCTAAATATCATTACCAAATGGTGGGTTTTTGCATGAAGATATAATTCATCTAATAAATTCACAAGAAATAATAGAAATAGAAAATTAATGCTGTGTAACCCTTAATTAATTAATGGATAAATATGCTAATCTTCTAACACTGCAAACATTAAACAGAAAGGGAGACAGGTATTAGGTTCTTCATAAAAAAAGTTCATAGTATCACCTATGGAGTAGTCTTGACAAACAAAAAAAGAAGAAAGACAAAAGTTAAACCTCAATCTGATCAAACTTCTGCTGATTTAAAGAAATACAGGCAGCCCTGGCCAGTTTGACTCAGTGGTTAGAGCATCGCCTCATGGACTGAAGGGTCTCGGGTTTGATTTCCGGTCAAGGGCACATACCTGGGTTGCAGGCCTAATCCTCACATCGATGTTTCTTTCTCTCTCTCTCTCTCTCTCTCTCTCTCTCTCTCTCTCTCTCTCTCTCTCTCTTTCCCTCTCTCCTCTCTCCCTCCCTCCCTTCCACTCTATCTAAAAAAAAAAAAAAAAAGAAAAAAAGAAATACAGGTGGAGAAGGACCCCAGTGTTGCACTCAGCAAAATCCAGGCTATGTGAAATGAGACAGAGCATAAGATGTGCAAATTAAAGGACATAAAAAGCAGTGAAAATGAATAGACTGTATTTGACCATAATTCAAGGAAAAAAACATTTAAAAATGTGTCATTCCAATAAATTTAATTTAAAAAAAGTGTCAACCAGGTAAATGTGAAAAATAGGACATCTGGACATTTAATAACATTAGGAGTTAATTTATTGAGGTAGGATATATGCTGTTTGTTTATACTTCATAAAGACTACTTATATTTGTCTGGCTGGTGTGGCTCAGTGACTGAGCATTGACCCATGCACCAAGAGGTTGCCAGTTCGATTCCCAGTCAGGGCACATGCCCAGGTTATGGGCCCGATCCCCAGTAAGGGGCATGCAGGAGGCGGCCAATCAATGTTCTCTCTCATTGATGTTTCTGTCTCTCCCTCTCACTTCCTCTCTCTGTAAAATCAATAAAGGAAAAAAAAAAGAATACTTATATTTTAGAAACAGACACTGAAATATTGAAAGTTGAAATGGTACATTATCTAGGATTTGTTTCTCATCATTTCAGTGGCAAGAGATAGGGGTAGTTATGCATATAAATGGAACCCTATTGGCCATGTATTAACGATCGATTATTGATTCTGATGTCAGGTATATTGGTTTTATTATACTATTTTCTCTACTGTTGTATATGTTTCAGAATGTGTACGACAGATAGAATATATATGTAGCCATTAAATTGGAAAACCCAAGTAAAAACGGACCATTATTTAGAAAAATATTAATTACCAAATTGGGCCAAACAGAAATACAAAACTAATGAGAAATACAAATTGAAACTATCCTCAAAACTCCAGACACTTTCAAATGCTTCTGGACAAGGCAGTTGAAGGCTAGTTGTATCAAATCATAAGGAAAAAATAAACCACCATATTATGTAAACACACTCCAAAAGTATACCAAAGATGGGAAAGTTTTCAACTCATTTTCCCAGGCCAGCTCTTTTTGATAAGAAAATCAGATGAGGACACCCTGAAAACAGAACTCTCAATCCAACCTCTCCTACATAAAGGCAAAGATCCTAAAGAAATTCCTAGAAGGTTCAATACAGCAGTGACTTAAATGGGGAAAAGAAGCTGAATTAAAAAAAAGAAAAGTAAAGAAGATATAATGTCAGAAAAAAATCTGTCTAAAATATTACCACAGGTTTTGAAGAAAAGTTCAACATGAAAGCATGATAATGCCATTTAGCAAACTAACATAAGAGAGAAATTTCCATTTCTTAAAATGCATAGCAATTTCCAATGTAAAATGTGAAATGTTAGTATCATCCCCATTAATGAAAGGAATGAGACATTGCAGTATGTTACCAACTCTACTGTTCAAAACTGTACCAGAAGGCATAGCCTGTGGATAAAAATACAAAAATAAATAAAAGCTAGGAATATTTTTAAAAAAATGAAAATATTTGTCATAAACACGATCATCACTTAAGAAAATACACCACGGATTATGCAAACGGATATGTAACTGAACACTTACAGACAATGATAATAAAATCAAGAGCCTTGCTTTACAATGCACTAATTATTAGGAAATGTATATATTTGTTATGAACGAGAGTCAAAATGAATTTCACTACTACACTCTGCAATGTTATTTAAGATGAAATGATGTGGGTCTCACAATTATGCCGATCGGCCTCTTCCCTGTACAAAGCAGACCTTTTTGAATAGAAAGTTGCCAAAAGTCTCAATCCGAATAGTGAGGAGATCCCATCATCACTGTTCATTTTCTCCAACAGCTCGGAACCTTTCCTGGCCTGCTTAGCTTACGCTGCAGCTCCTCGATCTCACCTCATGCCTGGGATGCGGACGCATTGTCTGCTGGGTTTAAGTTGAGAAACTGTCCAGAGCTTACAGGGAGATGATATTTGCCAAGGAGGCTTTAGTTTAAGAACCAAGAGACACATGAGAACCTGGCTTTGAAGGGAGAAATTTGGGTACCACCCACACCATAAGGGGATACCACAGCATTAAGATCCAAGGGGCAGGAGAAGCCGACTCGTGGTGCATTTACTTACATCTCTGGCGTATGTAGTAGGTGAGACGACACGTGAGAAGGAACACGTTCAGTCTCTGCCACAGGTAAGGTGGGGATAAGGAGTAAAGTGTGAGGGAATTCCCTATCCCAAGACACAGAAAGCCCCACAGTTCTGCCCCACCGTCCCTCAGCCCTATAAGGTTCCAGACAGGGATGGCCCGATCCAATGCCTTCAAAATTCTCTTTCTGGAAACTCTGAGAAGTAATAGCATTGGACCATTGGGTAGGCATCATGTCAGCAGCCAAGATTCGGGCTCCCTTTGGGAGTCCATGAAGGACCCCAAGGCAATATGGAGGCAGAGCACCCCTCCCCCACAGCAGAGTCATCGTCAGGGAGCCTGGCCTCTGCCTTCAGCTCTGGGAGACTCCAGGCGGGGGTGGCTGAGAGTGGCACACCTGACTTCCCTGGCTGGTGACCCCAGAAGGTGAGGAGAGTATTGGACCAAGGTGTCTGCATCAGGCCAGTGTCTGCCCATACTCTGCCCCTCCCCCATAGCAGAATAAGTGCCTTAGAGCCCGGCCCCTGCCGTCATCCCTGGGAGACCCCACGTAGGGATACCACCCACACCGTCAGACAGGGGGCACCGGAGCACTACGCCTCCAGGGTGGCCGGGGCAGGAGGAGTCGGATGTGTGGTGCATCTACTTCCATCTCTGCCGTCTGTCGTAGTTGAGAGCACTGTGAGAAGGAACGCGTCTGGTCACCGGAGAGAGGAATCCGTCTGTGCCAAGGGTAAGGTGAGGATACTGAGTAAGGGATCAGGGAATCCCCTATCCCGAGACAGAAGGCCCCACACTCCTGCCCCAACATCAGCCCTAGAAAGCTATAGGCACGGTAGGCCCGAGCCATTGCCCTCAGAATTGTGGGATCTCAGAGAATTAGGAAGTCGGTATCAAGTCAGCAGCGAAGATTGGGGCTCCCTTTGGGAGTCCATGAAGGACCCCAAGGCAATATGGCGGCAGAGCTCCCCTCCCCCACAGCAGAGTCATCGTCAGGGAGCCTGGCCTCTGCCTTCAGCTCTGGGAGACTCCAGGCGGGGGTGGCTGAGAGTGGCCCACCTGACTTCCCTGGCTGGTGACTCCAGAAGGTGAGGAGAGTATTGGACCAAGGTGTCTGCATCAGGCCAGTGTCTGCCCATGCTCTGCCCCTCTCCCATAGCAGAATAAGTGCCTTAGAGCCCGGCCCCTGCCTTCATCCCTGGGAGACCCCACGTAGGGATACCACCACACCGTCAGACAGGGGGCACCGGAGTACTACGCCTCCAGGGTGGCCGGGGGCAGGAGGAGTCGCATGTGTGGTGCATCTACTTCCATCTCTGCTGTCTGTCCTAGTTGAGAGCACTGTGAGAAGGGACGCGTCTGGTCACCGGAGAGAGGAATCCGTCTGTGCCAAGGGTAAGGTGAGGATACTGAGTAAGGGATCAGGGAATCCCCTATCCCGAGACAGAAGGCCCCACACTCCTGCCCCAACATCAGCCCTAGAAAGATAGAGACACGGAAGGCCCGAGCCATTGCCCTCAGAATTGTGGTATCTCAGAGAATTAGGAAGTCGGCATCAAGTCAGCAGCGAAGATTGGGGCTCCCTTTGGGAGTCCATGAAGGACCCCAAGGCAATATGGCGGCAGAGCTCCCCTCCCCCACAGCAGAGTCATCGTCAGGGAGCCTGGCCTCTGCCTTCAGCTCTGGGAGACTCCAGGCGGGGGTGGCTGAGAGTGGCACACCTGACTTCCCTGGCTGGTGACCCCAGAAGGTGAGGAGAGTATTGGACCAAGGTGTCTGCATCAGGCCAGTGTCTGCCCATACTCTGCCCCTCCCCCATAGCAGAATAAGTGCCTTAGAGCCCGGCCCCTGCCTTCATCCCTGGGAGACCCCACGTAGGGATACCACCCACACTGTCAGACAGGGGGCACTGGAGCACTACGCCTCCAGGGTGGCCGGGGGCAGGAGGAGTCGGATGTGTGGTGCATCTACTTCCATCTCTGCCGTCTGTCGTAGTTGAGAGCACTGTGAGAAGGAACGCGTCTGGTCACCGGAGAGAGGAATCCGTCTGTGCCAAGGGTAAGGTGAGGATACTGAGTAAGGGATCAGGGAATCCCCTATCCCGAGACAGAAGGCCCCACACTCCTGCCCCAACATCAGCCCTAGAAAGATAGAGACACGGAAGGCCCGAGCCATTGCCCTCAGAATTGTGGGATCTCAGAGAATTAGGAAGTCGGCATCAAGTCAGCAGCGAAGATTGGGGCTCCCTTTGGGAGTCCATGAAGGACCCCAAGGCAATATGGCGGCAGAGCTCCCCTCCCCCACAGCAGAGTCATCGTCAGGGAGCCTGGCCTCTGCCTTCAGCTCTGGGAGACTCCAGGCGGGGGTGGCTGAGAGTGGCACACCTGACTTCCCTGGCTGGTGACCCCAGAAGGTGAGGAGAGTATTGGACCAAGGTGTCTGCATCAGGCCAGTGTCTGCCCATGCTCTGCCCCTCTCCCATAGCAGAATAAGTGCCTTAGAGCCCGGCCCCTGCCTTCATCCCTGGGAGACCCCACGTAGGGATACCACCCACACCGTCAGACAGGGGGCACCGGAGCACTACGCCTCCAGGGTGGCCGGGGGCAGGAGGAGTCGGATGTGTGGTGCATCTACTTCCATCTCTGCCGTCTGTCCTAGTTGAGAGCACTGTGAGAAGGGACGCGTCTGGTCACCGGAGAGAGGAATCCGTCTGTGCCAAGGGTAAGGTGAGGATACTGAGTAAGGGTTCAGGGAATCCCCTATCCCGAGACAGAAGGCCCCACATTCCTGCCCCAACATCAGCCCTAGAAAGATAGAGGCACGGAAGGCCCGAGCCATTGCCCTCAGAATTCTGGGATCTCAGAGAATTAGGAAGTCGGTATCAAGTCAGCAGCGAAGATTCGGGCTCCCTTTGGGAGTCCATGAAGGACCCCAAGGCAATATGGCGGCAGAGCTCCCCTCCCCCACAGCAGAGTCATCGTCAGGGAGCCTGGCCTCTGCCTTCAGCTCTGGGAGACTCCAGGCGGGGGTGGCTGAGAGTGGCACACCTGACTTCCCTGGCTGGTGACTCCAGAAGGTGAGGAGAGTATTGGACCAAGGTGTCTGCCTCAGGCCAGTCTCTGCCCCTCCCCCACAGCAGAAAAAGCACCTCAGAGCCAGGCTCCTGCCGTCAGCCCTGGGAGACCCCATGCAGGGATACTACCCACACCGTCAGACAGAGTCCCCCAGAGCATTAGGGTCCCAGGGTGCCTGGGGCAGGAGGAGCCGGATGTTTGGCACTTTTATTTCTGTTTTTGATGTGTGTAGTAGGTGAGTGTACTGTGAGAAGGAACATGCCCGGTATTTGTCACTGGTAAGGTAAGGATACCGATTAAAGTTTGAGGGCACCCCCTATCAAAAGAGACAAAATGCCCCACAGCCTCGCCCCAACGTCAGCTCTAGAAGGTTCCAGGTTCCAGGCAGGGATGGCCCAATCCATTACCCTCAGAATTCTCCTTCTGGGAACTCCAAGAATTAATAGCATTGGACCAGGAAATCGGAATCAAATGAGCAGGCAGGAGTCCAGCTCCTTTTGGGAGTCCATGAAGGATCCTATGGAAGTTTGGTGGGCAGAGTTCCCCTCCCATATAACTGGGGATGTGCCAGGAAGCTCAGCCTTTGCTTTCAGTTCTGGGAGACCCCAGGCGGGGGTGATTGGAAGTATTAGGGGGACCGGAAAGTAATGTCATTTTTTTACATTAAATTCAAACCGATAAATTTTTAAGTTTTTATTTTTAATCAATGATGTAATCACCCTCGTTATCAACAACCTTTTGCCATCTAGTGTGCAAATTTTCGATGCCGGATCAATAAAAAATAATTGGTTTTTGAGCAAAATATCTGGAGATGGCATTTTGGACATCATCCAAATTGTCAAATTTTTTGCCACTTAGAAAATGTTGTAGCAATCGGAATAAATGGAAATCCGATGGTGCAATATCAGGCGAGTATGGTGGGTGAGGCAATACTTCCTACCCCAATTCATTAATTTTTTCCAGGGTTTGTCTTGCACAGTGCGGTCTTGCATTATCGTGTTGCATAATAATGCCTTTTCTGGTGACAATCGATATTGGGCGAGTATGGTGGGTGTGGCAATACCTCCCACCCTAATTCATTAATTTTTTCTAGGGTTCCTCTTGCGCAGTATGGTCTTGCATTATCGTGTTGCAGAATAATGCCTTTTCTGGTGACAATCGCTGGGCACTTTTCAATTAAAGATTGATTTACTTGATCCAATTGTTCACAGTAAAGGTCTGCATTCAGTTTGTCCAGGTTTCAGCACTTCAAAATGAACGACCCTGCGAATACTCCACCAAACACACGAAAGTGCCTTTTTGGGGTGTAAACCTGGCTTAGCTATACTTCGTGGCGATTCCTTCAGAGAGAGCCACTGCCTTTTGCATTTTGGATTATCATAGAGGACCCATTTTTCATGTCCAGTGATCAAGCGATCAAAAAACATTTCTGTATTATGCCGCTGAAGCAATAAGTTGCATGTGGTGGACCGGTTAGCTTTGTTTTCTTCGGACAGATTATGCGGGACCCAAACACCTGCTCTGCTTACTTTACCAATCTGCTGCAAATGTTCTTGGATGGTTGACCAAGGTTGGTTAAGAGGGTTTGACAGTTCCTCGATTGTCTGACATGGATTTGCTTCCACTTCCACCCTTAATATGTCGTTACTTTCCGGTCCCCTTGACTTACCCACTGGCTGCTCCAGGGCCTGAAAAGGATTTTCCCCAGGGTATCTGCCTTGGGCCAGGGTCTGCCAGGAATCAGTGATTGCTCCTATTTGCGTTCTGAGGGAAATACCTCTCCCCAACACAGTGAAGGCCCTACAGAGTCAGGATCTTGATGTCAGCCCTGGGACAATCCTTCCATGGTGATAAGTCCCTTATGCCCCCTCACTTCACCTTTTGGTCTGGGTGACTGTGTGTGGGGAAGATGGGTGCATAAAAGCCTTGGTCTAAGGCTAGACAATTCAGGTTAGCAAAAGGAGGAGTCCTGTGGGTGGCTTTGAGTTTAGTTCAGAACCTTGAGCTAGGACCGAGATGAATTCCACCTTCAGGACCAGGGAGCCCCACAAAGCACTACCCCTACTATATGCCCTGGTGTCCCCTCAGCAGGGTTGCCAGGGTAAGATGCCCCTAACTTTATCCTCAGTAGTCACAGGGAGATGAGGATTCAATTAGAAGGAGGTTACTCAGGCCCTTCTAGATGTTGAAGTGAGAACAGGGATGTACATAGTGTCAGGCCCTTCCTCTGTGGTAAGCCCTGGGAAGCCTTGGGGAGATGTGCCATTCTGACTCCCACCCCCACATGCATATTCCAGAATATCAGGTAGATGACAACCTTGATTTGATTGCTCTAAGCCTCAAGTCTATAGAAGGAAAGATACCAGGCAGTCAAGGGAAGGAGCCACATAAGCAATCTAAAGATTGAGGGGACCACTCATCACAGAACTGAAAGTATTTCAGAGCCCTACATGTGATATCATTCCTGGCAGAGTCCCTGGGGAAGATATGAAAACTGAGGCCTTCTTAAACTCCTTCTCTGGACTTTGAGGAATATGAAGGCCTAGCTCCAAGGAGATAAGTCTAAGGTCAGCTTAGGGAGCAGTCCAAGGCCCTGCAAGAAAACAAGGTGAAAACTCTGAATGAGGAATGAGAGCCCTATTTATCCCAGGATGGAGAGGGTCCCACAGACCTCTGCCATTGCTATCATCCCAGGGTATCCCCGGGCAGGTGTGCTCAGATGAGGTTCCTCCTCAGTTCCTCATCCAGAGTGTCAGGGAGGTAAGGGCTTTGAAAAGGGTTTCAGGGAGGTAAGGGCTTTGGAATGAGGGCTCAGCATCAAAGCAGTTCAATGGAGAGAACACCACAGATCCTGCCAGAAGTGGAGGCAATGGCCCTGAATGTGAACTGAGAGAAACACCTAGTACTCAAGAACAGGGGAGGCTCCACAAGGCCTGAACTTGTCAGACCCTGTGTTGGCTCTAGTAAGACCCAGGTAGGGCTAGAAAGCTGCACCCTAAGGCAAACTCTAGTTACCCTCAGAGTCCTCAAGAGAAATGCTGCTCAGAGAAGAGAAGCCTCAAGGGTTCATAGAGCAGTGCCCTCAAGTCAACCTGCAGAGATAACTAGCTGTCGATAAAGCCCCAGGTGATATCTCCTTGCTAAGGTTATCACACCATTTCATCCTTTTTCCTCCAGGTCACCTTTCCCACACTCCTGCTTGCTGTCCCTGACCAGAGTCATCATGCCTCGGGGACAGAAGAGTAAGATTCGTGCCCGTGAGAAACGCCGCCATGCCCGAGAAGAGATCAGGGATCCAGTGGGTGCTCAAGCCAATGTACCCGATGAAGAGTCCCCTTCTCCCCCATCTCCTGGTTTCAAAGATGATCCTCAGAGTTCACCTGTCACTGGAACACCCAGCAATCCTCAAGTGCCTGGGGGAGTCTGCTCCACCACCGCTAGTGCTGCGGCTGTTTCAAGCACAAGATTTGATGAAGATGCCAATAATCAAGTGGAGGAAATGCTAAATGCCTTACATGTCAGTGATATCACTGAGCCCTGGTGCAGAAGCCCTCTGGATGAAAAGGTGGTTGTGTTGGTGCACTACCTGCTGGAAAAATATCAAAGGAAAGAGCCTGTTACCAAGGTAGATATGCTGAGAAATGTAATCCAGGTGTACAAGCATCATTTCCATGAGATCCTCAGGAGAGCGTCTGAGTATTTGGAGCTGGTCTTTGGCCTTGATATGAAGGAAATGGATCCCAACAGGAATACTTATGTTCTCATCAACAAACTAGAACTAAGCTGTGATACGGGAGAACACAGAGGCGTGCCCAAGACTGGTGTGCTGATGACTATCCTGGGCGTGATTTTCACAGAGGGCAACTGTGCCACTGAAGAAGAAGTCTGGAAAGTGCTGAATGTGATGGGGCTACATGCTGGGAGGAAGCACTTCATCTTTGGGGATGTCAAGAAGCTCATCACAGAAGAGTTGGTGAAAGAAGATTACCTGGTGTACCGCCAGGTGCCCGACAGTGATCCTCCATGCTATGAATTCCTGTGGGGCCCAAGAGCCCACGCTGAAACCAGCAAGATGAAAGTCCTGGAGTTTGTGGCCAAGATTAATCATACCATCCCCAGTGCCTTCCCATGCCATTATGAAGAGGCTTTGAGAGATGAGGAAGAGAGAGCCCAAGCCAGATCTACAGCCAAGGCTCGTATTGCTGCCATGGCCAGTGCACGCACCAAGGCCGTAACCAGCAGCTTTTCCTGCCCCAAGTGAATGCTGAGGAAGGTTCTATACCATGTTTTTGAGGAGAACAGCTAAGGTTCTCATTAGTGGAAGGTTGGGGTAGGTCTAGAGACGGCAGTTTAACATGTTTTTGTTTTCTGTTCTGTGTAATAACGACTATTTGTCTAAAATGTTGCTCCTTTTAATAGAAGGTTTAACTAACTTCAGAATCTGAATTAATTACTGATATGTCACACATTTATTGATGTTTATGAGCTTTAAGAGTATGAGTTTTACTATTTTAGTATGTCAAGTATAATTTTAAAAAATTTTAACAAAATGAAAAAAGTTAAGCCTATTTCTCATTTGGGAAAGGATATTATGATTTAGAATTTTTTCAGTAGCTCATGCATCTAATAATTAGCCTAATAAAATTATATGTTAAAAAATTTTTTTAAGTTTTGTTATTTTATGAAGAAATGGGGAAATTTTCTATGTTTAGTTATTTGGGACAAGATAACAGTGGTGTATTGATTGGGCATGTCCTTGGAGATGTGAAAGAGCTCAGTAGTATAATTGTTGGGATAAAGAAGAACAGAAATAAAGAAAAAGATGATAAATTTTTGCATTGTCTTACCACTTTTAATCTGTTGTTCTGTAATATTAAGAGGTATGTTCTTGGTTGTGCTTAGATTATTCAAGAATGAGCACTTAATTTTACCATAATAAATTAGATCTCTTGCACACTGTTTCATTTATTTCTCAAACATTCCTTGAGTATCTGCTCTTTGGGAAGCTCCATGCTACTTCTGGGGATTTCAGGATCAACAAAGTCCACCATGCCCAAACAATATTAGAGTCTAGGAGCAGCTTTTAAGTTGGGAAGATGGTGATATACACCCTAAGACCTAAGGACAAGTCCAGAGGAGAGGGGATATGGGAGGATCTAGATGTGAGCAGTCAAGTGTAAATGTCCTGAAGCAAGCAGGTTTGGGGCCTTGGGAAACTGTAAGTCTTTTGGTGTGAGTCAATTTTATGTTAAGCTGGGTGGGGTTCAGATGAGGAGGCTGTGGAAGTGGCAGGCAGTGGCCAGTCCCTCTGAAGGTGAGTCCAGAGTTGAGAGACTAAAGCCTGCTTATAGCAGTCACTTTAAGATCTAAAATTAACCAGCGAGATATTTCCACCTGATTCGGGAATGGGATGTGTCTTGTTCTTTTGTCCCAGTGCAAGTGAAAGTACACAAACTACCTATTTTATATACATTTCCTACACAGAGCCTCTGAGAAATAATGGTGATACTGCCTTAACATGTGGTGGTCAAAAGCCACTCTGCTGGCACTTTTGGCCTCAGGCTGGAAAAGACAGCTCACTGTTTATAGGGTATTTAAATTAGGTTATCTTGAGTATAAATTGGCAAACTAAGTGAGGGATGGATGTTTTGATGAGAGTAAACCAGTTAACCCTTGACTCATTTTACAGGAGCCTTGTATGTATCCATTGGGACGTTTTTCTTAATTGCTTATAAACTATTCTAAAATGTTCCTTAGCAAGTTATTTAATTTACTTGGCAAGAAGCATTTTGGCTGTGTTGATGTAGTATGTCCTACAGGGATGTACATTTGTCTGATAATTTCAGGATAAAAATAAATTTAAAAATTCCAAGATTCGAGATTGGTGGTGTTTGAGGTCAGAAATGTAATATGAATAACTGCAAATTATTAAAGACCCAATACATACCAGTTACTGGACCAGGTGCCTTACATAAATTAATTACATTCCAGCAGTCCAAGTTCACAAGGTATACATGAGCCAGGGAGCAAGATGACTGCATCATGCCCATTTCAGATGAACCTGAGGCTTTGCAATTTTCATGAGTTCACATTGCTCCTAAGAGACAAGCCTAAGAATAAAGCCCTGGTCTGATACTTCTAGAACCCACATTGCTCCACTCCTCCCAGCCTATGGCAGACTTTGTGTCTATTAATTAATTCCTCTTCTCACTATTCCATGATGTTTTTCAGGCAGTAAGAAGCAAAAGCCTGTGTCTAAAGTACTGAGAACAGGCCTAAAGAAGGAAGGGGAAAATGGGAATCAAACACAATTTGGGAATTGTCTGGGAGCTTTCATTTACCCAGGGTCCTCCTACCCCAGCCCCACCCCAGGGTTCCTTGAGAGCTGACTCTGCCCTGGTCCCAGCACAAGTGCCCATTCCCAGTCCTTTGCTGCATTACAGCACCCTTCCCCTGCATCTTCCCCAGTATGTCTCCTGTCCACACTGGAAGCTGTCCTGCCAGCCAGCTCTTCTCTGCATCCTCCTCTGCAGGCTGCACCCTGCTCCCCATGGAACACACAGACCATATCCCCTGCCATCCCCAAAGTAGAGCATTCCAGCTCCTGCAGATCCCGTCCTTCACTGTGGACCCTCTGATAGCAGCAGCCCCTTCCATGCAGTCACTCACTTCGGACAGTGAAGTTTAGACACCACTTCATCCCCTCTGGCTGCCTCCACCAAACTCAGATTTTTTGCCAAATCAGTTGGTAGGTAGACACTGATTTGGCATGAAATCTGCAGGGCCTTGGTTTATAACCCTGAGGCTAGAGAAGACTTTTAAAAACAACAGTGATAATTGCTACAGAATTTTTTAAAATTGTTTTTTACTGTTTTCAATTACAGTTTACATTCAATATTACTTGGTACTAGTTTCAGGTGTACAGCATAGTGGTTAGACAATCATATGCTTTACAAAGTTTTTCCCTGATATTTCCAGTACGCACTTTAGAGTTATCACAATATTGACTATATATCCTATGCTGTACTTTACATCCCAAGGACTATTTTGTAACTATCACTCTGTATTTCTCAATCTTTTCACCTTTTTTACCCAGTCCTCCAACCCCTCTGTCAGTCATCAGTCTGTTTTCTGTATCTATGAGTCTCTTTCTGTTTGGTTTGTTCATTATATTATTCTTTAGATTCCACATACAAGTAAAAACCTATGGTATTTGTCTTTCTCTGACTGACTTACTTCACTTAGCATAATACCATCTAGGTCCATCCATACTGTCACAAATGGTAAAATCTAATTTTTTTTTGTATGGTAGAGTAACATTCCATTATATATATGTACCACATCTTCTTTAACGAAGTGTCTATTAATGGGCACTTGGGTTGCTTCCATAGCTCGGCTGTTGTAAATAATGCTTCAATAGGAGTACATATATTCTTTTGAATTAGTGTTTTGGGTTTCTTTGAATACGTACTCAGAGGTGGAAACGCTGGATCATAAGGCCGTTGCATTTTTAACTTTTGATAACCACACTGTTTTCCATAGTGGCTGTACGTATCTGCTTTCACACCAGTAGTGCATGAGAGTTCCCTTTTCTCCACAATGAGGTGATATCTCATTGTGGTTTTGACTTGCATTTCTCTCATGTTTAGTGAT
Organism: Tadarida brasiliensis; assembly: GCA_030848825.1. Lineage (NCBI taxonomy): Eukaryota > Metazoa > Chordata > Mammalia > Chiroptera > Molossidae > Tadarida > Tadarida brasiliensis. The sequence continues at coordinate 114,934,024 of CM061280.1, read as the reverse complement.
GTTGAGCATCCTTTCATATGTCTATTGGCCATCTGCTTGACTGCACATATTTTTTAAGAGACATCATTTAAACCACTACTGGTTGCTTGTTTTATTATTATTTTAAGACTTATTTCTATATTCATAGACAGGTCATTTATCACATATGTGATTTGCAAATATTTTCTCTCAATTTGTGGCTTGTTTCTTTCATTCTCTTAATAGTGCCTTTAACAGAGCAAAATCTTTTAATTTTAATCAAGTCCAATTTATCACTTTTTAAAAAATAGATTGTGCTTTTGGTATTGTAGCTAAGGTATGAGGTTTGTGTGTAAGTTCAACTTTTCCCCATGCAGGCATGCAATTGTTCTATCAGGTGAAAAAATTATTCCTTTTTATTTATTTGCATTTGTGCCTTTGTCAAATGTTACTTGACTATATTTGTGTGGGTCTATCTCTGGACTCCCAATTCTCTGTTCCAATGATCTATTTGTCTATTCTTCCACCAACACTATGCTGTCTTGGTTACTATACCTTTATATTAAGCCTTGAAATAGGGTGGTGTGTCTTTAAACTTTGATCCCCATTTTTCAATATTGTGTTGGCTTTCTAGAACATTTATACTACATATAGATGTTAGAATCAGTTTGTCTATATCTACAAAAGAGTTGCTGGGATTCTGATTGGGATTGCATGAAATCTACAGATCAAGTTAGAAATAAATGACATCTTAATAATAGTGCATTTACTAATTATGAACGGAATATTTCTTCATTTAGTTCGGTCCTCTTTGACAAGTGTTTTGGAGTTTCCTATAAATGAATCTAGTATATATTTTGTTAGATTTATGTGTAACAATTATTGTGCATTTGTAAGTATTTTTGCTTTTTAAAATGTCTAACTCCATATTTATACTGAAAGTATATAGTAAAGCAATTATACTCAGTTATTACTTCCCGGAGGTTTCCTTCGTAGATTATTAGAGGTTTTCCACATAGACAATCATTTCCTCTACAAAACATACAATTTTTCTTTATCCCTTTTGTATTTGTATACCTTGTATTTATTTGTTATGGCTTGTCTTGCACAAGATAGGACTTCCATTATGACACTGAATAGGAGTAATGAGAGAACATCCTTGTTATGTTTCCAATCTTAGGAGGAAAGTATTCACTCTCTCATCATTAGGTATAATGTTAGCTATAGGTTTTCTTACATACCTTTTATCAGGTTAAAAAAGTTCCCTTCTAATGATAATTTTTAAATTTTTTTATATAGCTAGGTAATAAAATTTTTCTACATCAGTTGATATGATCATTTTAAAATTCAGTCTGTTATATGATGAAGTACACGAATTGATTTATAAGTGTTGAATTAGGCCTGAATTCAGGAAATTAGCACCATCTCGTAATGAGGTATTATTCTTTTTGCATATTGCTAGATTTTGTTTGCTATTGTTTTGTTAAAGATATTTTAAATCTATATACATGAGACATATTTGTCTATAATTTTTTTTTTCTAGTAATGTATTTATTTGGCTTTAGGCTTAGGGTGATCTTGGCCTCATTAAAAGAATTAAAAATGCTTCTCTCTTATATCTTCTGAAAAAGATTGCGGATTATGTATATTATTTAGTCCTTAAATGTTTCCTTAATGTTGAGTTTAAAGGCAGGTGTGCTAACCTTGAGACAAAGACCAGATAAGCTTACTGCCCCCCCTCCCCAATTGCTCCAGCCAAACACAGTCACTTAGAAGCATCTACCTTAAATAAATTCATAGCATGTCAAATATAGCAGTGAAAAAATAGGTTAAGTTAAAGAAATCCAAATATATTACAACATTAGAAAAATAACTGTCAATTGGTATTTCTCTATAGTAATAGATTAGAAGGTAAAATGCATTTGATCATGTCCAGGGGTGCAGCAATTCAAGGTAAAATTTTTTAGCAAAATAAGAAGTGACGTCTTGAAAATATTATTTTCCTCCTGAATAAAAATAGTGTACTCCTGTATTTATTTGGGACTTCTTTGCCTAAGTCTATCAGTCTATCAGAGATTTCCATTTCCTAAAACCTACAGCAAACTCGCATAAATGTGAAATGTTACCAGCATTTCCACTAAAGTCAGGATAAAGACACAGATGTTATGGTACAATATCTACTGTTTAAAAGCAGACTGGAATACATTAAAAGAGGAATAAAAGTATCAAAATAAATAAGAGCAAGGAATATTGAAAGGACAGATAATAAATGGTGACAATATGATCCTCTAATTAGAAATCCAAAGGAACCATTGCACAAACTATTCAAATGAATAAGAGACCCCAAAAGCTATTGAATAGAAGATTACTATGCCAAAATCAGGAACCTAGACAACAAAAGCAGTAGTTAATTAAGATAATTAATAGAAAATATCCCAATAACAAAAAGAAACGTAACAAAAATGTACACTGTCTTTTTGGAGGTAACTATAAAAATAGACTGATACACTTAGGGAAAGAAGTCCCAAATACATACAGGAGTGCACTATTTTTATTCATGATGAAAATAATAATTTCAAGATGTCAATTCTCCCTATTTATAGCTTTATTACCTGCTCTGGATTAAATTTTGTCTCCCCCATTCATATGTTGAGTCCTAATTCTCAATGTGACTGTATTTGGAGATAGGGTCTTTAAGGAGGTAGTTAAGGGTAAATGAAGTCATAAGGGTGGAGCCCTAATCCAATAGGGCTGATGACACTATTACGAAGAGGAAGATCACTCCCTTCTCTATCTGTGCATTTACGAAGAGTCCATGTGAGGACACAGCAAGAAGGTGCCCACGTGCAAAGCCAAGAAGAGAGAGCTCTTAGCAGAATGTGAATCTGCCAGAGCCTCGGTCTGGGACTACTAGCCTCTAGAACTGTGAGGGGAAAACAATATTTGTTGTTAAGATACCCTGACTGTAGTATTTTGTTATTCCTTTGCCTAGGCTGATGAATACCTTGCCTCACATGTAGCTTGCAAGATGGCTACCAGACTTGGGCTGCTGTTTCCTGAAATCAACCCTGAGAAACTGTAAAAGGGGGAATGAAAGAGTAATATCAGCCACACAACAATAAAGAGAAACCCCTGGGAGAGATTGTATGTACTGAACTAGCAATTGTGTGTGGACATGCCCTGGAGTTGAGACAGGTCTGTAGGCTTGGAGAGGGTCAGATGACAGGATTAATTGGAAGAAAGATTTTAAAGTTCAGCCCTTGTTTCTTTCAGTGTGCCCTGAGACAACGCATTTCTCCTGCTTCACTGAAGAACCCAGAGCAGCTCCTCAGAGCACGTGTGCCAGGACCATGGGTAATATCAGCATGGCACCAACATTTGGGGTTGTTTGAAACAGTGTGCATCTAGAAAACACCTGAGATCTCCTTACAGTACGAGGACAGGCCTTTTAAAAAAGTTGCATTATTCTCAAACATAAGGCATGGAAAGAATGAATCACAATTACCAAGATATGCATCCTCCCATGAAAATACACACACACACACACACACACACACACACACACACACACACGTTAGGGATGTGAATATATTCCTTACTATGAATGAGGGGAAAAAATAAAATAAACACCACTGCACAGGACTGAGCAATGTGAGATAATGTCAAAAGATCTGGGTCTCACAAAATCAGGCAGCTCAGCCTCCTCCCCTTAGAAAGGACATCACTTACAGTAGAAGGTTCCTAAAGTTTGGCTAGGGAACAAACACTATGGGTCAGCGAGTTTCCCTTACAGCCCACCACCTTTCCTGAGACCCTGTCTTGCACTGTGACTTCTCCATCTCATATCTAGCCTGGGGCTCTTACCCATTTTCTGCAAAAGGTTTGCAGGAGGGAAACAGCTCAGAGCTTTCAGAGTTGGTATTTCCCAGGAGCCTTTAAAGGAGCAGCCCAGAGACACCCTCCTCCTTGCCTCCCAGCAGAGAATTAACAGGACAACCCATGCAGAACAGAAGGACCACCCAGAGCCCCTCCTCTGCTTTCAGTCCTGGGAAGCCCTGGACAGAGCTGTCTGCAGAAGGTGCTCACAGCGGACTTCCACCTGCGGGGTCCCAGGTCTTGGATGGGCTGTCAGAACCACAGAAACGGGACCCCCGCCCCTCCCGACAAAGGAGCGCTCGCAGACAGAACTCGCCATGTGGACCCACCCAGCGCGCGCCATGACTCACCCCGCGCTCGCGCTGAGAGGCGCGAGACTTGACTGTTAACGCCCAGGACCGCTAAGTTCTGTCTGGATGTTTCCGGAAATGAACACTTTGATCTGAATCTGGTAGACTCAGATCAAAGACAGAAAAATCCCAGGCTTTATTCGGAGTCCAGGAGTCAAGGAGAAGACCCTGAGTAAGGACTGAGGGTACCCTCAACCCCGCACAGACCCCTGCCCCCACGGTCTACCTTGGGAGCCACCGGGCAGGGCTGGCAAACGGGTGGGGGTGGGGTGGGGGTGGTCTTTGGTCTCCTGGGGGTGGCCACAGGACTGAGGACTGCAAACTGTAATTATTCAGGACACAGGGGATCCCATAAGACCCTGCTCCTGTAGTCAGCTCTGGAAGGCCCCAGCAGGGTGGTGAGATAAGGCTCTCCCTCATTTCCTCCTCAGGCCTCTCAGGGGGCTAAGGCCATTGGTGTAAGGAGTTTAGCCTCACAGTTGCAGAGGGGAGCATGCTGGGCCCTGCCAGCAGTGGTTGACAGGATGATTCTAAATGTGAAGGAGGAGAGGATTCTCCACCTCAGAGCACAGGGGACCCCACAGCCCCTGCTCTCAGCCTAAGGCACACTCTAACTTCCTCTGTGGAGTTGTCAGGGCAGAATCTGATCAGAAGAGGACCATGTGGGTTCCCAGAGCACTGCCCTCAGACCCTGCAGAGATGGCCTTGGTTAAAGCCAAGGTACAATGTCCCTGCTGAGGGTGCACACACCATGTCATTCCCCCTCCTCCAGGTGCCCTCATTGCCTGCCCTCCTGCCTGGTTGTGCCTGCTGTCCCTGACCAGTGTCATCATGCCTCGGGGGCGGAAGAGTAAGCGCCATGCCCGCGAGAAACGCCGCCAGGCCCAAAGTGAGACTCAGAGTCTCCAGGGTGCTCAGGCCTCTGCAGCAGAGGTTGAAGAGTCCCCCTCTCTTCCTTCTGGGGATTCTCCCCCGAGCTCCCCTTCTCCTGACCCATCCCAGGAGCCTCAGGGAGCCACAGCCACCTGCTCTACTGAGGCAGATGTCTCATGCCCAAGGTCTGATGATGGTGCCAAGAGCCAAGATGAGGAAAGTGCAAGTGCCTCTGGGGCAGCACCCAGCACTTCCAGTACCCGCAAGAGCCCTCTAGACAAGAAGGCACTTCTGTTGGTGCAATTCCTGCTGCGCAAGTATAACCTGAAAGAGCCCATAACAAAGGAAGACATGATAAAGCATGTCATCAAAAAGCACAAGCACTACTTCCATGAGATCCTCAAGAAAGCCTCCGACCTAATGGTGCTGACCTTTGGCGTTGATGTGAAGGAAGTCGACCCTGCCAGGCACTGCTATGTCCTGGTCAGCAAGTTGCACCACACCGGTGATGAGAGCCTGAGAGGAGAGATCGAGCCCAAGATGGGCCTCCTGATGACCATCCTCTGTGTGATCTTCATGAATGACAACTGTGCCCCTGAGGAGGAGATCTGGGATGTCCTTAATGTGATGGGTATACATGCTGGAGAGGAGCACTTCGTCCATGGGGAGCCCAAGAAGCTCATCACAGAAGATCTGGTGCAAGAAGGTTATCTGGTATACCGCCAGGTGGCCGGCAGCGATCCTCCCCGCTACCAGCTCCTGTGGGGCCCACGGGCCCAAGATGAGATCACCAAGATGGAAGTCCTGGAGTTCTTAGCCAAGCTGCACAATACCCACCCCAGTGCCTTCCCAGTCTGGTACGAAGAGGCTCTAAGAGATGAGGAGGAGAGAACCCGAGCCAGATTAGCAGCTATGGCTCGCACCGGCGCCCCGGCCAGTGTGCTTTCCAGGGCCTCCCACAACAGGTTCTCCCACATGTATTGAAATCTGAAGTAGTGTGGGGGCTTAGGTGGTGCTGGAGGGAACACAGTGCACATCATCTCTGTGCTCCTGTTCTATGTTAGTAACTTGTAGCTTTATCTTGTTGTTGCTAATGTTTTCAAATGTTGTTCTTTTAAAAAAAAGTTTAATTAGCTTTAGAATCTAAGTGTATGAATGATATTGGTTACATATTTAACATTGTTTATGAGGCTTAAGAGTAAGAGTTTTGCTATTTTACTAAACAAATTGGGTAACCTTCCATCTTATTTAGTGATCTGGAACAAGAAGATACGCCATTGAAAAGGCATTTGGTTAGAAATGTGAAAGGAATTAGTGGCCAAATAGTTGGGGATCAAAAAATAGAGAAAAAGTAAAAGATGGTCAATTGTTGGTTCCCCTTATTCTTTGTATTCTGCTGTTCTGTTAAATAAAAGTTATAGACCTGCACTTGCTTCATTTATTCAAGTACATAGGAGAAATTAAATCATAATGAACTGCTTACTGCCTTTTTTTACTCCTCAAATATTAATTGAGCATCTGCTCTTGGGAAGGTTCCATGGTGGTAGGGGGGATGGTAAGAAAAAGAAGACAGAGCCACTGCCCCTAGAATGATCAAGGCTGGAACCAGCTACCATGAAAGGAAGATAGTGAGATACCCTCTAAGACAAAAATACCAGTGGAAGAAGTATGAGGAGGGGAGGTGGGGGAGGTCCTGTTAAGAGCAGTCAAGTGTAAATGTCCTGAAGCAAGACAATCTGGGGCCTTGGGAAGCCTCAAGTCCTTCAATGGGAGGCAATTTTAAGTTAAGGTGGGTGGTACCTCAAAGGAGAATGTGAGGGTGGTGTGTCAGAGGAGGGTGTGAGGGTGGTGTGTCAGAGGAGGGTGTGAGGGTGGTGAACAAGGGCCAGACCCTTGGGTGGTGGGTCTCAGAGTTGAGAAGCTAAGACCTTAATGGAGAACTGCTTTTAGCAGTGACTTTGGGGTCATGGATAAAAGCAGAGAGAAATCTCTACCTGGGGCAGGGATGAAAGGTGCCCTGAGCTTTTGTCCCAGTGCAGAAAAACACAGTGCACATAATAGGTATTTTATCCCCATCATCTCCAGGGAGTTTCTGAGACATCAGGGTAATACTTCCTCAAGTGGAATGCCAAGGAGCCACTGTGCTGGCACTCTCTGACCTGGGCAGGGAGAAAGAGTGTGTGCTCCATAAAAAGGGCATTTTAGCTATCTGGAGTAAAAATTGGCTGACTCTAAGGGAGGGCTTGTTTTTGGTAGAGGTAAATGAATGAAAATAGGCGTGACCTGGGTCAAAGGGCAGTTGGAAGGGGGGAAGGGAGTTGTTTTATGACACACATGTTAGGAGCTTTGGGTTATATCCAGAGGAGTGGGATTCCCCAACATCCAAATTAAATACTATTTCCTCTAAGAGGAATGCTTTGCTAAGGTATTTTTTTCTTGCTAAGCAGAATTTTTAGCAGAGTTGTTCTCTGTTCTTCAGCACTGCATATTCTCAGACATCTGGATTAACACAACAACAATACAAAACAAAAACCCCCCAAAATTAAAATCTCAACAGGAGAGTGGGTCATATCTGGAGTTCAAATATAATCATCGCGATAATTACCATTCTCAATGCACACTGGTCACTGTGCCAGGTGCTTTACATTCATTACACTCATCCAACAGTCCTAGAAGGAAGGACGCACCAAACCCACTTCGTTGATGAAGAATCCGAGGCTCAGAGAGTTTGCTGAGGTGCTGAATTCACAAGGCTGGTGAGTGACAGAGCCCTAGTCTGAATTTGTCAAGAACCCACACTACTCCACTCCACCCAGGCTTGTGTCTATTAATCCATTTCTCTTCTCACTATTCCATGATGTTTTTCAGGCAGTAAGAAGCAAAAGCCTGTGGCTAAAGTACTGAGAACAGCCTAAAGAAGGAAGGGGAAAATGGGAATCAAACACAATTTGGGAACTCTCTGGGAGCTTCATTTACCCAGGGTCCTCCTGCCCCAGCCCCACCCCAGGGTTCCTTGAGAGCTGACTCTGCCTTGGTCCCGGCACAAGTGCCCATTCCCAGTCCTTTGCTGCATTACAGCACCCTTCCCCTGCATCTTCCCCAGTGTGTCTCTTGTCCAGACTGGAAGCTGTCCTGCCAGCCAGCTCTTCTCTGCATCGTCCTCTGTAGGCTGCACCCTGCTCCCCGTGGAACACACAGACTGTATCCCCTGCCATCCCCAAAGTAGAGCATCCCAGCTCCTGCAGATCCCGTCCTTCACTGTGGACCCTCTGATAGCAGCAGCCCCTTCCATGCAGTCACTCACTTCGGACAGTGAAGTTTAGACACCACTTCAACCCTATTGCTACCTCCGCCAAACTCTTATTTTTTGCCAGATAAGCTGGTAGGTAGACACTGATTTGGCATGAAATCTGCAGGGTTTTGGTTTATCATCATGAGGCTAAAGTAGACTTTTTGAAACAACCATGATAATTGCAGTAGAATTCTGTAATTTTTTTTCACGTTTTATATTTTTCAATTATAATTTGCATTAGTATTTTTTTTTCTATTAGGTTCATTTGTACAGCATAGTGATTAGACAATGACATAGTTTACAATGTGTTCCCCTGATATTTCCAGTCCGACAAGGCACCTTACATAGTTATAACAGTATATTGACTGTATTTCCTTCTGTAGAATTTTAATGGAGTGTCTTATTTGGGACAGTCCGCTGATTCTGTACAATGATTTGGAGCTTAACTAAGTGGCCAAGAAACAAAGCCTCCCTCCTAATTGGGAGATGGGGAGGACTGAGGAACCATCAGCAGAGGCTGGATCCTAACAGACCCTGTAGTCTTCTCAGGAAGTTACAGTAGTTTTCTATGGCTGCTGTCACAAATTACCAGAATTTTAGTGGTTTACAACAGCATGCATTATTAACTTGATAGGTATTATTATCTACATTTCTGTAGGGATAAAGGCTGGGATGGTTCTGCTAGATTCTGTGCTTGGATTTTCACAGGTCCCAGTCAAGCTTTCAGCTGGCGGGCCTCTCAATCATGAGCTTTGGGAAGACTCTCCTAAGATCATTCAGGTTGGTGGCAGAATCCAGTTCTTTGTGGTAGTAAGACTAAGGCCCTGTTTCCTTGCTGACAGTTTCTCCTGGCCTCTCTCCAGTCCTTGCAGGCAGGCCCATACATTCTGAGTCAGCAATTAAATGTTGAATCCTTCTCACACGTGGCATCTCTCTAACTTTCCCTCTGCTGCATCTCTCTTCTGCCTCCAGCCAGAGAATCTTCTCTGCTGGTAAGGGCTCATGTCATATATTGGGCCCGCCCAGATAATCCAGTGTATCTTTATTTCAAAGTTGGTTTCATACCTTTTCTACAGCTGCAAAGTATCTTTGGCCATGTAACATAACATGTTCACAAGTTTAAGGGATAAGATACAGGCATCTCTGTGCAGCAATTATTCAGTCTACCACCAAGGTAGAAAAAGCCTCCAAATGACCATTATTCTCCTGACTCTTGTCTGTATCTGCCCCAGGGGAAAACCCAGACTTTTCAGTGTGCCTAAAAACACCTGTGCAAGTGGTCAGGCATGCTCTTCAGGTGGTGGGTAGCAGAAACTCACAAGTGGTGATTTTGACCATGCAGCAAGAGGAAGAAGAGCATTCTCAGTGTATTGGGACCAGAGAGGTTATTGAAAAGGTCAGTGCAGAAGGGTGCCATAGAGTGCAGAAGGGTCACCTCTCTTTGCTGAGATTTACATTGTCTTTAGAAAATGGGGTGATCCTGTATTTGAAAACACTGGTCGCATAGTAGGCATGAGAAAAATTTGGAGTGCTATAAGGCAATTTGGGCCTTCTCAGAAACTCCTCCAAGAACACAGAGGCTTTTCTGTACAGATTATAAGTGCTACATTTTACTGATCACCTGCTCTGTAATTGTTGATGGGGAGACAGCAAATACTCATGCGAGCTGTGTCTTGCTTTTTCTCCTTCCTGGGCACATGGGGATACTATATTGTCCAGTCCACTCACATTAAGAAGGGTTCTGGGATACCCTTGGCCATTGGAATATAAACAGAAGGAAAGTTTACCATTTTGAGACCAAGGCATTGAGAGTCAGTGTGCCACTTTCTGCTTTCTGTTCAATTCAGCAGCAAACACCGAGGGCCTGTGTTGAGGTGTAGAGTCACGTGAATGGAGCAGCCTTCATCCCTGGGCCACTTGCCAGTGTAGACCCCACCTCCCCATGTCAGATTTAATGTGCATAAAAACAACTTTTGTAGTGTTAGGTCATCCAGATTTCAGGTTTCTTCCCTTACATTCACTAATAGCTATTTATCTCAATAACACACAGCTACTATTTCTGTTGTTAGTCTTACTTAAATAAACTCATTACAACAGAAATAGTGCATATGTTACTGACTCTAAAAAATCCTAAAAACACAAAATAATCACAATCTTGCCTCCTTTTTATGGTCCTGTAAAATTCAGGCCTTACTAAGTAACCACAAATGAAAACCCTGTGTGTATAATTTTAAGTTTATTCTAGACTTTTTGTTACATATATGTGCTAGAATAATACACTTTTGATAACTCCCTTTCAAAACATCTCCAGTGAGCAGGGAGACAAACTCCTGAGGGATCACAGTAGGGTGGGAACCGCATTCTCACTGAAGCTACCATACATGTTTTATCTGCATTGCTTCTACAGTGTACCTCACTTGTGAATAATAGGTTTTATCACTCCTTTCAGATCAGAAGTTCTTGAGGATTCATGTTGGCATCTCTCTACTCCTCTCCACATTCACTCCCAATATGTTACATATACAGTCTTTTAATAGATATGAACTGAGGTGTGACTGATGGTGTAAGGTGTGGGGCTCAGACGGTGGAGAAGGAATGTTCAGTTGAGAGGCAAAAACAAAGTTTCTCTCACTGTAGAACGTGAACCACAGGCTTCTCAGTGATGGACCTTAGAAGCATGGGACACACAGCATAAGCATGAACATCTTCCTGAAATATCATCATTAACATAAATTCATATAACATGTACAGGAGTGGGTAAAAGTCTGTTTACAGTTGTGAGTATGTGAAACACAGAGTTAATAAAGTTTTTGTAATAATCATAACCTGAATGTCTTTTTTCATAGGAACAACTGTAAACTTCCTTTTGCCAACCCCTGTATTGAGTGCTTACTGGATGCCAGAGCCTTTCCTCTGACCTCTCTTTTGTAATCCTTTTCTGATGTCCTACTAAGTAAGGACAGTCATTATTTGTATTTTTCAGATGAGGAAATTGAGACACATAGAACACATCCAAACTGGAAGGGCAGAATTAAAAAGAAGAAATTTAAAAAAGGAAAAAGACGCTGTGAGTTTGTATATATGTGTAACAATGTACATCACATTCTGCCTCTTGCCCTTGTCACTTAATAAAATCAATGCAAGATCTTTCTGTGAGAGCACATATAGATCCATCTCACTCTTTTAACTATTCCCTAGAACTCTAAAGTGTATGTGTCATAAATAATGTACCCATTCTCCTCCTAATGGACAGAAAGTTGTTTCTCATTTGTTACTATGATTAATAGAACTGATATCAACATCATTGAATGTGGTTGTTGGGCAAATGTGGATGTTTTCTTACAGGAAACATAGAAATATGCAAGTTGGATTAAAGTAAAAATAGTTTGATGATTGTAAATATTTTAAATATTTCTGGTATTGTATTCCAATAATGCTTTACTAGTTCATATTCTCCCAAATTAATTTATGTGAATACCCAGCATTCTCAAAGGCATTTAATATTATGAATTTTAAATTTGGGGCAAAATTTTTGCTGTAATTATATTTTCTCAGTTTTAATTTGTATTTCCCTGTTTTGTAATTAACTTGAGCAGAAAATTAACATAATCTCTCATTCATATGAAGCAGGATTTCTGCAGCAATGTCTTGAGTACCAGAATACCTCTGGGTACATGCTCTTAGAATTCTGATATGTCATTTAAACATTTCCCTTTATTTTGAGAAGCAAATATTTGTCAGAATGACCAGGTGCCAGCACATGAGCCTGGACAGAAAAACACCAATAACTAAGGTTAAGGAGAGCAATTTCTAGACAGATCATATATTAAAACAAATCCAGAGAGCCTAGGGCAGCTGGCAGTCAGGGATCTGTATGCAGACTTCATCAAAAGGTAGAAAAGTTACCAGAAGGAGAGAAGGTGGACAGTCTTGTGGAAGGTACCAGATAATTTATATGGATAAGCTAGGGAATATCGAATGATCATTACCAGCCTCAAATTGTAAAGTGATCTGCGTGGGTAGATTTATTGGATGGAAGGACCAGAGGCAGGTCTGATCTGATACTCCTTCCTACCTTTGAACACCCCCTGCCCACTGTCAGGCATAGGTTAGTTGAATCTCCCTGTGTCATCCACCAAGTGATGTTACTGATGGAATCTGGGAGAGCTACATGTCTTTACTACTCTGGGAATTCTGTGCAACCTTGCCAGTGTAGTGGAACTGAGAGCTGTCTTGATGCCAAGTAGAGAATGCTTTTTCTTCCCCTGTGTATGTGGCATTCCTACTGCTGAGATTGAGGCTGTGCAAGTGGGTGGGATTGGTTGGTGATTCAGAAGAGTTAAAAAAGGGCAAGTATTACCAATGAGTAGTGGAAGGGGATGTGCAACTGCAAGGAGGGAAAAATTGGATGGGGAAACCCCTAAGGCTAATTACCTCAGTGGCTCTGGGAATAAAGGGATGAGTGTGAACATGTCTTTGAAAAACAATTCAGGTGTTATTTCAGCTCAGATTGCCTCCCATGGTTCCTGAATTCTTTGCACAGAGAAAGATGTACTTTGGCTGTGTTTAGTGGTCTATGTTGCTACCAGGTACTGATTGGAGTAGAGGGCAGGCCTACAATGCAAACATTTACAGGGTGAATGGAGAGCCATTGTGGTCAGTGTAGTTCCTTGTTACATTGCCTGAGGGCGACAGATATATGTGGAGTTTGAAGCTCTTTTTTTTTTTATTGTAATAACTTTAACTTGATTAAATTAAAATAAAATAAAATATTAGATTCTGTGCTAGCCATCCCCAAAGTCATCAAAGTATTTGTAGTAAATATAGTAAATATACAGTAAATATAGTAAAATCTAAAACTTTGAAGTAAGGACAATGGACTAGCCTGTCAGATACCATCAGCAGATGGAGGAATCCCAAGCCCTAACAGAAGTAAAGGTGAAGAATCTGGATAATGTCAGAAGGAGCCTAGTAAAGTTCTTGAATGAGTTTGAGGGACCCCCACCCCAGAAGAGAGTGGACCCCACAGAGTCTAGCCCCTGCTTTTAGTCCTATCAGGCTCTGTGTAGGGATTGCCTGCAGTAGTGCCCTCTGGATTTCCCCTCTGGGGATTCAAGAATTGAAGGGTTTGGATCTGGGGTTGGCCTCAGGGCCACAGAGAATGGGGTCCCAGGCACTAATATGAGTAAAGCAAATGACTCTGTTTGATTTCTGAGGGTCCATCGACCCCAGAGCAGATGGGCAGCACAGTAGCCTGTCCCTCCTATAAATTCTGGGAGGCCCTGGTATGGCTGTGAGGCTCATATGCCCCTTCACTTCATGCCCTAGAAACTGGAGAGTGACATGGGGAGGGCCTTGGTTTAAGGCTTGTTAACCAGAGAGAGGATACCCAGGCCCAGCTTAGAGGGGAAAAAATGCCCTTATGTGAGTCCCAAGGGAATTCCCCATCCCTAGACCAAAGTCAACCTCATAGAACCCTGCTCCTGTGTCAGCCCTGGCAAAGTTGGCCTTAAGTGGTGTTCTCTGATATGTGACTCTGGGTCTCAGCTAAGCGAAAGCATTGGTCTGAGGCGAGTGGTGTCACATAGACTGAAGGAAGGGCTCTGGGTTCTGCCCAGAATTAAGGTAAAGATCCTGAGTTAGGTGTGAGGGTACTGCCTATCCCAGACCAGAAAGGCTCCCAGAGAGTGTCGCCCCTGCTCTCAGGGGACTCTTAGAGTGCGACCCTTTCTGTCCACCTTGGGAGGCACCAAAGGTGGTTTAAGGATGTGACGCACCCTGACTTTTGTTTCTGGTGTATGAGCAAAATCATAGCTTTGCTCTGAGGAGGACAGCATAGGATAGGAGACGGAGGAGCTCCAGGCTCTGCCTGGAATTAAGGTAAAGACCCTGGGTTACTTGTGAGAGGACCAGCCACTCTAAATTAGATGGGTTTCCAGAGAGTTCCCCCGCTGCTATCAGCCCTGATAGAATTCAGACAGTAATTGTCTGACATGGCAAACTCCTAGAACATTCTGAATTTCCCCCGAGAGGACTGAGTGGGGTGAGGACATCGGACCAGGGTGTCAGTTTCAGGCCAGCAGAGGGACAGGTCCCAGGCCCCAGCGGGAGTAAGGCAAGAACCCTGAGTAAGGTCTGAGGAAACCATGCACCCCAGAACATATGGGGCCTCACAGAACCGCGCCCATACTTTCTGTCCGAGAGGCCGCAATTTAGGTTAGATTGATGTAAGCCAGCCTTACTTCTGTTTTTGGTGTCTCAGTGGCACTGAGTACCTTTGAATGGTAGGAGGATGATGTCAGACCAGGATAGGGAGGAATTTTCAGGCCCTACTGCACTTATCACAGGTAGGAAACTGAATGAGGTCTCAGGGAAACACCCACTCCTAACAAAGGGGACCTCACAAAGTTCCACCACTGCTCTCAGCCGTAGGAAGCCTTAGTTAAGGGTGTGAGGCTGAAGCACCTTCTTATATTGTCCTTGGGAAGTCTCAGGAAAATAAGGCTGATCTAAGAGGGCAGACTCATTGTCATTAAAGGGAGAGAACACAAGCATTTCTAGCAGTCAATGTAAGGACGCTGAATGAGGACTGAGGGGACCATCCATCTCAGAATAGTGGGAATCAGAGTCTTATCCACACCATCAGTATCGAGGATACCTCTGTGCCCGTGAGAAATGCAGCCAGGGAAGGTATGTCAGACTGAGGTCTCCCTAACTTTGTCCTCTGGACATTTAAGTATTGGAGGGCTTTACTCTGAGGATATAGGTCTTAGATCAGCAGAGGGGAGGAGTCCCAGGCCTTACCAAAAGTAAAAGTGAGGGCACTGAGTGAGAACTGAGCCCCCTAAGTACACCAAGATAGAGAGGGTCCCACAAAGCTCTACCTGTACTTTCTTCCCTGTGCATCCCTGGGCAGGTGTGGTAAGATGAAGTTCCCTCAGTTCCCCCTGTGGGGCCTCAGTGTGATGATGGCTTTGAAATGAGTGGTCAGCATCAGAACAGTAGAGCACAGGGAACTTAGGTCTTGCAAAAAGTGAAAGGATGGCTCTTAATATGAAATGAAATACTCCCTAACTCAGAACAGTGCCACTGCTCTAAGCCCTAGTGAGCCCCAAGCAGATCTGGTAGGTAAGAGCTAAGGCACACCTGAATTATTTCCACGGGGTTCTCAGGATGGAGGCAAATCAGGGAATAGCCTGTGGGTTCCTAGAGCAGTGCTCTCAAGGAAACCTGCAGAAGTATCCGTCAATAAAGCCAAGGTTTTGTCTCCCTGGTGAAGTGGCCCAAAAAAATCTCATCATTTCTCTTTAAGGTCACTGAGTCACTTGCCCACTAGCCTGCTGCCCTTGTTGAAAGTCATCATGCCTCGGGGTCAGAGGGTAAGCTCCGTGCCTGTAAAAAATGCCACCAGGGTGCTCGCTTCAGCAGCACATATACTAAAATTGGAACGATACAGAGAAGATTAGCATGGCCCCTGCGCAAGGATGACACGCAAATTCATGAAGTGTTCCATATTTTTATAAAAAAAAAAAATGCCACCAGGCCCAAGAAGAGCCTGAGAATCCAGTAGGTGTTCAGGTCACAACAAGACTGAATTAAGGCACCAACTACCAGGTGGAAGAGAGGCCAAGATCCTTCCAGGCCCCTCCCACCACTGAGCCCTTCCACAGAGACACTCTAAATGACAAGGTGATTCTCTTGGTGTATTAGCTGCTGTACAAGTATCAAATCAAAGAGCACATTACCAAGGGAGAGATGCTGAGAAATGTAATCCAAATGTACAGGAATCACTTCCTTGAGATCTTCAAGAGAGCCTCTCAGCACCTGGAGATGGTCTTTGGCCTTGACACGAAGGAAGTGGATCCCTACTGGCACATCTATATCCTCATCAACCACTGGAACCAGGCTATGATGCGATGCTTAGTGATGACAGAGGGGTTCCCAAGCCTGGGCTGCTGGTGACTGTTCTGGATGTGATTTTCATGAATGCCAATTGTGCCACTGAAAAGCAAGTCACCTGGAGTACCACCAAGTGCCTGACAGTGATCCTCCATGCTACAAGTTCCTGTGGGGTCCAAGAGCCCAGGCTGAAACTACTAAGATGAAAGTGCTGGAATTTTTTGCCAAGGTCCATGATACCATCCCCACTGCTTTCCCATACTTTTATGAGGAGGCTTTGAGAGATGAGGAAGAGAGAGCCCAAGCCCAAGCTGCAGCCAGGGCTCATAATGCTTCCATGGCCAAGGCTCGCTCCAGGGCCAAGGTCATCAGCTCCTCCCATCCCTCATAAAGTTCAAGGCAGATTCTTCACTTTGTTGTTAAAAAGAGAATTCCACCTTCTAAGAAGTAAAATGTTGGAGTGGTGCTGGAGACAGCACAGTATATAACATATTTGTTTCTGTTCTGTGTAGTAAAAGATAACTTTAAAAAATATTTTTCCTTTTAATTGAAGGTTTAAGTAGCTTCATAATACAAATTTATGTAGGATATGTTCCAACATTTTTTGCTGTGAATGGGATTTAAGAGTAAGAGTTTTATTATTTTGTGACACAAATTGGAAAAGTTTCATCTTATTTAGTGATTTAGAGCAAGACAACGTGGCAGTAGATGAGGCATTTTCTTGCAAATGTGAAACAACACAACAATGTAATAGGTGGGTGGGGTCAGGAAATGGAGAAATAAATAAAAGATAAAAATTCTTGGTATCATTTATGACTTTTAGTCTGTTGTTTTGTTTATATATATGAATATATATGGATATATTTAGCTTATTCAAGAATGTAAGAGAAATTAGATTGTAATAAGTTAGACCTCTTTCTCAGTGGCCCATTTTTCTCTCCAACATTAATTGAGCATCTTCTCTTTGCAAACTCTGTGTTAGTACTGAGAATGCTAAGATGTACAAGAACCATTCCTGCCCATAGAATTTTAAAGTCTTGGAGTAGCTATGATGTGAGGAATATTTAAGACACTCCCTATGGCCAAAATGACAAATCAAAAACGGTGTGACGACTTGGGGCTTTTGGGTATGAACAGTCAAGTGTAAATGCCTGGACAAGGGGGTTTGAGGCTTTGGGAAACTGTGAGTCCTTTGGTGTGAGGTAGTTTTTAAAAAATATTTTTATTGATTTTTTAGAGAGGGGAAGGGAAAGGGAGGGAGAGGGAGAGAGAGAGAGAGAAATATCAATGTGAGAACAAAACATCAATTGGTTGCCTCCTGCACATCCCCTACCAGGGGATTGAACCCATAACCTGGGCATGTGCCCTGACCTGGAATCGAACCGGCAACCTTTCCGTGCATGGGACCATGCCCCACCAACTGAGCCACACTGGCCGGGGCAGTGTGAGGTAATTTTAATGAAGCTGGGTGGTGAGTCAGATGAGTTTGCATGAGTGGTGTCCAGGGGCTATAACCTCAGAAAATGTGTCTCAGATGAAGAGACAAGTCTGGAATGGAAAATTGCTTCTAGTATTGACTTTAAGATTACGGATAAAGCAGAGAGAAATCTTCACCTGGGACAGAAATGGAAGAGGTCTTGTGCTCTTGTCCCAGTGCAGGAGAATGAAGTCCACAAAATAGGTGATTTGTGCACATTATAATAAAGCAGTGTCTGAGATAGAGGGTGAGACTCACATGAGACAGGATGCTCAGAAGCCACTGTGCTGGCACTCTTTGCCCTAGGCTGGGAGAGGCATAGCCCGTCCATTAAATGGCCATTTTAATTAGGTTACCTGGAATGTAATTTGGTAAACTCTAAGCTAGAACTGGATTTGTGATGGAGGTGAAATAATTGCAAATACAAGTGTTTTGCATGGAAGGGCAGATGTAAGGAAGGGATGGAAACAGGCATTGACACAAATTCCAGGAGTTTTGAGTTGCATCAACCTGGGGTGGATTCCTCCACCCAACAATAAATAACATATACTCACAAAATTTATGCAGCAAGTAACTTAGTTTAACTTGTTAAGCAACATATTGGCTGATTTCTTGTGCCATATCCTAGAGCACTATGCATTTTCTGATAATTACTGGATTAAAAAATTTCCAGAGGGGAGATTGGTAGGTTTTAGAGTGAAGATAATAATAGTAATAATTGAAATTTATCAAAACACAATACATGCCAGACACTGTGTCCTCCTGCCCCTATCCACAAGGTTATTTTAGAGTTGACTCTTCTTGGTGCTGGGAGCACCCAGCACTTTCTGAATTACATCACTCTTCTCCTAGGTCTTCCCCATTGTAGCTTCATGTCCAAATCTGGATCCTAACCTGCTGTCCAGCTCTCCCCTGTTTCCTTTCATAAGTCTGCACTCTGCCCCCAGTGGAACAGAGAGTCCACAGTCATTCCCCTTTCCCCTGACTTAGAGCCCTCCAGCTCCCTGCAGAAGTCTGCTCTCCTGTCCCTGAACATGGAACCCCTCAGAACAACAGCCCTGTCCATGTGGTTATTTACTTTGGCACTGAAGTTTAGATGTCTGCTCATGTGTTCTGGGTGCTTCCACCACACTTCCAAAGCTTTTTTTTTTTTGTTTTTAAATCCAAATTGACTGTGAGTAGAATCTGATTTGGAACAGCATCTACTGGTTATTGAATGATAACTCTGAAGTTAGAGAGGAGATTTCAGAAAGCAGATGAGGTAATAAAGAAAAGAGAATTTAATTTGGTGACTTATTTGAGACAGGCCATTGAATCTGTGCACTGATGAGTGAGCTTAAATAAGTGGCCAAGAACCAAAGCCTCCCTCCTAAGTGGTAGTAGATGGGAAGGCCTAAGGAAACCACTATGTAGCAACAGTCCAATAGAGGCTGTATTTTAACAGACCTTGTAGTTCTTTCGGGAGGTTGTACTAGTATTCCACAGTTGGCATAACAAATTTATCAGTTTACAACACACATGAATTAGCTCACATGTCTGTGGGTGAGAAATCCAAATTGCTTCTTCTGATTTCTCTGATCTGGCTTTCACAAGGCCCAAGTCAAGCTTTCAGTTGGCGGGCCTCTAGATCACAAGCTCTGAGAAGAATCTCCTTCCAAGATTGTTCAGGTTGATGGCAGAATTCAGTTCTTTGTGGTAGTAAGACTGAAGCCCTGTTTCTTTGCTGACACAGTTTCTCCTGGCCTTTCTCCAGTCCTTGCAGGCAGGCCCATACATTCTGAGTCAGCAATTAAATGTTGAATCCTTCTCACATGTGGCATTCTCTAACTTTCCCTCTGCTGCATCTCTCTTCTGCCTCCAGCCAGAGAACCTTCTCTGCTAGTAAGGGCTCATGTCATTATATTGGCCCACCCAGATAATCCAATGTATCTTTATTTCAAAGTTGGTTTCATACCCTTTGTACATCTGCAAAGTGCCTTTGGCCATGTAACATAACATGTTCACAGGTTTCAGGGATAAGGTATGGGCATCTCTGTACACCAATTATTCAGTCCACCATCAAGGTAGAAAATGTCTTCCTGGCAGACAAGCCAGCTTTGATAAGAAAAAACAAATGACCCTCATTCTCCTGACTCTTGTCTGTACCTTCCCCAGGGGAAAACCCAGGCTTTTCAGTGTGCCTAAAGACACCTGTACAAGTGGTCAGGCATGTTATTCAGGTGGTGGGTAGCAGAAACTCACAAGTGGTGATTTTGACCATGCAGCAAGAGGAAGAAGAGCATTCTCAGTGTATTGGGACCAGAGAGGTTATTGAAAAGGTCAGTGCAGAAAGGTGCCATAGAGTGCAGAAGGGTCACCCCTCCCTGCTGAGATTTACATTGTCTTTAGAAAATGGGGTGATCCTGTATTTGAAAACACTGGTCGCATAGTAGGCATGAGAAAAATTGGGAGTGCTGTAAGGCAATTTGGGCCTTCTCAGAAACTCCTCCAAGAATGCAGAGGACTTTTCTGTACAGATTATAAGTGCTGCACTTTACTGATCACCCTCTGTAACTGTTGATGGGGAGACAGCACATGCTCATGCGAGCTGTGTCTTGCTCTTTCTCCTTTCTGGGCACATGGGGATACTATATTGTCCAGTCCACTCATATCAAGAAGGGTTTGGGGATAACCTTGGCAACTGAAATATAAACAGAAGCAAAGTTTATCATTTTGAGACCAAGGCATTGAGAGTCATTGTGCCACTTTCTGCTTTCTGTTCAATTCAGCAGCAACATCGATGGCCTGTGTTGAGGTGTGGAGTCACATGAATGGAGCAGCCTTCATCCCTGGGCCAC
The DNA here is from genome assembly GCA_030848825.1 of Tadarida brasiliensis. Classification (NCBI taxonomy): domain Eukaryota; kingdom Metazoa; phylum Chordata; class Mammalia; order Chiroptera; family Molossidae; genus Tadarida; species Tadarida brasiliensis. The sequence goes on along the minus strand of CM061280.1, from coordinate 114,913,462 downwards.
TTGCCAGTGTAGACCCCACCTCCCCATGTCAGATTTAATGTGTATGAAAACAACTTTTGTGTCCTGGCCAGTTTGGCTCAGCGGTTAGAGCATCGGCCTGTGGACTGAAGGGTCTAGAGTTCGAGTCCCAGTCAAGTGCATGTACCCAGCTTGCAGGTTCGATCCCCCACCCCGGTTGAGGTCATGCAGGAGGCAACCAATTGATGTATCTTTTGCACATCGATCTCTCTCTCTCTCTCTCTCTCTCTCTCTCTCTCTCTCTCCCTTTCACCTTCCTTCCCTTCCACTCTAAACAAACAAACAAACAAAAACAACTTTTGTAGTGTTAGATCATCCAGATTTCAGGCTTCTTCCCTTATATTCACTAACAGTTGCTTATCTCAATAACATAGCTGTAGTATTTCTGTTGTTAGTCTTACTTAAATAAACTAATTACAACAGAAACAGTGCATATATTGATGCTAAAAAAATTCTAAAAATATGGATAATTCTCCAATCTCATTCTTTACGTTATCCTCTAAAATTCAGCCCTCCTCAGAAGTAACCATAATTTAAAAATTTTGTATGAAAATTCATTTTGGGTTTTTTCTTACATAAGATATACTAGAAAAATGCAATGTGAGTTTTTTTTTAAACATACATGGATAATGGCGTACATATTGTCTTCCTCTTGCTCCTGTCATTTAATGAAATAAATACAGTATCTTTCCCTGAGAACACCCATGGATCCATCTCACTCTTTTAACTACTCCCAAGTATTCTAAAGTGTATGTGCCATAAGTAATTTAACCATTCTCCTCCTGATGTAAGCATAAGTTGTTTTCCATTTTTTGCTATGACTAATAGAACTTATATCAATATCATGAAACATAAATTATTGGGCAAATATGGATGCTTTCTTATAGTAACAACATAAAAGTGAACATTGGGTTAATGTGGAAATAGCATAATGATCATAAAATTTTAAAATATTGCTGATATTCTGTTTCAATAATATAGCAATATATTATTATCACTAACTGAGGGTATCCTACCTATATTGCTATAGTGAGAAACATCAGGAGGCCTGGGAGGTAAAAAAATTTCCAGAGTCCATGAGAGAGACCACATACTAAACCAAGTCCAGATAGCCCAGGGCAGGTGACAGTCAGGTTTCTGAATTTAGAGCACAACATATAGTGTAAAAGGGAACAGAAGAAGAGAGCCTGTGGAATCTTGGGCAGTCCTGGACAACTTTCAGAAAAAGTCTTGGGGAGTATATGAATAGTTACCATCAGCCTAAAGTTGCAGAACAATCTGATTGGGCAGATCTTTTGGATGAACGGACCAGTGGCATGGCTGATACTCCTTTTTTACCTTAGAACCCCCCATACCTAATATCAGGCAGAGGACAGCTGGCTCCCCTGTGTTACCCAGCAAGTGACGTTATTGGTGGATTCTGGGAAAGCTACACCTCTTCACTACTCTGGGAGTTCCATGCATTCTTGCTAGTGTAGTGGGGCTGAGAACGGCCTTGATGCCTGATGGAGGAAGCTATTTCTTCTCCTGTGTACAGTGTCCTTCCAGCACTGAAGTTGGAGCTAGACTGTATACCCACTTTAGACTACCTCCTTTAGTTCCTGAGTTTCTGCAGCCACGTGGCAGATGTCCTATGGTCTATGTTGCCACCAGATACTGTCTGAGCTAGAATGCTGGCTCAACATGGGGAAACATTTTACAGAATGGGTGGAGAGAATCATCACAGATGGTGTAGTTTCTTGTTAATTTGACTGGAGTTGACGGTGATATGTGGTGTCTAAAGTTCTTTATTATTGTAGTAAGTGTAGCTTGATTGAATTAAAATTCTTTTTTTAAAATTCTGTATCAGCTACTCTCAACATTTTTACATGATCTGTAGTAAATTTTATAAGCATTCAATGACAGATGATGTCATTATACCAGAGTGTCAACATTAAGCCAGGAGAGAGAAGGATCCCAGGACCTAACAGAAATAAAGATGAGGAGCAGGGGGACAGTCTGGGGGAACTGCCCACCCTGAACAGACTGACTGACACATAGCCCTGCTCCAGGTGTCAGCCTCAGGAGCACTGGGCACAGTTGTTAAGTGTAGGCACCCCTTCATGGCACCCTCACCTGTTAAAAGAATCCTGGTTTTGGGTGATTATGAATAATTCTGCCATATGCATTTATGTGTGGTCATTTGTGTTGATATAAGTTTTCAAATCACTTGAATAAATATCTAGGAGCACAGTTTCTGGGTCGGATGATAAGGCTCTGTTTAGTTTTACAAGAAACTGCCAAACTATTTCCAAAATGGCACACCATTTTGCATTTTCAACATCAATGTGTGAGAGATCCAGCTGTATTTTTTGCAAGCAACTGGTACTTTAGCCTTTCTAATAGGTGTGTACTGGCAACTAATTGCTTTAACTTGCACTTCCTTAATACAAAATTATGTTGTGCATCCTTTCATATGCCTATTTGCCATCTGTATATCTTCTATTGTGAGATATTTGTTCAGATCTTTTGCCCACTTTAAAAATAGAGTTGCATATTACTTTCCCAGGGCAACTGTAATAAATACAACTTGGGTGACTTAAGAACAAAAGAAATTTGTTCTCTCATAGTTGTGGGGGCCAGAAGTCTGAAGTCAAGCTGTCAGAGTGGTTGGTTCTTTCTGGAAGCTCTGAAGAAGAATCTATTTCAGGCCTTTCTCCTATCTTCTAGCAATTTTTGGTATTTCTTGGCTTGTTAATGCATCCCTCCAATCTCTGCCTCTACCTCCATCTTCACATAGCTTTCCCATCTGTGTGTCTGTGTTACAATTCTCCCTTTGTCTTTCTTTTATGACACCTGCCTTTGGACCAAGGGCCCACCCTAAATCCAGCATGATCACATCTTTTTATTTAATATTTTTTCTTTATTGATTTTAGAGAGAGAGGAAGGGAGGGAAAGAGAGAGAGAGAGAGATAGAAACATCGATGAGAGAGAACATTGATTGACTCCTGCATGCCCTTACTGGGGATTGTGCCCACAACCTGGGTATGTGCCCCGACCGGGAATCAAACCGGAGACCTCTTGGTGCATGGGTTGATGCTCAACCAGTGAGCCACATCAGCCAGGCTTGATCACATTTTAATTATATTAACTTCATTACATATGAAAAAACTTTTTCCAAATGAGGTCACATTCACAGGTTCCAGGGATCAGGAAATAGACATATCTTTTTTTTTTTTTTTTTTTAATGTCAAAAATTTTTTTCAGTTACATTTTACAATCAATATTATTTTGTATTAGTTTCAGGTGTACAACATAGTGGTTGGATAATCATATACTTTACAAAGTATTCCCCTTGATAGTTCCAGTACCTACCTGGCACCATACATAGTTATTACAATATTATTAACTATATTTCTTATGGTGTAGTTTACAACTCCATGACTATTTTGTAACTACCAATTTGTACTTCTCAATCCCTTCACTGCTTTCACCCAGTCTCTCAATTCCCCTCCCCTCTGGCAACCATCAGTCTGTTCTCTGTTTCTATGAAACTATTTCTGTGTTGTTTGTTCATTTATTTTGCTCTTTAGATTCCACATATAAGTGAAATCATTTGTCTTTCTCTGTCTGACTTATTTGACCTAGCATAATATCTTCTAGGTTCATCCATGTTGTCACAAATGGTAAGATTTCTTTCCTCTTCATGGCCGATTAATATTCCATTGTATTTATATATCTCTGTGTTAAGTTTTTAATATAACATTTGAAGTTTTTTAAAAAAAACACACAAATCAACATGTTTTTACTAATGACTTAAGCAAACATTTCATTGCATTTTTTCCCATTGAGTGTACCAAGATGTCTCTATGATTTGTTGGGGCTCATTCTAGATGTAGAACTACATAGTATAATATGGAGAATATGATTCATTTGAACAATTACCAAATCCCTTTTGTTTACAAGTGATTTTTAATAAAACATGCTATAATTCTATTCAAAATACTTTTTAATTCTTGATATGATATATATAAATGTTTTAGATTTAAAATTAGTTGTTTCTCTATTTCCAGAACAAAATGTGAGAGAACAAAATACCCATAAGTTATGCCAAAGGGAGGTTTTGACTCTATGGCAAGTTGAGGAATAGCATTTTGAACATCATGACGCTTTTAAATGAAAACAAAATTCTGGATATGGTAATTAACTTGACCATAATAATCATTTCACAATATATATGTATATCAAAACATCACATTATACACCTTAATAAAATTTTTATTTAAAAACAAAACAAAATAATATTGGTGAGTTTTGGGGAGAGGGCAGGGATTGTGAAAAATGTGATGAGTTTAAATAAAATCAAGAATTAACATTTTTAAATAAAGGCTAAAATCACATGATCATATCAATAGATGCAGAAAAAGCATTTGATAAAATCCAGCCCCTATTTATGATAAAAAACTCTCAGCAAAGTGGGAATAGAGGGAATATACCTCAACATAATAAAGGCCATATATGTCAAACCCCCAGCCAACATCATACTCAATGGCTAAAAACTAAAAGTGTTTCCCTTAAGATCAGGAACAAGACAGAGATGTATGCTTTCACCACTCTTATTCACCATAGTACTGGAAGTCTTAGCCACAGCAACCAGACAAGAAGAAATAAAAGGCACCAAATTGGAAAAGAAGAAGTAAAAGTGTCATTATTTGCAGATGATATGATACTGTATATAAAGAACCCTAAAGATTCTACCAAAAAACTACTAGAACTGATAAATGAATAGAGTAAAATAAAGTAGCTGGATACAAAATAAAATTCATAAATCAGTTTTTTTTCTATACACAAATAATAACAATCTGAAAGGGAAACTAAGAAAACAATCCAATTTATAATTGCATCAAAAAAATTAAATACCTAAGAATGAATTTAACCAAAGGTATAAAAGACCTGTACTCTGAAAATTATATGAAACTAAAGAAAGAAACTGAAGAAGATACAAATAAGTGAAAGCATGTATCATGTTCATGGATAAGAAAAATTAACATCATTAAAATGTCTATACTACACAAAGCAGTCTATAGATTCAGTGTAATTCCTATCAAGATACCAATGGCATATTTCACAGAACTAGAACAAATATTCCAAAAATGTATATGGAACAACACAAGGTCACAAACAGCCACAGCAATATTGACAAAGAAGAACAAAGTTGGAGGAATCATGCTACCTGATATCAACCTATAGTACCAGGCGATAGTAATTAAAACAGCATGGTACTGGCATAAAAACAGAGATATAAATCAATGGAACAGAATAGACAGCCCAGAAATAAACCCACAGTGTTTTGGTAAATTAATATTACACAAAGGATATAATAATATGCAATGGGGTAAATAGTCTATCCAATAAATTGTGTTGGGGAAATTGGACAGATACATGCAGAAAAATAAAGCTAGACTACCTTCTTACACTATATACAAGAATAAACTTAAAATAGATTTAAGACTTAAATGTTAGACTCAAAACCATAAAATCCTAGAAGAAAACAAAGGCAATAAAATCTCAGACATTTCTCATAGTAATATTTTTTTCTGATATATTTTGATGGGCAAGGGAAACACAAGAAAAAATAAACAAATGACACTATATCAAACTAAAAAGTTTTTGCACAGCAAAGGAAACCATCAAGAAAATGAAAATCAACCCACCGAATGGAAGAACATATTCTCCAATGATATATCTAATAAGGGGTTAATGTTCAAAATTTATAAAGAACTTAACAACTCAACAAGAAAAACAAACAAACACAAAAAATCCAATTTAAAAATGGGCAAAGGACCTGAATAGACACTTCTCTAAAGAGGACATACAGATGGCCAATAGTCAAATGAAAAGATGTTCAAGTCACTAATCATCAGAGAAATGCAAATTAAAACCACAATGGGATATCACCTCACACCTGTCACAATAGCTATCATCAATAAATCAACAAACAATAAGTGTTGGCGAGGAGGTGGACAAAAGGGAAGCCTAGTGCACTGTTGGTGGGTAAAAAAATTGGGGCAGCCACTGTTGAAAGCAGTATGGAGTTAGCTCAGAAAATTAAAAATGGAACCACTCAGTGATTCCACTTCTGGGAATATATCCAAAGAAAACTGAAACATGAATTTGAAAGAATATATGCATGCCTATGTACATTGCAGTATTATTTACAATACGTAAGATTTGGAAGCAGTCCAAGTGCCCATCAGTACAAGAGTGGATAAAAAAATCAATAGTACATTTACACAATGGAATGGTACTCAGCCGTAAAAAAGAAGGGAATTTTACTTTTTGCTACACCATGGATGGACCTGGAGAGAATTATGCTAAGTGAAATAAGCCAGTCAGAAAAATACAAATACCATATGATTTTACTTATCTATGAGGTAGACTCATAGATAGACACAATGAACTGACTGTCAGCTGTCAGAGGGGAGAGAGTAGGGAGTCTGGGTGAAAAAGGTGAAGGGATTAAGCAAAGAAAAAAAAAAAAAAACTTAGAGACACAGACAACAGTATGATGATTACCAGAGGGAAAGGGGTTGGAAAGAGGTACGAGAGGGTAAAGGGGGTATAAAAGGTGATGGAAGGAGACTTGACTTGGTTGAGGTAGTGAAGACACAATGCAATATACATATGATGTTATTACCTGACAGGGTATGGGCCTGGGGTGGGTCTGTCTAAGGCCAACCAGTAGTGTGTGGGTTCTTGATTTCATGTAGGAAAGATTTTGCAACAGGAGTTCAGGTGACTTTTGAAAGTATGTTTATTAAAGCTAGGGACAGTAAAATTAAAGAAAGCCTTAAGGTAGAAGAAGCAACAGGAAAGAGCCTAGGCAGGCTGCTTTGGCTCTCTGAGAAAGTGAAGGCACAGTGACTAAAGTGAGTTCACTGGGAAGTCAGAGAAAAAGAGGGCCTTGGAGAAAGGTTCAGGGGATAAGTATGAGACAAGCTACCGCTGCCCACTGCTCCCCTGGCAGCAAGTCTTTTGGGAACTCTTAGAGTTTAGGAGAAAGAGAGCAGAGATTAAGGCGTGTGCATGCTGTAGCAAGAACAATCTTTGGGTTAATAAAGCTTCACAAAATGAAAAGAAGGAAGGGCTTAGGACAGAAAGAGTAACAAGAAAGAGCCTTGAGGGACTGCTTTGGCTTTCTAGAAAAGTTATAGGAAAGAAGTGGGCCAGGCTGGGTGGTGATTTTCACTAGGAAGTAAAAGTCACAGTAACAGAAGTGAGCAAAGATGGGGCTATGGTTAGCACAAGGAAAGTCAGAGAAAAAGAGGGCCTTGGAGACAAGTTCAAGGGGTAAGCCTGGGATGAACTACTGCTGCCTGCTACTCCCCTGGTTGCAAGTCTCCTGGGGACCCTTAGAGTTTAGGAGAAAGACAGCAGAGATACAAAGGGTGGGCATGCTCTATCAAGAGCACGTGTGGGTTAATAAAGCTGTGTAAAGTGAAATGAAGGAAGGTTTTTAGGATAGTAAAAGTAACAAAAGAGACCTAGGCAGGGCTGCTTCGATTCTCTAGAAAAGTTATATGAAAAAAGTGGGCTATGCTGGGCGGCATGAACTCACTGAGAAGTAAAAGTCACAGTAACAGATGTGAGCCAAGGCAGGGCTGCTATTAGCTCACATGAAAGTGAGGGGAAAAGGGGGCCTTGGAGACAGGTACCAGGGGTAAGTCTGGAACGAGCTGCCACTGCCCAACACTCCCCTGGCTGCAAGTCTTGTGGGGTCCTTTGGAGTTCAGGAGATGCATGCCTGTGGAAGAAGTCGAGGAAGGGAAAGGTGTGGGCGGGTGTGCTCCAGGGAGTGAGAGCGCACCCTGGATTCTTTGTCTTGACGCTTTTTTATCTTTCCTTGGATGGCTGGAATCCTGGGGGGGGGGGGATCTCTGGGGAGGGTCTTAACATAATATTCATTATCTTTTCAGGTGTGTTCTTCATGTTGATTCATTAAAATTGTGTATAGAGGGGCCACGGTCATTTTCTGGTTAGTTTTATTTTTAAAGAATGTTATTGAAGAGGGACTTGGACGGAGGCCTGTCTGCCTGGGATGGTCTGGAATGTGTAAACCATTTGCTCCTAAGTGTCCTTGGTTAGGGAAGATAAAACCTTGTGATTTGTTAGCAGGCTGTAAATTGCTCAAATTGTTTGGCCTTGTCTAATTATTTTGTCTATTTCCCTTATTCCACTTCTCAAGGAATTTCCTTAGCTTCTTGTTATCCTGCCTCAATGTATTATGGAATTGTATACCTGAAATCTATATAAATTCAATAAATTCAGTAAAATTCAATAAAAATTTAAATAAACAAGTAAATAATTTGGGCTAAATAAAAAAAAGCATTGAAGTTTTGGAAGTGTAGGCAAGAAAGTGTGCATTGTAGATTATACTGTTACTCACAGTTGTAAAACATGCTGTTTCAAATAATTTGAATCATTAAAAGGTAGTCTACTTTTAAGAAAATGAGCAAAAATAAGTTTATATAACTGCCATTTCAAAAATATCACTAAATTTTTCATTGATAATGTTGGCATCATACATAAGGTGGGGATCAACATGAATAGTTTTTTAAGAATGAGTAGGGAACACTGAGCAAAAGAGTCAGCTTAATTATTTTCTCCATTTATTTGGATAAAAATAGTTTGGCTTGATTAAGTGCACTACTGTGATGTACACACAGACTGAATATGTAAAAAAAAATCTCAGAAAATGAAGTATTTCCCATAGTGTTAGTATTTATTACTATTATAAGAATTTAGGAATGTTAATATGTTTGGATAATTAGAAAATTTAATTTCCATAAAGTACATCTATAATGGGATATAATCCCTAAATTCTAAAATTGATATAATTAAGAATAACTTTATTTCAGTGGTATTGGAAGACCCCAAATATTCAGATGAATACATGTTGATCACCTTCAGGAATTCATTTCCTACGTTGTGAGGACCGAAAATAGCTTCAAGACATGAAATTACTTGAATTATAGCAGTTTTATAGAACACCTGTAATTATAATGATAAGGGAACTTTTTAGAGTTGGAGGGGTATCAGTTGGGAGTTTGTGCTTTGCAATGAATAGAAGCCCAAAGAAATCTGCAAATCCCAACCAAACAAATCACACAGATGCTATTTTTCCCCTCTGGTGTGGGTGGAGGAGGAATTGTAGGCTAAATAACTAACACTTACTAAGTAGTCACTTTCTGTCAGAGACTATAGATGTAGTTTACATGTACTACTTTATTTAAAGTTTATGGAGCAGGTGCGACTTGCTTCTTGAATTTGAAATAAAATCAAACACCCAAGTCCTCAAGTGTTTATGTCTACAGGAACCTAATTTTTGTTTCCTGAGTTAAACAGCTCTTTCCCTAATATAGAGTCCAGATCTTCAATTCCCTTACCCCTTTTTACATGGCACATATGACTTTGTGCTATCTGACCTTTCCTGGCAGCAGATCTTGTCCAGAACCATCACAAAACATCACTGAGTTTCTAACAATATTTTACCTCCAAAGGGATGTTGCAAGAGTTTCAATCTTTCCCTCCCATGTGGTTCACTGGCTCTTGGGCACATTTATCCATCTCAGTGAACAGGATCTGTAACCAAGGGATATTGAGAGGAACCTTCTTCGCTAGGCTATAGTACAGATATATATATATCCCAAAATTACAGGTGACTCTCTTCTTTGTATTTGCATTATTGATATGGAACATGTCAGAAGAAAGAGAAGGTAAAGGTGAAAAAAAGAAGAAATAAAGAGGGAGAAGAAAGAGAAGGAAGAGAAAGTACTCAAAGATGAATTGCTTTATAGAAGGATTTTGCAGTTTTTTCTTTAAAAAGAATCAGGTTTACTTTAAACATAATACGTACCTGCAAGGTGGATCAGGTTCTCTGTTTCCAATATTCTTAAGGCTACATATAAGGGAATGCAGTGAAGAAAATTATGTCCCATGGCATTAAGCAGTCTGTCATTTCAGTAACAATAGGAGTGATATCTAGTGGATTCTTCCCAAAATTACTTTATTTTTGTAGCTCTAAAAAATGCTCTGTTTTTATTTGCATGCTATTGATTAAAAAATAGATGGCATATGATGTACAGGAGAGAGATAAAGGAAATGAAAAATTATTTTTTCTGTAGTAATGGAAATAGAGTCAAATCATTTCTAGAGCAAGAATGAGACACCGTATGAAAAATTTTAAAACAAAGATAAATACAGAAAGAAAATGTATCAGTCATAATTAATCAGAAAAACAAAAACAAAATAAAAGTCTTTCTAATTAAAGAGAGATTAGAGGTTAATATACCAATTAAAATGGCTGATACAAAAAAGATGAAGAAGCAGAAAATTTAGAATTAGTACCCCTGGGGTAGAATTTACAGGGACCACAATCAATTCATTATATCATGCTCAACTGACTTTTGTTGTTGTTGTTGTTGTTGTTAATCCTCACCTGAGGATATTTTTCCATTGATTTTTAGAGAGAGTGGGAGGGAGGGAACAAGGGAAAGAGAGAGAGGGAAAGAGAGAGAGGAGGGGGAGAGGGAGAGAGAGAGAGAAAGAGAGATGTGAGAGAGACATATCTATTATATCTATTGGTTGCTTCCTGCACGACCCCGACTGGGGCAGGGTATTGAACCTGCAACCCAGGTAGGCATATGCCCTTGACCAGAATCAAACCCATGACCCTTTGGTCCACTGGCCAACACTCTAACTACTGAACCAAATCAGCCAAGGCTCAATTGACTTATTTTTAAGAGAACATTTAGTCAAATGATTTGGGGACTCTTTGACATCTGCAAAATCTCTTCAAAGCACTACCTAAATTAATGTTATACTGAGTAACTGGGAGAAGGTGCATGTATACCAGGGGATGAGAATCTTGGGGAGACATCTTAGTATTCTGCCAATAGTCTAAAGGTTAATAGTTTTTCTCCTAGAGGAACTATTACAAATATGCCCCCAAAATACATGTAGAAAAAATGTTTATAAAAAATTAACAAAATGGAAACAATCTCATTGTAAATATTTATCAACAAAATGTGTTATTTTCATAAAATGTGAAAGATGAAATTAAGCAACATGTTTCAATATGGATGAATTTCAGAAATACATTGAACAAAACAGCCAGTTATAGCAGAATTTATAAAGAATGATATCATATACAATAGATATTATCTGCAAAACATATATACGTGTTAGAGATACCAAAGCAAATAACTCCTATAAATCATTAATAATAACCTAATATAGACTTTTGGTCAAGATGGTGGCATAGGTAAATGCGGTACTCACATCCTCCCATAACCATATAAAGATGACAACTAAACCACAGTATAACCATCACTCAGAATTGCCTGAAATCTAGCTGAAAGGAAGTCCTATGACTAGGCATTTAAAGAAGAAGCCACATTGAGACTGGTAGGAGAGGCGGAAGTGCAGACAGGTTGGTCCCACACCCACATGTGGAGGATTAAAATCAGGAGGGATATCTTGGCTGCAGAGGTCCCCTGTGAGGAGCGAGGGGTCCCAGCCCCACACCAGCCCCCCACAGCCCATGATTCCAGCGCCAGGAAGAGAAGCCCTCATATCTTCTGGCTCTAAAAACCAGCAGCGATTGAGGCTGAATGAAACAGAGAGTCCCTGGAGTCCCAGGCAGTTCATCTTAAATGGCCTACATACGAATTTACTCAGACTCACTCTCTCTGAGCTCCAGCACATAGGTTGTTACAGAATAGTCATGGAGATGTGAAGTACAGCATAAGGAATATAGTCAATAATATTCTAATAACTATGTATACTGTCAGATGGGTACGAGATTAATTGGGATGATCACTTAATAAGTTATATAATATCTAACCACTAGGGTGTACATCTGAAACTAATATAATATTGTATATCAACTGTAATTGAAAATTAAAATGATTTAAATAAATAATAATAAATTCTAAAACGTGAACAAACAAATCAGAAAAAAAGAAAGGACTCAAAGAGATCCAAATAATGAAGAGTACCTTTTTTGGTTTTAGTTTCTTCATCTATAAAGTGGAATGGTTGTATGTGTCCAAAATTCCAAGAATGATTTTGTAACTTAAGATAGATCAGGACAATAGATTATCATGCAAACATACAAATATAAATTACAAAAACTGTACAATATTTAAAGTTCTTTTTCTAATTCAATGTTAAATAATAGCAGGAAACTATTTTATTGTATTTTTACTTCATTACTCATATAAACATACGTGTGTGTATATGTGGAAGACACTGCAAAAAGTGAAAATAACTGTTTTAGAGTAGTTCAGTAATGGGTGAATTATTTGGATAACAGCTTGAATAATGATAGTCTTTTAGATTAACACTAAAGTGATTGGAATGATTGAAGAAAAAAAAAACTAATACAAATAAGATATGGACAAGAATTCCACAAAATAGAAAACTTGAATTTAATGTGAAAATATATTCTCACTAGAAATTTGGAAAATGCAAATTAATACAGTAGAAACTACTTCTCTCCCCTCTGAGGGCCAAAAACTGTAAAGTGTTGAAGGCCTAGTATTAGTTAAGAACATTAATGGACAGGTATATTGATGTAATTACTTTGTTTCAACACTTGCAAATCAGTGTAATCCACCATATCAACAGGCTAATGAATAAATATCATATAATCATATCTATTAACACATAAGAGGATATGACAAAATCCAACATCTATTCATGATAAAAACTTAGCAGACTGAATAGAGTAGAATTTCCATTTGATAAAGAACATCTACAAAAAACCTAGAGCTAACATCTTTAACAGTGGAAGACACTGTTTTTCTCCTAATATCAGGAAATAGACAAAGACACCTACTTTCATTACTCTTATTCAACATAGTACTGGGCATTCTAGCCACTGAAATAAGGCATGATGATGATGATAATTAATAAAAGGCATACAGACTGGTTGGAGAGGAAAAAATAAAGTTGTCACTATCTGCAGATGATATGCATGACTATATCAAAAATACCAAAGAATTTGAAAGAAAAAGTAAAAACCTAGAACTAACAAATTAGATTAGTAATGTAGGATATAAAATTAACACACAAAAGTCAATTGCATATCTATATATTAACTGTCAGCATGTGAAAAGCAAAATTTAAAAGGCAATGCCATTTATAATTAAAAAGAAAATGACATACTTAGCTATAGATCTAATAAATCATGAACAAAATATATATACTGAAAATTCCTGTGAGAACTGTACATCCATTCTGGTCAACAGCCCCAAGACACCCTGGGCAGATAAAATGCCAGTCTCATTGTCACCTTTGTGATCCCTCCTTGTGAGGATCCCCGTCCTTCCTGGAATGTTACCATTCCCTGAATTCCTCTCCTGGTTTCCCTTTAGTCCTTTTTTAAATCATTTTGGGGGGGGGGGGGCTGGTAGGGACACCTGTCCAAAATAGGGCTTCCATTTACACTTACCTAGATTTTGAGGAGATTTCTGATGCTCAAGAGCCTCGCTTTTTCATCCTTATTTTTCCTGTTCAGCATGCCAGCTAGAAATATTTCTTGAATATTATCCATAAATCTCCAGTATTTTCTCCACTTCATTAAAAAAAAAGCAATACATAGAATTTATCTGGATGTCTGGGTTTGTGGCTTCCCAGTACAGCCTCACTTTTTCTGTTCCTCCTCTTGTCTTTCTTGGTCCCGTTGTGTATCCTGTGCCTGCTCTGCACAATTGAGGTGTGGTGTGTTCACGTAGATCTAACAGTCCTAGCTAAGTGAATAGGAGGGTATTTATGTGTTTCACAATGACCAAGATCACCTCGATGGGTGTCTGGATATTTTTAGTGTAGTGTGTGTGTGCGTGTGTGTGTGTGTGTGTGTGTGTGTGTGTGTGAGAAGCTTTATGAAACCTGTTCTGTTTTTGAAGTTTAACAATAGCTAGCTATAGTAGATGCTGCTACAGCTTTTATTTAGCATGAGGATTGCAGAGTGACCACCATAGTGGACATTAAGGTAGTTCAGATGAGGCAAAGAGGAGAAATGATCATTGTATTCACAAAATGCTTAGAGTGCTTACAAGATACTGGTGAAATAAACCAAAGAATACTTCAATAAATGGAGATACATACTGTTTTCATAGATTTGAAGACTGAACAAAGTAAACATGGATACAATGTAATTACTATAAAAATCCCCACAAGTATACTGGAGACATAAAAAAGCTTATTCTAAAATTTATATGGAAAGACATAGGCTTTAAAATAGCTAAAACAGTGAAAAATAATAAAGTGAGAGAAATCTTTCTATCCAATATTAAAGCCTGCTATATAATTATAATAATCAAGACACTGTTGTCTTAACAGAAGAACAGAATAGAGAACCCAGAGGTAGGCCTACATAATATGCCCTACTGATTTTTACAATATTCCAAAAGCAATTTAATGGAGGAAGCAAAACCTTTTCAATAAATGGTGCTATAGCAAATGGACATCCCTAGCCAAAACAACAACAAAAGATCTTGACCTTTAAACCTCACTAAGTTATTAAAAAATTAATAAAAACAGAGCAACCACTTAAATGTTAAATGAAAATGATAAAACTTTTTTTAAAAAACGAGGAGAAAAATCTTTGGAATTTATGGCTAGACAAAGACTTCTTAGACTTTAGACCAAAACCATGGTCCATAAAAGGGAAGACTGATATATTAGGCATCATTAAAATTAAAAACATTTGCTTCATGAACAATCCTGTTAAGAGGATGGAAAGACAAGATATCCAACAAAGAACTAGTCTTTAGAATATGTAAACAACTCTCAAAAATCAACAGTAAAAACAATTGATCTAATCAGAAAATGGGCAAAAGACATGAAGTGAGATTTTACTGAAGAGAACATATGGATGGCAGATAATCACATAAAAAGATGTTCAACCTCATTAGCCATTAGACTAATGCAGCTTAAAGTCACAGTGCAATATCACAAACACTTATCATAATGCATAAAATTAAAAAAAAATAATGAAAATGCCGAATGCTGTTGAGGATGTGCAGAAACTAGATCACTGTATATTGCTGGCGAGGATATAAAATGGTACAGCCATTCTGGAAAACAGTTTGACAGTATCTTATAAAACTAAGTATGCTATTACTGTACAATTCAGCAATTGCACTCTTGGGAATATATCCCGGAGAAGCAAAAACTTATGTTTACACAAAACCTGTATACTAATTGACTGTGCATAATAGCCTTAGTTATGATAACCCAAAACTAGAAACAACCCAGATTTCCTTCGATGAGTAAATAGCTAAACAAACAATGGTACATCCATATCATGGAATACCATGGAGCAATAAAAAAGAATGAAATATTGATGCACAAACTACTGGACGATGTCCAGGGAATTATGCTGATTGACAAAAGCCAATTCCTCAAAAGATTACAAACTGTATTATTCCATTTATATAACATTATTTAAATGACAAGATCATAAAAATGAGACTAGTGGTTTCCATGGTACAGGAAGGAGCGCAGAGGAGTGATAGATACCCTAGGCTACACAAGGGATCCTTGTGGTGATGAATTATTCTGTATTTTGACTGTATTAATTTCAATATCCTATTTGATACATGATAGTAATGTTTTACAAGTGTTGTCATTGGGAGAAACTAGGTAAAGGGTACATAGGATCTTTCTGTATTGTTTCCTTATAGCTTCATATGAACCTAAAATTATCTCAAAATAAACATTTTAATTTTAAAAAATAGCAGGGAGGGGATATCAATGAGGGAAAAGAGGGACATTTGTAATACTTTCAACAATAAAGAGATATATAAAAATGACAAAAAATAGTGTAATTAATGGTTAAAATTACAGGCTGTAGAGACAGACCATCTGGGTTCAAATCCTGATTCTATGTCCTGTCATCTGATATAAGTTTACTTGTCTTCTCTGTACCTTAATTTCATCTTTAAAATAGGAATAATAAGCCCTGACTGGTTTGGCTCAGTGTTAGAGCATCGGCCCACGGACCACTGAGTCTCGGGTTCGATTCTGGTCAAGGGCACATACCTTGGTTGTGGTTCGTCCCAGGCCCTGGTTGGGTCGTGCAGGAGGCAGCCAGTCGATGTGGTTCTATCACATCAATGTTTCTCTCTCTCTCTCTCTCCCTCCCTCCCTCCCTCCCACTCTGGTGATAAATAGAAAAGTATCCTCGGGTGAGGAGTAAAAATAAATAAATAAAAATAAAATAGGAATAATAATAGAATTTACCTCATAAAGAGTTATTTACACAACTTAAATAAATTAATTCCTGTAAAGTACATAAAACAGTGCTTTTCACAAATTTATGCTCAATAAATGTTAGCTTTATTTATTATGATTATTATGGTTGTATGTATGCTCATGCTTATGAAAAATGTAAAAACCTGCATGGGATAAGTATATATCAACTGCAATATAAGGGCTATTTTAGGAGATAGAAACGAGAATTAGATGAAAGGTAAAACTTCAGCTGTGCATATTTTATATCTTTAAGAAATAGCAGTAAAGCAAATATTGCAAGTACTCAATAGAAAAAGTTGGGTTTTAATTATTCTTTATCTTGCTATATGGTTATATGATTTATAAATTTATATTTTATTATTAAAAGCAGGTAAATATAGTTTATATTTGTCTTATATATTTTATATTATCTATCCATTTTAAATTATTGTTTTAGAAGGAAACTGTAGTTTTTAATATTTGTTTTACAAGTACATTGCCATGTAATTTAGAAATAACACATTCTTTGATGAACTCAATACATAACTAAGTTTTCAACATTTTTCAGAAATAAACTCTTTTCAGTGCATTCTCTTGATTTTCAATTACTTTATAACACAGAGTACCCTAAACATAATTTTACTTTTTATTAATGACTGAAGAAAATATTATGAAATTGATTTATTTTGTTGTGCTAGAAATCAATAATATTTCCTGGCATAAGTAAATTTTTTCAGAGTCTAAATTACTCTCTAAATTCTCTCTTGTGATGTTTTTTGGCATAGTTGTTGACCTCTCCAGTTTCTCCATTCTTGTCCATTGTCACTCTCAGTTGGAGGTTTCTCTCATTTCTCTTTCATCCACACCCATAACAATAATATTCTTGTTAGTACAGCAAGATATTAAGGTTGATAAAAACTAAACAGATCAACAATCCTACTTAACATTTTAGACATTATTCTAAGTTAATGGCCTCACTGTCCTGGCATATATCTCCCCACCCCCGACCCCATTCCCCAGAAAAGTGTTTCACAAGATTAGTTATTCTCTCACCTCTCAGACATTGATGTCACTAACCATCATGGTTGTGACCTTGATCAATATTATTAAAATTTGTTGCAATCCAACTAAGTTACAATGTACAATTAATTAAAATATATTTTAGTCTTTTACTGTTTATTTTCTCAGATAATAGGATCAGAACTCAAACCTTAAGTGAATGATCATCTACTTATATTAGCCCAAATATAACGTGTTCATATATCAGGGATATAATTGTACTTTTTGATCCAATTTCCTCTTGTTCAAACAATATTTATGGAGTTTTTACTAAAGGTTAGGCATTTTTTAGGTACTGAATGTACAGAAATGATTGTCATAATCCCTGAAATACGTATGTTTACCATTTTGTGCATTAAGTATTATAAAATTTTATCAGTTTACACTGATAATTAAAGAAGTGGAAAATTATAATTATGTTTATTGTTTGACTTAAAATGCTGAAATTGTTACTACATATATCATTAAAAATAAGGAAATAAAATTTAGATAATATATTCTGATTAACTCAGAATACTGTAAAGAAGGTACTATGTAAGAAAAATCTATTTAAAATCGAACTATGTATAATCCATTGTCTTAGTTACAGGACTCACTTATGCTTAATAAGTAGTAAAAAAAAGTAAATTTATAACTCTAACTTACGTTTATCCATTCAATCATGTATGTTACAGGAAAATTTGCTTACTAACTTATTACATATTTCTTTTAGAAATGTTAATTGATCCCTTAGAATATAAAATGAGCCACTGGCCTTGTATTAATTTGATCCACCACTATTTCTATTTCTATCTAAATCTGTCTTCTCTTTTTCTCTTTCTCTTATATAACTTTTTCTCCAGTTCAGAAAACTTTACTTGCGAGTTTATTTGCTCCATTAGAAGACTTGCAAACTACAAGTAAATAAAGCATACAGCTATAGATTTCCATTCAAAAGCAATGAGAAGATTTGTTCTTGTATACTGTCTTAGTCTGTTTGGGCTGCTATAACAAAAATACCATAAACAGGGTGTCCTAAACAATAAAGAGTTATTTTTCACAAGCCTGGAGGATGGAAATCTGTGATTGGGGAGCTAGTGTGGTCAAGTTCTGGTGAGGTCCCTCTTCCAGGTTACAGACTGTTGACTTTTCCTTTTATTGTCACATGGTGGGAAGAGATTTAGAGAGTTCATTAAGATCCCTTTTATAAGGGCACTAATTCCATTCATAAGCTGTCCATACCATGACTTGTTAACCTCAAAGAGATACCACCTTCTAATATCATCACAATGGGGGGTAGGATTTCAACATATGGTTTTTAGGAACACACAAACATTCAGTATATTGCACACATAGAGTGATGAGAGAAACACATACTTAAAGAATTTTATCGTGACATAATAAGTGCTACAACAGAGGGATTTAAATAGTTCTAAAGGTTAACAAATGAGTGTATTTAATAGGAGTTATGGAAATTTACCTGGAGGAAATGATTTTTAAGTTAGGTCTCAAAAATTGATAATGAATTAGTCAAGAAAAAGATGACAGAAGGTTTGTAAGAAGAGGAGACTTAGGAGAAATGACACAGAAGTATGTAGCTTCTAGGTATCAAGGTCTAAAAACAATTCAATATATCTATTGTACAAAATTAGTTCTGAGAAATAGTAAGAAATAAAGCAGGAGAGGAAATGAAAGGTTTCAGGTTACTTAAGACTTTTTACATCATAACAAATACTTTTGTATTAATATATAAGATTCATTGGAGGTTTGTAAGTTTAAAAGTGGAATAGTTAAATTAAATTATGTAAATTACTTAGAAAGTAGAGTGGGGAATGAATTTGAAAAACACCACACTTGAATAAGAGATCATTTTGAGGGCTAAATCCAAGCCAGAGCTGATGAGGACCTGACTAGAACAACAGTATTTGAATATTAAAGTGTGGATGCCAGAAATATTTGGGCAATGATATTAACAAGACTTGGTGATTAGTAAGGAGTGAGAGAGACAGAGTAGTTGTTTTGGTTATCCACTGTGGCATAGCAAATTACCCCAAAACTTAGCAGCTAGAAACAACAATAAACATTCATTATCTCATATATTAGTTTCTGTGGGTCAGCATTCCGAAGCAGCTTACCTAGGTGGTTCTGGCTCTGGTATTCTCTTTTGTAGTTGCAGTCATGATGTCAACTAGTGCTGCATGTCAACTGGCCTGACTAGCGTTGAAGAATCTGCTTCCAAGATAGCTCACTCACATGGCTATTGAAAGGAGTCCTGTTTCTTGCTGGCTCTGGAAGGAGGACTAACCTCCTTGCCAATGAGCATCTCCATAGGGTTGCTTGAGTGCCCTCATGAAATGGCAGCTGCCTTTCCCTACAACCAGTTATCCAGGGAAAAGGAAGAGATATAAGCTGAAAACCTAGCTTTGAAGTTAAAAACAGTCTTTTATGCAATATCTTATTGGTTACATAGGTGGGAGATGACAATACACGGGCAACAATAACATGAGGCAACACACGGGCAACAATAACGTGAGGCAACACTCATTGCAGACACAGTGGTAAATAATATATCCCTAATTTTTGTCTTTGGTGTTTAGTTAGATTATGATGACATCTATAAAATAAATAACAAAAAGGAACAAGGTTATTGCAGTTTGTTTGGACTCCGTATGTGCATGCACACACACACACACTGTGTGTGTCTATGTGTGTCTGTGTTCAGAAAGTAGAAGGTAATAAGTTCAATTTTTGACATTATCCAGAAAATGTTAGGTAATATGTTTTGGAAGTGCAATAATACGTTTAGTGATAAAGAAATTAATTTAAGAACCACCAGCATTTAAATGGTATTTTAAATCTTAAGATTAGGAAAGCTCATTCCAATAGAGCATAAAAATGAGGTGAACAAAAAAACATTGTTTAATTTCAATTTGGATGGTTTTTATTTTTTCCTTTTGTCTGGTTGCTGTGGCTAAGACTTCCAGTACTGTTGAATAAGAGTGGTGAAAGTGGACATTCTGTCTTGTTCCTGTTCTTGAGGGAAATGTTTTTAGTTTTTGCCTGTTGAGTATGATGTTGGCTGTAGGTTTGTCATATATGGCCTTTATTATACTGACGTATGATCCCTCTATTCCCACTTTGCCGAGAGTTTTTATCAAAAATGGGTGGTTTTACTGCACCTATTGATATGATCATATGATTTTTATAAAATGGAACTGCCATTTGACCCAGTGATCCCACTGCTAGGAATATATCCTAAGAATCCTGAAACACCAGCCAGAAATAATGTATATACCCCTATGTTCATAGCAGTGCTATTTATAATAGCCAAGATCTGGAAACAGCCCAAATATCCATCAGTAGATGAGTGGATAAAAAAACTGTGGCACATTTACACAATGGAATACTATGCAGCTGTAAAAAAGAAGGGTCTCTTAACCTTTGAGACAGCGTGGAGAGACCTGGAGAGTATTATGCTAAGTGAAATAAACCAGTCAGAGAAAAATAAGTATCACATGATCTCACTTATATGTGGAATCTAATGAACAAAATAAACTGACGTACAAAATAGATCCAGTGACATGGAAGCAGAGAACAGACTGAGGAACCTCAGAGGGAAGGTGGAGGGGAGGAAGAGATAAGCCAAAGAACTTATATGCATATATGCATAACCAATGAACACAGATAATAGTGTGGTGAAGCTGGTGAGGGGCAGGAGTGGGGAGGGGTCAATGGAGGAAAAAAGGGGGACATCTGTAACACTTTCAATAATAAAGATAAATTAAAAAAAAAACACAACGTTGTTTAAGAAAAAATGAGCAGCCCGGTCGGTGTGGCTTAGTGGATTGAGTGTCGTCCCATGGACTGAGAGGTCTGAGTTCGATTCCCTGTCAGGGCACATGCCTGGGTTGCTGACTATATATATATATATATATATATATATATATATATATATATATATATATATATCAATGAAAACATATAAACAATGATTTTTAAAAAAGAAAAAAAGAACAAAATAGTAGAAAGTCATGAAAGATATTAAGCAAGGTGATCAGAATGGCAGACATAATAAAGATTGACACTGTAAAAATAAAGAAAATAAATAATTTAAGAAAGTGACTAGTCATTAGTCAAACAAAGCAAAAGTATCCAGTGAACTAAAATATGCTTATTGGATTTAGCAATATTTATGCTACTAATGATGTTGTCAGTGCAATTTCAAGTGTAGGAGCATAGAAGCAGAAAACATATAACAAAAGGTTAAGTACAGGTAAATTAAATAAAACTGTGTTTAATTATGTACCAGTTATGCTCCATGTTGGAAACAAAAACCTGTCAGAATATTTAAGATAGACTACATTTAATATTGGGGATGATTACACAGGTGATGGAATTGCTGAAAAAAAAACAAAACAGGAGGTGATGAGGTAACTCCCAGTTTAGCAATCTCAAAAGCTGCTTTGGCTGAAGGGATGAAGGAAAGAGGTAGGGTTATTGAAGCCCAGAAACCAGAGTCTCCTGGAGGAAGTTGGAATCAATTCTTGTATGAACTGAGGAGAAGAAACTGCTGCTGAAAATTCCCCATTGGCAGACAGAGAGAGTGAGAAATACCCTTTACTGCCCCTCCTATTGATAGTTCCTCCTATTGGTAGACTACAGTTGAAGCGAAGTTGACCAACGAATCTGGAAGAAATATTTCACCTAGGGCTAGCCTCTATGCAATATAAAATGAGAAAATAAGAGGAAAGTGTTTGAGACCAAATAGAAGAAAAAACTGACACAGTTTTTAAAAAACGTATCTACCTTGTAAAAACAAACCAAATTAAAAGCCCCATGTGAGAAACTTTGTAGAACTTTATTGCATAATGAAAAATGAACTTCACTTAAAATATTTCAAAGACTGAGGCCTATGCTCTAGGTAAAATACCCATAAATTGAAGAGCTTTTTATCTTAGCACTTTTAATATAGAAAGATTTAGCCTGACTTGAAATAATTGGGCTTGGCATTATCTCTCATAATACAGAAAGTCATCAAGAATTCCCTGCACAGAGTACACTCATGAAAGATTTAGAATTTGTTTTATTTCTAATTAAATATTTTTTCTTTTGATTCAGTGAATTTCCATTTTTGAAGATATGGAATAGTAATAAAATAAGATGCATTCAGAAATCTACCATAGTCGTAAGACAGAACAGCACGTAACATATAATTATATCATTTAAGTTATTATTGGTACTTATTAATCAAAATGTTAAATATTATAGATCTAGTAAAATACACAGCAGTATACAATTAGAGTGTGCATTGTAGAAGTTCTCACAGTATCCATTCCCCTCTCCCTGAGTCCTAATAGAACCTTGATTTAGGTCAAACATTCAATATTCTCTCATTCTATGTGCCTCAGAGGACTCTGACCCCACAAATCTCATTGGTGTGAGAGCTTGATTGGCTTAAGCCAATTAACCCATACTACCTCTTGGAAACTGGACAAAAGTGGGCAAGTGACCTAAGTGGGTAATCTCAGGGGGAGCGAGTGTGGATTAGAAAGGCTCTTGAAGTGCTGGAACACAACAGTTATTTCATATCCTCTGCAGATTGTTATATGCTGTTGTGGAGCCCAAAACTGTTGCAGCTATCTTGTTACTAGACTAAAGAAAGAAAAAGGGGTTGGTTAATGTCAAGATTATTTCAAGAAAATTAAGCAAAAGTTATTGGCATAAGCCAAATCTGAAGTCTGACTTACAATTTTACTGCCAGTTATATGGGGCAACTAAAATTCTTTATTATTCAGGTCATTTTAAGTGGTGTTTTCTTTCACTAGCTGCCAAAAGCAGCTTACATCAATGTACAAAGTGTGTGTTTGTGTGTGTATAAATATGCATAATCTTACATATACATATGTATTAGTTATTATATATTTTCTATTTTATATATAATTTTAAGAATTTCAAATACAAATAGATATTTTTGAAATCCCCACAAAACAGTCTACATGCTGTATCTATTCATCACCTCATGTAACAATATAACTGATGTATTAATTTTTTTGGAAATGAATAATTTTAACTCAGTAAAAGTATTTGCATACTTTCAATTTATATTTTATTTTTAATAGAAATTATATTTTTGTATAACCTGTGACTCCACACATAAACAACCCACCCTCAAAATCTCATAAGAGAGTGATAAGCTTGTTAAAATCAATGAACCTACATTGACACATCGTTATCACCTAAAGTTCATAGTTTACAATAGGGCTCACTCTTGACGCTGTACTTTCTATGGATTTTGACAAACATATAATGACATGTATCTACCATTTCAGTATTATATAGAATAGTTTTAATGCCCTATAGTCTGTGCTATGTCTATTCAACCCTCCCTTTCCCCTAACCCTGGGCACCACTAATCTTTTTACTATCTCCATAGTTTTGCTTTTTTCAGAACGTCATATAGTTGATATCATACAGTATGTAGGCTTTCCAGATTGGTTTCTTTCACTTCATAATATTAATTTAAGTCTCCTCCATGTCTTTTTATATCTTGATAGCTCATTTCTTCTTTTTTTTTTCTTTTTTTTTTGTTAATCCTCACCCAAGGATGATATTTTTCCACTGACTTTTAGAGAGAATGGAAGGGAAGAAGGGGGGAGGAGATTGAGAGAAACATCGACGTGAGAAAGACACATCGATACATGGACTGGTTGCCTCCAGCCCGACCCCAACCAAGGCTAGGGATTGAACCTACAACCCAGGTACATACCCTTGATCAAAAAATCAAACCTTTTGGTCCACAGGGCCTACACTTTAACCACTGAGCCAAACTGGCCAGGGCTTAGCTCCTTTTTTTTTTTAATCCTCACCCAAGGATATTTTTCCATTTATCTTCAGATAAAGTGGGAGGGAGGGAGGGAGAAGCATCAATGTTAGAGAGACACATCGATAATCGACTGGTTGCCTCCCGCACGACCCATATTAGGGCCAGAGACTGAACCACAATCAAAGTACATACCCTTGACTGGAATTGATCCCGTGACTCTTTGGTCCATGGGCTGATGCTCCAACCACTGAGCAAAATCAACCAGGGCTCATTTCTTTTTAAATACTGAATAATTTCCATTCTCCAGATGTACCACAATTTCTTTAAATTTAATTTAATGGGGTAAATTTGGTTAATAAAATTATACAGGTTTCAGGTGTACAATTCTATAATACATTATCAATATATTGTACTGTGTGTTTGCCACCTCAAGTCAAGTCTCCTTCCATCTCCATTTATCCTCCCTTTACCCTCTTCTACCTCCCCCACAGCTCATTTCCTCTGGTAATCACTATACTGTTGTCTGTGTCTATGAATATTTTTGTTGTTGTTGTTGCTTAATCCTTTCACCTTTTTCACCCAGCTCCCCTACCCGCTCCCTTCTGAGAGCTGTCAATCTGTTTCTGTATCTATGATTCTGTTTTTATTTTTTTTGTTAGTTTATTTTGTTCATTATATTCCACATATAAGTGAGATCATATGGTACTTGTCTTTCTCACTGGCTTATTTCACTTAGCATAACACTCTCCAGGTCCATCCATGCTGTCACAAAGAGGAAGATTTCCATTTTATTGTTGTTGTTGTCAATCCTCACCTGAGGAAGATTTCCTTCTTTTTTATGTCTGAGTAGTATGCCATTGTGTATATGTATCACAGCTTTTTACCACTCATGGACACTTGGGCTGCTTCCAAATCATGGCTATTGTAAATAATGCTGCAATGAACATAGGGGTGCATATATCCTTTCGAATTAGTGTTTCTGGATTCTTCAGATATATTCCCAGAAGTGGAATCCCTGGGTCATAAGGCAGTTCCATTTTTAAGTTTTTCAGCTAACTCCATACTGTTTTCCACAGTGACTGCACCAGTCTGCACTCCCACCAAGAGTACACAAGGGCATAAAGGAGGCAAGAGCATACAATGAGGCAAAGACAGTCTATTCAATAATTGGAGTTGGGAAAATTGGACAGATATCTGCAGAAAAATGAAACTAGACCATCTTCTTACACCATATACAAGAATAAACTCAAAATGGGTTAAAGACTTAAACGTTAGACTCAAAACCATAAAAATCCTAGAAGAAAACATATGCAGTAAAATATTGGATATTTCTTGTAGCAATATTTTTTCTGATATTTCTTCTTGGGCAAAGGAAAGAAAAGAAAAAAATGAATAAATGGCACTACATCAAACTAAAATTGTTTTGTACAGTAAAGGAAACCATCAACAAAATGAAAAGACAACCTACTGAATGGGAGAACATATTCACCAATGATACACCTGATAAGGAGTTAATATCTAAAATTTATAAGAACTTATATAACTCAACTCCAAGAATACAAACCACCCAATTAAAAAATGGATGTACCACAATTTATTTAGCCATTCATGTACAGAAGGACAGCTTGGTTGCTTCCAAGTTTTGGCAATTATGAATAAAACTGCTGTAAACATCTGTGTGCAGGTTTTTGTGTATACATAAGTTTTTGATTCATTTGGGTTATAGCAAGGAACACAATTGATGAATTAGATGGTAACAGTGTGTTTGCTTTTATTTTCTTAATTGCCAAATGGTCTTCCAAAGTGGCTGTACCATTTTGCATTCCCACTAGCAATGAATGAAAGTTGTTCCATATCCTTGTCAGCTTTACATGTTGTCAGTGTTCTGGATTTAGGACATTCTAATAAGTATGTTGCTTTAATTTGCAATTCCTTCATAACATATGCTGTTTAACATCTTGTCAGATGTTTATTTGCCATCTGTATATCTTCTTTGGTTAGGTGTCTGTTCAGGTCTTTGCCGCATTCTTAATCAGCTTCTTCTTCTTCTTTTTTTTTTTTTATCCTCACCTGAGGACATTTTT
Source organism: Tadarida brasiliensis (assembly GCA_030848825.1). NCBI lineage: Eukaryota > Metazoa > Chordata > Mammalia > Chiroptera > Molossidae > Tadarida > Tadarida brasiliensis. The sequence goes on along the minus strand of CM061280.1, from coordinate 114,887,218 downwards.
GCATTTATCTTCAGATAGAGCAGGAGGGAGAGAGGGAAGCAGGGAGAGAGAGAAACATCGATATGAGAGAGACACAAGACATCTAGTGGTTGCCACCCCCACGACCCCAACTGGGGCCGGGGACAAACTGCAACCGAGGTACGTGCCCTGAGCGGGAACCGAACCCGGAACTCTCCGGTCTGCGGGCCGACACTCTAACCGCTGAGCCAAACCGGCCAGGGCAATGAGCTTCTTTTTAAAATGTTGAGTTTTAAGGCTTCTCTGTATATTTTGAATAACAGACATTTATCACGTGTTTTTTTGCAAATATTTTCTCACAGTTTGTGGCTTATTTCTCATTCCCTTAACATTGTCTTTCACAGAGCAGACATTTTTAATATTAATGAAGGAATCCAGCTATCATTATATATCACTACACTAGGTAATCAATTATTTCTTTCATGGATCATGCCTTTGATGTTGTATCTAAAAGGTCATTGCCATTCCCAAAATCATCTAGGTTTTACTTCTATGTTATCTTCTAGCAGTTATATTTTATTAATATTTTTTACTTTTTATTGAATTTATTGGGGTGACATTGGTTAATAAAATTATATAGGTTTCAGGTGCACAATTCTATATACATCATCTGTATATTGTACTGTGTGTTCACCACCCCAAGTCAAGTCTCCTTCCACCTTCATTTATCCCCCCTTTACCCTCTTCTACCTTCCCCTATACCCCCTTCACTCTGGTAATCACCATACTGTTTGAGTCTATGATGTTCTTTTGTTGTTGTTGCTTAATCCCTTCACCTTTTTCACCCAGCTCCCCGAAACCATCTCCCCTCTGACTGTCTATTCTCTGTGTCTACGTGTCTGTTTCTGTTTTGTTAGTTTATTTTGTTCATTAGATTGTACATATAAGTGAAATCATATGGTACTTGTCTTTCTCCAACTGGCTCATTTCACTTAGTATAATGTTCTCCAAGTCCATCCATGCTGTATCAAAAGGTAAGATTTCCTTCTTTTTTTTTTTATAACCGAGCAGTGTTCCATTGTGTAAATGTACCACTTATTTTTTTTACCCACTCATCTAGTAAAGGGCCCTTGGGCTGCTTCAAAATCTTGGCTATTGTAAATAAAGCTGCATATATTCTTTCCCAGAAATGGAACCACTGGACTGTTCCATTTTCAATTTTTTGAGCTAATTCCATACTGCTTTCAACAGTGGCTGCACCAATATATATTCCCACCAACAGTGCACTAAGGTTCCCTTTTCTCCACCTCCTGGCCAGCACTCGTTGTTTGTTGATTTATCAATGATAGCTATTCTGACAGGTGTGAGGTGATATCTCATTGTGCTTTAAGTTTGCATTTCTCTGAAGATTTCTCATAGTGACTTGAGCATCTTTTCATTTGTCTATTGGCCATCTGTATGTCTTCTTTAGAGAGGTGTCTATTCAAGTCTTTTGCCCATTTTTAAATTGGATTTTTGGGGGTTTTCTTTTTTTTTGGGTGTTGAGTTATATAAGTTCTTTATAAATTTTAGGTATTAATCCCTTATCAGATGTATCATTGGTGAATACGTTCTATTCAGTGGATTGTTTTTTAAAATTTTGTTGATGGTTTCTTTTGCTGTGTGAAACTTTTTAGTTTGAGGTCATGTCATTTATTTATTTTTTATTGTGTTTCCCTCTCCCAAGGAGATATATCAGAAAAAATATTGGTACAAGAAATGTCTGAAATTTTATTGCCTATGTTTTATTTTAGGATTTTTATGATTTTTGAGTCTAACATTTAAGTTTTTAATCCATTTTGAATTTATTCTTGTATATAGTGTAAGAAAGTGGTCTCATTTCATTTCTCTGAAGGTATATGTCCAATTTTCCCAACACCATTTATTGAATAGACTATCTTTACCCTATTGTACATTCTTGCCTCTTTTGTCAAGTATTAATTGGCCATAAAAGTGTGGGTTTATTTCTGGGAAAAATTAAATGTTTCTTTACACTTGAATTGATCCACTATGACTCTTTGGTAGTTGTCCTCACCATATAGAAATGAGTCAATTTCTGCCTGTGGAACCATTAACAAAATACATCTAATAAATCTTAGGATTTAACTTAAAATTCAAGTGGTATGATAAATACAAGGAAAGAAGCTCTCAACTCTCTTGGAATTGCTAATACTTTTTTGAAATATAATGAAAGGCACTGAACTTCTGCCATTGAGCAAAACTGTACAAAGCATCAATACATACAAAACTTGCATACATAATATTGGATTCTCAGACTGAGTGATATCAATCCCTGCAACAGGGTATTATTTATTCAATAGCAAAACACAGTTTAAGAAAAAAACAGTAGTGTTAATGCACATGATTAACAAAAATTTAAATAGGTCTAACAGATATCCCTATACTTCAGTGAGGGAGAATCTGTTTTAAAGATCTTAGCTTGTATCACCATTTATCCCTCCTATACCTTCTTCCGTGGAAAAAAAAATAAAATAAAATAAAGAAAAATAAACATCTTGGTTTAAAAAATGTGGTACATGGATAAAATGGTACATTATTCAGCTTTTTTTTTAATTCACCAAATTTTCTTTATTATTTTTTATTAAAAAATTTTAATGTTGATATAACTGCAGGTGTCCCCCTTTTTTCCCAATGTAAATCTTGCTATTTGTGACAACATGGATTGATCTGGAGGACATGATGCTAAATGAATTAAGCCAGATACAGAAAGACAAATACTACATGATATTGCTCATATGAGAAATCTAAAATAGTCAAACTCATAGAAGCAGAGAGAAGAATGGTGGTTGCCAGGGGGTAGAGGGAGTAGGAAACTGGAAGATATTAGTCAAAGGATACAAAGTCTTAATTACATAAGTCTTAGAGATCTACTGTACAGCATAGTGCTTATAGTTAACAATGCTATATTGTATAGTTAAAAATTTGCTAAGATGGTAAATCTTATGTTAAATATTCTTATCAAAAAATAATAATAACAATAATAATAAATAAAAGGGTGGTAGGAAATTTTGGAGGTGATGGATACAGGTTTATAGCAAAAATTGTAGTGATGGTTTCACAAGTCTATACTTATCTTTAAATTCATCAAGTTAAAGACAGTAAATATGTAAAGCTTTTCACTTTGTAAAGTATATGATTGTCTAACCACTATGCTGCATACCTGAAATTAATTCAAAATAATATTGAATGCAAACTGTAATTGAAAAATTAAAAAAAATTAAAAATAAATATATAAAGCTTTATAGATGTCAATCATACCACATTAAAATGGTTCAAAAAATATAGCTCTTGGTTTGAGACATTGGCTTAGAAGTGAAATGTGAGTTCAAAAATGAGTATAAGCTCATTATTTCTACTACCTGATCATGTGACTTAAATATGTTTTATTATTGATCTTAACACTGGGTTTATTTTAGATTTGCATATTCAAGGTTAAAACTTTTCAAAGATAGTCATCTCATATATATTAATATGTGATTTATGTAAAAGAATGTGTACTTAAATACCCTGAGGGAGGGGAAGAATTAATTTGCATCCATCATACCTACAACAAATAGTTCGTATTACTTTTAGAAATACTGTATTATATATTTGTTCAAGTATTTGATAATAAAGAAGCTCATGGTTTCTCAACTGCTTTTTCAGAGGGGGTGAAAAAAGGAGAATTTTAGCTATTCCCAGGAAAATCTTTTGAATAAAGATGTCAGTATTTTTTAACACATAGAAATATTTAAAGGTGAACATGTGCTTTGAAGAGGAACACAGTTTTGCTGTACATCTTAAATTCCTATAGTATTTTTATTTGTTTATAATATAGTGAAATATATGCATCAAATGGTCTATTCAACAATAGAGCAAGATAATCTCTAACTTTTAACAAAATCTAAATCATGAAATCTAAAAGCATGGATTTTCTACATTTCCATGTTGCATGAAAAAATATTTTTTACTGGAAGAATCAGTGTGGAATGCTAAGATATGTTTTGTAAGAGCTTAGGATTTGTGCTTCCACAGGCATCCATTTTTAAAAGCTATTTTTCAGAGTTGAGCTATTGGTACTATTTTATATTACCTGATACTTTTTTTTGACATTCATGCAGCAAATATTTCAAATGGAACATTATATCTTGAGAGGCTAGATAGCTATAAAAAAAAGTATGCAATCCTTTTCTTTTCACAGTAATCACAACTTGGCCTTTGATCTGACTTGAGACTCTTTATCCTTCTCTACAACAAAGTGGGAGGAGGCTTATTCTGCTGGAATTAAGTAGAGCAAGAAGCCATGTGATAGTAATAACTCCTATCTCTCCTCATGTGGAGCATTTAGATACCAACTATTTGGTAAGGGCATATGTGTAATACATTTTCTGGATTTTATCTCCAATTTTTCTGCCAGTTAGCATATTATTTTTTTCTTTAAAAGCTCTAAAATTTTCATGTCAGTGAACAGGAACAAAATATTTTACAGAAAATTTTCAAAGAGTTTTATTTTATTTTTTGTAAAGATGCACCCCTAGTGATGAAGTGTTTGTGCCGGGAATGATAAAGGTAGTTTTCCTATTGTTCGCACAGCAGGCTGTCATCTTTTTCTTCTTAATAGGGAAAGGTCTTATCCTTAGCAATGCTGAATGAGTTTTTCAGTTACTTGGCAACAATAATTTTTAAAAAGATACAAGCAGTAAAGGACCCATCATCAACATCATGACAAATAGTTTTGCCTCAGCTGGTTTTAATGGCCATATGGAGACATTAAGTTCCTTGCTTTCAAGAATTAAACCCAATGCATATGATCAGGTTGAACACTGGTATGTGCAGCAATCTGAAACATTTTAGCTGTTATGTGTGAAATAGTATGTGGAAAAAAGTGAATAAATTATGACACATTCATCTGAATAAACAAAGCACCCTGGAATGCATGAGACAGAGACAGATTTTGTAATCTAAATATCAAAATACATATTTTTGGTACATTCTTATGATCACTGGCACCTGTGCTACATATGCATGTACTGTGTGTATAATGATGCCTGTTGGTAAAGAATAAATAGAAATAAATACTTGATTAAGAAATGCTGCTATTAATAAATGAGCAGTTAAAACCAATCAAAATTTGTTTACTAGAGTTTATGGGTGGAGATGGAGTAAAGGAATCACTAGATAATGCTTAAGTGCTTCACTGTGATAGTTCAACATGCTTTAACCAAAAACATAATTATTGTTAGAATAAAGCAGAGTGTGCAGTTTCCTAATCAATAGAATATTTAGAAAGAAAACATAATATGCAAGAACTACAAAGCTGTCTACATACTATATATATGAAATACTCTAAAATTAAGTTGATCTAAGAAAGTTCACAGGGGAAGAGATATACTGAACATATAAAATAACTCCTCTCCCCTTTGTTTTAATTCTTCTTCTGACTATCTTGTATAAAAAAATAAATAAATGAACAGTTAAAATCAATCAAGGTATGGAGGAAACATAACATGGTATATACACATTAACAAATTGAACTACCTGCAATAAAAATCAATAGCATAGCCCCACCGGTGTGGCTCAGTGGTTGAGCATCGACCCATGCACCAGGAGGTTGCCAGTTCGATTCCCGGTCAGGGCACATGCCCAGGTTGTGGGCCCAACCCCTAGTGGGGGGCATGCAGGAGGCAACCAATCGATGTTCTCTCTCATCGATGTTTCTATCTCTCTCTCCTTCTCCCTTCCTCTCTCTCTCAAATCAATAAAGAAAAAAACATTTTTTAAAATCAATAGCATAACCATACTGAAGGTAAGGGGAAATGGACTAACCTAAACAACTTTAGAAAACAGTAAATGTTTTCCTCATAAAGGTCTTGATAAGACATTCTGAAACTAATTTATATGTATACTAGAATTGAACAAATAAGTAAGTTTTAAATAATAAAACTAAGATTTCTTGCTGTTGGACAAAGAAATTACAAATCAAAAAAGTAGGAAGAATAAAATGATTCTTGAAGTGTTGAATTGGAATCTGAGGTATCAGTATAAACTCATTATACATTTGCAGATATAAAAATAGATACACATGTATATATGGGTTAATATACAAATATTTTCCAGCTTTATTTGCTGAGAGGGCCTAGAAACAATGACATTTCAGTAGAAAATTGCATACCTAGTGCCAAGATCTGGGTTTCTAAGCATTATACTTATATAAAAGGAACCAGGATCCTCAGAGAAGTGGTTCTTCCAGGGCCAGGACAGGAAGTTGTGCTTGAAATATCTTGTGGAACCAGAAACAAAACAAAACAAAACAAAACAAAACAGAAAGTTCTCAAAAGATATGGGGAAGGATGGATTGATGAAAGAATACATTAGGAAGAGAAGCTCCTAATGACCAAAATTTTGAGCAACAAAATAATGCTAATAACAGATTATAATGAAAAGAATAAAAGAATCATTAATCCATAATGATATAAATAAATGTTTGATTAAATATATAGATAGACAAGACATTACAGTTCCTCCTTGTAGTGGAATTACAATTAATAACTGTGTAAAGAAGGGAAATAGAAACCACTCTTAGGCAAATAATAAAGTGTTGATTGTTGCATATTTGATCTACTAAAGGATGCTAAGATCAGTGTGTTTGAGGAGAGAACATATTTACACAGTCTCCAAGTATCTCCCCGCAAGATATTTGTTGGCTATAGAAGAAATCATAATAACTTTACAGTGGAAACTCCTGGCAGAGACCACCAATAATGTCAAGTGTAATGGCAGCAGTAATGAGATATATTGAAATTAGGACCCCTGTTATACGGTGTACTGAGAAACACCTGGCATCATTTCTATGGTTCTTTCTCCAAGGAAATATGAACTCAGTCTAATAATGAGAAGACATTAGGTAGGACCAAACTGAAGGACATTCAGCAAAACAACTGATAAGCACTCTTTGGGGCTGTCAATGTCATATAAAACTAGGAAAGACTGAGAAACTATTGTAGATTTGTAGAAGTCCATAGAGAAATAACACTTAAATGCAATGTTAGACACTGATTAGGATCCTTCAAAATGGCAGTAATGGAAAAATGGTTAAGTTTGAATGAGGTAGTTATATTTGGTTAATGCTATTAGGACAATGTTAATTTCATGGTTCTGGCAGTCCTTACCTAAGATGTTAACATTGGAATAGGTTGGGTGAAAGATATATTGAAACTTTCTGTATTATTTTTGCAAATTTCATGTAAGTCTAAAAGAAGTTTGAAATAAAACATTGAAAAAATAGCCAGTATAAAAAATAATTCAGGAGGACTTCCACTCTGGTTGCTGTAAACAACTTTTAAAATATACAGAATATATGAAGTGGCTGAAAAACAGTCAGAACAAGATTATTATCCCTAAAAGTAGGAAAACAAATGAGGTAGGCTCTCCAAATCACCCTGTGTTTCTGCTTGGAGGCAATGTCTAAATTGTAGTGCACAGAGAATAAGGCAAAAGAGAGCACAGTGTACTCACTGAACTGAAGACACAGTGATCAAAGTTTGGAAATAGTAAGGGTGCTGAAATCTGCAGTGCAAGTTGTTGGAAAGAAGAGAGTTGGGTAGGGTTAGTGCTCTAGAAATCTGTAGAAGGGTCCCCTTGGGGCTTTCACTGAACATTAAGCTACTCACGTGAAGGGCAGGATTCCATGAGGCTGGGCAAAGAGCAACTACCAGGGGAATTTAAAAAATATATACTGAGAGCAACTATTGGAAGATAAGCATGGCTGGGAGACTTTTAAGTATTGAATAGCCTGAGGAGAGAGTTCTCTTTGAACACCCAAAGTAATTCAGTGGAGTCTCAGACAAGTCTAAGTTGTAGGAACAGGGCTAATGTAGTTCAAGAATAATGGCTACCATAGACCATCCTAACAAAGCTTGAAAATGGGCTTCAAAAGGAACAATATGATGTGTAAATGAATTCATTGCTTGTGTAAACTTTTTATTAAGAAAAGTGAAACATACACATTCATAATTTAGCATCTATAATGCTCAAGATACCATTAAAAAAAAAACTACTAGGTATGTGAGGAAGCAGGAAAATATGACCCATAAAGGGGAAAATATAGCTTGTAATCAGGAGAAAAATCAGAGATAATAAAAATAAAAGACAAGGACTTTAAAACACCTATATAAATGTGTCAAAATATTTAAATGAAAATACAAACATATTGAAGTAACAACTAAATATTTCAATCGAGAAATTGAAACAAGAAGAAACAAAATCATTCCATAGATTCAGAATAATCCTTATTAAGATTACAGCTGGCTTTTCTTATGGAAATCAACAAGCTGATTCCAAAATTTAAATGGAACATAAAAGGAAATATGTTAGCCAGTGAATCTTGAAAAAGGAGAACAAAGTTAATGTACTTATAACATTTGGCTTCAATATTTGTGATTAAAGCACAGTAGTCAAGTCAGTGATTGTCCTAAAGACAGGCAAATAGATTAGTGAAACAGAATAGATAATCCAGAAATAGAATTAAATTTATGTGATCAATTAATTTTCAACCAAAGTAGCAAATAAATTTAATGGGGAAATGAAAATCTTTTCAACAAATGAGTTGGAACTAGATGAATATGAACCTCGACTACTACCTGACTTAATACAAAAAATTAATTTGTGTTGGATCATAGACCTAAAACTTACAGCTAAGATTAAAGCTTCTAGTAGACCACACAGGAGAATATCTTCATGAGCTGGAAGTAGTCAAATAATTCTTAGACAAAAGCCAGAAAATACTAACAATAAAAGAAAAAATGATAAAACAAAATTTAAAAAAAATCTTCTGAACAAAAACTATACTATGAAAATTAATAAGCAAGCCAACAACTTACATAAAATATGAACAACCCATATAGCTAACAAAGGACTTATTTTCAGAATATGTAAACAACTTCAACAGCTTAATAATAAAAAACATTAATAAAATTGGGCAAAAACTTGTACAGCCACTTCTCAAAGGAAAATAAGTAAATGGCCAATAAACCCTTGAAAATTTATTCAAGCATTTCAGGAACATTCAAATTAAAGTCACAATAAGACAAGACCACTTACCCACTAGAGTGGTTACAAATAAATAGATTGATTGATGCTACAAGGTATTAGTGAGGATATGAAGCAACCAAAACACATACATTTTTTGTTTGAGTGCAAAATATTGCAACTATACTGGAATGTTCTATCAGTCTCTCATAAAATTAAACATACACCTACCCTAGTACCCAGAAATTTCACTTCTAAAATTTTATCTAATGCAAACATATGTCTGCAAAAAGGCTTGTACACGAATGTTCACAGCACACCTTTTCTTAATAGATATAAACTGAAAACAATCCAAAGGACCTTCTCCTCATGAACGTTTAAACAAATTGGAATTCTTATACCATGGAATAATACTCAATAAGGAAATATTGCTCAATAAGGAAAAAAGAAACCTCTTTTACATGACGTAAATTGGGTGAAACTCAAAAACATTATGCTAAGTGAAAGAAGTCAGACACAAAAGAGAACAGAGAGTATGGTTCCACTTATATATTTTGAAAGAGGCAAGTTCTGCTTCCTGTCAAAATTAGTAGCAAGAACTTCATTTACCCTCCTGCCAGAAATAATAAAAACAATCGAGATGAAAAATATATGAAACAGTGGTCTGCAAGACACTACATCAGGCAATGAGGAATAATGATCCCTGAGATTTAGGAAACATAAGAAGTCAGCCCTGTGATTGCCCCAGCTTACTGCCTTAAGAGAAATTCCAGGCCTTTGTGCAAGTAGAGGGAAATGGAGCTTGGAATTTGGGGAGGTCAAGGTGGCTAGAGTTCACAAGACAAAGTACCAGAGAAATGAGAGCCACATAAAATCCAGAGTTCACACAAGACAGCCAATAGTTTCTGTTCCCATCAGAGTGGAAAACCAAAGAATTCATGGTCCATCAGATACAGTAGTCAGAAGTGTTTTTGCCTCAATGGTTAGGCAAGATTAGCCAAACAGTAAGTGCTGCTTTGGTCCCAACAACCAAAACTTAAAAGCAAGACCAGAAAGGATGATAGAGGGGTGTTCCAGAACTGAGCTTTCCTAGTAGTGCTTAGGGAACGCCAGAGTCATGTGTGTTCCAGGGCCCACTGCCCTGAGAGGGATGAAGGGGTGTTGAGTGGGTAGAATAATGGGCTTACAGTCCCCTCTTCATCCAGACTTACCTGCCTTCAAATCATAGATTGGATTTCTGGGGAAGGCTTAAGTTGGAATAAGAGATCCCACATCTAAAATATTTACAACCACTGTATAGCAGTTAGATACAGATTGTGTCATGGAATTCTGATCTTCAGAGGCCTGTGCTCTCTGCACTTCATGGTCCCTTTCATGGACTCTGGACATTGCTCTCTCCTTGGGTCCCCTTGATGTTCCTCACTAGCTGATGGTGTTCTGTCTGAATCCATTCCCTGGTACCTACACATTCTGATCAAATCCTTCTTTCTCAAAGTAAAAGGAAAAAATGTTATTGACATTTCAGAATTTTAAAACATACCCAGAGGAATTTTGGTACTCAAGGCATCACTGAAGAAATCCTGCTTTCTATGGATGAGAGATTAAGTTAATTTTCTGCTCAACCTACTTAGAAAACAGGGAAATTAAAATAACTGAGACAATATATTTTCACCCAAAAGGTTGACCAAAATTTAAAAGGCTGATAAAATGAAACACCTGTGAGAGTGTAAATTATTTACATATATTACTATGTGAGAATATGAATCAATACAGCTTTATTAGAACAGAATTTAAGCAATATTTATAAAAATTTACAATCATCACATTCTTTCCACTTTAATTCAATTTGCCCTTTGCTGTCTTTCCTTCTCAAGAATTAATGTCAATGATGTTGATTTCAGTTTTATTAATCACAGTAACAAATGGTAAACAACTTATGTGTGCATCAAGAGGAGAATGGTTAAATTAATGTTGATGACACATACATACTTTAGAATTTTAGGAAGTAGTTAAATGGTGGATCCATATGTGCTCTCACGGAAAGATCCTGCATTCATTTTAGTAAGTGACAATGGCAAGAGAGAACAATATGTCCACCATTATCCATGTATATTAAAAACTCAAAATGTATTTTTATAACACATATATGTAATGATAAGTCTAGAATAAATTTTAAAATGACACAAATGTTTTAGTTACAAAATAGTCACAGGGGTGTAAAGTACAGCATAAGGAATATAGTCAATAATATTGTAGTAAATATGTGTGGGGCCAGGAGGGTGTTAGAGTTATTGGGGGGAATCACTTTGTAAATTATATAAATGTCTAACCACTATGCTGTAACCTGAAACTAATATAAACTAATATAAACTAATACTGCATGTCAATTGTAATTGAAAAATAAAACATTTTAAAAAATGAGATAACACAAAATTTTAATTGTGGTTACTTGTGAGGACGGGAATGAATTTTGGAGGAATGGTAGTAAGGAAAGAGAATTGTGATTTATCCATACTGTTAGAAGTTTGGGACAACTATTTGCACTATGACTTAAAACCAAAATTTCTCTCAGGGAAAACAAAGAGACAAGGGGCAGTAGAAGAATGTTTTGACTTTTTCTTTTCTTATCAAGGACAGTCTGTCTGCCATGGAGCCATTTTCCACCTCCTAAGTGGACTTCTGGGTTTTAGAAATCCTGTCTATATAGATGCTGGCTTACATAGTTGTTTCCATGATCCTTTCTCATCTCCTTATGGAGGAGGCTTTGGTTTTCACTAACAAGGTAAAGTCATTTATTAGTATATTTGGTCAGTAGTCAACCTCAAATAGTTCAGCCCATTAAAATTCTACTGCAAATATCAGGGTGGTTTCTAAAACCTCCTCTCTAACTTCAGGGTTATATCCCAAGAACCAATAGATTCTATGCCAAATCAGACTCTCGTCATCAGCAGATTTGAAAACACTCTGAGAATGTGGTGGAGGCAGCCAAAGGGGATGAGGAGGTGTCTAAACTTCACTGTCTGAAGTGAGTGATTGCATGGAAGGGGCTGCTACCATCAGAAGGTTCACAGTGAAGGACTGAATCTGCAGAAGTTGAGATGCTTTACGATGGGGAGGGCAGAGGATATCAGCTGTATGTTCCATGGGGAGCAGGGTGAAGCCTGCAGAGGAGGATGCAGAGAAGAGCTGGCTGGCAGGACAGCTTCCAGTGTGGACAGGAGGCACTCTGGGGAAGACACAGGGGAAGGGTGCTGTAATGCAGCAAAGGACTGGGAATGGCCACTTGTGCTGGGACCAAGGCAGAGTCAGCTCTCAAGGAACCCTGGGGTGGGGCTGGGGCAGGAGGACCCTGGGTAAATGAAGCTCCCAGAGAGTTCCCAAATTGTGTTTGATTCCCATTTTCCCCTTCCTTCTTTAGGCCTGTTCTCAGTACTTTAGCTACAGGCTTTTGCTTCTTACTGCCTGAAAAACATCATGGAATAGTGAGAAGAGAAATGGATTAATAGACACAAGCCTGGGTGGAGTGGAGTAGTGTGGGTTCTTGACAAATTCAGACTAGGGCTCTGTCACTCACCAGCCCTGTGAATTCAGCACCTCAGCAAACTCTGAGCCTCGGATTCTTCATCAATGAAGTGGGTTTGGTGCGTCCTTCCTTCTAGGACTGTTGGATGAGTGTAATGAATGTAAAGCACCTGGCACAGTGACCAGTGTGCATTAAGAATGGTAATTATCGCGATGATTATATTTGGACTCCAGATATGACCCACTCTCCTGTTGAGATATTAATTTTGGGGGGTTTTTGCTTTGTATTGTTGTTGTGTTAATCCAGATGTCTGAGAATATGCAGTGCTGAAGAACAGAGAACAACTCTACTAAAAATTCTGCTTAGCAAGAAAAAAATACCTTAGCAAAGCATTCCTCTTAGAGGAAATAGTACTTAATTTGGATGTTGGGGAATCCCACTCCTCTGGATATAACCCAAAGCTCCTAACATGTGTGTCATAAAACAACTCCCTTCCTCCCTCCCAACTGCCCTTTGACCCAAGTCAACCCTATTTTCATTCATTTACCTCTACCAAAATCAAGCCCTCCCTTAGAGTCAGCCAATTTTTACTCCAGATAGCTAAAATGCCCTTTTTATGGAGCACACACTCTTTCTCCCTGCCCAGGTCAGAGAGTGCCAGCACAGTGGCTCCTTGGCATTCCACTTGAGGAAGTATTACCCTGATTTCTCAGAAACTCCCTGGAGATGATGGGGATAAAATACCTATTATGTGCACTGTGTTTTTCTGCACTGGGACAAAAGCTCAGGGCACCTTTCATCCCTGCCCCAGGTAGAGATTTCTCTCTGCTTTTATCCATGACCCCAAAGTCACTGTTAAAAGCAGTTATCCATTAAGGTCTTAGCTTCTCAGCTCTGAGACCCACCACCCAAGGGTCTGGCCTTGTTCACCACCCTCACACCCTCCTCTGACACACCACCCTCACACCTTCCTCTGACACACCACCCTCACATCCCCACCTTAACTTAAAATTGCCTGCCATTGAAGGACTTGAGGCTTCCCAAGGCCCCAGATTGTCTTGCTTCAGGACATTTACTCTTGACTGCTCTCATCAAGACCTGCCCCTACTCCCCTCCACATACTTTCCACTTGTATTTTTGTCTTAGAGGGTATCTCACCATCTTCCTTTTATGGTAGCTGGTTCCAGCCTTGATTATTCTAGGGTCAGTGGCTCTGTCTTCTTTTTCTTACCGTCCCCCCTACCACCATGGAGCCTTCCCAAGAGCAGATGCTCAATTAATGTTTGAGGAGTAAAAAAAGGCAGTAAGCAGTTCATTATGATTTAATTTCTCCTATGTACTTGAATAAATGAAGCAAGTGCAGGTCTATAACTTTTATTTAACAGAACAGCAGAATACAAAGAATAAGGGGAACCAACAATTGACCATCTTTTACTTTTTCTCTATTTTTTGATCCCAACTATTTGGCCACTAATTCCTTTCACATTTCTAACCAAATGCCTTTTCAATGGCGTATCTTCTTGTTCCAGATCACTAAATAAGATGGAAGGTTACCCAATTTGTTTAGTAAAATAGCAAAACTCTTACTCTTAAGCCTCATAAACAATGTTAAATATGTAACCAATATCATTCATACACTTAGATTCTAAAGCTAATTGAACCTTTTTTAAAAGAACAACATTTGAAAACATTCAGCAACAACAAGATAAAGCTACAAGTTACTAACATAGAACAGGAGCACAGAGATGATGTGCACTGTGTTCCCTCCAGCACCACCTAAGCCCCCACACTACTTCAGATTTCAATACATGTGGGAGAACCTGTTGTGGGAGGCCCTGGAAAGCACACTGGCCGGGGCGCCGGTGCGAGCCATAGCTGCTAATCTGGCTCGGGCTCTCTCCTCCTCATCTCTTAGAGCCTCTTCGTACCAGACTGGGAAGGCACTGGGGTGGGTATTGTGCAGCTTGGCTAAGAACTCCAGGACTTCCATCTTGGTGATCTCATCTTGGGCCCGTGGGCCCCACAGGAACTGGTGGTGGGGAGGATCGCTGCCGGCCACCTGGCGGTACACCAGATAACCTTCTTGCACCAGATCTTCTGTGATGAGCTTCATGGGCTCCCCATGGACGAAGTGCTCCTCTCCAGCATGTATACCCATCGCATTAAGGACATTCCAGATCTCCTCCTCAGCGGCACAGTTGCCCTTCATGAAGATCACACAGAGGATGGTCATCAGGAGGCCCATCTTGGGCTTGATCTCTACTCTCAGGCTCTCATCACCGGTGTGGTGCAACTTGCTGACCAGGACATAGCAGTGCCTGGCAGGGTCGACTTCCTTCACATCAATGCCAAAGGCCAGCACCATTAGGTCGGAGGCTTTCTTGAGGATCTCATGGAAGTAGTGCTTGTGCTTTTTGATGACATGCTTCATCATGTCTTCCTTTGTTATAGGCTCCTTCAGGTTATACTTGCGCAGCATGAATTGCACCAACAGAAATGCCTTCTCGTCTAGAGGGCTCCTGCGGGGACTGGAAGGGCTGGGCGCTGCCCCAGAGGCACTTGCACTTTCCTCATCTTGGCTCTTGGCACCATCATCAGACCTTGGGCATGAGACATCTGCCTCAGTAGAGCAAGTGGCTGTGGCTCCCTGAGGCTCCTGGGATGGGTCAGGAGAAGGGGAGCTCAGGGAAGAACGCTCAGAAAGAGCAGAGGAGGACGACTCGTCAACCTCTGCTGCAGAGGCCTGAGCACTCTGGAGACTCTGAGTCTCACTTCGGGCCTGGCGGCGTTTCTCGCGGGCACGGCGCTTACTCTTCCGCCCCCGAGGCATGATGACACTGGTCAGGGACAGCAGGCACAACCAGGCAGGAGGGCAGGCAATGAGGGCACCTGGAGGAGGGGGAATGACATGGTGTGTGCACCCTCAGCAGGGACATTGTACCTTGGCTTTAACCAAGGCCATCTCTGCAGGGTCTGAGGGCAGTGCTCTGGGAACCCACAGGGCTCCTGTTCCGATCAGATTCTGCCCTGACAACCCCACAGAGGAAGTTAGAGTGTGCCTTAGGCTGAGAGCAGGGGCTGTGGGGTCCCCTGTGCTCTGAGGTGGAGAATCCTCTCCTCCTTCACATTTAGAATCATCCTGTCAACCACTGCTGGCAGGGCCCAGCATGCTCCCCTCTGCAACTGTGAGGCTAAACTCCTTACACCAATGGCCTTAGCTCCCTGAGAGGCCTGAGGAGGAAATGAGGGAGAGCCTTATCTCACCACCCTGCTGGGGCCTTCCAGAGCTGACTGCAGGAGCAGGGTCTTATGGGATCCCCTGTGTCCTGAATAATTACAGTTTGCAGTCTCAGTCCTGTGGCCACCCCCAGGAGACCAAAGACAGCCCCCACTCATCCCCACCCACCCTCACCCCCGTTTGCCAGCCCTGCCCGGTGGCTCCCAAGGTAGACCGTGGGGGCAGGGGTCTGTGCGGGGTTGAGGGTACCCTCAGTCCTTACTCAGGGTCTTCTCCTTGACTCCTGGACTCCGAATAAAGCCTGGGATTTTTCTGTCTTTGATCTGAGTCTACCAGATTCAGATCAAAGTGTTCATTTCCGGAAACATCCAGACAGAACTTAGCGGTCCTTGGCGTTAACAGTCAAGCCTCGCGCCTCTCAGCGCGAGCGCGGGGTGGGTCATGACGCGCGCTGGGTGGGTGCACGTGGCGAGTTCTGTCTGCGAGCGATCCTTTGTCGGGAGGGGCGGGGGTCCCGTTTCTGTGGTTCTGACAGCCCATCCAAGACCTGGGACCCCGCAGGTGGAAGTCCGCTGTGAGCACCTTCTGCAGACAGCTCTGTCCAGGGCTTCCCAGGACTGAAAGCAGAGGAGGGGCTCTGGGTGGTCCTTCTGTTCTGCGTGGGTTGTCCTGTTAATTCTCTGCTGGGAGGCAAGGAGGAGGGTGTCTCTGGGCTGCTCCTTTAAAGGCTCCTGGGAAATACCAACTCTGAAAGCTCTGAGCTGTTTCCCTCCTGCAAACCTTTTGCAGAAAATGGGTAAGACCCCAGGCTAGATATGAGATGGGGAAGTCACAGTGCAAGACAGGGTCTCATTAAGGCTGGTGGGCTGTAATGGAAACTCGCTGACCCATAGTGTTTGTTCCCCATCCAAACTTTAGGAACCTTCTACTGTAAATGATCTCCTTTCTAAGGGGAGGAGGCTGAGCTGCCTGATTTTGGAGACATAGATCTTTTGACATTATGTCACATTGCTCAGTCCTGTGCAGTGGTGTTTATTTTATTTTTTCCCCTCATTCATAGTAAGGAATATATTCACATCCCTAACGAGTGTGTGTGTGTGTGTGTGTGTGTGTGTGTGTGTGTGTGTTTGTGTGTGTATTTTCATGGGAGGATGCATATCTTGGTAATTGTGATTCATTCTTCCCATGCCTTATGTTTGAGAATAATGTAACTTTTTTAACAGGCCTGTCCTCGCACTGTAAGGAGATCTTAGGTGGTTACTGCACAGTTTCTGGACTCACACTGTTTCGAACAACCCCAAATATTGGTGCCATCCTGATATTACCCATGGTCCTGGCACACAGGCTCTGAGGAGCTGTTCTGGGTTCCTTCAGTGAAGCAGGAAAAAATGCATTGTCCCAGGGCACACTGGAAGAAATAAGGGCTGAACTTTAAAATCTTTCCTCCAACCAATCCTGTCATCTGACCCTCTCCCAGGCTACAGACCTGTCTCAACTCCAGGGCATGTCCACACACAGGTGCTAGTTCAGAGACATGCAGTCTCTCCCAGTGGTTTCTCTTTTATGTTGTTTTGCTGTGGCTGATAGTACTCTTTTCATTCCCCCTTTTGCAGTTTTTCAGGGTTGATTTCAGGAAACAGCAGCCCGAGTCTGGTAGCCATCTTGCAAGCTACATGTGAGGCAAGGTATCATCAGCTTAGGCAAAGGAATAATAAAACACTACAGTCAGGGTATTTTAACAACAAATATTATTTCCCCCCCTCACAGTTCTAGAGGCTAGTAGTCCCAGACCGAGGCTCTGGCAGATTCACATTCTGCTAAGAGCTCTCTCTTCTTGGCTTTGCACGTGGGCACCTTCTTGCTGTGTCCTCACATGGACTCTTCTCCGTAAATGCATAGAGAGAGAGAAAGAATGATCTTTGTTGTCTTCCTCTTCTTATGGGGACATCAGCCCTATTGGATTAGGGTCCCACTCTTATGACTTCATTTAACCTTAATTACCACCCTAAAGACCCTATTTCCAAATACAGTCACATTGAGGATTAGGGCTCAACATATGAATGTGGGGTGGGGGAAAAATTCAGTCCAGAGCAGTTAGTAAATCTGTAAATAAGGAGAATTGACATCTTGAAAATATTATTTTCCTCATGAATAAAAATAGTGTATTCCTGTATTTATTTGGGACTTCTTTCCTTAAGTCTATCAGTACATTTTTATAGTTACCTCCAAAAAGATAGTATTCAATTTTGTTAGGTTTCTTTTTGTTATTGGGATATTTTCTATTAATTATCTTAATTAGCTACTGCTTTTGTTGTCTAGGTTCCTGATTTTGGCATAGTAATCTTCTATTCAATAGCTTTTGGGGTCTCTTATTCATTTGAATAGTTTGTGCAATGGTTCCTTTGGATTTCTAATTAGAGGATCATATTGTCACCATTTATTATCTGTCCTTTCAATATTCCTTGCTCTTATTTATTTTGATACTTTTATTCCTCTTTTAATGTATTCCAGTCTGCTTTTAAACAGTAGATATTGTACCATAACATCTGTGTCTTTATCCTGACTTTAGTGGAAATGCTGGTAACATTTCACATTTATGCGAGTTTGCTGTAGGTTTTAGGAAATGGAAATCTCTGATAGACTGATAGACTTAGGCAAAGAAGTCCCAAATAAATACAGGAGTACACTATTTTTATTCAGGAGGAAAATAATATTTTCAAGACGTCACTTCTTATTTTGCTAAAAAATTTTACCTTGAATTGCTGCACCCCTGGACATGATCAAATGCATTTTATCTTCTAATCTATTACTATAGAGAAATACCAATTGACAGTTATTTTTCTAATGTTGTAATATATTTGGATTTCTTTAACTTAACCTATTTTTTCACTGCTATATTTGACATGCTATGAATTTATTTAAGGTAGATGCTTCTAAGTGACTGTGTTTGGCTGGAGCAATTTTTTGGGGGGTGGGCAGGATGCTTATCTGGTCTTTGTCTCAAAGTTAGCACACTGGCCTTTAAACTCAACATTAAGTAAACTTTTAAGGATGAAATAATACAAATAATCTGCATTTTTTTTCATTAAATTGAAGAGAGAAGCACTCTTAATTCTTTAATGAGACTATCATCACCCTAAGCACAAAGCCAAATAAATACATTACTTGAAAAGAAAATTATAGACAAATGTCTCTCATGTACATAGATTTTAAATATCCTTAACAAAACAATAGCAAACAAAATCCAGCAATATGCAACAAGAATAATACCTCATTATGAGTTGGTGGTAATTTCCTGATTTCTGGCCCAATTCAACACTTATAAATCAATTCGTGTACTTCATCATATAACAGACTGAATTTTAAAATGATCATATCAACTGATGTAAAAAATAATTAAAAAATTTTATTACCCATCTGTATCAAAAAAATTAAAAATTAGGATTAGAAGGGAACTTTCTTAACCTGATAAAAGTTATATAAGAAAACCTATAGCTAACATTATACCTAATGATGAGAGAGTGAATACTTTCCTCCTAAGATTGGAAACATAAAAAGGATGTCTTCTCATTACTCCTATTCAGTGTCATAATGGAAGTCCTATCTTGTGCAAGACAAGCCGTAACAAACAAATACAAGGTATACAAATATGAAAGGGATAAAGAAAAAGTATATGTTTTGGAGAGGAAATGATTGTCTATGTGGAAAACCTCTAAGACTCTATGAAGGAAACCTCTGGGAAGTAATAACTGAGTATAATTGCTTTACTATATACCTTCAATATAAATATGGAGTTAGACATTTTAAAAAGCAAAAATACTTACAAATGCACAATAATTGTTACATGTAAATCTAACAAAATATATACCAGATTCATTTGTGAAAAACTCCAAAACACTTGTCAAAGAGGACCGAATTAAATGGAGAAATATTCCATTCATAATTGGTAAATGCACAATTATTAAGATGTCGTTTATTTCTAACTTGATCTGTAGATTTCATGCAATCCCAATCAAATTCCCAGCAATTCTTTTGTAGATATAGACAAACTGATTCTAACATCTATATGTAGTGTTAAATGTTCTAGAAAGTCAACACAATATTGAAAAATGGGGATCAAAGTTTGAAGACACGCCACCCTATTTCAAGGCTTAATATAAAGGTATAGTAACCAAGACAGCATAGTGTTGGTGGAAGAATAGACAAATAGATCATTGGAACAGAGAATTGGGAGTCCAGAGATAGACCCACACAAATATAGTCAACTAACATTCGACAAAGGCACAAATGCAAGTAAATAAAAAAGAGTAATGTTTTCACCTGATAGAACAATTGCATGCCTGCATGGGGAAAAGTTGAACTTACACACAAATCTCATACCTTAGCTACAATACCAAAAACACAATCTATTTTTAAAAAAGTGATAAATTGGACTTGATTAAAATTAAAAGATTTTGCTCTGTTAAAGGCACTATTAAGTGAATGAAAGATACAAGCCATGAATTGAGAGAAAATATTTGCAAATCACATATGTGATAAATGACCTGTGTATGAAGATAGAAATAAGTCTTAAAATAATAATAAAACAAGCAACCAGTAGTGGTTTAAATGATGTCTCTTAAAAAATATGTGCAGTCAAGCAGATGGCCAATAGACATATGAAAAGATGCTCAATGTCATTAAATATGAGAGAAATGCAAATCAAAACCACAATGAGATACCACTTCATTGTGGAGAAAAGGGGACACTCATGCACTGCTGGTGTGAAAGCAGATTGGTATGGCCACTATGGAAAATGGTGTGGGCTCAATGTTATTTTGTATCAGTTTAAAAATGGAACTGTCTTATAACCCAGCATTTCTACTTCTGGGTACATATATAAAGAAACCTAAAACACTAATTCAAAAGAATATATGCACTCCTATGTTCATGGAAGCATTATTTACAACAGCCAAGTTATGGAAGCAACCCAAGGGTCCATCATTAGAAAATTTTATAAAGAAGAAGTGGTACACATATACAATGGAATATTACTCCACCATAAAAATAGAACAAAATCTTACCATTTGCGACGGCATGGATGTATCTAGAGGGTATTATGCTAAATGAAATAAGTCAGTCAGAGAAAGACAAATACCATATGATTTCACTTATATGTGGAATCTAAACAACAGAAGAAAGAAACAAAACAGAAACAGACTCATAGATACAGATGGTTGCCAGAGGGGAGGGATTTCGGGGGACTCAGTGAAAAAGGTGAAGGGATTGAGAAGTACAGATTGGTAGTTACAAATTGCCATGGGGATGTAAAGTAGAACATAACAATATAGTCAATACTATTGTAATAACTACTTATGTTGCCAGGTAGGTCCTGGAAGT
The DNA here is from genome assembly GCA_030848825.1 of Tadarida brasiliensis. Taxonomy (NCBI): domain Eukaryota; kingdom Metazoa; phylum Chordata; class Mammalia; order Chiroptera; family Molossidae; genus Tadarida; species Tadarida brasiliensis. The sequence continues at coordinate 114,866,054 of CM061280.1, read as the reverse complement.
ATTGAGGTAACACTTTGCAAAGTATATAATTGTTTAACTACTATGCTGTACCCCTAAAACTGATACAAAGTAATACTGAGTCCTGGCTGGTTTGTCTCAGTGGTTAGAGCACTGGCCCATGGACCGAAAGGTCAAGGGTTTGATTCCTGGTCAAGGGTATGTGCCTGAGTTGCAAGTTTGTCCCCGGCCAGGTCGGGGTCATGCAGGAGGCAACCAATGGATGTGTCTCTCTCATATAGATGTATTTTTTTCTCTCTCCCTTCCACTCTATTTAAAAAAATCAATGGAAAAATATCTTCAGATGAGGATTAACAAAAACAATGCAAAACAAAACAAAAAACATTGAATGTAGAATGCAATTGAAAGTTTAAAAAAATTACCACAGATATTATACATTTTAGCTTAAAAATAAAAGAAAAACAGTAGCACATTGATAAATGGTAGTCTGTGCAATCAATTATGCTTTGCTAGTCCGGGGTAGAAATTTTCATATAAGTGATGAATCTTTTACTGAAAATGACTATGTAATATGTATCCTGGAAAAGCACAGGTAATTATTATATTGTTGTAGGTCATCGTAATGAATATAACTATCAGTTATTGCTGCCCAGACTACATTGGGAAGCTTCTTAAGAGATATTTTCTAGCTGTTTTCACAATACTTCTACAAACCAAACACTCACAGCATTTCATTTTATATGCAATGCTAAATAAAAGATTAAGTACCTGAACAGGGTCTGCCTTTATGCAATTAAATGAGAACATTCAGGAATGAAGAAGTATAATTGCTGAAGATCATACAGTTTGAATATGCCAGGCCAGAAACTAGAACCCACATCTTCTGAGTCCAGAGACTCTTCTTTCTAAGACTGTATCTGACTGTTGCTTATAAAATATCTGTATCCAGGACCATGCCCAAAGATGATGTTCTCCTTCCCCTCCCTAGTTGATGCTATACACATCCTTTCTTTTCTTGTACTGAGCTAATTTGTTTTTATTTGAGGTAGGAAGTGTGACTCTGACCCTTGACAGATTTAGAACAGAATTTTATTTCTATTCTTGTCTCACAGGGGTGAGATTTAGAATGCTATTTAAATACTTCCTAAATAAATGTGTCAAAATAATATGAAGTTAGAAACTCTTTAAATGAGTGGTAATTCCAAGTAATCAAACATATTAGGAAATACAGACTGAGTCATTTTGCAAAGATAAAAGTATAAGAATGCAAAGTATCTAATATATAAAATAATATTTTTTGTGTGTTTGTAATGGAATTAGGTCTCCTCTTCTTTTTTTCCTATGATATTTTCTCTCTGCCTCTTACTTCACAGTCATATATTCAGATATGCATCACAGGAGGTATGTCAATGAACCTCCTTAACTGAGCCAGGTGGTCTTGGAGGCAGATTGCCTGAAGAAGTGGCCAGAATTCCACCACAAATCATTAGGATTAAAGATAGTGCTTATGTGGATGCTCCTTAAAGCCCCAGAAGATACTAGGCAATGTCTGAAGACATGTTCAGTTGTCATAACTAGAGCAAAAGTGCTTCTGTCATCTTGTGGGTAGAGGCCAGGACTGTTGCTAAACATCTTCTATACACAGGACACCGGCCCCCAACTCCATACCTCTCTCATACACACAACAAATAATTATCTGACTTAAAATATCAGTAGTGCCAAGACTGAGAAAATGATCTAGGTAGGCATGGATCTTATTTTCTACTATGATTAAATCTTGTAAAAAGCTTTGTAGCTTTGTATGATTAACCTCCTAGTAAGCTCTAATCAACCCACTGGCAATGAGATAGATTTATGATTGACATAAACTAGCTCACTGTCCACTACAGTAGCCATTAGTCACATGTGATTATTTATATTTAAGTTAAATTTGTCATTGAATAAAGTTAAAATTTCAGTTCCTTGGTCACACTAGTCAGATTTTGAGTGCTCATTAACCAAACATGGCTAGGTTACTTTATTGGAACATTTCCATAATCACAGATGGTTCTATTGCACAGTGCTAAACTAGAGACTCCACATATGAATTGCAATAAAGGTGAAATATATAGTGGACACAAAGATATCTCATGTGTGGGGGGAAGTGGAGGTGGGAAATATTATCTTCTGAGTTTATATTTTTACTTTTAATGATCAATCATATACCTACAACAATCTCTAAAAAGGTTATAAGAAATTGAGCAAGATAATCAAAATACAGTAAAATAAAAATAAAGTTTTCCTGAGAATGACTGAGGCCAAAATTTAGAATTTAATCTGCATACAATTTAAAATACACATATATGTTCAACAGTTTATAAAGGATATATAATGGGTTTTGAACATCAATTTTTATTTCCTTCTTAGGTAGTGAATTAGGATAATAGTTAAGTAGTTGGCTTCCTCTTCTGAGTGTCAAAAGCTGCTTTGAACACACTTCATGCAATTTGCACCAGGATATAGATCTTTGCTTCATAGTTCTGATTGTAAAAACCTTACTGGGTTTTCTAAGAATATACTTTAATCATAAAGTCTGTAATTTCCTTCTAAAAAATTATTGTATTCCTCTAATATGTTTGGTTTAACCCTGATTGTGGCCCTTAGTATAGCTGCAATATCTGATCTTATTTCACATAAAATTATGGAGAAACAGCATTTGCTGTGCTGTACAGAACAAACTGAACCAAATCAGTTAAATAGGTAAAGAATATATTCAAGACTATTGCAATAGCGGGGAGAGAAATTTAATTCAGCTCCATTGAAACAAAAGGCAGGAGGATTTTAAAGGTTGGGGTGAGCTAATGGAAAAATACTAGAGGACAATGGAGTATCAATAATTAGGATATCTGAGTTTTCTAACTGGTGCTTATCTAAGTTAGTCTCCAACTATCAGGAAGTCTGAGAAAAAGGGGTGTTTTCTTGATTACATTTCAAAAGGATGGCTCTCAGGTTCTTAAGAAAAACATTCTTTAGTTATAGAAGATTTATATCTCAAAGGGGCAGTGAAAAAAATTTTATAATTGAATGTTTTCTAAAGTAAATGCTCTACAAAAAGAAAGTCAGGGCCTATAGTCAGGAAAAAGCCTGTTTAAAGTTTAGTTAAGCTGAGGGGAACATTAAGAACATCATAGTCAATGTATAGTGAACTATGACATTTAAAAAAATACTCTTTAGTGTTTGATTTTTTTTTATTAAAGTAGAGTTGGCATACAATATTATATTAGTTTCAGGTGTACAATATTGTGATTTGACATTTATATATCTTACAATGTGCTCACCGAACTAAGTCTAGTAACCATCTGTCACCATGAGAAGTTGTCAGACTCTTATTATCTATAGTCTCCTTCACCTTTTTCACCCACCTTCCTTGTGGCAACCATCAGTTTGTTCTTTATTTCTATGAGTCTGGTTTTGTTTTGTTTGTTCATTTGTTTTGATTTTTTAAATGTTTTAATCTTTTAAAATTACATTTATTTGAGTGACAGTGGTTAATAAGATTATATAAGTTTCAAGTGTATAATTCTATAATTCATCATCTGTATATTGCATTGTGTGCACAGTAAGGGCAATCTTACCTAATTATCAACTCAACAGAATTAGGACAAGAAGATTCATTCATATTCAGATTTTCTAAGAGCATCTTCTGAGTGCATAGCTACACTATAGTGAATCAAATTTGAGGACAAAATCTCCATTTCAGAAACTCACAGAGTAAGAGAGATTAGTTTCTAGACAAGCTGGTCATCTCAAAGGGAATTTGCATGTGGCAGACATAGAGGGTTTCCTTGTCTCTGAACCCTATTTTTATTTTAACCTCATATTACTATAGTGTTACTCTTCTCTTACACCCAACAGTCTAAGTTCTAACTTCTTCATCTCCAGAATAAAGAAACTCTCCTAGTTTCATTTGCCCATAACACTCTGCCTTTGAAAACATTCATCACAATTGCAACTATTTAATAACTTGCATAATTATTTATTTAAAAAATTACCTGCCTTAGTAGCCTGTGAACTCCTCAAGAGCATAGATGTTCATAGCTTTCTTCTCCATTGTTGTGTCCCTAGCCTCTAGCTTAGCACTTAGCCAAGAATAAGTACTAAATGATTATTTCAAATGTATTGACATTATGTCATAAACTCTTTGCTTCTTAAACAAAAAACAACAGTAAATTTCTCTTATGCTTCACTATGCTTCTTAAGGACATTTTTTAAAATGTACTATTTGTCCCTTTAAAATAATATTACATTTCAAAACAATCCATAGCACAGTGGAGCATTTTGTAAGTTCTGAACACAAATTTTTCTCCATATGTTTTATGTTATAAAATATATATTATTAATTTTCAAGATAGAGAGAAAACAAATCTCCCTACATATTTCAAAGTAAACATTTTATAGATAAAACTGGCATGTCCTAAATGCACCATATCTGTTTTAAAGAATGTTCAAAAGTATGTGACCAATAGGGTTGGTGTATATTTCCATTGATAATCAGAAACAAATTTTAGATTTAAAAAATGAGTAATTATAAAAACAAAGAATACAAATGAGGCACAATGAGGACAATGAAATAGTATTTAAATATAACTATAATGTATTTAATACCTAATACATTTATATAATTTTTATATTATATTTAATAAAGTAAAAAATAGGTGTTCAGGAAATATTACCATAAGAAAAATAGCTAACAAATATTAACAGAAATCGAGAGAATGAAAAAAAAAATGACAGTTCAAATCTTATCCCTAAAACCTAACTCCAATATTTAAGTTTGAATTGGATGATTTTTCCAACTGGGATTCTTCAGCTATTTAGTTAAGTTTGATCTGTTTCTAATTTATTTTCACACTCAACATGAGCTACTCTTTGGAAATTCTACACTACATAAAGTTTCAAAATATCATTTTACATATTTAAATAGTTCACTAACATCCAACATTTATTCATAATAAAGATTCAATAAAAATATGATGATATAAAGAATAAATGGTACTCTAACTTTGTTGTTTCCTCTTCCCAATTGGTGTATTATATTATCACAGTGTTCAAATCTGCATCAAATCTTATAATCCTGTCTTAGTTGTCTGCAAATGTTTTGGAGTTACTTGAATTTTTTTAAAAAGAACATTTCAAATTAAATTTTATGTAGTTAATTTTTTTATATACAACTAGAGGATTTTGACCTAAATATTATTCCTGCAATGACTTGTATGAAAAGTGATTTAAGAACAAACTATTTCTCATACAGAAAATATTGTTCCCAAGCTATTTTATCCAGTTTTATTGAGATATAATTGACATATAGCATATAAGTTTAAGATGTACTAGTGATGATTTGATATATGTATTTATTGCAAAACAGTTATCATGAGGTTAGTTAATACATCCTTCACCTCAGATAATAACCATTTGAAAAACTATTTTAGATAGTGAATTAATTTAGCAATTGTTTATATATGTATGTATATGAAAAGGCATATTTTTTTTGTTAAATTGTATTTCTGTTATATAGCATATTGTATTTTATGTTGGAATTAATTTTGTCTAAAACTAAATGAAAGTTTAATGTATTTTTTATAAGTAGGTATATAATATGTTAATTTAAAATTTTAAAGAAAACCATTATATTAACCATCTTCCTCTCCTTCTCTTTCTCCTCTTCCTCCTTCTCTCCCTCTTTCTTTTTTTTTCAGAAAGTTGATATCGATAGTTAGCAATTTTTTTTTTATTGTTGAGAGTATTGCAGATGTTCCTCCTTTTTATTGCCCCTTGACCCCACTACCCGATTCTTACCCTGCCCCAGACCCTCACCACCCTATTGTCTGTGTCCATGGGCAATGAATATATGCATATAAGTTCTTTGGTTAATCTCTTCCCACCCCCCACCCCACCTTCCTTCTGATATTTGTCAGTCTGTTCCACGTTTCCATGCCTCTGGTACTATTTTATTCATCAGTTTATGTATTCATTGGATTCCACATATAAATGAGATAATGCGATATTTGTCTCTTTCTGACTGGCTTATTTCCCTTAACATAATTATCTCCAGGTCCTTCCATGCTGTCTCAAAGGGTAAGAGATCTTTCTTTTTTTATAGCTGCATGGTATTCCATTGTGTAAATGAACCACATCTTTTTTATCCACTTATCTTCTGATGGGCACTTGTGCTGTTTCCAGATCTTATCTATTGTAAATATTACTGCTATGAACATAGGGGTGCATATATTTTTTCTGATAGTTGTTTCAGGATTCTTAAAATCAATTCCTAGAACTGGGATCACTGGGTCAAATGGCAGATCCATTTTTAACTTTTTGAGGAAACTCTACACTGTTTTCCATAGTGGCTGCACCAGTCTGCATTCTCTTCAGCAGTGTACTAGAGACTCCTTTTCTCCACATCCTCGCCAGCACTTGTTGCTTGCTGATTTATTGATGGTAGCCATTCTGGCAGTTGTGAGGTGGTATCTCACTGTTTTTTCAGTTTGTTTCTCTCTGACGATTAGTGGCTTTGAACATTTTTTTTTCATATGTCCCTTGGCTACTATAAGTCTTCTTTATAGAAGTGTCTATTCAGATCCTCTGTCCATTTTTTAATTGGATTGTCTTCCTTTTGTTGAGTTGTAAGAGTACTCTATATATTTTGGAAATTAACCCCTTATCTGATGTATCATTGGCAAATATGTTCTCTCATACAGCAGGTTCCCTTTTCATTTTGATGGTTGTTTCTTTTGCTGTGCAGAAGCTTTTTAGCTCGATGTAGTCTCGTTTGTTTATTTTTCCTTTGTTTCTCTTGCCCTAGATGATGTATAGGTGAAAATTCTGCTACGTAAGATATCTGATATTTTACTGCCTATAATTTCTTCTAGGATTTTTATGGTTTTATGACTAACATTTAAGTATTTTATCCAGTTTGAGTTTATTCGTGTGTATGGTGTAAGTTGGAGGTCTAGTTTCATTTTTTTTTTTAAATGAACCTGTCCAATTTTCCCAACACCATATATTGAAGAGACTGTATTTACTCCATTATATGCTCTTGCCTTCTGTGTTGAATAGAAGTGGTGAAAGTGGACATCCCTGTCCCTGTCTTGGTCCTTATCTTAAGGGAAATGCTTTTATTTTTAACCCATTGAGTATGACGTTGGCTGTAGGTCTTTCGAATACAGCCTTTATTATGTTTTCCAAAACTGCATCAGGAAGAATCAGAAAACCTGAATAGGCCTATAACATCTGATGAAATTGAAACTAATAATAATAATAATAATAAAAATTCCAGCAAACAAAAGCCCTTATCCAGATGGCTTCACAGGAGATTTTTACCAAACATTCAAAGAAGAACTAACACCTATCCTCTTCTAACTATTTTGAGAAGAAATCTAAGAGGAAGGAACACTTCCAAGCTCTTTTTATGAGGCCAGCATTATCCAAATTCCAAAACCAGATAAAGATACTATGAAAAAAGAGAATTACAGGCCAGTATCCCTGATGAACACAGATGCTAAAATCCTCAAAAAAAAAATAGCAAATTGAATCTAGCAATATATTAAAAAGATCATATACCATGACCAAGTGGGATTTATTCCAAGGACACAATATTTGCAAATCAATAAAAGTGATACATCACATAAACAAATTGAAAGTCAAAAATCATATGATCATATCAATAGATGCAGAAAGAGGATTCAACAAAATCCCACACCCATTTTTATAAAAACTGTCAGCAAAGTATGAATAGAGGGATCATACCTTCTTCTCTTTCTCCATCTCTCTTTTTCTCTCTGTCTTCATCAGTAATTCTGGCTGAAATATGAATCTACTAATTTAACAGCCCTATATCCAGATGTCTAGCACTTTTAACAACTTACAAAAGGTTGGCATTTTTCTTATTTTCTTAAATTTTCCTATTATCATTTTGATTCTCATGATTATATTTGCTTAATATATACCATCTAGTGTCTATCATATTGTCCACGGCTCAGCAAACTACCTCCCACTGGACAAATCCAGCCCACTACCTGTTTTGGTTCCTAAAATTTTATTAGAACACAGCCACACCCATTCATTTGCACATTATCTTTGGCTGATTTTATACCACAATGACAGACAGAGTTGAATAGCTGTGACAAAGATTATGTGGCTTACAGAGTCTAAAGTATTTAATATCTGGCCCTTTGCAGCACAAGTTTGTTGTCTTCTATTCATTGCCTGATAAAAAGCAGGTGCTGAATATATATACTCATATCTGAATTAAATTAATAGATGAATAGTTGTATGGGTGGGAAATTATAGAGAGATGCAGGCTTTATGTAAGAGAAACCACTTCACTTCATTTAGCATGTTGAGGTCCAAATAGATTTCTGGAGCACGATTTGGTTTTATTATGGCTAGAGAGAAAGGAGAATGCATCTCTTCATAGAAGCAATAAATATTGGGACACTGGTATTGGTAAAGTAAATTGGTAAAAATATTGGTAAAGTAAACTAAAAGATTTAACTCTTGACTGATGTAAAGAAAATTTAATTTCAAATCAGAAAAGTGTACTAATTTCTGATTACCTCCAGTTCTCAAAAACTAGATGCTCAGTAAGATAATTAAGTGTTGTAGAGTTCACTATTACCTAATTTAAGAAATTTTCACACCCCATTATGTTCTTTATCTTGAGGTAATTTCATTACTACTTCTATCCTCTCTGTGGAACTGTTAACTAGTCAAAACTGAAAATAAACAGTCTTAGTGAATTTCTTTCTAAATGTTGTTATAAATTTTTTTAAGCAGAAGAGCTTGCAATACTTGGGATTTTTAAATTATCAGAATTGTATGACATTCCTTTGAAATATAGATAAATAAGAGTTGGCCAGAATAAGAAGTTTAATGGAAATTATGCAGCAGAAATCCAGAGAAGGAGAAAGAATATAATTTCCTCAGTTATTGAAACTTAATTTCTTGCATTTCTCAAATAAATAGTTATTGGACTAGAATCTCCAGAGAAGTGGCTGGAGACCAAAAATTTTCATGGTTGATAGGAAAACATTTTCTTTGGTCATCTATGAAGTAATCTTGAGGATGGGCAAATATACTATATAATGAAATGAGACTGTCAACCTTGATGTTTAAATTATATTGCTTTTGTGGACACAAAGCAGGTTTATAATTTTATGTTATATCTGGTATAAAATATAATAAATTATTGGATTCTTCAAAATATAGAAATGATATTTGTCTTATTTTCATGCTCAGAATTCCTTATTTCAGTTTTTCCATTTAAATGATCTCTGTCATGCTGTTTTACATTCTTTTTATCTGTTGTTTTATTTATATTTATACTTGTCTATGAAGATAGAAAATGCATAATAAAAGATGTGGTTAGCAATAAATAAGCTGTGAGACTGCATATTTTGTAATGGTAGAAGCTTGGGACATGAAGCAGAAGCCCTGAGCCTTAAAGTTTCCCTCTCTCTGACCACGGGGGACCACTGCATTAGCTCCTGAATAAAAGAAGACCTGGCTGTGGAGCTGGGAGGACTAGAAAAATCTCTTTGCAAGCACGGTGCCCAATTTGCAAGTTAAACTGGAATACAGCTAGACAATAAATTTAAGAAGCAAATCTACCTGCCATAAAAAACATTACTGCTTTTCAATCAAGAGGCCAGAGAAAAGTAATAGTTGGGAAAGTCCTGATCTGAGAAATCAGCATTTTGAATACAAATTATTAACACTGGAGAGAGAAATGACATACATAATGCTTGTATCAAACCATCTGGTTTGATGGATGAGGAAATCTGGCATATCTAGGCATGAAGTATTTGTGGGACAAAAGGCAAAACATCAATCCATTGTTAGAGTATCTCCCATCCTCCTCCAAATGGTAGAATTCAATAATGAAAAAGAAACCTTACAAATGAAGAAAAAAAGACTGAAATGTCAAAAACAACCTACAAAAGAACTGTCTTCTCTTTTTTCTTCTACTCTCCCTCCCTCCCTTTCTCCCAGTCCAAGCTAGGTCCACCATGTCATGCTCTTCCTACTTCTAAACCAAAACTTGACTGACTAAAATGGAAGGTCCACTTTCCATTTCATGTCTCTACTTTATCACTTCTATCTTGAATTTAAACCTTTGCTATATTCCCCTGTAGTTAGTTGTTGAGTATAGCACTGCAAGAACATCTTTGGAAGACCCAGTCGGCTAGATATCAGTTCATAATGATTTGCTCTGGCAGGTTCATTGTGTTAGTAATAGTCAGGATAAAAAAAAACTGGGGTTCCTTGGGATTGGGCCAAAGAAACTGTACACTGTATTTTATTTCCTGTCCACAGGTTGAACTCATCCACAAGAAACATGTTAGTCTCAGGTTGTTGCCAAGTTATGTTTTAGTAGCTTTATTGTGAACAACATACTTTGGCTTTTACACATTAGAATAGGAAGCTCCTCTAGAGCAAGCTTTCTGAACTTTGGCACTATTAACATTTTGGGCTGAATAATTATTTGTTGTATGGAAACTGTCTTGTGCACTGTAGAATGTGTAACAACATCTTTGTCTCTGCCTGCTAGGTGCCAGTATTACATCTAGTATTAGTATTAGGTGCCAGTATTAATGTCCTCAAGATTCGTTTATGTTGTAACATGTCTCAGAATATCCTTACTTTTTATACCACATTTTTATCCATTTATGTATTGATGGACAACTGAGTTGCTTCCACTCTTTGGCTACTGATGCTGCTATAAGCATGGGTGTACAAATATCTCTTTGAGACTGCAATTATTTTGGGTATATACCCAGAAGTGGGATTGCTGGGTCACATAGTAATTCAGTTTTTTAAATCTTCACCTGGGGGCTTTTTCATTGATTTTTTTTTTTTTGAGAGAGAGGGAGAGGGGAAGCAAGAGAGAGAGAGAGAGAGAGAGAGAGAGAGAGAGAGAGAGAGAGAGAAAGACATGGATCATTGCCTTCTGAACATGCCCCAACAAGGGCCAGGGATCGAGTCCGCAACCCAGGTATGTACCCCAACTGGGAATCGAACTCACAACTTTTTGGTGTATGGAATGATGCTCCTACCAACTGAGCTACACTGGCCAGGGTTAATAATTCTACTTTAAAAATTTTAAGGAACTTTTATACTATTTTCTATAGCATATATACTATTTTACATTCCTACCAACAGTGCATAAGAATTCTAATTTATCCACATCCTCGACAATTGTTATTACTTTATTTTTTATGGTAGCCAACCTAATAGGTATGAAATGGTATCTCTTTGTGACTTTGATTTGTATTTCCCTAATGATTAGTGAAGTTGAACATCTTTCATGTGCTTTTTGGCCATTTGTTTATCTTCTTTGGAGAAATGTCTATTCAATTCATTTACCTGTTTTTAAATCAGGTTGTTTTGTTGCTGTTGCTAAGTTGCACTTTTTTATATATTCTGGATAATAACCCTTTATCAGACATATGATTTGCAAATATTTTTTCCTCTTCTGTGGTTTGATTTTTCACTCTGTTGATTGTGTCCTTTGATGCACAGAAGTTTTAAATTTCATATAATCCAATTTATCTACTTTCAGTTTTTCTTTTATATGTCAAATCTAAATCCAATGGTTTGCATCATTGATCTTAAAACTATGTCATGGAAAAGGTCTGGGAAATCAACCAAGAATGGTGTACTAGTATATAGCTATCTAGTTTGCCTAACTCTGTGTGTGTGTAATGGTGTTTATACCCAGTTTTCAGGCCCTGGCTAGAGGCCATTCAGTTGCTCTTCTTGAACAGCTGATTGAGTTCACACACCAACCACTTCTGCTTTTCTCTCTCACACTTTGAGTCAATATGCAGCCCCAATCACCCTGTGTCCAGGTACCAGAAAACTATATCCAAGAGACCTTGAAATTATTTAGCCAATCCACAGGAAACTTGAGAAATCTAGTTAAGCTCACCTTGCTTGGCATACATAAACTGCCTTCTATAGTTCCAGCTTGCTGTAACCCTATCCTCTAGTACAACCCTCTGTGTGCCCCTGCCTGTCAGTCTTCTTTCATTTGGAGCTGTAACAAAACCTCTGCCTTTTAGTACCATTCAAGTGTCTTTGTGTTCTGTCTTACCATCAAAATAACCTTTATATCTTATAATTGCTAACCGAGAAAAAGCAGGGTGCCATCAAACCCAAAATTAATGATGTAATGGTAAAAATGTCAATTCTGGTCATGACAACACAAAAAACACTTCATGCATTCTCAATACTTCAAACACATATAAAAATAAATAATTTAAAAATAGAAAATAAAAAATAGCAGGCTTAAGATAAATATCTTAATGGGCCAAAGGCAAAACAGAAATATTAAGCTTAAGCCACATACCTGCTAGTCTACAAGCCTGGAAACAATAACTAGTGATTATGTGTTGACATCTTTTGAGATAATGTCAAAATATGCTCTACCTAGATGAATCAAAACCTAACAAAGGCAATGAATATATATATATATATCCCTAATGAATACTGTCATAAAAAGCTTTAGCGATATATTAGCAAGTTGAACTCAACTCTTTAAAAACACACACACACACACACACACACAAACGAATAAACAAATGTTATTTATCCCAGGAATGGCAAAAAAGCAAATGAAAAAAGCTCAAAATCAGTAGTCATCTGGGAAATGAAAATTAACACCACAATGAGATACCACTAAACCCAACAGAATGGTTAAATTAAGACTGATAACACCTAATTTGTCAAGGATGTGTAACAGCTTGAACTCTCATATACTGTTGGGTAGGGGTGTAAAATGATATGAATACCTTGGGTGAAAAAGATCAGGCCATTTTAGTCAAAACTAGAGATATGTTTATGCTGCAACTAAGAAATATCTAATACTACTAGATATTTACCAAAGTTATATGCAAACATATATGTTTACACAAAGCCTTGTACAAGAATGTACACAGAGCTTTATTCATAAAAGCCAAAACTAGAAACATAGCTCATGTTGATCAATAGAAGAACAAATAGAGTACAATATATTCATATAATGAAATACTACTTAGTACTGTATTACAAAGAAATAAGTTCCTTACACAGGGAATGACATGGATAAATGTCAAAAACATAATGCTAAGTGAAATAAGCCTTACACAAAAGAGCGATACAATTCATAGGAAGTGTGGGAACAAGCAGAGAAAACTATTTTATGATGGGAAAAACGTCAGAATAGTGGTGACCTCTGAAAGGAGGGGTAGTGGTGAAGACTGACTACAAAGGGGCATACAAAAACTTTTCTGGGGTGATGAAAATGCTCTATACTGTGAAAGGAGTTTGTGCTATTTGTCAAAACTCATCAAATTATACTCTCAAAATTTGTACATATTGTTTTGAGTAAATTCTGCTTCAAATAAAAATACTGCAAACAAATACTAAAATTTAGCTTCTGATTTGCATGCTAAAATATTTAGGACTGGAGTATACTGATGTATGCAACTTATGATAAAATGCCTGAAAAAAATAAGATGGCTTGATGGGTGGGTAGGGGGATGGGTAGATAAGAAGATATGTGATAAAACAAGTATAGCAAAATGTTAATTGTTGAATATTAGTGTTGTGCTCACTGTAAAATTCTTTCAAATTTTCTGCATGCTGGAGATATTTTATAATATAATGTTGGACAATAAGTTGTGAGTCTGAGGCCTTGAAAAAAATATATGCTTAACAAGAGAAAGTGGCAACATTTTCTCTGGTTCTATGACTAAATCTGTTACCCACCATTTCTGCAGAGACAGGAACACTGAATCATCAATATGATGGAAGATTCATGAGGAGGCATTGAGATGGCAACTGCAAATGCTGTAGAAGAGAGAAAAAAAGAAGAAACAATTTCATTCAAAATGAAACTCCTAATCAAATGCAAAAACATGAATAAATGGTATATTAGAAAAGAAAACCACCATTTTTTTCATATGTCTCTTGGCCATTTGTATGTCCTGTTTGGAGAAGTGTCTATTCAGGTACTTTGCCATTTTTTAATTGGATTGTTTGTCTTCCTCTTGTTGACTTGTAAGAGTATTCTATATATTTTGCAAATTAACCCCTTATCCGATATATCATTGGCAAATATGTTCTCCCATACAGTGGGTTCCCTTTTCATTTTGATACTGGCTTCTTTTGCTGTGCAGAAGCTTTTTACTTTGATGTAGTCTTATTTATTATTCTTTTTCCTTTGTTTCTCTTGCCCTAGGCCATGTATCAGTGAAAATTCTGCTATGTGTGATGTCTGATATTTTGCTGCCTACATTTTCTTTTACGATTTTTATGGTTTCATGAGTGACATTTAAGTCTTTTATCCATTTTGAATTTATTCTTGTGTATGGTGTAAATTGGTGGTGTAGTTTCATTTTTTTCATGTACCTGTCCAATTTTCCCAACACCATTTATTGAAGAGACTGTCTTTACTCCATTGTATGCTCTTGTCTCCTTTGTCAAATATTAATTGAGCATAACATCTTGGGTAGAGTTCTGGGTTCTCTGTTCTGTTCCATTGATCTATATGCCTGTTCTTGTGTCAGCATCAGGCTGTTTTAATTATAATGGCTTTGCAGTATAATCTGATATCTGGAATTGTGATCCCTCCAACTTTGTTCTTCTTTTTCAAGATTGCTGTGGCTATTTGGGGTCTTTTTTGGTTCCATATAAACTTTTAGAGTGTCTGTTCTAGATCTCTAAAATATGATGCTCTTATTTTAATGAGGACTGCATTGAATGTATAGATTGCTTTGGGTGGTAAGGACATTTTAATGATGTTAATTCTTCCAATCCATGAACATGGTATATACATCACTAATCATCAGAGAAATGCAAATTAAAATGACTATGAGGTATCACCTCACACTTGCCAGAATGACTGCCATCAACAAATCATCAAATAACAAAAGCTGGTGAGGATGTGGGGAAAGGAGAACCCTAGTACACTGCTGGTGGGAATGCAGACTGGTGCAGCCACTGTGGAAAACAATATGTGTTTCCTCAAAAAATTAAAAATTAAAAATGCCATTTGACCCAGTGATTATACTTCTAGGAATATATCCTAAGAAGCCTGAAACACCAATCAGAAAGAATATATGCACCCCTATGTTCATAGTAGCACTATTTACACTAGCTAAGATCTGGAAATAGCCTAAGTATCCACCAGTAGATGAGTGGTTAAAAAAGCTGTGGTACATATATGCAATGGAATACTATGCAGCTATAAGAAAGAAAGATCTCTTACCCTTTGAGACAATGTGGAGGGACCTGGAGAGTATTATGCTAAGTGAAATAAGCCAATCAGAGAAAGACAAACATCACACGATTTCACTTATTTTTGGAATATAATGAACAAAATAAGCTAATGAACAAAATAGATCCAGAGACATGGAAGTAGGGAACAGACTGATGACCCTCAGAGGGAAGGGGGATGGGGAGTGGGAAGAGATAAACTAAAGAACTTATATGCATATATGCATAACCAGTGGACACAGACAACAGTATGGTGAAGGTGGAGGGGGGGAGCAGGGAGGAGGGTGTCAATGGGAGAAAAAGGAGGGACATCTGTAATAAAATAAATAAATTAATTTAAAAAAAGGAAAGAAAAGAAAACCACCAACTTCACCATTGAAAATATTAGGGAGGGAGACTGCAAAGCCCTAATGAAAGACAATAAGGTACTCTTGATTTTTTTTCCTTCTAAGACAAAAAAAGTACAAATTAAACATTAAATTGCCATTTTACAGCATGGCATGTTCCTGATGGGACTTTGGACTGGTAATGGTATTTTAAGTATATAAAGTATATAAAGAAATATATCCAATTATGACTTGATCTTAGAATGCTTCAGGGACTATTCAGCCTTTGATTGATTAAATCAATGCATTCATTCATTCAACAAATATTTATTAAATACTTAGAATGATCCAGGTACTATGCTTGGTAGGCAGTGACGTAATAAGCAGCCAATGGCAAGGCCCATAATAAAATACTTTCTGAAGACTTATCTTTAGTTCTGAGGCATGGTGGACAAATGCATGAAGGGATGACAAGGGTTAGGCTAGAAATAGAATACTTACTGGACCTCCAGCATTAGCTAATCTAGTTAGCAAGAATAATGTTTGCAAGCTACACATGCTAGATGTTCTTTTTCATTTTGTCTCTACATGAGGTTAATAAGATATTGGGATAGACTCCTGACTGCCATTGAATGCAAAACACATTTTTGTTGGGCGATCTTAAGTTGGTGGTTTCTTATATGTGCTCAGGAAGAATTTTTAGGAGTGGGATATTTGGTTTCTCAAATAGTTATGGTGTTGACAAAATTGGAGATTTTATTAATTAAACTGAATTGTATTGTGTTGAATGGTTAGTTAAAAATTCCAGTCTACATGTTGAAAGAGAAATGTGATGCTATTTCTTCAACTAGCATCAATATAGACTTCAGCATATCCTCATTTTACCTCCAAATCATACACTCATGTCAAAATTATTAATCATTCATCTATTAAAAATATGATTGGTTAGTAACCATTTTCTCTGCTAAGTGTTTTCTTTGCTAAAGTTTCTCTGCTAAGAGATAGCAACATACTTGTGATCAAAGTGGATATGATTCTTGACTTCATGGGGTTTATTTTCTTGAGGAATACTGACAATAATTAAAGAGACAAAAACCAAGATACTATGATATATGATGATCTCTATGTAATAAATACATTATGTAGTATGTACTGAATACAGGAGCCTTCTTACTTTGACCCAGAATTAATTCTGCAGAAGATTTTTGAGGTTCTTTTTTGTTTTTCCAAAATAGAAACAGAAAAATTTTATTTATTTTAAACACCGGATCTCTGGTGTTATGAACTCACCTGACCCATGATATTAAGGTAATATTTCTAGTCAATACTCAAAGTTACCAACAATATATAGCAAGTGAAGTAAGTGAAAATTTTCAAATGTCTTCTACATTAAAAACTTTTCTGAGCATAGTTATAGATAATAAGGTAAGGGACACTTGTATTAATATCACCAAGTGTTCACACTTTCCACATTAAGCAGGTGGAATTCATCCACCTTTTACTATGGTATAATTTATTTCTTACATTAAATGCATAAATAGAGAAAAAGTAAAAATGTGAGTATTAGTTCTAATACTAGTTCAGTCAATAGTTTATTTGGTGAACTTGGAAAAATTGTGTAACCTCTCTGAGCCTTAGTTTCCTCATTGTAAAAATGGAGACATTAAACAAAAAAAACTATGTGTTTATATTTTCTGTTTCTTGCATTTCACTGTTTTTTATTCTTCATATATCCTGATATTCACACAAAGCCTGGCACAGAATAGACATTTAACAAATAATTGTTAGGAAAACTAGTTGAATTAATGAGTACTTATGTAGTTAATGGGTTGTCATAAAGAATATATAATATAAACAAAGTAAACATTACAATACCTAACTTATCAAAGGTGCTGATAAATATTAGTTTTCTTCCTCCTTCAACTTCTTGGTGTTGAGACACAGACCAATTTGTGTACCTAATGCTTTACTCACCATTTCTCACCCTGAGCTTGCTTTATTTAAATCCTTCCAGAATTCTCTATAAGACATCTTTGATGATTAATCCACTAGCTCCAAAGTCAGTTTCACTGTGTGTGCCATAGCATTGCACTAGAATACCTTGCTCTACTTTGAATTTCTATGTGTTTTTTCATATTTGCGTGTCCTCTCTCCTGATTAGGTCTCATTTCCTACAGTGCCTAGTACTGGGTAAGACACAATGCATATTCATTAAATGGGATAATAATGATTCTCGGGCTTAAAAGAATTTACTTGCTTGGAACAAATTGGAGTCTTCCTTTAGCTATGTTAATTTCAAGAGAAGTTCACCTCAACTCAATTCTGCTCCTCATATCGCCTGTACCCCCAGCAGATAGTTTTTACTGGCCTAGGACTAGGACACACTGGAGATACTCACTTATGGTGGGGGTGGGGTGAGGTTGAAAATCAAATTTGATGGTCACTTGTGGTAGAATCTTGGGTTCTGGCTGTGCTGAATGAAAGGGAGCAAGGATCAGGTTGGCTGGTAGCAGCAAAGAGCCACTTTCCTGCTGGCTGCATCTGTACAGGGACCTGGGGGGAGGCAAGGTGTCCAGGGACTGGGGATGCATGGGGCACAGAGAGGATGAGTCAGAGAAGCCAGTTTGCAGGTTAGCATGTTCCATCTGCTTTTGCAAGGACAGGGGACCACCAGGTTGGAGGGACCTGTCTGGGTGGGCTGAAAGTGGCTGTGCATGGCATAGGGCTGTGGCTGTGGCTGAGGCAAGGACTGCACTGCAGAAAATGCTGAAGGAGCTCTGAGACGCTGACTAGGGCTATAGGCGAGTTGAGTGGGTCCATAGTGAGATGGGGGCTAAGCAATCCCAAAGGCATTGCCTGGGCTGCCTTGGAATTGCCCCTGCTCTGGGATCCCTGCAAAAGCTGCTGAGCCCACATAATGACAGGTGGTAAGCACTTGGGGTCTGAATATCTAGCAATGTCAGCTGCCATGAGGGTGCCTGCAGGGCTACCCTGCATGCTGAGGAAATGAATTCCTGTGTAAACAGCCAGGCTCTGTGGGTATGCAGCTGAGGTCAGAGTAGTCAGGTCACTCTGCTCCTTTCTCCTCCATTTTAATTCCTCATCTACAAATTTCTTGAGCTGCAAGAAAAGCAAGCGCGTCCCTTCCTGTGGGGCCAAAAACTTCTCTTGTAACTTCAGGATTTGTTTTGAGCTCTCTCCTAGTGACAGCCTCTCTTCCATCTCCTTTTTCTTCCTTCTCTCCTGTGCTTCCTTCATCTTCTGTTTCATCATCTTCTCCACCTTTACTTCATCCTGCCGCTTGCTCTCCCGCTCCATCATGATGTGCCCATGTAACAATGAGGTCATGGCACTGGAAAGCTTGGGGCTCTCCAGGAGCGCAGGCATGGTGCTGCTGCTGTCGGGGGCGCTATGGCCATGACTGCAGGACCTCGGGCCTTGCCTGTGGGCAGACAGATGCTCAGCAGAGATCACGCATGGTCAGCCCAGGCAGAAGGACTTCCGCTACCTGCCGCCAGGGTCACGTGTCAGCACCCAGCAGCTCAGGTCTCCAAACGTTGCTGGCCGCCAGGCCTAGCTACCGCTGAGACCCCAGCGCGCTCAAGGTGGGTCTGTAGCCTCAGCCCCCCCAACCCCCTCCTCGCCTCCCCCTCTCCCCCGCCGGCTCCCCTCCCCCGCCGCACCAGCCCAGGCGCCAATCAGTCCCTCCTAGCTTTCAATTCTCGTTCTCCGCAGCTTCCTGCTCTTCATATCTTTGATGAAACTTAGTAATATAAACTTTTTTTTTCTAAGCATAATGGGCATTGAAATAGTATTTCACCATGCTTTTAATATGCATTTTACTGGAGTTTAATTGGCGTTTCTCTAGTAACTAGTGAATTTGAACATCTTTCCATATTTTTATTGGCTATTTGAGTTTCCATTCTGTGAACTCGCCCATCTTGTTATTGGTACTTAATTTTGTTTATGGAATTTTTGTACATTTAATTTTTTTAACATTGAATACTTTTTTTCTCATCTTATTCATACACATAAATTTCAACTTTGTCCAATATTCTTATCTATCTATCATCTATCTATCTATCTATCTATCTATCTATCTATCTATCTATCTATCTATCTATCTCCAGGTATTCAGTAGACAAAAGGCACTCCAGTATTTGGAGCCTATATATTTTAGAAAGCGCTCAGAGTTTTAAGATTTAAAACTGAATTTTCTACATAGCAAGTTTTTAATTTAGATGGATGTTAGATGAATGATGTAGCTTTTGTCAATTTGTTTGTTTACTCACCACAGGGATGGACAATGTGTGCAGTATTCCGTAGAAAACAGAATGTGGGAAGTTGAAGCCTAAATTGGAGAAATTATGGAGACTTTTATAAAGAACAGATATTCCATTATTTGCTTTAACATTTTTATTGCAGCTCCCCCCATCTGCCTCATATTTCAGTAAATTTTGCTACAGTCTTTTGTGTGGATAAAGGAAAAGAAGTGACTTCTATAGCTAAGCTAGTGTGATGTAGAACAGGAAAAGCATGAATGACACTTTAGGTCATCATCACCTCGGCCAATTTAGGGGAGAAATGGAGTTTAGGGTCAGAAGTGAACTTGAGAATACTGGACCTGAGGAGCTTCACAGAAATGGAAACTGGACTTTGAGGTAATTTTTATTATATTAGGAGGAACAGGGCATCTCCAGATTTGGTTTACTATGTTTAATTTCCACACCTAAGATCAGAGAAGAGTTGAGATATCCAAGCAATGCGGCAGAGTAGTGGAGTGTTTTAATAGCATTCAAATAAAGATTTTTGTGTCATTAGGCATCAAACCATTCCTTTCACCCCTTCTTAGCACAAACTGTTTTAATTAAGTTTTATTAGAGCTTATAAGGCAATATAATTTTTAAAGGCCATTTTGTAAGTTTCCCCACCACAGGATAACAGAGACCAGGGAAACTTGTTGGACAGGAAAAGCCGGACACCAGGAATCAAACCATATAAGGAACTAAAACTGCCAAAGAAGCACCCGATCGAACATCCACATTTCTGTAGACCCCCCCCACTGCCCAAACCCACCAACCAAGACCCCAAAACCACCGACAACAAAAGCTTCCCACCAGTGGATGCATATAAGGATGAAAACTCCAGCTCGTAGGTGCTTCCATCATTGACCCAATACCCCATGGCTCAATGATGTGTAGCACTTCACTTTGGATATCCCCATGCCCCAACCCTTTACTTTAAATAAATCCAATTTTTCTTTATTCACTGTCTGGGATTGCTATTTAGCCTGCCCATGCACCACTGACTTTTTAACCTTTCAAGTTTTATACAGAAAGAAAAGAAAAAAACTTTAAAACTGAGCATAGAGACTAAAACATCAGCAAAGGGAAAATTATGGTCAAAGGTGATAAGAAGACATGAATTCCAAACCACCCCATCCACTCCACACAACACAAATGAAAATGTACATAATATTGGGGGAAGAATGGGATTGGAATCTGAGCAATTTTCTTTTAGATCTTGTGGGACAAGTAGATCCTGCTAATTCTCCTCTTCGAGAAGCACAATATTCGCTAACATTGTGACTGTTGTATAACTCAACCTCAGTATTTCTCAAATCTGGTTTTATTTTAAAACCACATAGGAATCCTTTAAAAATAAAAATACTCAGGCCTTATTACATGTCAATTAAATAATTTCCTCTGGGTCTTGGTCTTATGCATTGATATTTTTCAAGCCTCCTAGATGATTGTAATAATGAAGAGTTGAGAACTACTACAACCTGAGTCTGTCAGGCTGAGCAAACCTGGACAGAAATATAAGTATTTTCAAATTTTCTTTGCAGTTGGATATTTTGTAGACTTTCTGCACAAACCACCTTCCTGGAGCAGAGCTCACTGGTGTCAGTAAAAGTTTGCTTGCACGTTCCATACCTAGTTAAGTGAAATAAATTAATTTAGGGCAGTGTTTCTCAAACTTAGGTTTTCAAAAGAATCATCTGAGGAGCATGTTAAAAATATATTAAGGGGCTCTGGCCGGTTTGGTTCAGTGGTTAGAGCGTCGGCCCGCGGACCAGAGAGACCTGGGTTCGGTTCCCGCTAAGGGCATGTACTTCAGTTGCAGTTTGTCCCCGGCCCCGGTTGGGGTCCTGTGGGTGGCAACCAGTCGATGTGTCTCTCTCACATCAATGTTTCTCTTTCTCTCTTCCTCCCTCTCTCCCTCCCGCTCTATCTGAAGGTAAATGCAAAAATGTCCTTGGGTGAGGATAAAAAAAAAATACATTAAGGGCCTCACCCAGAATCTACTGAATCAAAATCTTTATAGATCTTCAGGAGAGAAGCCCAGAGCTTGTGTTTTTAACAAATATCCTAAGTAAATCTTATGGTGAAGCAAATTTGTTAAACACTTCTTTAGAAAAATCACTATTATAATTAGGGTAGTGGACTTTTAATACCACCTGTCTTTCCAAGAAGGCATCCTGTTTTCACATAGGAAAATGAAAATGGGCACAGTCTACCCTCCACAAAATCTGGTAACTTTTTTATATAAAGCTAAGACAGACAGACAGCCAAAATGCAAATGGGATATTACATTCTGATTAGGTTTTAGCAATCTTTTCAGGGCTGTGATAACAAATATGACTAATTCCTCTTAGGGCAGTGGTTCTCAACCTTCCTAATGCTGCGACCCTTTAATACAATTCCTCATGTTGTGGTGACCCCCAACCATAAAATTATTTTCGTTGCTACTTCATAACTGTAATTTTGCTACTGTTATGTCTTAGGTGACCCACAGGATGAGAACCGCTGTCTTAGGGGACCTATTCTAAAAAGAAAGACCAAGCTGTTTTTATTTGTAAACACTATTGGAAAGTTATACATACACTTATGATTTGTGCACTGTCTGTATTGATTAATAGTTGAGAATAGTAGTGTTAGGCAAACCCCAACATTAACCAATTTTTCCTAATTCCTCACAATAAAAGTAGGGACATTTGCATAGTCACATATCCAGATATCTTCCTTGAATGTTAAAGACTTACATAAGTTTAATTTCAAATAAATATGTGAGACCTAAGCTAGTGAAGAAATGATGCTGAACACCCACTTGGGAGTCATCCTCTGCATGGGTAATTACATCTGGCCAATGGGCAGACTCACCTGGGGTAAGATTTAAATGTACAGATCCCTGAGCTCTGAAAGAATAAACAAACTGAATAGTAACAACAACCATGTCAATGGGGGAAATAGGAGGGAACATCTGTAATATTTTCAACAATAAAGATAAATGTTTTGAAAAGTAAGAAGGCAAAAGTGATATTATAAATTTACTATATAGAAATTTCCAAGCATACACAAAGTTAGATAAACTAGTATATTAATCTGAGTCTGAGGATCAGTAATTGTCTACTTTTTGATCTGCAAAATTTTAGGAAGTAGACATTTTAAAATAAACACCATACATCATGCCATTTCACATGTAAATAATTTATTATATATATTTAAATGATAAAGGTATTTTATTTTTAATATAATGATTATGCTAGTTTCATACCTAAAAGAATTTACAATAATTTCTTAACACCATCTAATTGTCAGACAATATTCAGATGCTCTCACTCTCACAGATGATTTTTACAATTAGCTGTTTGTTTGTTTTTTCTTTTTAATTAGGTTCCAAACAAGATCTGCTTATCATGTTTGGCTCTTTTGTCCTTTAAGTCTCTTTTATTCTATAAGAGCCACATATCTCCACTTCCTTTCCCTCTTGAAATTGATTTTCTGGAGAAACTAGGTCATTTATCCTATAAAGCTTCTTACATTTTTTTAGTTCCAAGCTTTCTAGTAGTATCATTTAACTTGTTCCTTTAAACCATATATTTCCTATAAACTCTAAATTAAATTTAGAGGCTGATTTGATCTAGGTTCGATTTTTTTAAAGTAAGGATACTTCATTATATCACGTCATAGGGCGCATGATGTCTGATTGTGCTAAGATTGATCTTAGTGAGTCAGGTAAAGCAATGAGGAAAATAATGTGAGAATGTATTCCATTATAAATGTGTAATATATTGCATTCCATTCCATTATAAAAGTAAGTCAAATAATAGAGAAGGAAGATATTTCTTTGGTGATTTGTGATACATCACCTCCCCCTCCTTTGTCATGGGTCTAGTTGGGAATTTTGATAATGACACTCAGTTTATGCCTGTAGTCCTGAGATACAGAAAATTTGTACTTGATTCCTGCTTGAGTAACCTTAAAGTGTCTGTAACCACAGGATTTGGGTGGCTGCATTGGGATCATGCAGTCTTTGGGAGTATGAAATATTCAAGACTGTCCTGCGGACTCGATATAAGGAAGAGCCAACATGAAGTTGTGTTCATTCCTGGTCAGGGGTAGCATTGGTAGCATTACATTATCCCACTGAATAAAAGGGGCAAGATGAGACCAAAATAAAATTTATTCTGTTTACATTGCCTGAGTTGTGCATTCTATATTCTGTTAATACATGAAGATGCAAATTAAATAGAAATGCAGCCATTAGAGATGACAGGAAGATGAGTAAGTGAAGACACAATGGAGAGACACTTCTCAGAAATTTGGTTGCAACTGGGCCAGAATAATGGAGTGCTCACTGGAGAAAATGCAAAGATGATTTTAATGTAGTAAAGAGATTGGAATAAAATAAAGGGAGCAACAGACTATCTAATACAAGGCCATTTAGAGGGAGGCAGACACCATAATCAAGTAACTAGATGTACATTAGATACCTAGAGCTTTGAAAAGTGCTAAAGGGATGATTTGGAAAAGTGAGAAATCATCCTTAATCAAAGAAAATGCAAGAGTGACCCTAATAAAAGGCTGTATGTTGGATTCACTTGACTTAAACCCAGAATAATTCAATCAGAATCTCTGTGTGGCCTCCCAGGCATTAGTATTTTATTAAAGATCCCCAAGTAATTCCAATATGCAGTGAAGTTTGAGAACCACTGTTGTAACTGATAAACTCCCAACAAAAATCAAGTTTCAGTGAAGGTAAAGGTATGGTATAGTGATTTCAGAAGATGAAGTATAAAGAGTAAAAGAGGAAGGCTGCAGTGGGAAAATATTTCAGAGATTATAATGAGCATAGCAGCATGGGGATAATGGCAGGCTTAAGGTTTGGGCTTTGGGGTACCAGAATCCTAGATTCGAATCCAGACTCTACCGACTTTTAACTTCCTGATTGTGAGCAAATTATATACCTTATCTCAGATTAAATCTCCTCATTTATAAAATTATTTTGTTACTAGTATCTATCGTGTTTGTTTTATCTGTTTGTCATCTCTCACTGAAATGTCAACTCCATAAGAATAAGAACCTTGTCTATCTGTTCAAAATTGAATTCCCAGTCCCTAGAACAGGGCTTGGCCATACAGTGTATGTTTATTATATATTTTTTAAATGGATGAATGGAAATACTTTATATTTTTAATTGTTTACTCTATGATGGATTTTTTTTTGTAAGCACTTTACATCCATCATTTTATTCAATTCAGCCCCAGGAGATGGTTACCACTATAATTCCAATTTTCAAATGAAGATAATTAAGCAGAGGTCAGTTAATTAGTAGATAGTACATGTGGCATGACTCAAGGAAAGCACTTAGATAATGTAAAAAAAAATCTCATTAAATGTTAGCAAACAATGAGAAAAATATAAAAGGCATAGTAAAATTAACTGCCCTTAAGATTCTGAGAGGAACTCAAATGTTAAGTTGTGTCCATGAGGTCTTATGCATTGGAACTGAACATTGAGATATCAAAAGCAAGGTATTGTTAAGAAGTATGCAATTTTTGCTTACATTCCAGATAAAGCATGAGTGAAAATGGTATTTCATGCGTTTACAAAGCTAGTGGAAGAGGATAGGATGGCAAGTTTTATGCACCAAAAGAGGTTGGACTTTGGCTGAACCTCTTGTATCTATTATTGGGGAAACAGTGGATCTCTCTCAAATTTTATCTTTGATTATTATTACATGGAAGGAAGCACCGAAGGAAGTGATAGTGTTTTGAGCCAAGAAATATAATATTCCTTGGAAAAGCTTGTAATAAGCAACTTTTCTTCTGTTAATAGAGTAGAAAAAATGTTACACAAACCTCAACTCCATCAGGTTCTATAGAAGCTATTAATATAATGTGACCTCTCAGCACTTTCTAGCTTTAATATTACGAACTATAGGAATGAAAGATATTTCTATCCCCAAGCCCATCTTGAATCTAGCCAATCTGTTGAGATTGTCAACAATGCAGAAAATTATTCCTTGAAACATTTTTATGGGTAGGCTTTTTTAAGTAGAGTATTTGTATTATTTTTAAAGTGTCAAACTTCACTGTAAATCACAGCCTATTTTATTTTGAGTTGGAGCATTTTTCCTTTGTACATATACTGTGCCCTTAACTCGACAATTTAGTCAAATGATCTCTTTGCAGTTCATCCATGTAATCACAGCATAACAGATGACCATTAGAGGATCAGAGTTGAAATATACAGGAATGCACAATCTCCAGACAGGACTAAAACAAAACTGCCTGCCAACTTGGTACCAATAGGGAGAGCTTTGCTTTATGTACTGTCCAGTAAACTGCATGCCCCATTTAGCAAAAGAGATATATAGAACTAAATTAAAAATCATGTCTATTCATATAATCTTTTGGTTTCTGTAAGATTTCCATTTTTTTGAAATAATGTAAATAAAACGATAATGATAAGGAAATGAATAATGCTATCAGAGACACATAGTATGCATTTAAAATTTAAACCTCTAAAAGCAAACATATTTTTTTTAAATTGGAATTTCTTTTTTTATATATAAACATTTTGATAAAGTTTTTTTATTTTTAAAAACACTACATTAATACATATTCAGAAGATTTGGGTATTACAGAAAATAAAATAAATGCATTACCATAGTCTCATCACTCAAAGAAAACATTTGTTCTAGCCAACATATTTTTCTAAGGTGGATTTTTAAATTAACCTAAATAATACACCATAGTTCTACTACAGGATCTTTACATATGCACATTTCTAAAGCTACATGTAATATGCAACACCTTAAAATATATGCAACCACCTAAAAAAGTTGGTTAAAACAACTTTTCACATAGGAAAGCACAGCTACATAGTCAATGACTGAAGAGGAATGGAGTAGATTTAATTATTGTTCCCAATTCTTCATTCCCTCTCTCTAACAGAATTCTGTACACATTCCTTTGCTGTGCAACTGTGTAGTTCCTAGGAACAAAACAGGTGGAATTCACATCTCTACTGCATTGACTTTGAGCTTCTCCATATGACTGGCTTTGGACAATGAATAATGAGTAGATGTGATGCAATGGCTTGGCCTCTTGTCCTCCTGTGCGTGAGCCACAAAAGTAACTGCTTCTCTCAGAATGAAAGACATGTGGAGGAGACCTAGACCAAACCCACAGCCTGAAACAAAGCCAACATGATTGACCTGAAAACCTCTCAGAAAGAGAAAATAATGTTTATTGTTTTAAACCATTGAGATTCAGTTGTTTTGCAGCATCATTGCAGCAGAGATCTGAGGTATACAAGGAGAACTGAGGAAGCTGAGGCACAGAGAAAATAAGAAACTGTCTCAAGGTTATATAGAAAATCACAAAACACTAAAAGGTAAAACCCAGCTATTCATATTTAATCCAAGTACTTTATCACCTTGACTAATATATTATTATCTTTTTTTTGCTATGGAGAATAATTTATTTTCTTATATATGTGTGTATATATAGCATCCACAAATTATGACGAACTTAAAGTTTTGGGAAGGAAGAAAAGTTAAATTTTAAATATCCATTCGAATGAACAGAGGCAGTGCTAAGTAGATCAGAACTCAGAAACTCTGGGTTAGATATCTACATAATGTTTTACCATGTATTTGCTCACTGTTCTGCCTTATTTCCTCTGAATCTCAGTTTGTTTAATTGCTGAAAAGAGTTACCACAATTTTTTCAAAAGGTCTGTGAAAAAAAATGTTTTATGTAAGGACTTATAAAATGATAGGTACATGGTATGTTATAAATATTTTATATTAAATATGAATTTATTTTTAACATCCTAAGATATTGTATGAAAATAATATTTTATTGCTCATTTATACTTAGCATATTATTGATTAAAGTACATGATAGTTGATCTCATCTTCCTCTTTAGAGCTTGTAACCTAAGGCATGTGTCATCAGTTTAGAAGTGAATTTGATAAAATTTTATGGGTTCCCAAACATCCATCTACTGTTAACAGAAAGCTAAAAAAATCTCTTAAGCAGCATTTCATTCTTCTACTTCATAATTAGAAAGGCCTTGATGTTACAAATTACTTTGTAGAATAGAGAACAAACAAAGAAATATTCCATATAAAGCAAAGTGTAAAGAATTTATCCTTCATTAGCATTTTTGGAGTTTTGCTATTCCTGGAATCAATAATAAAAGTAGTAGAGTTGCAATTGTTTTTTAGACTGATGAACCTCATAGGGAAGAGGGGGAGTGGGAAGAGATAAACCAAATAACTTATATGCATATATGCATAACCAATGGACACAGACAATAGTGTGGGGAAGGCAGGAAGGGGACTGGAGCAGGTAGGAGGAGGTCAATGGAGAAAAAGGGGGGACATCTGTAATATGTTCAACAATAAAGATAAATTAAAATTTGAAATAAAACAATTTCTGAAAGGAAATTTTTCTTTGTTTACTGTATTTGAATTTAATTCATAGAAAATATCACAAAAGGTTGTTTTTCATGGTTAACTAAGTTGATAGAACTCAGGATAAAACACTTTCCTAGTTATTTAAGAAATCTTCTGCTGAGATGCAAATTCATAATTGATACAACTTTTAAACTAGTAGACTACAATACAAATTGTCTTTCTTACAGTTAAAATAAAATTTATGAAACCTAATTAATATGTAGAAGATCTAGAGTTGGTTACTATTATTTTCAATATACCTGAAAATTAGAAATAATTACTAGTTGATATTTTCCTAACAGGATATTTAGGTAGATATAATTCCTTTGGAATACAAACCCAAGAATGAATTGACATTGATTAGCAAAGTAAATAAATACATAAATAAAAAGATTGGGGCAATTGAAGTCTTTTTTTTAAAATATTGCTGAAAGTTTTACAGATGTCCCCCCTTTTTTCCTCCATTGGGCAATTGAAGTCTTCATCCAATTATTTTTATGTACTTTTTAGTTAAGTTTCCAAGCCCAAGGATCTGCAACCAGGGAAGGGCAAAAAACAGGAAGTTTAATGGTGTTTCTTATACTATTTAGGGTCTGGCAGAAAAAAGTTAACCATCTAGTACCCTTATGCCTTGAATAAACACATGTATTTCAGATGAGTAGGCAATATATTACCAGGGAAATATTATTTCCTATATGATCATTTAAAGATAAATCTATTTTGAAATTTCCCTGATTTTCACAATTGTGAAATTAATGAATTTAATACTAATTAATAAATTAATTGGTTAATAAAGTTATACTAGATAAGTTATATTTTATTGGTATATACTGTAATATATTTTTTAATGTTTTTATTGATTTTTAGAGAAAAAGCAGGAGAGAGAGAGAGAGAAATAGTGATGAGAGAAGAGAACCCTCAATCAGCTGCCTCCTGCATGCCCTCCCCACTGGGAATCAAGCCCACAACCCAGCCATGTGCCCTGACTGGGAATCGAACTGGCACCCTCTTAGTGCATGTGGCTCAACCACTGAGCTACACCGGCCGGGGCATATAGTGTAATATTTACTGGTATTATAACATTCAACCATTTTTTCTTAAATATAAGTAGCATAACATGGTGTAGAAAAATAATATTTTTTCCTTTTTCTCCTGAGAAAATCAAGGTCATAGTCCCAAGTTATTTATTAGTCTGTAAACATTAGGATTGAAAAAATAATAAAAAGAGGGTAAAAATAAAAATAATGCTAAACACTGGAAATTAGAAAGGTCAACCATGATGAATGCTTACTGTTTAGAATAGGTCTATGTTTGGAGGCATTTGGAAAATTCTTGGAGATTTCCAGAGGTCTCAAGTTTTCTTCAGTGTTTGCACTAAACTTGAACTAGTTTAACAAAACATGGAAACCTGCAAAATTATCAAAGTGTTCTCTTTTTTTCTGTAGAGTAGTTTGGAAATTATTCAAATTATTAACAAGGAAGATATATAATCCAAATTTTTGAAATTAATATTTAAAAAAATTAATTTTGGCAAAAGAAAAAGGTGACATGGCTGAAACACTTTGAGAAACATTTTAAAATGGAAATTTCCCTTTATTCTGGAAAACTATACAATATATGTTTATGGCTTATGTCCTCCTCTCCAGGCTTATTTCTTATTCCTCCCGACACATATGTAGCTTCCAGCCACACTGAACCAGTTCTAGTTTCTACATTTTTCATGCTGGTTAGGGTACATGTGTCTTGACACATGTCATTGATTCTGCCCAGACCACCTTTGCTTCTCACTTTGATGATTCAAGTCAAGGACCACATTTTCTGAAAATGTGTCCTTCCTCTGACACCCACTCATGATTATATGCTCTCTTTTGTGACTTATTGAATCCTATATTCTTGTTAAAGCAGTTTTTTCTCACACACCATGTATTATTATTTTCCTGTCTACCTCTCCTCTAACCGAGTGCTCTTCAAACTTCTATGATCGCCCGCTCCAAAACTTTAAAACTATCTGAACATGGACTTCCAATAAACGCATGCATTATTCTGCATATGTTTACATGTGTGTGTGTGTATATATATATATATATATATATATATATATATATATATATATATATATATAAATATATTCCTTGAAAATATTACATATTTCACAAAAATGCATCCTACTGAGAATACATGTATTAAAATTCTCCCAAGTTTAAATAAACAATGAATATAGAGTGTAATTTTAACATTTCATTCCTCAGTTTTGTGAATCAACTTGGTCTCTCCTGAGGTGTAAGCACTCACTTTATAGACCACCCCTCTAGATTATTATTTCCTTGAAAACAGATACTTTAAAAAATTATCTGTAACCCTAGCACTTTTGTTTAATATATATCAAATGCACATCCCTCATTTAATGGTATCTACAGTAATAATGGGTTGATTTCAGGTAGCTGCACTAGAAGTTTCCAATTCATGGTGTTGAGAATTATAGAAATGGATGGGAACCCAAAGGTCACCGAACACGATATCCTCATTGTATAGATAAATACACTCAAACTCAGGTGGGTTAAGTGATTTACCTCATATTATACATTCAGTCATTGACTGGGAACTGGAGCCTCTGCTCCCATTTCTAAGTCTCCTCATTCCAGTAAGATAATCTTGCTATGATCTCCTTATAATGATAGAAGAATGCGAGAAGAGGAGGCATGTTATTCTACCTTTCTTCTTACACTTCTAACCTACATGAAATAGTGTGGTATTTCAGAAATAGGCCAAGTGCACTGGGAATAATCCCTTGAATTAACTAGATTTTCTCTTTCAACTGGTTATCCTGGTTCACTGAAGCTGCCAGTCTGATCCGCAAGCTGTTGAAACAGATAGTTTCAAAGTCTAACTTAGAATATAGTAGACTCTAGATAATTGCTGCCCAATAGAAGTTTCTGTGATGATGTAAATGGCCAATATATGCACTATCCGATATTCAATCTGTACTTTAAAATATGACTATAGTGATTGAGGAACTGAAATTTAATTGAATTTGTATTTAATTTAATTTAACTCTCAATAGCCATATGTGGCTAGTGCCTTCTGTATGGGAGAGTGCAGCTCTAGACCCAGAAAATAAAATGCCAAATGTAAATGTAGAAAAAGTATTTGTACAGAAATAATATATTGGTGCAGCCACTATGGAAAACAGTAGGGTGTTTCCTCAAAAAATTAAAAATTGAATTGCCATTTGACTCAGTGATCCCACTTCTAGGAATATATCTTAAGAAGCCTGAAACACCCATCAGAAAGAATATATGTACCCCTATGTTCATAGCAGCACAATTCACAATCGCTAAGATCTGGAAACAGCCCAAGTGTCCATCAATAGATGAGTGGATAAAAAAGCTGTGGTACATTTACACAATGGAATACTATGCAGCTGTAAGAAAGAGAGATCTCTTATCCTTTGAGACAACATGGAGGGACCTCGAGAGTATCATGCTAAGTGAAATAAGCCAATCAGAGAAAGAGAAATACCACATGATCTCACTTATTTGTGGAATATAATGAACAAGGTGGGCTGATGAATGAAATAGACCCAGAGACATAGAAAGGAGTATAGTTCAGACTGACAAACCTCAGAGTAGGGGGGTGGGTGGGGTGGAGGTGATGAACCCAAAAACTTATATGCATGTATGTATAACCAATGGACATAGACAACAATGCTGGGGGGGCAGGATGGGGAGGAGGGTGTCTAGGGGGGAAAAGGAGAAACATCTGTAACAAAAATAAATGAATAAAAATTGAAAAAAAATACAGATTCTGATTGAGTAAGTCTGGGGTGAGGTCTGAGAGTCTATATTTCTAACAATTTCTAGGACATGTTGATGCTCCTGGTATGTGGACTACAATTCAAGTAGCAAGAATTTAGAAAGATGTTACATCTGTTGTGGTAAAAATATTTGGTGAACAAAGGGTAAAAACGCATTGCAAAGTCATCATGAACCATATAAAACTGGATTTAGAAGAACATACCATACAAATTAAGATTGGATCTAATACATAGAAACAAACACAGGGAGGCAGCCAAAATGAGGAGACAAAGAAACAGGTCCCAAATGAAAAAACAGAACAAAACTCCTGGAGAAAAACTAAGTGAAATGGAGATAAGCAACTTAACAGATGAGTTCAAAACACTGCTTATAAGGATGCTCAATGAACTTAGTGAGAACTTCAGTGAACTTAGTGAGGGCCTCAAGAGCATAAAAAAGGACCAGTCAGAAATGAAGGAGGCACTAACTGAAATAAAGAATAATTTACAGAGATTCAATGGTAGAGGAGGTAAAGCCAAGAAGCAAACCATCGATTTGGAATATAAGGAAGCAAAAAACACCCAATCAGAACAGCAAAAAGAAAAAAGAATCCAAAGAAATGAGGATAGTGTAAGGAGCCTCTGGGACAACTTCAAGCATGCCAACATTCGCACCATAGGGGTGCCAGAAGGAGAAGAGAGAAAACAAGAAATTGAAAACCTATTTGAAACAATAATGACAGAAAACTTCCCTAACTTGGTGAAGGAAATAGACATACAAGTCCAGGAAGCACAGAGAGTCCCAAACAAGATGAACCCCAAGAGGCCCACATCAAGACACATCATCATCAAAATGCAAAAGGTTCAAGACAAAGAGAGAATCTTAAAAGCAGCAAGAGAAAAACAGTTAGTTACCTACATGGGAGTTCCCATAAGACTGTCAGCTGATTTCTCAAAAGAAACTTTGCAGGCCAGAAGGGAGTGGCAAGAAATATTCAGAGTGATGAAAAGCAAGAACCTACAACCAAGATTACTCTATCCTGCAAAGCTGTCATTTAGAATCGATGGCCATATAAAGAGTTTCCCAGACAAGAAAAAGCTAAAGGAGTTCATCACCACCAAACCATTATTATATGAAATGTTGAAGGGTCTTCTTGAAGAAAAAGATCAAAAATATGAACAAACAAAATGGCAATAAATACATATTTTATCGACAATCGAATCTACAAACAAAATGAATAAGCGAACAGAAACATTCTCATAGATACAGAGAACATTTTGTTGATTGCCAGATGGGAGGGGGGTTGGGGGAATGGGTGAAAAAGGTGAAGGGATTAAGAAGTACAAATTGGTTGTTAGACTGACAAACCGCAAAGGGAAGGGGGGTGGGGAAGGTGGGAAGAAAAAAACAAAGAACTTATATGCATATATGCATAACCAATGGACACAGAAAAGAGTGTGGGGAAAGGCAGGAGGGGGGCGGGAGTGGGGAGGAGGGGGTCAATAGGTAAAAAAGGAGGAACATCTGTAATACATTCAACCACAAAGATAAGTTTTTAAAAAACAAAAAACAAAATAAAGAGAAATCGGTGGAAAAACAAAAAACGAAACAAACAAACAAATAAATTGGAGTTTCTCCACAAACCATTAAATGACTTTCAATTCCCAACACTACATACATTAAATTTCATCTTCTATGAGATATAACAACAACAAAAAAATCTTTTGTCATCTATCCTTGTGTCACTTTGGTCCATAAAAATGTTTTGGAAGGGAGAAAAGGAAAGGAAATTAATTGTTCCTGGAAAGGAATTGGATTGGGGCTCACTAAAGGAAATTTCCCAAGGAGCATTTTAATGTAGAGAAAATCAGAGTCATGTCTGTGGCTGGGAAAAGAATATAAGTGGAAATCATTAATGACTTACCTAGTCTGATTGAAAACAGCAAGACTTCTTGCTTGACATGAATTGAATATAGCTGTATTAGTTTCACAGCTTTGGTTATTTTTGCAGATATATATTAGGAAAAATAATCTAAACTTATTATGTATAGTAGCAGCCTGGACAGACACATCCATGGATTTGATTGCTCCTATCAATAATTTTAGGAAACAAAAACTAGTTGCATGAAGTAGATAACTAGTGAAAAAAGGCTTGTTGAGAAGTTTGGACTAGGGTAGAACACAATGGGGCTAGTCTAGATTAAAAAAATTAGGCAATGTAGATTCCAACCAAGTTCAGATTTGCCTTCAATCACGTTTACGACTGAACCACAAATAAGCAGCACAATTTGAGCGGATGCAGACATCACTTTCCATGTATCCATAGTTATTTCTGGAGGCAAACCTGGAATTTGGAAAGCTCTGTATGGACAAGGAGTAAAGAATCTATCAGGTTTTAAGAAACAAAAAAAACCATAGACCTAACGCATTTTATACATTAGGTTTAAAGAGGGGCCATATAAACATTCAAGGGTCTACACATTATTTGGGAAATTATTTGATGTTCCACAGTTACGTAATATCATGTTCTAATTCTTATTCCTTAATCAGGCCCACCACAGCTCTGGCAAGGCATCCAGAAAGCTAAATCTTCTGATGGTCATATCTTGTATTTTACAGTAAGAAATGAAACGATTAACAAATCATTTGTCATCATAATGTCAAAAGTTGCTGATGACTTGCCCAACTTCAAGTTTGTTAAAGTATTTATATATTTATCGAATTTAAACTGCCTGAATGATTGCTTTTCTTTAACCAATAGTCAGAAACACTGCAGTGTTAGAGGTCACAATATGTGCAGTAGTATAGATATGTTCAAATACTGTGTGTCATTTCCTCTTCCACCCAGCCACTCAGCCCACACTTGTATGTATTATTTGGGATGCTCAGAGTTGTTTGCAGTTTCTACAGTTTAATATTTCAAGTAAGTTCTCAAAATGAGGTCATCTCTAGAACTGCTACAAGATGTTATTTAGATAGTAAGCCTATAAGTATGCAGAACAAGATTTGCTATTTTTGCTATGGGTTTGTAGAAAATGAATTATTTTGTAGTTGTGGAAGCTGTGAATTATAGATGCTAAGATATTTGGGGGGAAGTTGTAACTTTACCGTTTTTTTCTCTCAGAAATATATAATTTATATTCTGTAATTTGATAAGATCAAGTTCAACATGTTAAGTTTACTTCTTTTCATACGAATATATGATGCTCCTGAATTTTTACCTTGCCAGAAGTAAATACACTTAAAAAGAGAAACAAAGTCTCATCTATCACAATAATTAATGTTCTTTGGTAGAACCGAATTGTATTTCTTCATTCTACATCTTTTTCCTTGACTTCCCTCTCTTGCCTTCAGTCCCAAGAAAAGAAAAATCAAGCAATATACAGAAGTCAGAAATTAATTCACTCTTTTATTAAATGTACAATAATAGGAAGTTTTTAAATAAATTGTACAGGAAATATAAAACAGTAATTTTAAAAAATCTCTCCCTCTGACTGTATATGTGAGTTTGTCTTCATGTTCATATATACAGAGATAATGGATAGATGTAAAATATATAGAGAGAGACATTATTTACCCATTGATATACTGTTTTATCCTGTGTGCTTTTATAGATCTTCAAAACTAGTGTTTACTCGTGTTCTTGTCAAGCAATGAGAATACTATCCTGGGAATTTTGTTTGTTGGTTTGTTTTTAAAAATAAGAAGGTACAGGGGCAGGGGTGGAGATGATGTTTGAAGCACAGAAAAAGCAAAAGCGCAAAGAAGAAAGATCTTTGTATTTTCTATAAAATTTAAGAGATGAAAATTAATCATTTTAATATACATAAAATTTGTCAGATCTCAATGAAAAATGATTCAGAATTTCTGAACAAATTAAATAGTTCCATTCTTCCAATATAAATTATCTCTACATTCTTAAGGATAATTTTAATATCTCTGATTACTGTGGAAAACACCAATTAAATAGAATATTAATTATTAATATAATCGGCTGTAGTTCCATTTTCTTTTTTCATTTGAAAATTTAAGGTCAGTTTTTTAAGTTCAATGATGAAAGCTATCAGAAGAATATTCTTTTGAAAATTGTCTTTTCTTAGGAAAAAAGAGGAAAATCAACACTGTCTCAGCATCGCCACAGATGATGTAGCAGTTTAAGCCTCTCTGCAGGCAGGGATAGTCTATTAATTGGTCAAGTCACTCTCTGGGTCAGTAGGATTGTGGTCTGGATCATCATCTTCCAGCTTCAAGTCATCTATTTCCTGGAACAAAGTCTCATCTACTTCTACATTGTTTCCTGCATCCTCCAAGATCTGGATATCAGATGTATCAAGATTATGATCTGTTTCAAATGGCTGTTTCCCACTTAATTTATTTCCTGCTTGGTCTTCTTCTTTCATTTTTTTTTTAATTTCCAAAATTTCTGCATCAAATTTGACTTTCCAGTTTAAGAAATTCTCAATTGTTGATGGCAGCCATCTGGGCAGGTGTGAGGTGATACCTGATAGTCGTTTTAATTTGCATCTCTCTGATGACTAGTGATGTTGAGCATTTTTTTGTATGTCTCTTGGCTATTCATATGTCCTATTTGGAGAGGTGTCTATTTAGGTCCTCTGTCCATTTTTTAATTGGATTCTTTGTCTTTCTTTTGTTGAGTTGTATAAGTACTCTATATATTTTGGAAATTAACCCTTTATCTGATGTATTGTTGGTAATTAATTATGTTCTCCCATATAGTGGGTTCCCTTTCCATTTTGATGCTTGTTTCTTTTGCTGTGCAGAAGCTTTTTAGTTTGATGTAGTCCCATGTGTTCATTTTTTCCTTTGTTTCTCTTGCCTTAGGTGTTGTATCAGTGAAAATTCTGTTGCCTGTGATGTCTGAAATTTTGTTGCCTACATTTTGTTCAAGGATTTTTATGGATTCACGAGTCACATTTAAGTCTTTTACCCATTTTGAGTTAATTCTTGTGTATGGTGTAAGTTGGTGGTCTAGTTTCATTTTTTTTTTTTTTGCATGTAGCGGTCCAATTTTCCCAACACCATTTATTAAAGAGGCTGTCTCTACTCCACTGTATGCTCTTGCCACCTTTGTCAAATATTAATTGAGCATAATGTCTTGGGTCAATTTCTGGGTTCTCTGTTCTGTTCCATTGATCTATATGCCTGTTCTTGTGCCAGTACCAGACTGTTTTGATTACAATGGCTTTGTAGTATAACCTGATATCCGGTATTGTGATCCCTCCTACTTTGTTCTTCTTTTTCAAGATTGCTGAGGCTATTCGGGGTCTTTTTTGGTTCCATATAAACTTTTGGAGTGTTTGTTCTGGTTCTGTGAAATACACTGTTGGTATTTCTTATCCTTTGAGACGACATGGAGGTAGCTGGAGAATATTATGCTAAGCAAAATAAGCCAGTCAGAGAAAGGCAAGTATCACATGATCTCACTTATTTGTGGAATATAAGGAACAAAATAAGGTGATGAACAAAATAGACCCAGAGACATAGAAGTAGGGTTCAGACTGACAAACTTCAGAGGAGGGGGCAGGGGGGAGGGAAGAGATAAACCAAAGAACTTATGTATATAAGCATAACCAATGGACATAGACAACAATGTTTGGGTGGGGACAGGAGGAGGGTGTCAATGGGGGAAAAAGGAGAAACATCTGTAACAAAAATAAATTAATTAGATAAAAAATAGACAAACAAACAAACAAACAACAAAAAAGAAATTCTCAATTGTAACAGGAGTGCCATAAAATAATTGTTTTACGAGTTCTTTTTCTTTCTTTTCATCTTCTAGTTTTTCATTTGATCCACTATTTCATTTAATTTTCTTGCACAGCTGTCACTAAAGTAACAATCATCACCATACCAAGGTTTTCTACTGCTTGAAATGCTAATAATTTTTAAATGCCTGAGACATCATCTTCTATATTTTACTGGGAGAATATTTCATAAAGGGGGCAGGATTCATCTAAGTATTTCTCACTGTATGTAAACTTGAGGGTAGTCTGAACAGCTTCATCATTTTCTCCAGCCTCAGATGTCACAGTAATGGTGAAGCTGGAAGGATTTTCTGATAATACTGTAAAGAAATCATGGTAGATGAACTCCAGAGCCTCTAGCTCATTGCACTGCTACTTGCCATAATCTGTCACTGTGGCCCTCACTGCTTGCTGCCCATGGATTGTTCAGACACCCATGTGATGTGCTACAGCTGGGACCAATGTCGCATTGGGAGAGTGGGCAGTGATCTGGTGGGCACAGGTGCAGAGTCCCCACATGGGAGGCCCAGGGCCCTTTTATTCTCATTTTCAAACTTTGTGGTCTTTGTGAATCTATTATTATTATGATTTCTTATCCACCCAACAATCATATTTTTCTCTCCACCTTTCTAAGGTGAGGTTCATCTCACACTAGAAATATTTTACTGGCCCTCAATATGCCACAGAATGCCTAACAAAAAGATCACTATGAATCTGGTGTATGTGTGTGGAGGGATTTATTTTTACTGGAGACTCTATATGACTTAAAGAAAGTATTTATTTTCCAACAACTATGGATTTATACAAAGTATAATAGGAATTAAAAAAGAGTCCAAAATGCTTTTATATTTCAAAATTTAAATGATTATTACAAATACCCTATCACTCCCAGCTTTTCACCTTAGTAACAGAGTTTTGATTTAGCATGGCTAGTTTAGGAATGCTAAGGCTAAACTAACCTTCATTCTATGTCCAGAATATATATATATATATATAACTTTGTTTTGAGAAACTGGAAAAACTGCAAAGTTCAGTCTTTCACATTAAGGGAGAAGAGAGATATAATGAGATGTATGAATAAAATCAATATTTTTGTTCCTACTGTAATAGACCAATTGGAATTATAATTAGGGAATACCTAGGAGTTCTACCAGAATTAAAGACTTATCACCATTTTCACTTAGTTTTCCTCTTTTTCAGGGGTTAATATTTAGCTATTTAAATAAAATAATCCTTTAGACACATAGTAAATATTCAAAATGATTCTAAATGGCATTTTATTCTAAGCAAATTTGGTTGGTGCTACACTGATCATTTATAACTTGTAGATAATTGTGATCAAAGTCTGCATTAAGGGCTTTTCATTCTTCTTAACTGTGGCTAATGCTGCCCTCCCTAGGTAATTCCAAAAGTATTCACAGAGAACTATCTCAAATTTATGATTCATTTTGGTAAATATTTTGTATTGTGTTATAACTAATATATAATTGTTATAAAATACAATTTTGAGCCCAGCCAGTGTGGCTCAGTGGATTGAGCATTGACCCATGGACTGAGAGGTCCTGGTTCGATTCTGGTGAGGGCACATGCCTGGGTTGTGGGCTCAATCCCCAGTAGGGGACGTGCAGGAGGCAGCCAATTAATGTTTCTCTCTCACATCAATATTTCTCTCTCTCTCTAAAAAATCAGTAAAAAACATTTTAAAATACAATTTTGAAATACAGACAAAAACATATTTTTACTTCTTTTTTTTCCCTACTTTTTGTTGTTGTTGTTGACCATCATTTAGTTTTAATTTGGTATTGTGTAAACAGATTCAAAATAGACCCTCAATTCTTCTCCCCTTCCAGAGTGCATACTCTTTGCAATGTAACTTTGATATTTCTCCCATTAGAAGATGAAGTCTGTTATATCAACTCTAGAATCTGAGCTGGTCTCCTAACTACATTGACCCATGAAATGTGGTAGAAGTTACATTGTGCTATTGCTGAGCATAGACTTCAAAGAAAACTTTTGCACCTCTGCTTTCTCTTGAAACCTTGTCTCAGCCACAAGAACAACTGAAGCTAGCCTTCTGGAGAATGTGAAACAGAAAAATGTCATCCTAGCAAAGGCCACTGTAAGCCAGACAGTTCCTAGCTAATCTGCCAGCTGATCACAAACCCACGAGGAAGCCCAGCTGAAACCAGAACTTCCCAGTTTAGCCCAGTCTAAATGATGGATTGCGGAATTGTGAGCTAAGTGAGTGGTTCTTGTTTTAAGCCACTAAAATTTGGAGTGGTTTGTTATGCAGCAAAAGCTAACTGAGATAAATATAAATATTCAAAACAAGATGCATAGAATTTTGATAATGGATTAATTAAATAAAAGTTATAGCAATCTACAAAACTCATACCAACATTGATTTTACTCCTTAAGATAAAGACTAGACTAGACATTAGTTCATCAAAAATGCAAAATAAAGATGAAAAAGAAGCGTTTAGATTTTGTGATAATTATTCTTTCTTTATGACTTACATGTAGACACTTTGTAAATAAGTTAATAAACCTACAATATTCTTTGTTCTTATGTACTTTATACTACTTGACATAACATGTTTCTCCATGTTTACTATAGAAAATTTATAATGAAGTACTACTATATTCTTTCTTTGGTATGTCTCATTACAGGGAAATCTTATAGTTACAGTTTGTGTTCCATCAGAAGCTGACCCTGAGTCTAAAGATTGAGTGAAAATAATTTAACTTGGAGATTAAGGAGATAGCAGTGAAAGACTGGGGAAATGAAACAGGAAAAGGCAGTCAGCCAATAAAGGGTGATTTTTAAACACCCTACCATTGTGGATGAATACAGCTTATTTCTCCTGGAGACACACATCTCAGACTTATCCTAATTGAGAGATATGGAAGGTAGGATATTTATACACCGACTCTCATCAATTACTGGGTGAGGCCTGTTCCTGGGAGTTATTAATTGTCCATCACTTTTGGCCTGCTACCTAGGTGCAAACCAAGCCCCAGAGGCAAAACAAAACAAAAAACAAAACACCCACCATAGCAGTCTAATACTTACAACAAAGCCCAAACTAGCCCATGTAGAGACTACATGTAGAGGCCCAGAGACTCCACAAGGAATGAGAGATACCTGAGCAGTCCCTAGATTCAGTACCCTGCTCATCCAGATTCAATCATTGTCTGACTGCCACCATATTAGAGATCCAGAGCCAGAACCACCCAAACTAGCTCTTCCCTAAATTCCTGACATACAGAAACAATAAAGATAATAAAATAATTATTCTTGTAAGTGACTGACTTTTGTAGTGAAGTAGGGTAGCAGCTAAATAAATCTATATTCATTAAAATACATTGGTAAAGTGTTAGAATATGTTAGGTTATAGTCACCAGATGGTGCCCATTTGTCCTCTTTTGTGTGATTTTATTAAATTGGGTACTTTTTAACCATTCAGCTGACTGTGGACTTAAATGACAAATTTACTTGCAAGCAAAATGCCCCCATTTGTGGGCAGAGGGGGGAAAATGTGGGACATCTGTAATAGTGTCAACAATAAATAAAAATAATAAATAAATAAATAAATAAATAAAAATTTAAAAAATAAAATTGCAAAACAAACAAACAAAAAGAGCATCATAAATTCAAGAGCTGGCAGTTTGAATTCCACAGGTGTTTTGTTTTTTTTTTTTCTTTTTAACTTACCTTTATTGTTGAATGCATTATAGATGTTCCTCATTTTTCCCCCATTGCCCCCCTCCTCCCCATTCCTGCCCCCCTCCTGCTTTTCCCCACACTGTTGTCTG
Source organism: Tadarida brasiliensis (assembly GCA_030848825.1). Lineage (NCBI taxonomy): Eukaryota > Metazoa > Chordata > Mammalia > Chiroptera > Molossidae > Tadarida > Tadarida brasiliensis. The sequence continues at coordinate 114,824,345 of CM061280.1, read as the reverse complement.
TGTCCATTGGTTATGCATATATACATATAAGTTCTTTGGTTTATTTCTTCCCACCCCCCAAGCCCCCTTCCCTTTAAGGTTTATCAGTCTAACAAGCAATTTGTACTTCTTAATCCCTTCACCTTTTTCACCCATCCCCCCAGCCCCCACCCATCTGGTAACCAACAAAAGTTCTCTGTATCGCCCTGGCCGGTTTGGCTCAGCGGTTAGAGCGTCGGCCTGCGGTCCAGAGAGACCCGGATTCAGTTCCCGCTAGGGGCACGTACCTCGGTTGCGATTTGTCCCTGGCCCTGGTTGCTCGTACGGAAGGCAGCCACTCGATTTGTACCTTTCACGTCGATGTTTCTCTCTTTCTCTTCCTCTCTCTCCCTCCCACTCTATCTGAACAAAAAATGGAAAAATGTACTCGGGTGAGGATAAAAAAAAAGTTCTCTGTATCTATGAGAATGTTTCTGTTCTGCTTGTTCATTTTGTTTGTAGATTCAATTGTTGATAGATATGTATTTATTGCCATTTTGTTTGTTTATTTTTTTTCATCTTTTTCTTCAAGAAGACCCTCCAACATTTCATATAATAATGGTTTGGTGGTGATGAACTCCTTTAGCTTTACTTTGTCTGGGAAACTCTTTATGTGGCCATCGATTCTAAATGACAGCTTTGCAGGATAGAGTACTCTTGGTTGTAGGTTATTGCTTTTCATCACTCTGAATATTTCTTGCCACTCCCTTCTGGCCTGCAAAGTTTCTTTTGAGAAATCAGCTGACGGTCTTATGGGAACTCCCTTGTAGGTAACTAACTGCTTTTCTCTTGCTGCTTTTAAGATTCTCTCTTTGTCTTGAACCTTTTGCATTTTGATGATGATGTGTCTTGGTGTGGGCCTCTTGGGGTTCATCTTGTTTGGGACTCTCTGTGCTTCCTGGACTTGTATCTCTGTTTCCTTCACCAAGTTCGGGAAGTTTTCTGCCATTATTGTTTCAAATAGGTTTTCGATTTCTTGTTCTCTCTCTTCTCCTTCTGGCATCCCCAAGATGCGAATGTTGGCACGCTTGAAGTTGTCCCAGAGGCTCCTTACACTATCCTCATTTTTTTGGATTCTTTTTTCTTTTTGCTGTTCTGATTGGGTGTTTTTTGCTTCCTTATATTCCAAATCGATGGTTTGCTTCTTGGCTTTACCTACTCTGCTATTGCATCTGTGTAAACTATTCTTTATTTCAGTTAGTGCATCCTTCATTTCTGACTGGTCCTTTTTTATGCTCTTGAGGCCCTCACTAAGTTCACTGAGGTTCTCACTAAGTCCATTGAGCATCCTTATAAGCAGTATTTTGAACTCTGCATCTGTTAGGTTGCTTAACTCCACTTCACTTAGTTCTTTTCCTGGAGTTTGGTTCTGTTCTTTCATTTGGGACCTGTTTCTTTGTCTCCTCATTTTGGCTGCCTCCCTGTGTTTGTTTCTATGTATTACTTAGCGAGAGGTATGGGGCTAGCTGAGACCAGATGCTGCTTGTTTGAAAGAATTTAGGAAAACCTGAAGCAGGATCCAAGACAGGCCAATCCTATGGTAAAGCAACTGGAAACAGCTTGGGTGGACCTGAAAGTTGGGTGGGCCGGGGCCTCAGGGAATCACCCAGGTGGGGCAAACAGTATAAGCCAGGTTGCTGGAGTCCCAGATATGGCGGCGTCTGCCAGCCCAGGGAAGGGCTCACCAAAGGAACAAAAGCCTCTGATAGCACGTCTATCCAGGAGAAAGTTGCCTCTCCAGCCCTTGCTCCAATGCCAAACAGCTCAGTTCTTCCCCATATGACTCTGGTGCCTTTCAAGCTGCCTCCCTCACGCTGGAGCCTGGAGGGAGCAAGTCGGAGTAAGTCCGTGTTCGGGCCCTTTAAGAGGAGCTGCCGGGGGATCCAGCTGCCTCAGCCTCAGTTCCCGCTGGTTTTTCCAGAAGTTATGGGGATTCTCTTCCTGGCACTGGAACCCTGAGCTGGGCGCCTGGTGTGGGACGGGGACCCCTCAGTCCTCTGGGAGGACCTTCCCAGCCGAGGTATCCTCCTAATTTTTATCCGCCACACGTGGGTGTGGGACCAGCCCGTCTGCCTCCACCCTTCCTACCAGTCTCGATGCGGCTTCTTTAATTTCGTAGTTGTAGGACTTCCATTCAGCTTGATTTCAGGCGGTTTTGAATGATGGTTGTTCTGCATTTTAGTTGTAACTTTGATGTGGTTGTGGGAGGACGCAATACTGCGTTTACCTACGCCGCCATCTTGACCAGAAGTCCCACAGGTGTTAACCAAGATGGCAAAGATGAGAGGATATGAGTGGGACACCAGTTGTGTCCGCTACAACTATCATCTTACAGATTCAGTTTAGGGTTTGATTTAATCTGGTCAGGTTAAAAAAGAAATCAAGCAAACACTTTTCATTGCATTGGGCTCCTCAAATCTTTTCTTAACCTTTTAAAAATAGTGTAGAATCAGCATGTTTAATGCAAGTAAATCTATATCCAACATTGATCTTAGATTCCCTATAGAGTTCCTATTACAAAGAAAATGCCACTAGTTTATGACCTTTGCTTATGAAAAGGCACAGTCAATTTGGACTCTTTATTATATTTTGCTCCACTAGCCTTGCTTCAAATTACTGTTACATTGTACTTTTAATCTAAAATACAGCTCTAAGGGTCTTAGTTTAGGTCCTAGTTCCCTAGTCTCGTTCACACAAATCGCTACATCTTCTTCCTCCTTACTTTTCCTCAATTTACACATGAGCCTCCTATTCAACTTCCATTACCTATAACTAAACTATTTTCTCCCCTGAATGAATTGATTTGGCCATTCCTCTTTTTCTGGCTGCGTTGTTATTTGCTGAGGAATTACTTTTAAGCTCCTTATTTCCTCAGGTTGCAAAGTTATGGGCATGATGGCAGTCAATAGCCTAGGTGTCTAGGAAGAAGAGCTGTTATTGGAGGTGGGATGCATGAAAATGTGAAGTGAGGAGGGGCTTGTAGAGGAGAGTCTGATGCCATGACCTTTCAAGAAAGTCAAGGTAAATGATGCAATTGTGGATGACTTTATGTCTTTCCTAAAGTATTACTTTTCACTGCAATATATATAAGATTCATGATCCTGAGCTTTTGCTTCAATAGATTTCACCCAAACAAACCAGATATGCTCATTTGTTTTTTTTTTTCCTTCATCAATTTATTGGGGTGACATCGGTTAATAAAACCATACAGGTTTCAAGTGTACAACTCTATAACCTGTTATTTGCATATTGCATCATGCACTCACCACCCACAGTCAAGTCTCTTTCTGCCATAAAAGTTGCTTGATGCATATGTAGAGACTATTGCTCTCTGTCTAATTCTTCATCCTCACCTACTATAACATTCTTAGCATAACCCAGAAGGTAAAATTCTGGCCCTTGCTCAAACACGCCACGTTGTTTGATGTCCCCATCCCCTATACCATCAAACATACTGCTTCCCCTGCTGAGATGTAATCTTCTTCCCATCTCTATGGTAAACTCTTACCTTTTGTAGTCACCACTTCCTTGGCAGAGCCTTTCTTGACATTAACAGTTTGAGTAAACTACTTCCATTTTTTGTACTTCTGTATCATGTTTTCTATCTAAATTATAGTAAACTAGTTTACTAAATCATATGAGTTAATTTTAATAATAACTTCCCAACTAGACTTTGAAGTTCCGAAGATCTGAAACTGGGTCTCATTTTCTCATAACACCCAGAGCCAGGAAACATCTGTTATATAGTAAGAATGCAACAAATGGAGTTCACTGTTGAATTACCATTTTATTTGATTCTCTGTTAGAACTCCTATCCCTTTATGACTTTCTACATTGTAAAGTTTACACAGCAGTCATCACTTAAAATTTTTTGTTCTCCTTAACACAAAAATAAAAGGGCATACTCAACTTTTCCTGAACCTCCTGTGATTCCTTCTCCTTCAAATAAAACAAAACATTGGCAGTTACTTTTTTTTTGTAAAGTGAATTCTTACTTTCTTCATTTAAAAATGTTCTATAATTGGGTACATTTCTGGAAGTTATTTATATAATAATCATGGTCATTTCTTTCTTATAAATTGCTCCAAGACAGCAACTCAATCTATTTAAGTGCTTTGTATTCTGTCTACTTTAGTACTTTGCATGCAAGAAAGAAGGAATGGCATATCCATGCAGGTAATTAGTAATATAACTATCATTATCAACATAATCTGAATTCTCCTTTCCAAATATTGTTTCATTATACTGTTACTATGACTAGTTATGTAGGTGAAATCATTGTGGTGTAGTAGCAGAAACACCAAATGGCAGTGAAGATATCAATGTTCTAATTCAGTACTTGCACTTTGTTGTTTATCCTGAAATGTGCTGCATAACTTCTCAGACCTTTGATTTCCTTAGCAATAAAATAAAATTGCTGGTAAAAATAATCTGGAGGGTTCATTCTAGCTCTAAATGGTATCTGATCCTAGGACACAATGAATATTCCTTTGCCTTTTCTGATGATACGGTTATATCTGTATGCTGTACATATAAATTATATCAAGTGGGTGAATTTACAGATTAGAGACTTAAGTTTCTAGGATCGTAGAAAGATATGAAAGTGAAAAAGCTTGCATTTGTATACTTAAATGAGAAAGAAAAATATCTAGGTATAGGTCAAAGAAATCAAACTCTGGAAGATGACAGCTTTTAATTTGAACTGGATATATATATATATGTCGTGGCCATTGGGATATTGATGACATCTTTACATCTTTGTTTTAGTCATTCTTATTGGGGTAGGATCTAGATCCTTTTAATAATAATAATAATAATAATAACAACAACAACAACAACAATGAAGGAGAAGAAGGAGGAGGAGGGGGGGAAGATAAGGGGGAAGAGGAGAAATCCAAAGAGAAAGAGAAGTTAAAAGCTGTTAGAAAAGAAAAGAAAAGAAAAAGACACAGATGCTGCTTCTCAAACATCCCTTAATATGAAAATAAATGGAACAATAAAGAGCAAGTTTTCCTTAAGGAACAAGTACCACACAAGAAGTCTATTAAATTACACTAGTTTACTAAGATCCATGATCATGAGTGCCTATAATAGTCCTTCAATTAAAGATTTAGAAAACAGTGGAATATTATGAGGGTGATGAGACATCTAAAGGTGACAAAAGAGATCTTAACACTTACTTTGTTTTATTGTAACATTACAAAAGGGAAAACGTTTTAAAATATTGATTCCCTTCCAAAGCTTTCATTTAACTATTGCCAACCTAATAAAGTAGAAAGATCCTAGAAATTGCATGTCAGTTCTCAGTAAAACTATAAAGAGATTTAAAAGATCTTTGGACAAAGTTTTATTTAATATAATAAGAAATTTGAGGACTATCCCAAAGATGAAGAATCTCATCTTTTATATAATTTGTCACATTTAAGATAAAAATAGGGATACCATGCAGAAAATAATGTTACTGAATTTGGGGAAGATATTCTGCAAATATTTATTAGTGGAACAAAACATATTTCAGTAACATTTGAGAAACATAAATGTAAATCAAGTTTTGTCAGTTCTTAAGCAAATAGGAATTTACTTCTGTACATCTCTCTTTAATCACAATTGCAAATGTTACTACAAAATGAATTTGGATGTGCAAGATCTATCTTTCACTCTGCATATTGTCTTCTTGATAAACTATCAAGTAAAATTCTTATTTGAGAATCACAGCTCAGAGAGTTCTTATTGACTCATTCTGTCATGGTCTCAGCCTATCCTAGGCAAATATGAAGTTACTTTCTACAAGCAATGTCAATGAAATATTTGCCATAGCAAAGTCAGTATTTTCTATTTACACAGTGTCATAACTAATTAACCCTTGTAATTTTTTTCAATTTTGAAAAAAGTGAATTTTAAAACTATGACAATAAGGCAAAGCAGGGGAGTTTCCCACTATTTTGTACCATTAATTCAGCTGAATTTCAAGTAGTCTCTTATCTGGTCTCTCTTCTCATGCTCTAGCCTCAAGGTACTGTCTTCTCAGCCTGAGTGAACTTTTAAAAATGAAGGCAGTCTTACCATTTGTGATAGCACAGATGGACCTGGAGAGTGTTAAGCTAAGTGAAATAAGCCAGTCAGAGAAAGACAAATACCATATAATCTCACTAATATGTGGAATCTAATGAACAAAATAAACTGATGAACAAAATGGAACCAGAAACATGAATACATGGAACAGACTGGCTAGTGCCCAAGGGAAGGGGGTGGGGGTTGACTGAATAAAGAAGGTGAAGGAAACAGCTCAAGAATACATACGCATACCCCATGGACACAGACAATAATTTGGTAAAGGCCAAGGAAGGGGAAAGTGGGGGAGGGTTGAGCAAAGGGGGTGGGATGGGGACTCCTGCAATAATGTCAATGTTAAAAAAGTTTTAATAAAAAATATTTGAGCCCGGCTGGTGTGGCTCAGTGGTTGAGCGTCAACCCATGCACCAAGAGGTTGCCAGTTCGATTCCTGGTCAGGGCACATGCCCAGGTTGTGAGCCATATCCCCAGTGGGGGCCTGCAGGTGGTGGCTGGTCAATGTTCTCTCTCATCAGTGCTTCTATCTCTCTCTCCTTCTCCCTTCCTCCCTCTCTAAAATCAATAAAGAAAAAAAAAGTATTTGATTGTACCAATCATTTTCTCAAATCTCAAAATCTTCTGATCTCACTTATGAGGCCCTTAATAACCTGGCCTTCATCCTCCTCTCCTTCGTCCACCTCTCCTTCATCCTCCACTCAGCTCCAGTCACATACCTTCTTTGCTGTTACTTAAATATACACACAAGATCCAGCCTCAGGAATATTTTACTTATTCTTCCCTTTTTTATATGCTCTTTCCCCAGATGTCATCATAGCTTTTAGCTTTCTTCAGGCCTCTACAAAAACAAAAACAAAAGCCTTTATATGCTCTTCCTAACACATTTTGTCCTCCTTATCCAGCATTGGTTTTCTACACTGAATATATCACAGGCTGACATATAATGTGTTTTTAATATTGTTCTCTTTTCTACCCTCTAGAACATAAGTTTCATGTGGGCAAGGATTTTACCAATTTGGTTCATTACTGCTTCCCTAGCCCCTAGAATGATATGTAATAGATATTCAACACATATTGGTTGAGGGAATGAATGACATTAGACAATGCATATTGATAATAAATATATCAATAAATATTAAGTCTCTGTTGCTTTTTATATATCCTAAAAGTTTGTTGAGACCTGCAGATTGTGCATGTGTGTACTCTTTGATCTCAAACATAAATTTGGGGCTATCAACAGCTGATAAGCTTTTAAGAAAGCTACCTATAATGTCAGGACTGGAGATGGTGCCAGAGAAGCTGGATTTGAAAGATCTTTGTTTTATTTCTTCTTAGAAGTGTGCAACTGGACAACTCAACTGGCTTCTCTGCATCTTAATTTCCTCATCTACTAATTGGGACCAATGAAAATAATTACTTTCTGGCTTACCTCACAGGATCCTGTGAAATTCAAATAAATTAAAACATTTAAATACATATTGTGTAACAGTGCAGTGAAGGTGGGGGAAAGGGATTGGGGCAGAGGGTGTCAATGAGGGAAAAAAGGAGGGAATCTGTAATACTTTCAACAATAAAGATAAATTTAAAATAAATAAATCACTGAATACATACATACATATTGTATAAACTTTTGTTGTGGGCTAAGTGTTCCTGATGCTGCAGGTGTAAAGGAAAATACAAATTACAAATAAGAACACAATCAATTTTCCTTGATACAGAGAAACAGTCTCCTCTCCTTTCTTTCCTTAAAGCATTTACTTTAGAAGTTTTAAAATTATAAGATCTTTCTCTGCCTTTTGGAAATGTATGTAAATCTTTTCAAAATCTAAATAAGCCTCTTGCCTGTTTTATAGCCCAGGAATGTTTCTGAAAGGACTTGGGAGCCATGTCCTTGAAACTTAATTATCAAAGAAGATATCACCCCTATCCTCCAGTTTCCATAAGAGGATAGGAACCTAAGTTTGCTGGCATCTGGCTCCAAGTTGTAAACCTAACTCCTGTCATAAAGATATGAGAAATTTATTTTTATTTTGGATAAAGACAATTACCAAACACAAATGGTCACTCCAATTACTAGGTGAATTTAAGATGAACTATGTGTGAGAAAGGGTGCTGTCAAGTCCTCTTAAATAAGGACTAGTTATTGTTTATCTTTGGAACAGTTATATAATGGTTTGTATCTACTTGGCTATGTAAAAGGGTGAGGTTTCTGTCTTTGCTATCTCTTTAGATCATCTGTGATGTGCATCATATTCCAGTTTAATACTTATTGAATAATGAAACTGTTTTATTTCTCTTCTACCTTTGTGGAGATGTTTCTGGGTTCACAGATTTTTCTTTCTAATTATATTTCCCCAACATAGTAAATGCAAAGTCACATTAAAAACAGAACAAGAGGAATTCTGATTTCCACTTGGGGAATAGAGAGTTAGAAAAGCAGTATCCCATCTTTACAACAATCACCACCAAAGCTGGACAAACCGAAAGTTTACAACTTTTCTCAAAGCCGCAACAGACCTTCAGTTATAGGGTAACTAACTAGATCAAAATCTAAAAATAAATCAGCTAGAATTGTTAACAAATTGGTACATGATGCGTGGGGACTGTCAAGAGAATATGGATCTCTTGGAGTTCATAGATAGAGGGGTATTCAAGCCCACTCTTAAGACCTAACTTTCACCAATGGCCTCACTGCCCCCTCCCCAAAGATTGATAGGGAATTGGAAATGTCAAAACACACTGCTTAGCCCTGGCCAGTGTGACTCAGTTGGTTGAGCATTGTCCCATGCACTAAAGGGTTGCTGGTTTGATTTCTGGTCAGGGCACATGCCCAGGTTGTAGTCTCGATCTCTGGTTGAGGTGTGTGCAAGTGACAGCTAGTCGATGTTTCTCTCTCACACCAATGTTTCTCTCTCTGTCGCCCTTTCCCTCCTTCTCTCTCTAAAACAATAACAACATATTAAAAACAAACAAACACATTGCTAAGAGAATGAAAAGACAAGCCACAGATAGAGCAAAAATATTTATGAATCAAATAGAGGGCGAAGGAATTGTTTCCAGAATATATAACTTTCAAAACTCATCAAACAGAAAATAAAAAACGCGATTAAAATATGGGCAAAAGGATTGAATATACACTCAACCAAAGAAGCTATGTGGATGGCAAATAAGTAGATAAAATGATGCTCACCATCCATAGTTGTTAAAGAAATTCAACTTAAAACCACCATGAAATACTACCACATGTTTATTAGAGTGGCTAAATAAGTGAGTTGCTGGTGAGGGTGCAGAGCAACTTGAACATTCACACTGCAAATGGTACAGTCACTTTGGAAAACAGAAACAGTTTAGCAATTTCTTATAAAGGTAAACATACCCATACCATGTGATCCAGAAATCCAAATTTTTCCCAAAAGAGAGAAAACTTAAGTTCACACAAAAGCTTGTACGTGGCCCTGGCCGGTTTGGCTCAGCGGTTACAGCGTCGGCCTGCGGTGGAGAGAGACCAGGGTTCAGTTCCTGCTAAGGGCACGTACCTCAGTTGCAGTTTGTCCCCAGCCCTGGTTGGGTCGTGTGGGAGGCGGCCACTCGATGTGTCCCTTTCACGTCGATGTTTCTCTCTCTCTCTTTCTCTCTCTCCCTTCCACTCTATCTGAACAAAAAATGGAAAAATGTCCTCGGGTAAGGATAAAACAAAACAAAACAAAAACTTGTATGTGGATGTGTATAGCAGCTTCACTCATACTGATGAAACATGGGAAAGAACCCAAGTGTTCTTAAACTAGTGAATAGTTAAACTATAGTACATCCATGCAGTGGAATACTAACAATAAAACTAAAAAATAGAATTCAAATGCATTGTACTAGCTGAAAAAAACAGGTCAAAAGACTATGAACTAAATGATTCTACTTATGTGACATTCTGGAAAAAACAAAGCTGTGTGAATTGAGAATAGATTAGTGATTGCTGGGAGTTCAGGGTGGAGGAAACAAATGACCATAAAGAAAAAGAATGAAGACATTTTTTGAGTTGATAGAACTGTTTTGTATTATGACTTGGTTGTAGATACATGATTCTGTACATTTGTCAAAATTGATAAAGTTGTACATCACAAACAGTGAATTTCACTGTATATGCTATAAAAATAAATGTAGAAGGAATAAAATATAATACTAATTTGATAATTTGTCATGAGTTATTAATAAATCTCAACAGTGGTTCACTGAATCACGTAAAAGTTTCAGATTTATTAAGTATAACTTACTTGGTTTTGGTGTATCAACAATAAATCAAACAAAAAGTCATATTATATTCTAACAGGACAAAACAGAAAAAGAACATAAAGTATATTTTTAACAAAATTATTAGGTCTGTCCCATTAAAGGGAAGAAGTATCATATTTGAAATATCAGGCTTACCTCCAGTCTTATTAAGCTAGGAAAACAATAGTATAGATTGAAAGGGTTTGGTCAGAAGGCACAGAAATAGTTCAGGGTTGTGGGTATGAATTATAAAGACAGATTAGTCAGAGTTGACTGATAGAGTTAAAGAAATGAAATTGTAAGATCACTGCATGGTACAGAGATTTGAAATAGAAAAGAATGGATTGATTCTAGTAAGCTGTTTGAGCCAGTGTAATAACTAATTAGAAAAACAAGAGTTTTATCGATCAAATTTGAGAAGGGGATTATTCTATAAGCAATCCAAGGAAATTTTCCTTACAAAATGGTGCTTAGACTATGGAATTAACTGTCAAATGTCTTATATATGAGAAAAAGAACAAGATAAATATGTATCTATTAAAACAAGTGCTTAACTAAGAAAGTTATTGATAGGCAAGTTGCGATTATCAATAATTAGAAATAGGGAAGTGGAAATTAGAATTTAGCTCAAAGCAGGTTACAAACAATTGATGTGGAGATTGTAGAATAGTTTTTCAGACAATAGACCAGGTTATCCAGCACATTTAAAGGTTTATAAAGCATCTAGTTAATTTGATTGATGTAAGGAACCTAGTTCAAAGTGACAAAGTAAAAAGGTGGGCAGAATTATCTCTTGGAATGTAAAATTTAAGCAAGACTTTTGCTTTTGACTATTTAAGATTGAATTGCATTTTATTTATGAATAAAAACCCAACATGCTCAAATGCAAATTCATTAATTTCACTCAAATTATACTTACATAAAAATAAAATGGCTATTCTGAAAGGGCCATTATGATTTTCCCATTTGTCAAAAGTTTATACAAATTTTGTCTCCTTAATATAACTGTTGCAGTTCCAATTATAATTCAATTTGACCTTTTTTTTTTTTCTGACAACATGCAATAGCTACTTATTAAAAAAGGACTCTCGTACATTATTGGTAAAATTTTAATTGGTACAACAGCCAAGAGGATACCATTTTTTAAAAAAGGGAATATATTCTACTATCAATTAGTGAGGGAGTCAGATAAATTTTCAAAATATGAAATGATACTTTAAGAGTTTATAATGGAATTAATAATACCTATAGCCTAGATAAGAATGTACCTTGTTCTTACAGGGATAATAGAGCTTTAACTTGACAGTGGATATCAGGCATATAAAAACAATCTTTAATTTAAAAAAAAGAGAGAGAAGACAATTACTCAGTGGTGGTGGGGGTGGGATAGAGAGGAGGGTGTCTAGGGGGGGAAAAGGAGAAACATTTGTAACAAAAATAAATAAATAAAAATTGCAAAAAGAAAGAAAATTACTCAGAATTTTATTTTTTTGGTGGAACAATTCTTCCCTTGTCCCTCCCACCACCAGCAGTTTAACTTTCAGTTACTACCTTTTCTGGGAAAAGAATCCTACTTTTTGGAATGTTTATTTAGCAAATGTCCTCTTGATGTCTTCAATCAGTCTGTCTCTGTTTTGGACACAGGGAATACAGTGATGAATAAGACAAACTCCTTCCCTTCATGGAGCTTACATAACTTGTGGAGGAGTCCAATTATAGGCAAATAAATGCATAAATGAAATTAGATATTTTAGAGTGCTATGTGGAAAGCTGCAAGTAGAATTTTAAATTGTTTTGTATGAAATACCAAGCAGAGAGCCCAAAACTTAATCATCTCAAAAATATTAGTTCCTTCTTCTCTCCTTCCAACCTCTCTTCTTTCTCTCCTTTTCCTTCTTATATCTCAATGTAGTCTCTTCTTTTCTCTCTCAATTTTCATGTTATTCTTTTTCTGTATATAACTTCTACTATGCCTATCCCCTCCTCCCTAAAATTTATGTTATTCTGTTGTAATTTTTCACTTTTGAGGTATCTAGGGAGGAAAAAAACAATCCCAGTTCAGCAGTGCCAACAGTTGGAAGAGCCTTTTTGTTGTGGGTTAGAATGTCAATGGGGCATCCCATTTCATATTTATTTTCAACCTCCATTATTAAGGCTGATGCTATTTTCAATTATTAGAATCTATGTGTGGCCTGAGCAATTCAGGACTAATGACTTTCCACCCTAAGTGTCACTGAAATCTCTCTATTCATATCTGTAGTTGTTCTCTGGAAAAGTCATGATTTTTTTAAAACTCTCCCTCTTAATATTTTAGTTGTATTTTCATTTTTAATCAAATAGAGAATTACTTGGATTAAAATAGTCCATCAAGCAAGAGTGCAGTTAGAGTGGCTTCCCTTTCCATCTGCAGTCATGTCACATACCAGGTGAGGCTGTAATATGGTGGATACTAAAATCTATTTGAATGCCCTTTCTGCCTGATTATGCCATGGTTTACACATCCTGCACATTGATTCTTCACATGTTTGTAAATAGAAGATCCTATATAGACATTCAGATATTAATGACAGTGGAATAAAAAAGGTAGAGTAAAATTATTCTCTTTCCTAGAAGTGCTTATATTTTCATGCTCTAAATGAACCTCCACGTATGTGGATAGAAATGAGTAAAAATATTGGCTTGTTAATGTCTTTTTAGAATTGTTTGCATTTTCCTTTTAGGCATTTTACCAAAAATCTCCACCGTGAATGATTTATAAAATATTGCAAGAAAATATTTCAAGGTGTTTATCCCCCTTTTTCTTCTTTCTACAGAAGTTGTATGTCAAATACTTTCAGGCATTAAAAGCAGAAGATTTCAAGACTGATCTATAAACAAAGGTAAGGCACAAAGCCGAGGACTGATCTGCAAAAACGGAATTCTGTACTTAATCAATAAGATACTACAGTTTGCTTCAGAAATAGCCTCTGTTTAAGCCTCTGTAACAATCCAGGTAATCATGCATTATAGTCCTCTCTAGGACTTCTCAAGACATGAATCACCATTACAACTCATCCTAAATAAAAAATACCATGGTAGTTATTTTAGGGGGGAAAAGCTATAGGTGCTGAACTCAGAGCTATTATCATCCCTGCTGAGGTTATCTAAAAAGCTGGGCCATTTCACAGGCGTAAGAATTTACCAATATCCATATTTGTGTCTAAAGAGCATAGTTGATTAATTGTGATTCACAGCATTGATCCCCATTCTAGCCATAAAACCTAGTTTGCTCTTTCCACAATTAACATTAAAATGTCTGTCTCATCTTCAGTGCACCCCCGCTCACCTCTGAACAAGTGCATATACCTTCTTTTGATGTATTTTTTCTATAAACCCATATCCTTAAGCACCTTCAAAATTTTATGTAAAATATATCTCCCTTTTACGGCTTCTAAGCCAGAACCTATTTAGGATCTATTATTCCTATTATTTTAATGATATTCATATTCTCTCTCTTTTTCTCTCTCATTCTCTCTCATATCTCAGTTTCATTTTTACTTCCTTGTATGTACAGCACTTAGCTCTTTTTTGGGACAGCTGTATGCAGTTGGTGATGTGCTTATATGCTCCTGTCACTTGAGCTTAAAGATATTTTTCTATATATCCTTTGTCATTTACTGATTGATATGGCTGGAAGATGGCATTTTTTGAGAAGAAGTATCATCAGCTGCACAAAATATGCTGACATCTCTAGTAGTAAATAACGCAAGACAGTCATGGTTTAGAAAGCACAGTTGTTGCTCTCCCCCCCCGTCAAAAAAGGGAAAATCATAGACTTAAAAGAAATTAAGAAAATAATAAGGTAGACCTTAATTTCGAATGTTTTAGAAAATGATCCTGGCACTTATAGTAAGAATTTTCAGAGAACATTGGCCTTTCCTTCATTTAAAAGATATTTGCTGTGTGCATTCCAATCACTGTCCAAAGCACTCAGGAAATCACAGTGAATAAGAAACACCAGGGCCTTGTTTTTATAAAATTCATATTCTTTGTGGGGAAAGCAAACATAAACAAGCAAGCAAATATGTAAACAAGATAACTTTGATAATAAATGAGAAGATATAAAGATACGCTGATAATTGACAAGCTGTGTAGACATATGTAATGTGTATGTGTGTTTGGGGGACAGAGGTGTATGATGCTCTTAATGCCCTGCCCTGTACCTCCTTGGTTTGCCTTTGAATTCACCTGCAATCATGGAAGAACGACTATCTGAAGCCTCAGCACCTGTACATTTCTGGTTCTCTGTCCTGGGGGCTTTCTCAGGCACCGCAGCAGTATACTTGCACAGGCACAACTCAGAAGTGCAGGGAATGGAGTTCACTTCAGTTCTCAACCAATAGGGGATGAGAGTTAGTATATAAATACCACAGCCTCTTCTCTTCTGTGGGACAATTCTAAGGTGTTTTCCACAGTTTCTTATAGTTTCCCAGAAGGGTTTAGCCCCAGGTTCTCACAGCAGCAACCTTCTCATTAAGACATATTTTATAGGTTTTCTTTACTTCCCTGCCTCACTTTCCCCCACTCTTCATTTGTGTTTCCTGAAATCAATTTCTAAATAAAATTCCTGCACTCAAGTCCTTGTCTCAATATTTACCTTTGGGGAAAACAAACTAACATAACAAGAGAGGGAAATTGAAAAATTTAAATGGGTAAGTAAGAAAGATCACACTAAGGTGGTGTTGTGAGAAATGAGATCTAAATGACAAGAAGTTATCATCCCTGGGAAGAGAGTTCCTGGTGGAAAGAGCTGAGGTGAGCAATGTTCAATGAACACCAAGAAGACCAGAGTGGCTAGAGCCATATGAGTAAAGGTGAGTGGTAGGTGATGATGTCAAATGGGCAAGTAAGAGATATATTTCAAAGGATTGTACAGGTGCTATTAAGGAGTTCAGGCTTATATTATAATTATAATCAGCCTTTGTAAGGTTTTAAGCAAAGGAGTGATATATTTTGATTTTAAGTGAATCTCTGGCTATTTTTTAGAATATATTTTAGGGAGACAAGAGTTACAAACTAACAGGAGGGAATCAAGAATATTAGTTATGAGACTACAGTACTTGGCTAGACAAGAGAAAAAATAAAAACTTCTCTTATGAGAACTGGAGATAGAAGGTTCACACTCAAGATACATTTTTGAGAAGAAACCAATATAACTCACAGATGGATTACATGGAAAAGTAGTAAAGAAAAAAGAAACCAAATTATATTAAATATGAAAAGTCACACTGAAAATGAGTATGGCAGGAGACATAAATTTGGGTGAGAGTGGCATGTAACAATTTAAAAACATGAAACCAGATGTAATTCTAATGGAGAAGAAAGTAGAGAGTCTGGGAAGAAACTGTAAGAAATAATTCAAGCAACCACAACACAAACTGAGATGGAGAAGTTAGCAGAGTAGACAGAAGACAAGAACTATGGTTTCATGGACTCCAAAAATGATATATATCAAGAAATACCTGGAAGGGAGAAGTGGTCAACTGTGAAATGTTGCTGAGAGTATAATTAAGAGGATAGAAATTCAACCACTGAATTGATGAGAACAGCATGAATTAGAAGGCATAGAAAATGGATCGCTGTATGCTGAAGAGAGAAAAGAATTTGAGGATGTTTAAATACAGAATAGAGACAGATCTTTTGTAAGACTTTGTTCTTAAGAAGAGCAGAGACAAATAAGAATACCCGGATGGAGCATGTGGGATCACTACAACTGTGTGAGATAAAGTGTTATGTGTCCACAACATCTCCTCTTCCTTAGCATAAGAAGAGTACATTTCTCAGTCTCCCTTGCAGTTAGGTTTCTACCATGGAGTTGCATCTGGAAGATGGGGTGTTGATAGAAATTATGTATGCCATTTCCAGGCATTGAGCTTTAAAAAAAACATCTCATCAATCTTCCACTTACTTTTTCCCTTTCAACAGCAAACTTGGAAGTTGTATGTTACATATGGAACAACCACAAACTGGAAGCAACCTGGGTTTCTAGGTCAGTCTTTTTATTTTTATTATTTTTTCTTTATTGATTTTTAGAGAGAGGAAGGGAGAGGGAAAGGGAGAGAGAGAAACATTAATGAGAGAGAACATCGATTGGCCGCCTCCTGCATACCCCCCACTGGGGATTTGGTCCACAATCTAGGCATGTGCCCTGACCAGGAATTGAATTGGTGAACTCTTAGTGCATGGGTCGATGCTCAACCACTGAGCCACACCGGCTGGGCTCTAGGTCAGCCTTAAGGAGGGCTTCCAAAGAGAGCCAAGCTATTCATCTGGAACTCTGCTATAAAGAAAAGATGAATCATTGCTGCGTTTGGTCAGTGAGTTACATAGGTTCAGCTGTTACCTCAATAGAGCTAAGTCTGTTCTGACTAATACCCCAGCAATTTTTTAACATGATTGATAAAATATCATTTTGCATATTTTAGAAAATGTACTAGTAGGGAGGCAGACTTGATATTGAGAGAGAGAGAGAGAGAGAGAGAGAGAGAGAGAGAGAGAGATAATACATAATTGTAAGAATTTATGCTTGAGAGGATGAGAAGTCTGAGATCAAGATTAGCATTTTTTTGAGGTTGGCCTTAGAAGTAGGGGCACTGCAGAATGTAAGAAAGGCAGGACATGTGAGTACAAAAGAAGTCACAATGATAAATTTGGTCAAAGGAAACTGAGGGAGTTTTCTCATTTACTGTTTCTATTTGGTCAGAGAAGAGTGAGATAAGGAAAGACTATCAGTTGAGAGAAAGGGAATAGATGGGAAGATATTGGTTCTTTGAGGAGAGAGGACGACTTGTAAAAAATAATTTAAAAATGGGAAATCAGTCAAATTAAGAAAGTAAAAGAAGATTGTCTGGCAATGTTGTGGGTATTTTGTGTGACCATGAATGTAAAAATATGTTCAAGTAGAATGTTTGTGTGTATTTTTATGCTGATTTCAGTTTACTGGCTGAAGGCATAAGATGGCTTTATCCAGGCATGTATAATGTAGAAAGAATGGAGCAAGACTATTGCAGGTAATTGCAATGGAGAGACTTTCATGATGGATCAAGGAATGTTAACAGGGTAAAGGGGGAATGCAGACATTCACAGGCAATGGACAATGGATAATTTGTAGATTTGATGCCTCAACAAAGACAAATTGTTGCTGAAGTAAGAGCACTGGTATAAGTGATCTACAAGAATAAGAAATTGTGGTCCGCATGTAGAGAGCTTCAAATCAAGATTTTAATATCAGTTAAATTATTTATTGGTGATTAAGAAGTCAAATGCATTGCACAGTAAAGGACAAAATAAAACAATATTTTCCTTATAAGAGCTCTTGGGGGAAAATCACTCTCATTCTCACAATCAGAAAAAAACTTTGCTACTTCTGAGCAACTCATGTTTTTGTTTTATTCATAGTGGGAACTGTGTGAGTTTGTGGAGAGAGTTATAAACATGGCAGAAACATGAAAGTTATTTCTGCTAAATGTGGTACAGATTATAATATATCTTAGAAAGAGACCAAAAAATAACTTTCACCTGATCTTATAAAGTATGGACCTGTGGAAATTAAAAAGAAGACAGGCTATGCCCAACTGGTGTGGCTCAGTGGTTGAGCATTGATCCGTGCACCAAGGGGTTGCTGGTTCAATTCCAGGTCAGGGCACATGCCCAGGTTGTGGGCCCGATCCCCAGTGGGGGCATGCAGGAGGCAGCCAATCGATGTTCTCTCTCATCAATGTTTCTCTCTCCCTCTCCCTCTCCCTTTCTCTCTCTCTAAAAATAAAAAAATAAATAAAAAAATAAAAATTAAAAGAAGAGAGGCTAAAGGAGTGAGGGAAGGCAGAAGGAAAGAACAGGCTATTAGGCAGATGAAGAAGAAGACACCATCTGGTGTCCTCTTTACTATATTAGATGACCAGCACTTGGGTTAAATAAATGTTAGGCCCAAGATATAAGCTGCCATAAGAAAGAAAAAATCATCCATAGGTATAAAGCAAAATTCACCTCAAATAATATGTTTCTTACCCGATTAACAGGGAAGTATTTGGAAGAAGCCTAAGCAAATCACACCATAGTGCAGTGTCACCATCAAACAGAGAGAAGGGCCAGATACTGTGTTCTGGCAGACAGATCTCACTGCCACTTTCTTCCCCATAGCTGCTGGATAAATGAGTTACCAAACCACTCTTCAGCTCAGTTAATGATAGGAACCTAGTAACAGCAATGAAGTAGAAAGCAAAAGGATGAAAGTAACCTTTTACCACACTGGAGAAACAAAGACCACACCTGCTTATGATGTCCACTGTACAAATAAACAGAAATGTAAAGCCATGTGGAGCTTGTGAAATAAGTTATGTAAAATAAAAATATAAGAAAATCAAAGGAAATAAACATATGATATATACAAAAATGAAAATAATCCATATATGTTATGTCATTTCAACTAATTTAGTGAAAATATGGATTTTTGAAGCCAGATTAGACAATGAGATAATGAGACAACAGAGTTACCCAGAAAAGAGACTGAATAAGGTGCAGAAGCAAAGATTGGGTAGCTTCAGATCATAATAAAATAATTCTGATGATAAAACAAATAATATAAGAATCAAAAAAGGAAAATTCATAATTCTAAAATTATGAAAATAATAATACGGAGGACAAATCTGAGATTCTCTCCGAAAATGAACAGAAAAAGAATGAGAAAATATAAAGAGAAATGGATAAGGGTACAAGAAAGAAAATGAAAACTCAATATTCATAAAATTTGTGATCAAGTAAAAAAACCAGTACAATTAAAATAAATACTACAAAAATATGATAGTAAATCCAATTCTAGATGTGAATAAGGACACAGAACTAAGGCCTAAAGCCAAGGATCTGGGGTCCCAGACAAGGTTGTTGAAAGGAGAGATACCTCTAGATATAGGCTTGAAATGTATAATTATTACCAACATGATGAAATATCTACGACCATCCAGACAAAAAGAGAGAAATAATAATCACCTCCCACTTGTCAGAATGGCTATCATAAAAAGTCAAGATGTAACAAATATTGGTGAGAATGTGGAAAATGTAGAACCCTTGTACACTTTTGGTGGGGCTGTAAATTGGTACAGCCACTATGGAGAACATTATAGACGTTCTTCAAAAAATTAAAAATAGAGCTACCATTTGATCTGACAATTTCACTTCTGGGTATACATCTAAAAGAAATGAAATCTGTATTTCAAAGAGATACCTGCTCTCCTATGTTCATTGCAGCATTTACAATAGTCAAGATATGGAAACAACTAAAATGTCTGTCAACAGATGAATGGATAAAGAAAATGTGGTATATATATATATATACAATGGAATATTATTCAGCCATATAAAAGAAGGAAATCTTGTCATCTATGACAAAATATATGAGCCTGGAGGACATTATGCTAAGTAAAATAAGCCAGACACAAAAGGACAAATACTGCATAATTTCATATATATGTGGACTCTAAAATAGTCAGACTCAATGAAGCCAAAAGTAGAATGGTAGTTTCCAGGGAAAGGGTGGAGGAGGAAATGGGGAAATGTTGATCAAGGGGTACAAAACTTCAGTTATGCAAGATAAGTTCTGGATATCTAATACACAGCATGGTGATTATTTAACAACAGTGTACATATTGCATACAGTAAGTCCTTACTTGACGTCATCCATAAGTTCTTGAAAACAGCAATGTTAAGCAAAACAATGTAATGAAACAAATTTTATCATAGGCTAATTAATATAGAAAAATATGTCATAGTAACTGAACTCTTGTTTACATCAATTAGCCTATGGTAAAAATGGTTAAAGTAGCAGTTTCCAAGAACCTATCAATGACAGTAAGCGAGGATTTACTGCACTTGAAATATGCTAAGAGGGTAGAACGTAAGTGTTCTAACCATACACACACACAAAAAAGAAAGAAAATGATAATTATATGAGGAGATGGATATGTTACTTAGCTTGTTGTGATCATTTCACAATGCTCACGTGTATCAAAACATGTTTTACACCTTAAGTATATACAATTTCTATCTGTCAATTACTCCTCAATAAAGCTGAAATTTAAAAAAAATAACTTCAAGAAAGATCTGCCTTCTCCTGTTTTAAATTAAGGGGTATCCATTCATCCACTGATGGACACTTGGACTGTTTCCAGATCTTAGCTATTATAAATAGTGCTGCTATGAACATGGGAGTACGTGCATTCTTTCTGATTGGTGTTTCAGGCTTCTTAGGGTACATTCCTAGAAGTGGGATCACTGGGTCAAATGGCAATTCAATTTTTAATTTTTTGAGGTAACACCATAGTGTTTTCCACAGTGGCTGCACCAGTCTGCATTCCCACCAGCAGTGTACTAGAGTCCCCTTTTCTCCACACCCTTGCCAACACTTGTTGTTTGATGATTTGTTGATGGCGGCCATTCTGACAGGTGTGAGGTGATACCTCATTGTTGTTTTAATTTGCATCTCTCTGATGATTAGTGATGTTGAGCATTTCTTCATGTCTCTCAGCCATTTGTATGTCCTTTTTGGAGAGGTGTCTATTTAGTCCCTCTGCCCATTTTTTAATTGGGTTCTTTGTCTTCCTTTTGTTGAGTTGTATGAACACTCTATATATTTTGGAGATTAACCCCTTATCTGATGTATCATTGGCAGTTATGCTCTCCCATACAGTGAGTTCCCTTTCCATTTTGATGGCTGTTTCATACACAATAGAGTACTATGCAGCTGTAAAAAAGAAAGATCTCTTATCCTTTGAGACGACATGGAGGGACCTCGAGAGTATTATCCTAAGCAAAACAAGCCAAGCAGAGAAAGGCAAATATCACATGATCTCACTTATTTGTGGAATATAATGAACATAATAGTCTGAGGAACAAGGTAGACCCAGAAACGTGGAAGTAGGGTACAGACTGACAACCCTCAGAAAAGGGGGTGGAGGGGGCGGGAAGAGATAAACCACAGAACTTATACACATGTATGCATAACTGATGGACATGGACAACAAAGCTGAGGACAGGGTGGGGGAATGGGGAGGAGGGTATCAATGGGGAAAAAAGGAGAAACATCTGTAACAAAAATAAATTAATAAAACAAAATTAAGGGGTAGAAATAAAAGACACAATATGTGCAGTTTGGATGAAAAAGAAGAGGTTTTGTTTACATATGAATTGTCTCATGTGCAACATTTAGAAAATAGATCACTCAACCTTGAAGGAATATTTGAAGATAAATAAAAAAAAATACTCAAGAACAAGAGAAATGTGAACTGGCAGAAATGATTAAAACCATTTTGTAAAAATTTTATATAATTGTTATAAATATTATCACAAAGAAAAATCAAAAGCATTTAAAAGTCTTTCTTTAAATTTAAGAGCATTTTAAGTCTTAAATTAGTAAGAAAAACAGAAACCAAAATGTCTGAAATTAAGATAAGATACTGAGTCTAAAATTCCAGACTACCAACAACATCTAGAGAAAAGGCATAAATTTCTTTTCATATAGGGGCATGGAAAATGTCAGAAGATCCAGTTTAACTTTTAAGGTTGTCAAATAAGGAAATATTAACTCAATATTTGTTAAAGTTTACATACAAATACCAGTATATTTTTCTTTTTTTTAAAGGAGAATTTTATTGATTTTTTAGAGTGAGAGGAAGGCAGAGGGGGAGAGAGAGAGTAAAACATTGATCTGCTGCCTCCTGCATGCCCCCCACTGGGGACTGACCCAATAACCGGGCATGTGCCCTGACTGGGAATTGAACCGACAACTCCTCCGTGCACAGGACGAGACCCAACCAACTGAGCCACATGGCCAGGGCTATTTTTCTTAATTGAGGGATTACTTACATTAAATTGAAAAAATAAATGTTAATTTCTGTGGATCTTGACATATATTCACATATGTAACCATCATCCACATCAAATTATAGAACATTCCAGCATTGAAGATGTCTTTCTTGTGCCCCTGCCCAGTCAGTATCAACCCCCTACAAATATTATTCTGATCTCTATCACCACAGACTAACCATATCTGTTAACTTCATGTAAATGGAATCATACAGTATGTACTCTTCAGTGTCTGACTTCTTTCTCTCAGTGTGATGTCTTTGAAATTAAGCCATGTTGTCGCACCCACTGGTAGTTTGCTCTTTTTCATTGCTGTGAAGCATTCTGTTACATAAATATATCACAATTTGCTTACCCATTCAATTTTTGATGGATATTTAGGTTGTTTCAGCTATCATGAATAAAATTTCTGTGATCATTCTTATACATGCAATAATATTTATTTCTGTTGGGTATATATCCAGAAGTAAAACAAGTTGCTTAAATTGCGGTGCAGGTTAAGTAAATGCTTTAGCATTAACCTCAAAACAGTCATGCAAATTTAAATCATCACTAACAATGTAAGTGTTCTAAAACTCCATATCCATGATAATTCCTTTTTTTTTTTTTTTTTTGGTATGTGCCCCTAGCGGGAACCGAACCCGGGACTCTCTGGTCCGCAGGCTGACGCTCCAACCGCTGAGCCAAACTGGCCAGGGCAGTGATGATAATTCTTGATAATGTCAAATATTTCAGTCACATTATCTCCAATAGAATTTTTTTTAAAGAATTTTTGGTTTCTAAATGATAGAGAAAAAGGAAAACATGCAAAGCAACTTAGTCCATAAAAATAACAAAAAGGAGAAGTAAACAAAAAGAACAGAGTAAAATAATAATAGCAAAAATACTAAACAGCATTTATTTCAATTATTATAATACCTTTTTAAACCCTGTGATGAATACATCAGACATCTCTACTCCTGTTTTGGAATGCCCCTATAAAACATGTATTGATAGCTTTTCTCTTTACAGTTAACTACCAATTATGTATAAACTTATTTGTCTAGACTTATAAGAAATGCATTTTTAATTGCCACACTATTAAGCAAGCAAACAAATAAGCTAAAATACAGCTTTTCTGAAAGTGGACTTAAGAGGATAGCATGAACACACAACCACAGGAGTGGTTAGGGAGACCAAGCCAACTTGCTGCATGTACCCAGCAAAGTACAACAGCTGCTGCAATGAAACCATGTAGTATCCATTGGAAATTCTGGAGCTCTGGATTCAGGTTATTCTTTCTGCTCAGTGTTATCAATCATAGCACTTGATTAATGTGATAGAAAATCATTCACTTTCACCTCAGCAAATTGTTAAATTATCATAAATTTAAGCCCTCTAATATTTGCATGGGTATAGCTAAGATAATTTAACAGGTAATAGAAACTATTTAGCTGCATAATGGGGTTGTAAAACAGGTGATTACAATTTCACATCCAAATTTAACTGAAACCCATATTTTCCAGGTTCCCTTCCATTATTATGAGTATTTGAAAATTTATATCCAGAATGTAAATAATATTTCCCTATGTCATTTCCATTTTAAAGTTAAATAATATTGAACTTACAAAGGTTTTAAAACAACATAGTATTGCCCAGCAGGTGTGGCTCAGTGGTTGAGCATCAACCATGCACCAAGAGGTCACTGGTTCGATTCCCAGTCAGGGCACATGCCCAGGTTGTGGACCCGATCCCCAGTGGGGGGCATGCAGGAGGCAGCCAATTGATGTTCTCTCTTATCAATGTTTCTGTCTCTCTCTCCCTCTCCCTTCCTCTCTCTCTAAAATCAATAAAGAAAAAAAATTTTTTTAAACATAGTATCATTATTTATCCCCACTATACCTGAAACCTATACACTTTTTTTAAGCTTTTTTTTTGTCAATTTATTTCTGTTACAGATGTTTCTCCTTTTATCCCCATTGACACCCTCCTCCCCACCCCCCCACCCCGTCCCCAGCTTTGTTGTCCATGTCCATCAGTTATGCATACATGCATATAAGTTCTGTGGTTTATCTCTTCCCTCCCCCCACCCCCTCTTCTGACACTTTTTTAACCAATGTCATTCCAATACATTCAATAAAAAGTAAATAAGAATCAAAAAATTAAAAAATAAATAAAACATAGTGATGTCATCCTAATTTACAGAACTTCAATAAAATTACCCACATCTTTATTCCCTGCCAAAACTGTTTTTGCTTCTTTTAACACTAAAACATTTTAAAGTACATGTTATTCCTATTCAGATTTTTGTGTGGAAAAATAGGTAATGCACTCAATATCATGGCCATATGATTTAGGGTATTTTTCCAATACTAGAGAATGTTCAGAAAGATTTCATTTGCTTAGTTACTTTCCCTAATGCACGTAATACCAGTGATTATATGCCTGTTGCTTTTTTTCTATAAAAAGAAGCTTCTGATGCAGGAAAATGTTTACTATTGCATGAATATTTAAGTCATGGTCAATGCCAAAATCATCATTACCTTGGATAATGCCATGAACTCTTGCTTCTATTGTGGCATCTTATAAATATCTCAGCTAATTTTTAATGTATTCCTTCTGTATCTGCAAGGCATTACCTTTATTTAATCTTCAGCAGTAATATCTAATACACATACAGTGAAACTGAATGTGATTGCCTTTTGTCACTGACAGTAACAGATAGTTCTTGATAATTATGATCCATGTGTAGCTCCTTCTTTCATTAGAGGAGAAGAGCATACAATGCCAGATCAACTGCTGGAGCAGTTCTGTGTCATCAATCTTAAACCACTTGCCAATGTCGTGAATGTGCATATCTACACAGAGTAATATATCTGTGTCATCTCATTGTCATATATCCTGAATTGTTTAGAAAAGCAAACTAGAAAGAAAAGAACAAATTTGAGTATTTTTTGCTCTATATGAAATGTGAAATAAATGGAAATTTACTGAGTCTGTATTTTCCTGGGTGTATGTATCTAGGCACATGTTATGGTTGGTATGTGTGTACTTCTTTTTTTAATTGTTATTTATTGATTTTAGAAAGAGAGAAGAAGGGAGAGAGAGAGAGAGAGAGAGAGAGAGAGAGAGAGAGAACGAGCTTGATCTACTGTTCCACTTATTTATGCATTCATTGGTCGATTCTTGTATGTGTCCTGACTGGAGATAGAACCCAAAACCTTGGCATATCGGGGACAACTCTCTAACCAACTGAGCTACCTGGGCAGGGCTTCTAAGTGTGTACTTTAATGTGTTCATTATATGCCATAATACTCCATCCATAATTTAACCCACTTTCCCTGATAATAAGCAAATGATCACAGCTACATTTTTTCAACTATATAGAGTCAAAATGATGTAATACAGACATCATTACTATAGTAATGAGATCTTATCATCATCAGAATCCATAATGAGGGCTATTTGGGGTTCAATCAAATCATCCTTCTTTTGATGGATACACTAAATAACCACGTGGAACACATAGCAAAGCTATAAGCAACATCCCAATATTATTTGAATATAAGAGATAGATACTATTAACAAACAGTTCTGGGATTATAAAAAGAATTTCTGAAGACCCAAATATATCAAGCCATACTTCAGATACCCAATGGAAATTACTTCCTTTGTACTATACCTCATATCTTTCCTATATATCTCATATCAATAAGAAGGGTTTTTCATTGATTGCTATTAGATATATTCATTAACCTGTTCCAGGGATTAAATAAAATAATGTTTAGTTCATATTTTCTGTGCTTCCAATTTTTTCAAGGTAGAATATGGGAATCTACATATAGCTAAGCTATGGAAACTAATTGTAATTTAGCTATAAAAGCTGTATTTAGTCAGATGGGAAAATTTGAACACCAGTAGATCTCTCCATATCAGAGCTTCCACCTATGCAGAGTGCCCAAACTGGAAGAGAAGTAAAGGATAAGAAGTAGGGTAATGCATACAGCAGTGCCAAATATATAAAGGTATTCATTTATGTATTTTGCATGTACCAGCTCATTGAATTGTTCCAAAAACCCTTAGATCTATGCAATTTTATCCCTAAACTTAGGTTATGAGATTTAGCAAAGTACAGGATGTCCAGTTAAATTTGAATTTAAGATATACAACAAACCATTTTTTAGTGTAAATGTGTCTCAAATATTCTATGGGATATAATTATACTGAAAATTATTTGTTTATCTAAAAGTCACATCATATATTTTATCTGGAAACTCTACCCTAAATGCAGGCAAATTTTATAGATGACAAAATTGAGACATATACACAAAAAATTTATAGAAGACAAAACTGAGATATATAGGGTTTAAACATAACACTGTAGCAAAAAAGGTTCAATTCTAAGTCTACCTGCCTCCAAAACCCAAACTTTTCTACCTTATTCTACTGTCTTATGTCACAGAAATTCCCTAGACCGTGTTTGTTTATTATATATGTATATAAAAAATATATTCATATATATATGAAAAGCATAAATGCAAACACAGCTCTTGACTTTTTTGAGGGGCTCCTTTCATCCATGGTCACGCAAGTTAATCATCCTTGTTTAGATTCCCATAACTTTCATGTCAATCACATGATCTCATGCCATGATTCAAGAGAGTTTTTCTTGAAACTTGCTTTGTACTAAAAAGTTTTAGTTCTTTACCATACTTTATTGTGTTCTCATAAAAAAAATATCAGTGTGGAGTCCTGAAGCACACAGACTTCCAAATGTGTCTGGTATCTTAACTTTTCCGGGATAAAATAGTGACATCATATTCAAAGGCATTCTAAGTGATTTACTTTTTTAAATAAATATGGGAGAAATTGGAGACAAGTTAAAAATAGTCCCTTTCTTGAGGTATGTTGTTGACAGAGAGTAGAAAGACATTAATAATATTGAGTAGGATGTGTCACCATACCTGAGGACAGAGACCATGAAGGTAAGCCTCATAAAGCTCAGAAGAGAGGGGATGCCAAGATGGAAGAGGTCTGGGTGTACCTTACTAGGGAAAAAAAACAACTCCACTTCTTACCCTCCATTTATCACTGTTTCTTGACTTAGGTTTTCATAAGAATCATGTAGGGAGCTTCTTTAAAATGCAGACTCCTGGGCACTAAAATTAAAGACTCTAATTGAATAGGCCTGAAGTAAGGTCAAGACATAGGCTTTAAAAATATATATTTTTAATGTTTTTATTGATTTTTAGAGAGAAATTAAGGGAGAGGGAGAGATAGATAGAAACACCAATGAGAGAGAAACATTGATCAGCTTCCTCCTGCATACCCCCTACTGGGGATTGAGCCTGAAACCCTGGCATATGCACAGACCTTGAATTAAACCAGCGACCTGTTGGTGCATGGGTCGATGCTCAACCACTGAGCCATACTGGCCAGGCAAGACATGAGCATTTTCATAAGCTTTCTAGGTGATTCTGCTGTGGGTGGTCCATGGAATAATCTTCAGAAACACCACGGTATGCCTAGGAGATAATTTTCAATAAATAAATTCCTATAATAGGAGTTCACTGTCAATATTGATGCATCCATTCCATAGGCAGAACTGGTAACTTTCTTACCTTGACTATGGTAGGTCTGATCAAATTACTTCTCAGCCACTATTAGTGTCCTTTATCAATAATCCCTCCAACTGATTCTCAAAGGTAGATCAATGAAACAGGTGTAATAGAATCAAATTAAGAAATTATTAAAATATGGATTTATGAGTATTGAGATATAGTTAAACATATAGAAGTCCAATATTAATGCTAGAGAAAAATATGTAATTAATTAAGAAGGAATAGAAGATGCTCAATCTTCCAATCATTGTTGTGGTTCTGATATTAAGGCAGCATGGCATTTAATAACATAATCTCCTTTTATTCCTTGACTTTTCAGACAATTGAGTTGAATAGCAAAGACACATGTTAGGGTAATTGATCACCCTCAATAAAAATAATGGTATTAATATTAAGTCTATAAATTGCAAAAAAAAGTAACATAGGATTAAAATATTGGATGGATAGCCCAAGATGACAACAAGCCTGATCATGGCCATTTTAGAATATTAGATGTTTTAAAACAGATACCTCTGTGATAAGGTTGTCTCCAATCTCTTTCCTCCAGACTACTGTATGTTACTATAATTTTGAGTGGATGACGAAGGAATTATAAGTAGGTTTAGGATATTATTGACACTTTAGTGATCACAAATATGTATATTTGTGGACTTTCTAAGTCACACTGCATGTCCATAAAATTTCATAAAATTCATTGTAAGGGCCAAGTGGTCTTAATTTTAATTAAGTTTTCCCCAGAACTCACTGACAGATGTTCCCTGCTAGCATTAAATGCAGGCTACATCCTTGGACCAATTTATTTAGAGCCCAGGAATCATTGTCTACTCACTGTGTACTCTCTTCCCTTTAACTACTCTGAATCCTGAGGAATTGAACCACAATGAATATAAATAACATACTATGATTAAAATACTTAACAATATGTTGAAGTCAAACTGTCTCCTACTTCTAAATAAAAAGAAACTGCCCAATTGCTGATCCATTGTGCTAGTTTTCTATTGTTCTGTACCAAATTATTATAAACCTAGTAGCTTAAAACAATATCGATTTATTAGCTCACAGTTTCTACATGTCAGGAGTTGGGCTAGCATGACTAGGTTCACTGCTTATGTCATAAGGCAGGCTGAGATCAAAGTGTCACTATTGTCATTTGGAGCTTGGGATTCTCTTCCAAATTTATTCAGGTTATTAGCAGAATTCAGTTGTTTGTGGTTGTAGGACTGAAGTCCCCATTTCCTTGCTGGCTATCCTCTGGGGCTATTCTCAGCTTCTTGAGGCTTCTTACATCCTTTGCCATGTAGCATCTCTCCATCTTCAATGCCAGTAACAGAGACCCTTCCTCTCATGGAATCCTCACACTGCCAATCTTACATTAGGAAGAGCTCAGTGCCTTTTAAGGGCTCATATGATTAAGTCTGACCCACCTAGGACAATCTCCCTCTCTTAACATCAACTGATTTAAGGTCTTAATGGCATCTATAAAATTCCTTTTGCCATGAAATTTGACATAATCATGGGAGTAACATCACATTATATTCACAGATTCTACCCACACTCAAGCGCAGAAGATCACATAGGGATCACATAGGGCAAGGGATGTTGAGGGTCTTTGTAGAATGCTGCCCATCACATCTCCCTTATTTTTCTAAGTTAAATGTGTGAAGCTTGAAAGGACTGAAATACTTTGCTATTTATCTTTGCACAGTGTCATGAAGTGCAGAGTTGGCAGCCCTATTTCATAGAGATGAAGATGAAAATTTCTGGAACTGTTCTGCCATACTGTCTTATGAGGCTATTTATTAGCTTTCTTTTACAACTATAATATCAACTTTTAGCATGAGAGAAATGCAATACACAGAATTTGCATAAGTCTTACAGTATACTAAGTACATTCAAGCACACATTCTTCATGTTCGCTTTACAACAATCATATTGGTTCAATTTATAAACAAGGCACTGAGATTCAAAGATGTCACACAATGTCATGGAAAAGTAATGGATATATAAGATTCCTTATAGGAAGCCATAGCCCTCTCTCTCTATTCTTCATAGCCAAATTAGCACCATAGAGAGCATGCAATATAATATCCATTTAGAAGAAAGTGAAGTAAAATAGAATATTTTACAGGCTTACTAAATGGTATATTTTTTTGTTCCAATATTCCAGTGTATCTTTAACTGGATCCAAGCCTTGAAGGTTAGATTTTATAGATTAGATATTGGATGAGAAAATTGTGTGTGTGTGTGTTCGTGTGCATGTGCACATGCACAGATGCTCTGAGGTAAAGAGGGATGGTGAGGAAGGCCAAACACCTAAAATCACATCACAGATGGACCTGCCTGATCTGTTTATGTTAAGGCTGGCCTGGGTTTTGGCTACTTACAAAAGTTAAGGAAGACTCTATTAGCTATCCAATACAAGATGAATGACATGTTCCTCTCTGTATAATATGGTAGCTACTACCCTCATGTGGCTATTGAGTTCTTGAATATGGTTAGTGTGACTGAAGAACTGAACTTTTAATTTTATTTAATTTTAATTAATTAAATATCCAGGTGTACCTAATATTTATTGTCTTGGATAATGAAAATCTAGGTCCAAGTTCAATTAACAAACCAGTTGGAGACACAGCCTTTTAGAGACAGTGATGTTTGCATATTTATAATAGTCTCTTGAGTACAAAGGACTTTAAGTGATTATAAATAATCAATAAAGAGTATTAGTTTGCAAATCTAAAAATCTTGCATATACTTTAGACCAATGGTTCTCAAAGTGTGGTTCCCAGACCAGCAATATCAGCATCCCCTAGGAACTTGTTAGAAATGTAAATTATCAAGCCAAGCCTCAAATTTAAATCATAGATTCAAAGGCTGGGCTCCAGCAATCTGCTTCTAATAAGCCCCCTAGGTGATTCTAAAGCACTTTTGACAATCTTTGTTGTGGAGCAATAATAGTGTACTAAATAATTGATTAAATAATTATTTAACATAGTAAGTTATTTTCTTTACTAAATAGTTAAGTAAATAATTATATAACACTTCAAAATTATTTCACATATCAATGACAACGATACATATTCATTTTATGATTCTGTCTAAAATAAAATGAAAAAGCCAAGGAAGCACATCTTCCTAGACTGACGGATCACTTACTCTATTGGCATATTTCCTGGGCTTCTCATAGCTGTCCCAGTGAGAGGAGTTCCTGACAGATATTATGTCATACAAAATGCTGCAGCAGCTTTGAGACTCCTGCCAAGGAGGGTTTCTTCAGGTGCATTGCTGCTTTGGGGGTAGAAATAAAGTCTTGAAGGAATATTTTGGTTTTAAGCCAAATGTGTCTAAAACTGTTCAGTATCAGAGCGACTATGTGAAAAGTGAAAATTTTCAACAAGTCAGCCATTTTTTATATCTAGCACATTA
This sequence comes from Tadarida brasiliensis, assembly GCA_030848825.1. NCBI lineage: Eukaryota > Metazoa > Chordata > Mammalia > Chiroptera > Molossidae > Tadarida > Tadarida brasiliensis. The sequence goes on along the minus strand of CM061280.1, from coordinate 114,793,077 downwards.
TTAGATAAAAGCAGTATTCCTTTTATTCTTTCTTTCCATTTTTAGTATTTTTTCCTTCATTACACTTACTAAAGCGAGCCATGGTTTAAAGATCAAAAACGACTAATTTGTAAAGGGCTAGCATTTCATTACAAAGCAAAGTTCAAAATCCATTTTGCTACTAAGAAGAATCCCATCTCATTTTTCATTGAAAGTTGTCCTGGCTATTTCCATTTTCTTTATGTTTTAATGAATCACCTTTCACTAAATGCCAGAGGGTTAAGGTAGAAAAAACATGGGATTAAAATCAGGCTGATGTGGGTGTGAAATCCAAGAAGCATACTGTCTGGGTGCTCTTGAGTAAGTTATTTGATCACTGTGCCTCAGTTTTCTCATCTACAAAATGGAAATACTAACAATTAACTCAGAGAATGATTATGTGAATTAAAATAACAATAAATGTGAATGTGCCTAACTTACATCAGTCAAAAGTTTAAAAAGCAGATCCACACAAAATAAAGCATTCTTATGATTAAAATGGATATTTCCTGTGAAAAAAGCCAACATATCTTAATATTATTATTAGCAGCAATATGTTATTTTATTCTCCTGATAGTTTTTTCATTAAAAAACAATTAAACTAACATATCCCATTTCTCTATTTAACTGAAGGTTTTTATTACTTTCAAACATTTCTTCTCAGATAATTACATTCCTGATGAAGATACTTAGTTTCAATGTCATTTGATCCTTAGTGCCTGCTTTAGTGCTTGATGGTTTATTAATCTATATTTTTATAAGCTTAAAAACTAAACAATTAAGATGTTTCCTTCTATTCCATTCTTTTAGTGTTTTATTTTTCTACTTTTTCAGCATTATTGAGGCATAATTGACAAATATGACCTGTATATATTTATGGTGTACAACTTGATGTATTGGATGCATTGTGAAATGATCACCAAAATCAAGGCAATTAACATATCCATAACCTCACACAGTTACCATTTTCTTTTTATTTGTAGTGAGAACACTTAAGATTTACCCTCTTAGCAAATTTCAAGTATATAATACAGTATTATTAATTATAGTAATCACACTGTACATTAGATCTCTAGAATTTATTCAACTTGCATAACTGAAACTTTGTACCCTTTGACCAATGTTTCTCTATTTCCCCTTCCACCTACTCCTGGCAATCACCATTCTACTTTCTGATTCTTTGAGTCTTATGTTAGATTCCATTTATAAATGAAATCACGCAACTTTTGTCTTTTTATATCTGACTTATTTCACTGAGTGTAATGTCCTCCATGATTTAAAACTTCAAGAAAAGTTGCAAGAAAACCCATTTATAGCCTTTACTGGGTTCATTAATTGTTTATATTTACATTTTATCCCAGTTGCTTTATCATTCTCTCCTATCACACACACACACACACACACACACACACACACACACACACACAAACATTTCAGTACTCCAGTGTGTACTTCCTAAGGACAAGTAGTGTATGTTCTCTTATATAACCACAGGGCAAGAAATATGACTTTAATGTAATTCAATTATCTAAACTTCATCCCATATTCAAATCTTGTCAATTTTCCCAATAATCTCCTTTATATCTATTCCCCTTCACGCCAAGTCCAGGATCCAATCTAAGATCATGCTTTGCATTTATTTGTCATGTCTCCTTTGTCTTTTTTATTCTGGAGAAGTTCCTCAGCTTTTGTTTGTATTTTTTGCGCCCGACATTTGTACAAGTATTTTGTAGATTGCTTTTTTTGTTGTTTCTTCATGATTAGATCATATTTTTACATTTTTGACAAGAATAAAAAATATTACTAATCCATTATTAATTATGTACTATAAAAGTTACTTACAACCAAACACAAAAATGTACGAAATTTTTAAAGACTATTCTAGATAGAAATCACAAAATTGATGCCCAATGTTATCAGAAATAGTCTAAAATGGTGGAAAGAACACAAATTCTGGAGTCAAATTGTCTGGCCTCCACAACTTTCTAATTGCATAATTTTGACATGAAATCTCTCTGCCTTGGGTTCCACATTTATAAAACAGGATGTTAATAGCACATACCTCATTTGTTTAATGTGACTATTTATTGTGATATATGCAAATCATTGAGTATGATGACTGACATTTTAGTGAGGCTCAAAAAATGCTATGAATCATTGTTGTAATTAATATATATACATATGTAATTAGTCTTTTTGTTTTTATTTGTACCTAAATCTTGCTATGCATATTAGTTGATTTTTAAAAATATACTTTAATTCCTGCTTTCAACAGAGACATTTCATTTAAAAGGTCCAAAATATATAATTAAATTACAGAGAAATAAATATATTTGAAAACATTTTCAAATTAAAGTGATACTTTTTTCTTTTGAATATTTGTATTTTGTTCTATTTTTATATAGAAAAATAAATTAGCATTATTTTGTTTTCTTAATGTATTTTAATAGTAATATAACTGTAACTGGTCCCAAATTTAATAGTATTAATTCACCACTGTTGATGACTTCTAACCATTTGGTGAACTATTGTTCATCATTACCCTCATTCACAGTGCTCTAGTTGATTTTTGATTTTTTTAATGTTTTTTTTTCTTTATTGATTTTAGAGAGAGAGGAAGGGAGAGAGAGAGAGAGATAGAAACATTGATGAGAGAGAACATCAATTGGCTGCCTCCTGCATGCCCCACACTGGGGATTTGGCCCACAACCTGGGCATGTGCCCTGACCAGGAATGGAACCAGCGACCTCCTGGTGCATGGGTCAACGCTCAACCACTGAGCCACACCAGCTGGACAATTTTAGATTTTTTGACAACACATTCTAACTAAAATAAATGCATTTTCAAGTAACATTTGGAGTCACCGGTGGCTTTGGTAGAATTCAAATGAGATAACTTGCTTATATTTTGAAAGTTATTTGTATGTGAATGTTATTCACTAGTGTTTTAAAGTGTAAAAATCTCTCCATCTGTATTGCAGAAATAGAATAACTGAGCAAAAACATGCTAAAGAACTCTCTGATGGCAAAGAAGAATTAGAATATATACCTGAACACAGTCAATAGCAAGAGAAATTAGAATAGAATTATGTCTTCACATGTGCCAGGATGCAGTTTTAAAGACAGGAATCAGGAATTCAATCATGAAGTTGCAAATTAAAATTGTGACCCCATACAGGAAGATGATCTGTTGCTTTAAACAGATGAGTGAAATCAAAATTGTGAGCCCTGATTGAGAATTACGATCTTTCATTGAGTTTTATTATATGTGTCAAACAGAATATAAATTTTAAGCATTCAAGAAGACCTAAAGATCACTTATTGTAATTTCCAAATAATTTTGATGAAGAAACTTGCCCCTGAAGAAGTTAAAATGATTTGCACCAAATCACATAGACAATGTAAATTCTAGAACTAGAACCCAACTGTTTCTCTTTTTCATTATCTTTTAATTTAATTTCAATTATAGTATAAATAAAACAAATGTATTAATTTTCTAAACTCTTCCAGGCACAGAGGATCCACTGATTTACAAAAAGGACTTGGCATCTACTATGGACTAAATTGTGTCACTCCAAAATCAAATGTTGACGCACTAACCCCCCTATGTCACTGTATTCGGAGATAGGGCCTTTAAGTAGGTAATTACAGTTAAATGTGGTCGCATGGGTGGAGCCCTGATCCAATAGGATTGGTGCTCTTTTGAGAAGAGGCACAGACAACAAAGATCTCTCTTGGTGCACACACACACACAGAGAAAAAACTGAGAAGGCAGCTATCTGCAAAAAAAAAAAAAAAGAAAAAGAAAAAGAAAAGTATCACCAGAAACAAACCCTACAGGCACCTTGATCTTAGACTCCTAGCCTCCAGAACTGTGAGAACGTGAATTTCTATTGTATAAGCCACAAGGTCTGTGGTATTTTGTTATGACATCCTGAGCAGACTATGACGTCATCTGATGCGAACATGAAAGAGTAGTCATTTCTACTTGGGAGAGTAAAGAGTAAGAAAAAATTGAACAGAGGTGATTCTTGTGCTAAGTCTCAAAAGATAAGTGGAAGTGATAGGGGCTGAACAAGAGTGGTGATGCTATATGATCTTCACACCATTTCATTTTCTTCCTAGACCACAGGAAGTCTACATTCCTCCTCCTCTTAAGTCTAGATGGGTCATATGACCAATACCACCAAAGGAATGTGGGTGATGGTGATGCAAGATACTCCTAGATCTGACTCTTTTTTTCCAGATAATTTTTAAAAGTTTTATTGTTCAATTACAGTTTACATTCAATATTATTTGTATGAGCTTCAGGTGTAACAATGTAGTGGTTAGACAATCATATACTTTATAAAGTGTTCCCCTAATATTTCCAGTAGTTACAATATTATTGAATATATTCCCTATGCTATACTTTATATTCCCGTAACTATTTTGCAACTACCAATTTGTACTTCTCAATCCTTTCATCTTTTTCACCCAGTCCCCTAAGACCCCTCCCCTTTGGCAACCATCAGTCTGTTCTCTCTTAGACCTGACTCTTGAAACAACCTTTGCCATCCTATAGTTATGCTTTCTCTTGTAGCTTCTTGCCAATCCAGATGGACGGAATCCTGTGGAGAACTCAGAAGTCCCCAGAGAACATGAGAAAGATGGAAAGAGCCAGAATGCCTTAATCACAGCCTGGTGGAAACCCTTTACAGCTAGATGATTTTCAGTACACTATACATAAGGAGAATGCAATATCAAATTGATTCCAGGTACTTTTCCTCCCCATATTTTAACTTCTCTGTAATAAGGATGCTTAAAATTAAAGTGATAAGAAGTGCGTCACAGTTTAACTGGGGGAATTCATTTTCTTCCTTGGCACCACACAAAATAATGCATCTTATAACAGATGACAACTTAGATTTGACGAAATGCAGGAAAATTTTCATAGGTTAAGGCAATGAGATTGGAGGGGGTTATAGCAGGGAGCATGAATTACTCTATTAAAAGTGGACTGTGTTCGCAGATAAAAAGAACAGTATCAGCAGGTACCCAAGACTTAAAACAATTTTGTTTGTTTTAGAAGCTGCAAGTAGTTAGGTCTGAGTGGAGCATAAATTATAGAATGGCAAATTGCGGTAACTACCCAGCAGAATGTGAGTGGAACTAGAAAATGCTCTGATACTTAATAATGCATTTCCTCTTAGTGGTGGACTGCATAATCAGGAATATTTATTTGAATGATGTTTGTGGCTTTTTCAGTACAGTTTTAGTAAAGAAGCATATTTTAAGAAATATTTTGAGGGAGATAAGGCCAATAATTAGCATTCATGCTGCTACTTTACTTGATCACTTATTAAGAATAGTTATACATATGGTCTAAAATTATTTCACTGAAAATAAGGTTATGACACATAAATATTTTATGTTAATATAGTTTTTCTCATATAATACATTTTACCATTACAAAGTCTCTCTGTTAAAGATATTTTTATCCTTAGCTTTTGCGTGGAAGAAATTCAATCTTAACAGATTTGTTGATCACTTCTTTAATACAATGTAGAAGCTTAGTTGTATGCAAACTTTAGTATACAAACATCAGTGATCACAGATGCAATTCAAACTTTATATTTCCAGGCCTTTTTAAGAAGCCCATTTCAATGAAAGAAACAACATATTTATAATTTTTTCAACTTGAGGAAACTGACCCTACCAAGGAGTTCATAATAAATGGCAGAAATATTGACATACTTTCAACATCCTCTGAAAAAAATTAAAAATGGAATTAACATGTATCTGCTTAGCTAACGCAATAGACTGAGGAATCATGCATCTTTTATCACATTTAGGTTTCCAAATAATGATCTGTACCAATAAAAAACATGGTAAAGAGAGACTTAGAGGAGCCATTGGAACAAGAAGATATTCCCAAGTTGTAGGTTTGGGGTTGATTCTATCAGTGTTCCCCTAGCCTTGTGAATAATGGCTTCTTTTTGTTCTTTACAGTTTCTTTTTAAAATTTTTTTTTCTTTATTGATTTTAGAGAGAGAGGGAGAGAGAGATAGAAACATTGATGAGAGAGAACATCGATTGGCCGCCCCCCCACTGGGGATTGGGACCATAACCCGGGCATGTGCCCTGGCCGGGAATCGAACTGGTGACCTCTTGTTCCTTGGATCAATGCCCAGCTACTGAGCCACACCAGCCGGGCTGTTCTCTACAGTTTTGATGCACAAAAGAAAATTGTATTTTGTGTACTCTGATTACTCATATATATGCATACACACATACCTTGGTTATGTTATCAAGTAAACAAAATCAAACTTGTTTGGGTTCTAATAATGATGCCACTCTCCAGGATAATGTAATGTAAAGGTGTTTCAGCTGTGTCTAGAGACACAGAATAAAGCAGATGGGGCTGATGGAGTCTGGGTAGATCAAATGCCAAATTCTACGCTTTGCCAAATCAAACCAAACACATCCACTTTTATCTATTTTATGTGTTGGGATATGCATGATGATTAATTTTAAAAATTAGTGTGTAAAAGCCTCTAAAGCCCATTTATATCCCATTTAAAGCATAATGATTAAATAGGAGGACAATGGATTCAGTGTGCATTGAAAACCCTCAACCAGCACTTGCTAACTGCAGACACTTGAATTAGTTACACTAACTCTGGATCTCAAGTCCCTGTAAAATGAGATTAATAATTATTTGTCATAGCATGGATTTGAGGATTTAATTAAATGAGATATTTAAAACTATGCTACACTGAATTCATTGCTGCCTGTCCATGACCAGGTTACAATGAGATAAGGAGCTTATGTCATATATAAATCAACTATATCACTAACAACACTATTTCATTCATCTAACTTTTTGCTTTTCATGGTATGACCTTCTCAAATAAGGGAGCAGTGCACTGAGTTTCATTCTGGCACAAGTCCTCAAAGGATTGGCCTTTGAGAAGCTCTGAATTTTATTTATTTCCCAGCTTTATTAAGATATAATTGATATATAACATGGTATAAGTTTAAGGTGAACAATGTGATGATTTGATACTTATATATTTTGAAATGATTACCATGTAATGTTAGGTTAATTGACATCTCCATCACCTCACATAATTGCTATTTCATTTTTTGGTGACAACATTTATGATCTGTCTCGGCAACTTTCAAGTATATAAAAATTGTTAACTATAGTTACCATGTTGTACATTAGATCCCCAGAATTTATTAACCTTATAACTGGAAGTTTGTACCTTTTGACCTATATTGCCTTATTACACCTACCCCAGCACTCAGCAACCACCATTCTATTCTGTTTCTTTGAGTTCAGCTTTTTGCTTTTTTGTATTTGTCTTTCTCTGTCTGACTTATTTCACTTAGCATACTTCCATCAAGGTCAACCCATGTTGTTGCAAATGACAAGATTTTTTTCTTTTTTATGGTTGAATACAATTCCTGTGTGTGTGTGCACACGTGCACGTATCACATTTACTTTATTCATTCATCTTTTGACAGACTGGACACTTAGGTTGTTTCTATGTCTTGGGTATTGTGAAAAATGCTTTAATGAACATGGGGGTACAGATATCTTTTTGAGATCATGATTTTATTTCCTTTGGATATAATCCAGAAGTAAGATTGCAGGATCATATGGTAGTTCTATAATTAATTTCTGAGGAACCTCCACAGTTTTCTATAGTGGCTGCACCAATTTACATTCCCACCAACAGTGCACATGGGTTCCCTTTTTTCCATATCCTCCCCAACACTTATAATAGCAATCTTAAGAGGTGCGAAGTGATATTTCTTTGTGGTTTTGATTTGCATTTCCCTGATGATTAGTCATATGAAACACCTTTTTATATACTTGGTCATTTGTATGTCTTCTTTGGAAAAATGTCTATTCAGGTCCTTTGCCCATTTTTAAAATTGGAATTTGTTTATTTGCTATTGAGTTATATAACCCCTTATCAGATAGATGTTTAGCAAATATTTTCTCCCATTCCATAGATGGCCTTTACATTTTGTTAATACAAAGGTCAAGGAGCTTTCCCCCTGCTTTTTTTTCTAGGAATTTTACAGTTTTAGATGTAATGTTTAAATCTTTCATTCATTTTGAGTTAATTTTTGTGAGTGGTGTAAAGTAGGGGTACAATTTCATTCTTCTGCACATGATTATTCCATTTTCCCGGTACCATTTATTGAAGAGACTATTATTTCCTCATTGAGTACTCTTGGCTCCTTTGTTAATTAGTTGATCATATATCATGGGTTTATTTCTGGACTCTTGATTCTGTTCCATTGGTCTATGTGTCTATTTTTATGCCAGTTTCATACTGTTTTGATTACTATACATTTTTAATATAATTTGAAATCAGTAAGTGTGATATCTTTAGCTTTGTTCTTCTTGCTCAAAATTACTTTGGCTATTCGGGTTTTTGATGGTTCCACATAAATTAAAAACAACAACTTTATACTTCCGTGAAAAAATGCCATTGGAATTTTCATAAGAATTGAATTGAATCTATATATGGCTTAGGGTAGAATGGACATTTTAACAATATTAATTCTTTCTATCCAAGAAGACGAGATATCTTTGCATTTATTTGTATCTTCTTCAATTTTTTTTTCACAAAGTCTTATAGTATACAGATCTTTTACTTCCCTGGTTAAATTTATTCCTCTGAATATTATTTCCATCTACAGAACTTTCCATAGGTTGGCTGAGACATCCATTTAGATTGCATTGCTGCTCAGCTCCGTCTCTCTAATCCTCTTTCTGTCTATTCCTTTCCTCAGTGTTTATCCCAAGAATACGCCATAATAAACTTAATCTTCAAGTCGGAGTTAGCTTCCTGGGGAATTCCATCTGCTACAACAACAGATACAATTTATAGCTATAGTTTCATCAAATTATCACAAGGACTTATCCCCAGAAGTAAACTGAGACATGGAGAGGTTAAGTAATTTGATCAGTGTCATGAAACTACTACCTAGGATTTAAACCTACATTTCACACCAAATATAGTGAACTATTCCAGTACCATATTCATTCCATCTCTACTTCTCTCTTATTCATTGAGAGCCATTACATATCAGAGAGAATATAATACTGAAGCTTCTATCCTAGGAAAGCCCTGTATTTTTAAATGAATAACTGTGCCTTAGAAAATATCTTTGATCGAATCCTATGTTTGACACAAACTAAATTAAAAACAACAACAACAAAAAAAAATGTTTCTGTAAAATGAAGTTATTATTAGATGCATTACTCAGTTTATAAACTCATGATTAATATTTGCATTCTACTATGATAGGCCTTTTCCAGTTAGTATCAATGTGGAACTTCAACATTTTGAAGTTAAATTTGTTTTTAATAAACTTTTTCTTCAACTGTGGATTCTGGCCAAAATAAAACCCTTGAATGCAGGAATAATATAATACAAGTTGCCCTTACAGTAGTTACCAGAGACATTAACAACTGAGCAAAAAAAAAAAAAAAAAAAATCTGTCCTCATGAGCTTTGCAACTTGAATTTGTAAAGGACAAGCTTCAATTTATTTGTTAAAGTATAAACTTTTGAGTTCTTTGCAAAGTGATGCATAGACTATGAATTTCTTAACTTATTTTCTTAGATATTTTCTATATTCATTTTCTTTTAGGCATTGCAATAGTCTACATTGCCTGACCTGCTCATAAATATTTTAAAAACTAAACTACCGAAGTAAATTTAAGCTGATTTCTTGAATGATGTAGCTGGCTAAGGCACTCCTGAAAGCTTTGTTATCAAAAGATAATCAAATTAAACATGTTCATTAATATTGGAACATGTGCTTAATCAGAGAGAAATATATAGTGGCTCTGAACCTAAAGGGAATGGGTTCTGGCCACACAAACATGGTGAATTTAGTTCTTTAAATATTTGAGGTCAATGCTCACCATCAAAGCTTTCTTCAGTGACCTCACGGCAGGAGTTTACATTTGGGAAATGAAATTCTCAGTGCAGAAACTCTTAATATTTTAGTGATTATATTAAAAGATAAGTAGGTTAATGGGTCCTTACCCCTTTTTCCCTTTAAACATTTCTGTTCTGAGAGTTCATAATCTCACTGAAAGTAAAATCTCTGTTTTGTGTTTAACATTCCTCACTGCCGTTAACTCCCCGACGTATACAGAATAGCTCCAATGTGCCAAGTGCTGTGTGTGCCTTACAAAAAATAAAATAAAATAATAATAATCTCTGAAATACAACAACCGTGTGAGTAGGTATTATTATTCTTTTTTTTTTTTTAGATGAGACACCTGAGGCTGAAATTATTTACCTGAGGTTAAATAATTTATATCACCTATATTGTAAGAAACATTTGATCACACTTGCTACCAAGAAAAACATGATGATATTGCATTTATGTAAAGCATATATTATCACACGTACTTACACAAACATTAACACAATTATATTCTGTAGCATAGGAGCAAACATGAGCTAATATTTGCATCCATTCCTGATATGTCCCTATGCCACATTCATAAAGAACAATATTTCCTTGCCTGAATTTTCTATTCATTCTTTTACTTTCAAGTTTTTGCAAATGTTATTTGCTAAGGCTTGAGATGAGAAAAGAGTTTTCCAGAAAAGGGGTTTTCAGAGGATATGAAAGAAGATAGGTAGGGTGACATAAAAGAAAAGCAGGAGAAATAGAGAATTTAGGTCATGCTTAAGACATTATATTTGATTCCAAGTGAAATTGGAAATGATTAAAAATCTTAAGCAAAAGAATATAATAATCTGATTTGAATTTTAAAATATCACTTTGATTATTAGGTGGAGAATGGATTAATAAAGATTGGATCAAAATTAAAAGTGGGGGTAGGAAAGGGTTTTTGGAGCATATAAGGGTCTCTAATGATGTCAGCAGTGGGTAGTAAGAAAAAATCACTTTGTAATACTCATAATTGTCAAGTTATAATAATACCATAAAGGGAGGAGGCCTGAGTGAGAGAAAACAATGATCTGAAAAATAACAGTATGGGTCAAATTTTAAATAAACCATGCAAATGCCAGAGATATGTAGAAAAAAATCTTATGCAAGTTCTGCTTTTTCCACTGAAGTATCATACTCAACATACTGAAACTTTTTCATAACTTATCAAATCACTAAATTCTGGGATTTCCCTTTACAAAACTGGCAATATTCGCCTGAATAAAGAGACGAAGAGAAAGCTAATGTGTTAATTTTTAGTTCTAATTGAATTACTTTGTAATTGATGTATGTTTGAAGAGATTAAAGAGAGTTTGAAGATATCCTCACAATGGGTTAAGTTTTGCACGTAGGGAAAGAGCATGTCTGAAAGGATAAAAATAAAGAGGAATATGTTTCACTCTATTTCCATTTCATATTCTTTTTGAAAGTTCCAATAATTTTCTTTTCCTGCATACAATATAAAATCTTAACAATGAGCTAAAGAAGAAAATGTTAAGAATAAGCACCTGAGATTTGAATACACAATCCTAACCAAAGTTTCCGTTTGTATAAATCACCATCAGAAGACTCAAGAAAACCAGAGCAAAAGAGACAAGTAACACACTGTTCATTGATCATTTGTTTTGATTAAGAGATTATTCATGAAAGGATATGGATTAATAACAATGGATACAACTAAAAAACAATAAGCTTTAAGGAGGCAATTTGATACATACTTCAAGAGAAAACATAATCATGAATGCTTTACTTGGGCCTGGAAGATGCATAAAGATTTCAGTGGAATTTTGTCTACACTATATTCCCTTCAGCCAGTTTCTTCAAACCTCAGATAAGAGGAAAGGAACTTGAAAAATTGTGGAGAATAGGAAAAACTCATTTTCAACATGCCCTACTATATTAGTTATCTATTGCTATGACATATTGTATAACACACAGAAAATCTTGGTTACATAAACACTATGCATTTATTTCTTATGCATCAATGGGTAAGCCAGGGATAACCTGGTTTAGGCTGGATTTGGCTGGAGCAGCTCTATTTCATGTATCTCTCTTCTTCCTTGTTGAACTGAAAGTCTAGTTCAGAAATATGCTCTTGGCAATGGCAGAAGTAGAGGATTGTAAGCAAAAAAAATCACAAAGGCCTGTAAGACCAAGGTTCAGACCAGGCATGCTGCTACTTTCACTGCATTCTATTGGCCAATGGTCATATAAAAAACCCTCAAGCCCTAGCTGGTTTGGCTCAGCGGTTAGAGTGTCGGCCCGTGGACCAGAGAGACCCAGGTTCAGTTCCCACTAAGGGCACATACCTCGGTTGCAGTTAGTCCCCGGCCCGGTTGGGGTCGTGTGAGTGGCAACCACTCGATGTGTCTCTCTCACGTCAATGTTTCTCTCTCTCTTCCTCCCTCTCTCCCTCCCGCTCTATCTGAAGATAAATGCAAAAATGTCCTCAGGTGAGGATAAAATAAAAAAATAAAAAAACCTCAAAAATCAAAGGATAGAGAAATACATTCCATCCCCTGAGTTGAGAGAAAGAAGAGTAAGTATATATTTCTGAGCAATAATATAATCTACCGCACCCCCTTTCTTCTCTTCTGCTTTCCTCTCCCTGCCCCTTTCTTTAGCTCTGTGGGAAAAATTAATTAGTAACAAACTAAATCACAATATAGAGATGATGTATTATCCTTTATAGAAATATTTTTTACTTTCAAAAGAACAAACAAACATTGGACAAGTGAAAGCACTGATGGTGTTGTTTCAAATATCTCATGGGAGGTATATTTCTGGAGAGGGCATTTATAAGTGAGTGCATATTGGACCAGTGACAGATGAGCCCTGAACACCAGGAAACTTTTTTCCCCTTCTCTGTTTCACTTCTGGATTATATTATTTGAATAGGCCTTCTTTTTTTCTGTTTCTGCTTCAAAAACATTCAAACTCTTCTGCAACCACAGGAACAAATCAAACGATAGGCTCACTATAGTTGGCAAGCCACCAACTTATTAGGCTTTACTGGCCTAGTGAATTCTTAGTATTTTAGTAAGAGAAAACCATAACATCATAATTATAAAATAATCCAAAACCCAGTCTACTGAAACTGCAACATTATCATTTTCATTTGTGTGCTTTATTAGCTATGAGGATTCAAATTTCCAAAGACCTTTGGGCTCTTTAACACATACAGCATAGTCACAAACAGCTGCAAACTGCAAGGGACACTGTTTTACATTAAACAGGGTAACAGATAATATCTTCTTTTATTTTTCATTTGGGCAGTTTATTTTCTAAGTCACACCTACAAAACTTTCTAAAGTCTACAAAACACACAAATATACCCAGAACTAAATTATTTCCTTAAGACACTTACAGGATGTTGAATTCCCTTTTAGTCACTACCCCCACCCACATCACCTACACACACACATTTTCTATAAGCTTACCCTCCACATCATCACTTGCAGGAAACACAATCAATTGCTCTCTCTCCATCTCATTCTTTCGCTCTCACTGACTGTCATCTCTCATTTTATTTTGTAAAACAATTCTCTGATACAGCCTCCATTTCACATATGAGGACCACTAGTATTGCAAAAGAATGAATAATTTATCCATAGTTCATATATATAGTAGCTTATATAGTTGATATTTTAATGCAGGTAAGTCTAACTCAAAAACCCATCCTTTCTCCATATAACAGATTTAAATAAACTCTAAGAGGGAAGTAGATGGTAGTAGTATTTACTATATGGATGGTGGAAAGCCACCACAATAATAGTAATAATCATAGCTATCAGGCGCTACCCTTTGTCAGGCATAATGCTAAACTCTTAGAAAAACTGCCATCATTTCCTCCCAACAATTCTATTACTTATGTTTTGTTATTATCTCCTTTGGTTGATGAAGAAACAGATACAAAGCTCTCAAAGCTTGAACTCTGAACCCAAAGTTTGAGCTCTTAACAACTATATCCCAGAACTATGAGTCATCCTGGAACTTGTATGATATTGGATCAGAAATAAGGTGAACGACCAAAAACCCATCTCTTGACACTCAGACATCACAGTTGGGCCACACTGCCACCTTGTTTGGGAATACTTTATGTACTAATGCTCACAAAGGCAGAAGTTAGAGCAGGAAGTTATCAGATATAAAAAGTCAGCCCAAGGCATCAACAATTAGAACATCAGGAGGTAATCCCCAGGGAGAAAACCTCAACCTGAGTCTTCTCATTATCCTGCTCACTAGGCAGGAAGGGAGCCTAAGGCATGGAAAGCCCAGAGAAAGTGACGATATTGGGCTAGAGGAGGACAATAGAGAAACTCTTGCCATCTGGCCTTTGACCATGCCTCTTTCAGAACTCACAGGACTATGTAAAGCCTTGACATCCTAGACATAGTCACAGCAGCTGGGAATTGTCTGGGAAACCACACATGCATGCTTGGCTAATTAATCTTGCTTTCTAGTAAGCAATGAAGAGAAAAATCACATAAAATACACAAGGGAAAATTGAATATTGGAATCAGCAGAGTGAGTAGAGAAACCTAAGGGCAGAGTGTCATAAAATTAAATTACAGTCCTGAGATGGGCTAACAGAAATCTTTGGTCTGGTAATTTATCCTTCCAGAGCCTCAGTTTCCAGATCTTTAAAATGGAGAAGGAAGAGGTAAAAGGTAGTCAAATGTCATTCAATTTTCTTTCTAGCATTAAAGTTCTATTTTATATGTTTTCTGAATGTCTGTTAAAAAAGACATTATCTTCTCATACTTAGTTAAAAATAGACATGAAAATGAACCACTCTATCCTTGTAGGTATGCAGCTCCATGTTTTATTACAATTGTCAAGTCATGCAACAATTTAATTACTTAGCCACTTTCAGCAGTTTTATGCTAGGATTTTTTACTCTGCTCATGTATGGACTAGGACTTTCTGTAGTGACAGAGGTCCTTAGAATTTTCTCAAGTAAATTCTGTTACTTCAAGGGGTCCAAATTTTAAAACACAGAATTATGTGATAATAAAAAGCCTCTTTTGGGTTTTTGTTATTTGCATTACTTATTTTAAGAGTGGACAGTCAATTCGATTTTCAAACTACATTTTTCTCCCCCATTACCTAGGATTTCCCTATCTTCTGAGATGAGCAAACACTATAATCAGTTTTCCTCAGGCTTGAAATTATCAGTGCTATAACTTGAGTTCAGATGGCACCTTCCTTCCAAATCCTTGCTTCGGTTATTTGTTCTGAAAAATTACTTTTGGGTGCTGAAATTTCTTACTTGCTCTTAGCCCAGAAATGAATTCTAAAGAATTGAACTCAAATACGTCCAGATAAGGTTTATATGCCTGACAAACGTCATTTTAAAGAAACAATAAATTTCTCCCAATGTATTTTGTGATACATAGGTGAACAAAAAGAAAATGTCAGATTATTAAGCACTCATTATTTTCATTAAAATAAAAAGTTTCATTTTTTCTTTAATTTTCTATGAATTTCTCCTTCCATAGTGTGTGTAGCTTTTTGAAACTAGCACAATGCTAGATATGTTGACTGTGTGAGGAGCAGATAATACTCTTCTTTGGTGCTGTGCAACATTTGAGATAAAACTCAGAAAAGCGGTTCCATAGAAACTGTGCTTCAGCAAATTTAATAGTTTTTTCTTTTCTTTTTCTTTTTTTTTTTGCAATTAAGAAAATAAGAGATGGGTACTGTTAAACTTCAATTTGGATTTTCTGTATTGTATATACTGATACTATATAAGCACAATATTCTCCATAGCAATTAGTCATGAACATGGACTTGCACTATGTTTTAAAAACAGTTCTCAATCCTTTGGGAACCATAACAGACACTGAATTTAGAAACAGAAATTCCCGTTATTGTTACAATTTCCAACTCTCCTATATTAAGTCATTTTTACAACCTTTAAAAAAGTAATTGGCACTTTTTTTGTTTGTATAGTTGCAAGAAAAATAAAATTAATACCAATAAAATATGTATGTACTCTGTAAAATAAGATAGAGGAAAAAAATCAACTACAAAAGACATAACCACAGCCCTGGCCGGTTTGGCTCAGGGCTTGGAGCATTGGCCTGCAGACCAGAGAGTCCCAGGTTCAGTTCCCGCTAGGGGCACGTACCAAAAAAAAAAAAAAAAAAAAAAAAAGACATAACCACATAAATTATTTTTATTATGTACTATTGATACTGTGAACTAAGTATATGTTTTGCAATTGGCAGCCATAAAACCCAGGTTATCTAATGAGCCTGTTTTACTTAAGTGAAAGTCAGAATCACAGAAATTTAGGATGCCAGGGCTGGAAGGAATATCCAACAGGAATTCCTGATCTTATGAATGAGGAAACCAAGACTTCGACTGATTAAATGAATTGTCCCACGGTCCACTGGTATTTTACATTTACATTCCCATCACAAACATACTTGCCCAAGTGAAGTTACAATACAAGTCTTCTATGAAAGAATATGCACACTTCATAATGTATTAATCCTACCCCAACCTTTCGAGGTAAACACATCACAACATATTTGCTCATGGTTGGGGGGAATTACTTTGTTTTTAATTTAAATAATTTTACTTTGTGTGATTTCCTTCTCCTTTAGAATCCAATACAAAGTTCATTCATCCAATATTTATTAAGCATCTACTATATACCAGGCTAGGTTTTATACAACAAAGATGAGCAAGTTTCATGATGCTCATTATACTCAGGTATGTACATGTGTATAGTTTGATCCATGTCTCTGGATCTGCTAATTTAACTTAAATTTTCTTGGCTCTTTAAGTGACCTTTTAGCTTTGCCCGAGTCTTAAAGCCGTTTTATAAATTTTGCTGAATGTTATAAATCCTATATTATCTTCTTCAATTTTATATTATAATTTATAAGGTAATAAATGCATACATGTATATATAATACATAAAGTTATCTACATTTCTAATTCTCTTTCTCATTCTTTTAACACCTAAAGAAACAATTAAAAATATATATATTCATACAAATTTTTTTTCTCTTACTCATATTTGTATTTTCTTTTCCAAAATGAAATCTCTATTTCTTAAATCATTCTCAAAAATAGCTTTTGCTTAAGACAGAATTGAGTGTAAATTGTCATTCTGTTAGTTAATGGATAGTCTTCATTCATAGGCATAAAAGTCTACCCTGTTCTATATGAAGTGTCCATGCCCCTTTCTTATAATTTAGCCATTAAAAATTTCATTGCACTTGATATAAAAAGAGAATAAAACCATGTAAGGTTATTTCTTCACCATGAAGTAAAGAAAGGACATCTGCCATTGAACATATATTCATTAATTACCAGTGCATTCTGTGTTTAGATATCTGGAGATTTATATTTGTATTGGTATCTGTTATCTCTACACCATCTAATTTATAAATAAATATGTGTATGTGTTTCATATACTTTATTATTTATATTTAAATGTTCAATTTTGTGCTACTGATTTTTTGCTGTTGAAGATAAAGAGGAGGTGTGTAACGAGAATTTGAAGAGTCAGAAAAACTCAAACACTTTTGGGGTTATCAGATACAGCAACTGGATAATAGATGCTACTAATAGACAGTTGCAAATGAACCTATAATTGAATGAGGTGAGGATGAGGTGAGGTTTAGAGAAGTGGTGCTTTCTAAGTTAATTGTTGAGGATGTGAAAGAATTAATCAGAAACAGAAAATAAGAAAGGATATTCAACACAGGAAAAAAAAAAGAAAACCCACATAAGTTTAGATAAGGAAGTCCAGAAGAATAAGGAATAATCGAGGATTGAAAATGATGGGGTAGTGTCTGATTGTTTGGAAGTGGGGAATGGTGGATGATGAGGTTGGAGAGAGGAGAAGAGATGAGATGCCAAGGAAGTCTCATCTGATTAAATGAATTGTCCCACGGTCCACTGGTATTTTACATTTACATTCCCATCACAAACATACTTGCCCAAGTGAAGTTACAATACAAGTCTTCTATGAAAGAATATGCACACACACACACACACACATACATACACATACACACACACACACACATATATATAATTTTGCTGAGAATGTAATTGCAGATAATCCATAAAATAGTAAGAATATTACTTATTAAAACATAGAAAGTTGCTCTGGCCAGTGTGGTTCAGTTACTTGCAGCATCATCTCATACACCAAAAGGTTGCTGGTTCGATTCTCAGTCAAGTCACATGCCTAGGTTGTAGGTTAGGTCCCTAGTTAGGGTGTGTAAGGGAGGCAACCGATTGATGTTTCTCACATTGATAGTTCTCTCTCTCTCTCTTTCACTCTCCCTTCCTCTCTCTCTAAAATCAATTACACACACACACACACACACACACACACACACACAGCAGCAGCAGCAGCAGCACTATTTACAATTGCTAAGATCTGGAAACAATCCAAGTGTCCACCAGTAGATGAATGGATAAAAAAACTTGGTACATTTACACAACGGAATACTATGCAGCTGTAAGAAAGAAAGATCTCTTACCCTTTGAGATGACATGGAGGGACCTGGAGAGTATTATGCTGAGTGAAATAAGCCAGTCAGAAACACAAGTACCACATGATCTCACTTATTTATAGACTATCATGAACAAAATAAGCTGACAATCAAAATAGATCAGAGACATGGAAGTAGGGAACGGACTGACAAACCTCAGAGGGAAGGGAGGTAGGGGGATTGGGAAGAGATAACCAAAGAATGTATATGCATATATGCATAACCAGTGGACACAGACAATAGTTTGGGGAAAACAGGAGGGGGGTGGGAGTAGGGAGGGAGGGGACAGTGGGGAAAAAAAAGGGGACATCTGTAATACTTTGGGGTTAATATCCAAAACATATAGAGTACTCATACAACTCAACAAAAGGAGGGCAAACAATCTAATTAAAAAATGGGCACAAGACCTGAATAGACACTTCTCCAAACAGGACATACAAATGGCCAGGAGACATATGAAAAAATGCTCAACATCAGAGAGATGCAAATTAAAATGACTATGAGATATCACTTCACACCTGCTAGAATGGCAGCCATCAACAAATCTTCAAACAACAAGTGCTGGCGAGGGTGTGGAGAAAAGGGGACTTTAGTACACTGCTGGTGGGAATGCAGACTGGTACAGCCACTATGAAAAACAATATGGTGTTTCCTCAAAAAATTAAAAATGGAACTACTTTTTGACCCAGTGATCCCACTTCTTGGAATATATCCTAAGGATCCTGAAACACCAATCAGAAAGAATATATGCACTCCTATGTTCATAGCAGCACAGTTCACAATTGCTAAGATCTGGAAAAAGCCCAAGTGTCCATCAGTAGATGAGTGGATAAAAAAGCTGTGGTACATTAACACAATGGAATACTATGCAGCTCTAAGAAAGAGAGATCTTAAGAGGGACCTGGAGAGTACTATGCTAAGCAAAATAAGCTAGTCAGAGAAAGACAAGTACCACATGATCTCACTTATTTGTGGAATATAATGAACAAAATAAGTTGTCGACCAAAAGAGATCAGGAATCATGGAAGTAGGGAACAGACTGACAAAACCTCAGAGGGATGGGGGTGGGAAGAGATAAACCAAAGAACTTATATGCATATATGCATAACCACTTGTCAGGGACACTAGGCTGGGGAAGGCAGGAGGGGGTGGAAACAGGAAGGGGGGTCAATGGGGAAAAAGGGGGACATCTGTAGTACTTTCAACAATAAAAATGTACTTTTAACAATAAAGATAAAAAACATAGAAAGTTGGTGAAAGCACTATTCATTAAAAAAATGGTTCATAAGTTTAAATATGTTCCTTAGAGAAAACATAATTCAAATTAATTAAATAAATGTTCAATTTTGGAAAGAAAAAATTAACTGAAGGAGAGCATAAAAAAAGTTAGAACATATAAAGCATAAATTAATAAATTCAAATATAGAAAATTAATTACAGTGTAAAAAAGGGATACAGTACTTATTTTCTAAAGTATTTAATATATAAAATATTGGTATGTTAAATAATGATATAAAACATTGATATATAAACTTTGAAGCAAAAAGAGGAAAAACTACAGAGCTGTTTAAAAATAGTGACAGAACACATAATTCTATCAATCTGAAAAAATAAATATTTATAGGAAATATAAATTATCTCTTTGCACATAAGTAGACAAAACCTGATCCAACAAATTAGCATGGAAGAAATTGAAAAATATATCCAAGATTTCAAATAGGTTCTAAATAAAGATGATGCGTTGTTTTCTGTTATGACATTCTCATGCTAAATAAACTGTTTAGTCTCATAAAAAATAATAGAAAACCAAGCAATTTATTTTTTAATGGAGTACATCTAAGCTGTCAATAATTGACAAAGGTAATAGACATGCATATGTTCATGTGCACACAGACATACACACGTCTACATAAAACCATGGTTCCAGAATAGTCCAATCTCAAGTAAATTCAAATGAGAATACCTGATTTCATGGGAACAAACTCAATTGTTCATTAAATGATTTATCTGCTGAGAAAAAATATAGGGCTATCTCAAGAATGAAAAGATGGTTTTCAGTATTAAGAATTCTATGAATATAAAATAAGGACACTTCTGTAATCATGAAAAATAATATCTTGAACTACCAGCAAATAACATTTTAAAGTGTGGAAGGGGCAATGAGCAAAAGTATCCAAATGTGATCCCAGGAGCTTACTTCAGTTTGCTAGACAAGGAGCTGGCTGAGACCTGGGGTATCCTCTTTTCTCAGGGGGAGGAAATATACTTTCACTCAGCTTTTACAAGAATGCATGAATTGCTACTACTGAAAAGAGGGGCAACAGACCTGTCATGAGCCTCAGTGTTTCCAGAGGTAGAGCAGCTAGCTTTCCCAGACAATCTGATGTCCTGGTACCACAACAATCTATTCCTACACTGATGAGTTTGTTCTCATATTTGCCCCCTAACAAGCAAAAGCAAGATGCAAGCAGTGTACCTCCACTTGACTTTGGCATGCCTCTTTGTGGAAACATGGGAATATCAGGATATTTGTGCCTTTTCTTGCTACCCTTGCCTTATAAGTTTCCCCAATAAAACCTGTTCCTTATTCTATTCCTTGTGGTACTGCACGTTTTGCACTGACCAATCATGCAGGACATGACAAATATCTAGAATCCTGGCCATTAAAATCTGAAACAAGAAAGCAAAGAATGTAGCATGTTCTTTGTAATAGAAAAATAATAGAAACAGAAAAAACAATGTTTATGTTAGTTAAGGTCCTTTGAGAAATAGATGTCAATATGGGATTAGATGTCCAAGAGATTTATTGGGAAAACATCTATGAAGGAAAAATGGAGAGAGTACCAGAGGGGACTAGAAGAGTCATCACCCTGTGAGGCAGGTCTAACCACTGTGGAAGAGAGAGGAAAGAAGATAAATTTGGGCAGGAACTATATTAGATTGTGGTGTAGTTCTATAAAGTTTCAGCAAAGCTGATGGGGAGTCCTTGAAACAAAATCAGCTGTCAGAGGAGTCCTGTGTTTCCCAGAATGGGTCTGTCTTGGTATCCTTTACACACTCAGTCATTGACTGGGAGCAGCTCATAGGAGGCGTGACCTTGGTGCCAATACTATGATGGATTTCAAAGGGCAATAACTGGGGACCTCTGTCAATTATGCTCCCTGCAGTGAGAGATCTGAGAGGCTCATTCTCAGGGCTGCCACAGTGTAGTTTTTAAATAAGAGAAAAGCATTAGAATTTGTAGATATGCTTGGAAATCCCAAGAACATCAACAGCAAAACATATATTATTTAAAAGATGGTTTAAAATTCATCTGTGTGACTAGTGTTGTTCTGGAATCAAGATGGAATTGCTTTGCAGGTAAGTAAGAACACTCTAAGTACTATAAGGTGTGGTGCAGCAAGAACTTTATTTATTCATGATAGCATATATCCAGGAATAATAAACCAAGCACCACATATAAGTTTCAAAAATCTCATAACAATGTGTCCAGTTTTCATATGCTATGCTAATCAGGAGAAAAATGGAAAGAATATATTTTAAGTAGATTATATCAGCAGTTTTAAAATATCAGAATATTAAAAACAACTATATATCTAACAAAAATATATAAAACTGAGTATCTTTGCATATATGTGATGAAATATTATACAGTTATTTAATAAATCAATCATTTCAAATATTTGTGCTGAAATGTTAGAATTTTTACAGTAAGTAAAATTTAGCAGTATATAAATCTGATTCTGAAGTGTGATCCTAGTTACACATACACATGCACAGAAAAGCAAATGCAAGGGAACAAATATAAACACTCATGCATAATTTATGAGGGTTGACTTAGGAATAATTTTATGTTTATCCTTTATGCTTTTTAGTTCTTTTTGGGTTTTTCCATTATTCATGAAGTGCAAAATTAGAAAATAATTTTGTAAAATAATTTTAAAATGGATAAAGTATTATAGTTGGAATGTGGTCATCATTGATGCTATTTGTCAAATCATTCTAGTCTTCCCCTTCCAAGCACATGGTAAGAATGCATTTCTCAGTGGTTTCTTGATTAGGTGGGTCTATATGAGTAGATCAAAACAGTGAGTTGACAGTAGTAGCATAATGTGTCACTTCCAGGCTGGGGCACTCAATCACTGATGTATTATAACATAATCTCTGCTGTGGTGACCAGAAACATTGAGGTGACCAGAAACATTGAAAGTGGTGACTGGTTTATAAGCCTGAATACCTCAGGGACTACCACGAACAAAGTTTCTCTGCCAACATGATTTCCATGTAAGTGTGGTGAAAAATCTTTGTTTCTTCAAGCAGTGTTTTATGCAAATTGAAGTGTTTTTTTTTTTTTTTTTACCATAACCTAGTCTATAATGACTGACATAAAATTGGTCCCTAGAAAGAGAATATTGCCATAATGAAATAGACAGATATTTCAAAAATAACTATAGATAATACTCTTGTGATATTCTTGCCAAAAATGAATAACTTCTATCTAATCATGAGAAAACATCAGACAAACCCATGTTAAGAAACATTCTACAAAACAACTGGTCAGTACTCCTCAAAGATTCAAGGGCTTGAAAAAAAAAAAAAAAGAGAATGAAAAACTGTCACAAATTGGAGGAGACTAAAGACACAGGACAATTAATACAATGTGGAATCCCAGATCAATAGGATCTCCCAGATCCTTGGAGAATTAGGTTTGTCATCTAGTTAATTGTTAATTTCCTGGCTTTAGTAAGTATACTATTATTATGTTAGATATTAATATTAGGGGGAGCTGGATGAAAGGTATATGGGAACTCTATGTAATATTTTGCAACTTTTCTGTAAATTTAACTTATTTCAAAATAAAAAGTTAAAAAATATGTAGTGGAAGGAGGGCTGAGTAGCTTTGTCAAAATGTGAGTGAAGAATTGCCAAGATTAGCAAACCGAATGGGAGAATATATTTGCAAACAACAGCTCCAACAAGGGTTTAATATCCAAAAGATATAAAAAAAAAACTCATACAACAATCCCTCTTCTGGGTGTCTACCAAAAAGCCTCAAAAACATTTATTTGCAAAGATATATGCACCTCTGTGTTCATTGCAGCATTATTAATGGTGGTCAAAACATGGAGACAACCAAAGTGTCCTTTGATAGAGGATTGGATAAAGAAGATGTGGTACATATGTACCATGGAATACTACTCAGCCATAAACAAGATGAAATACTGCCATTTGCAAGGTCATGGATGGACCTTGAGAATATCATGCTAAGTGAAATAAGACAGAAAAAGTTAAGAAACATATGATTTCACTCATATGTGGGATATAAAACTGAAAGCTACAAATGAACAAACAAGAAAAACAAAAACTCGTAGATAAAGACAACAGTATGGTGGTTACCAGAGGGAAGGGGGTTGAGAGGTAGTAAAGGGTAAAGGGGGTCAAATATATGGTGACAGAGAATGATTTGACTTTAGGTGGTGGGCACACAAAGCAATATGAAGATCATATATCGTGGAAGTGAACACTTCAAGCCTATATAATATTAACCAATGTCCCCCAATAAAATTAATAAAAAGAAAACAAAAGAATTACCAAAGTAATGAATTTTTCATGCAAAACACTAAAAGATGTGTGTGTGTGTGGGCATGTGTGTGTTTACACATGGAACAAGCTGGAACAGAATAGAAAGAAACCACAAACTTGTAGTAAAAATTTTATCATTCTTTGAAACACAAAGCAATACTAAGATTTCCAAACTTCTAAATTAACAAAGCAGGATGAGAAGCAGCACAGTCCTCAAGAAGGTCTTCATCTCAAAGCTCATTTTAAATGTGGACAAAGATGGCAATGAAAAAAGAAGAGCACACCACAGGACACAGAAAAATATTTTTTAAATCAATGGTCAGGGAGTACCTCCTAGGGAGAAAATCAAGGAATATTCCCAGAATTCATATGTCTGCCTGGTAACATTTAAGACTTCCTAACCACTCTACACGCACCCTCCCCCTATTCTTTCTTTTCCCAAATAGGAGTGTTTACTGCAGTTATACTGAACTTGTTCCTTCATTGTATATGGTGGAAGTGGTATGAGGAGATAACTTGTATTTTTGTTCCCAGATTCTGCCACAACAGAAACCTATGTAAGACAACAACACGTCAATCCCTGTGCTAGAAGCAACTCTGCGATCCTGGACATTGAAACGAATGCTTTCACAAAAAGAGGCCTGTGGTTAATCTCCTTGGGGAGGAGCTATTTAGGTGGATTTTGTATGAGCAAAGGAGGATGAGCCAAATATTCACTAATCTGTAGGTGATGACTGTTCGTGAAATACTTTCAGTTCTTCAGTTATTAGTGCTGTTTGACAAATATTTCCAGTTAATCTCCCACTTGTGTACATGGTAGGACTGTGCTTTCTGGCCTCAGTGTGGTTGTATAGAGCTGTATGACTAGATTCAGCTTCTTAGTTGTGAGTACAAATAATGTTTTTCACTACTGAGCTGGCTCACTTAATTGCAAATGTGCTGCCATCCATAGATCCCTTTCCCCACTTTGCTCATGACCACAATATTCCAGATGGTGGATGCTCTGTTAACTTGACTACACGAACAACAGACAGCACTCCCCCTAGCTCTCCCCAGTGACCCATGACAGACATGTAGAATAATCAATATATCAACTTTATCATCATCTTTGGAAAATTGGGGATTTTTGTTACTGCAGAACAGTCTAATCTATCTGAATGAGACAATTTATGTCTCAAATTGCCATAACATATTCCTGTAATTTAAATATTTAGTACTTAATTCAGAATACTAGATTTTGCTTTACACTTAGAGGGAGGCAAAAATTTCAAGATTTGTAATATTCTAAGTTTCTGGATATCCATTACAAGACACTCATGTTTGTCCACAGTAGCAAAGTATTCATCACAGGATAGTAATTAATACACATTTTTAGTGACTTTATGTACTAAAGCCATATATGTATGAATGGATATATAGAAGAATGAAACAAAAATAAAAACAAAATGTATTGAATGTCCCATGGAGAATGAAGAGTACTAAATAGCCCGAGAAAGATATTCACGTTGAGGTCAATATCAATATAAAAATCTAACTGAAAAACTTCATATCAAGAAGGCACAAGAAACTGTGCCTACAACTTAGGCTCAAGATCACTCCCTGAAAATTTTAGAAGAAACAGTAAATTTACGTCATCTTCATAATGAATCCAGCTAAAAGAAAATGTGTTCAAAAAGTATGTTTAAAATGGTCAATTAAGACATAAAAACAGAATCAAAATCAAAATGTGTGTATGTGTATTCACACCTAAGATTGCCTTTCTGTCATATATTGGGGTTAAATTTAGGAATTTACATAAAATTGCTTATAAGAAAGTATATTTACACTATAATATATAAGGGAAAATAAGTAAGAGTAATTGCTAAAAATCATACATCATTTCTACCGCATTACTACCTTTAATAATACGTAGTTTACTTTTCACTTTTATGAGTTAGTATACAATATGGGTAGAATTGAGAAAAGTAGGTCATTGGCCATGTCCACACAGGTAAAAAAAGTTTAGCTTGTGGAAAAGTAGGGCAACTGTACCACAATTAAAACATCTGCCCACTTAATTACTGCTACATTAAAAAGATAACCTTCAAATTTTCTTCTAGCCCTTCTGTCACTGCAAAGTTTCACTATGACACAGTCTGTCACCCGGAGGATTAGAATTTTAATGTATTTCCTGATAATTGTCATATTTGTCTATTTTACATGTAAAATAAGTGAGAATCTCATGTAAAATTAAATCATCACAATATTATTGTCTCTTTGCTGAAAACTGTATTTCAACTGAAGATGCAATCTGCAATTGACTCAATTTAATTCAGCCAGCTGTTGTATTTTAAGAACAATTTCCTTTCCTCAGCTTGTCTTTTCCATTATTTTTCCTTCCATGTTACTGAGTGAAAGCGTTATTCGGTCAGCAGGAAACATTCTTGAACATCAAATATTTAAAACTATCGAGCCACAAATTTGAAATGGTTTCCATACTAGACTTCTCCAAAGAACAGAGAATTTGAATCATGAGGTAAATTTCTATGCTTTGCAAAGAGGTGCATTAACAACAACAAAATGGTAAGAAAGTCAATAAGCTTTGCAATTTGTCAGGTGTTCATATAAAATATTACCACATATGTGTCTTCTCTTTTTATAATAAAAATTTCTGCTAAAAATGCTATGAAGATATTACTTTAAAAATAGTAAGAAAATAGCAAAGAAAAATAACAGAGCATGTATGCTATTCTATTCCTTAAAAAAATCTCTGCAACATACAAATAAATAACACATGAGGAAACCTGTAGCATATTATAGAGCAAAGCAACATTAATAGAGAAAGGCTAAAATTTAAATGTTAATAAGTTTCCCCCACTAATATGTAGGGTATTGCTTTGACATTTTATTTACTTCTTTTTAATAATCAAAGCACCTAGCCTAGTACATTTTATATACATGTGGAATATACATTTGCTGAACTGATTTAAGTGAATTTTATTTAAAATTTTAAACACATATAAACTTACTTTGTAATCAATATTTGTCCTTACTCATTAATTCACATCTGGAATGTTCTTTTAATAAAATATATTTCCCTAGGGAGCAAATATCTTAAAGAAATGCTTAGAGTTTCTCAGAGATTAAATACAAGCACTTTCTTATTTGGTACAAGAAGAATCCTCAAAAATTAAATAATGTGTCTTCCTACACCACCTAGCTCCATATACAAATGCTGATATATCCAGTGTTCTTAGTATTTTATGTATCTAATTTAACTCCTGACAGAAACTTTTCTCAATATAAAGCATTTTTATTAAAATATATTTCAGGAGTCATTTTCCATGGGGATTTTGAGCTATTAATTTTAGCTCTATTTGTGTGGCCATGGCTTGGAGTAAGAACCTGAGTCACAAGCATCTTTTCAACACAAAATAAGTAACAATCCCACAGACTTTCCTCTCTTCACAGTGGAATAGGTATACTGTAGCTGTGTGTTTCCATCAATTGGCAAGGATTCACCCCATCTTTTATATGAGAGACACTTCTAGGTGCTGAGGAAGTGAGGTAATAGAAAGGGGATATTTTTTAGCCTTTAAGAAACTTGTGAAATCTAGTTGCAGAGCTTGGAAACTGGAATGTTGCTCCTTTATAAATCAAAGAATGTTTATGGAAACCACTGTGATCTTACTGAACTTGGAGTGTCAAGGTGCTTTCTTCCTCAGTTTTGGTACACATTTTCTTTAGTTATCTTACTATTTGTACCTACATCATGCCGTGTCCTTTTTACTAGAGTGCAAACTTCTTGAAGGTGCATATTGTGAGACATTTGTTTTCATGACTTATGTGGTTGGGCTTTAGAGAAATTTTTTCTTCATATGGTTTCTTTTCATATAAGCTCTTGATAAAATAAATGAAAATATAACATAAAAATATAACTCAGCAAAGACTTCAGGAGGCCCAAATGTTTTTCTTGTGAATTGATGGATCTAGAGAACTTTTCAAACTGTGGTGAGAAGTTCTATGTTGCAGCATGGAATTTTCTTTCAAGTTCACCTCCTCTGTCCTTCACCTTTTCCTTAATCTCAGGAGGAGCATAACATCCATAGAAACAACAACAACAAAACAGAACAAGGCAGAGATAAAATAAAATAAGGTTTTGTAGTTATGCTTTCAGTAGCTGTCAATATTAGCAAAAGAAAGGTGGGTTTGTCTGCTCTGAAAAATTTAAAGGATCTAAAACCCTTTTGAAATATAGAGTTAGAATGTATTTGCCTTTCCCAGAAAGAGCCAGGACTGTAATCCAGTACCTAGGGAGCCTTGTGACACTTCTGAAGGACCTTACTCCTGATGGGTGAGGAAAGACAAGACTGAGGGAACCATAGAATAATAAGGGAAAGAGAAGCCTAGCTGAGGTAGACGCTGCATGCACTAAAAGACGGAACAAAGAAGTGAAGCTTACACTGTCCTTCAAATGATATATTCATGACTCTTTAATTATGTTTTGTTACAGGTCTGCTAATCGATTTTTTTCTTGTGTTATACTTTTGTAGACTTTGTAGGCATAAACAAAGGATTACAGGGAGCATCATACAATTTTAAACCTGGAAAGAATTTAAAATTGAACTTTAAGAATACTCCTCCAACTAGTATATCAAATGAAGAAACTGAGATAAAAAAAAGTTAAGTTCTTGCATACTATAAAGTATTTATGTTTATGACAGACTAAGGACAAGGGGCCATTAACCATATTTACCGTATTCACTGTTAGCGATTTTTTTCCCGATGGGTGTGTCCTATTATCATAGCTTTATTCTCTTTTACAAAACACGTGTAGAAAGAACATATGCTACTTCATATACTCATTTTCTCTGGAAGTCATTTAATATTTAGTGGTCAGGAAAACGACAAATAAAGAAGGCAAGATACTACCTTCTCCTCCTCCTCCTCCTTCTCCTCTTTTTTCTCCTCCTCTTTCTTTTTATTCTTCTTTACAAATGCCCTCACATTCTTCCATTGTAAGTTAATAATGGTAAAGCTTAGTCAGTTCTGCCTGTTTCATATTAAATTTGTGTTCTCAATCACTTTTCTTTGTTTCCACTGATGAAGATTTAGTTTATGTGTTGGTAGATAATCAAAATTTTTAACCAGGGGCCTAACAAACAACTTGTCCTCTATAAAGTAATTTTATCACAGCAATGGGCTGAAACTGCATATATGTATCAGCTGAAGTGATAGCTTTAAACACGTGATCATATATTATCTGTAGCCATAAGTTTAAATTTATTCACAGTAGGGCCCTTTCCTTTTTACTTTGAAGAATTAAGTATTGCACCTCTGCAGAATAATTTGATATAAAAGGATGAATATAGTGAATGCACATTGTCATTTCCCCTAATTACTATACTTACGACTAGTTAAAAAGGATCCCTTCATTACCTTTTGGTTTTTACAATGTTGACTTGCTTGCATATCTATATTAATAGGGGATAGGAATGTGTCCCTTGCACTTATTTTAGAGATCATAATACATCTTTTTCTCTAGTCATTGTTAACTTTTCCTGTTAAATTTGTCATTTTAAATTAAGCCATCACTGAAACCAAAAAGAACAGAAAAAAATATCCCCATAAACTTCTATACATAATCAGACTAAAGTTCTGCTATTAAATTATTTTACATATTACCTCAGGCAATGTCTACATCTACTCCAACTGTGGTAATTGCTAGAAATGTTATTAAAGAGTAAACAGTGAGATTTAAATCTAAGTTCAACACAAAGCAGTATTATTCAACCCTGCATTTGAACAAAAATCTTCTGTGTTCACTTGTGTTTGTTACACATGCATATGGTGTTTTATTTTAGCTGGTGCCAAGACAAGGGTAACAGTGAGAAGAGAAGGGAGAGTGGACCATGGCAATCTAATGGCTTACAATTGCTTTTCAAAAAAGTAATAAAATCCTTTGTAGGCAAGTAGTTGTCCTCAGATTCATTAAAAGCAGTGTTTTATGACATTGTCATAAATTGAAAATATTCTTAGGTTTATCAAATTTTCAATGAATGAAAAATTGCATGTATGTATTGGGATCTAAACCTTGAGAAGAAGAATCTCCTAAGCATATTCAGATATTTTTATTTGGAAAAAACTCTAAATACACAAAATTGCATATATAAAGCTATAGACCCTTTCCTCAGAGGAAGCCACTATATGGTTCTTGTGAGCCATCCAGAAATATACCAAGCATGTATCCATATTTTTCAAAATATTTTATTTAAATGAGCATTCTACACACTCTTTATATGAGTATATGGGTATAGTTTGTTTTATGTTTTCTCCAAATATCTTTTATATGTTTCAATATCAGAAGATAAGAACAGGATTCTCATTTGTTTTAATACCTAATATTACAATTGTAGCTATTATATTTTTTTAAACCAGAATATGACTACAAAACCTTTAGGTTCATTTCAGGATTTTGCTATTAATAAATAATGCTAAAATGACAAACATTTGACATAGTTTTACATATGTTTCAATCATGTTTATAAATATATATGCAGGATACATAGATGAAATGACTAGATTAAAAATATATGCATTTAAATAATTTGATATTGCCACATTGAACTGGAAATAATTGTTTCCCTATTTGCTTTCTTCCCTCCTCAATACAATATCTATGATGAATTGCAAACTTTTAGATCTGTGTCAATATAAACAAAAAAATTGTGCCTCAAATATTTATTCTTCATTCTTTTATTTAGGATGTCTTCTAAAGTACTTGCTCATATGTTGCCTAATATTTTCTTTGTAAATTGTATGTTATTACATTTTCTCATATTTTTGTTTTGTGGGTTTTTGTTAATATGAAAGAATTCATCATATATCAATGAAATAAGCCCTTCACCATATATCTAACTAATGCTTTTGCATGTTGTATTTGTATTGAGATATTGTGCTTGCTCTATTTTGCCTTAAAGAAAATTTAGCCCCTCCACTATATACTAGTTGCCTTTTTGTGTAGATCCTGTAAAATGGGGGTAGGGCGAGTACCTTAGACTACTCAGAAGGACTAAGGAGCTAATCTAATTAAATGTTTAGAAAAAGGTCTAGCACATATTAAGATTTGCAACTATTAGCTATCCTCCTCCTCCTCATCATCATCATGGTTGTTTTGTTTGTTTAGTCAGATTTTTCAATTGTATTGGATCTGCTAGGTTTTCTGTTTCCTTGAGTTCTTGCTCAATGTAAAATTACAAATTAGGTATTTTAAAAATATTTTTTGTTTTCTATCTAGTTATTCTCAAATGTTTTGGGGATTATTTACTTGATCTGAAATGCTACAGTTAATACATGTTAAATTTTCATATATTGGAAATTTCTTTCTAGACTCACTATTTTGTTTTTTTTAAAATATGTTTTTATTGATTTTTTTTTAATAGAGAGAGGAAGGGGGAGAGAGATAGAAACATTAACGTGAAAGAGAAACATTGATTGGCTGCCTCCTACACGCCCCCCACTGGGGATCCAGCCTGCAACCCCCGCATGTGCCCTGACCGGAAATCGAACCTGGACCTCTCAGTCCACGGGAGGATGCTCAATTCACTGAGCCACACTGGCTGGGCATACTTTGCTTCTTTGATCTGCCTGTCCTTTCATTTATTAATACAAATATATTTTAACATCTACAATTTTATTCAGCGTTTTTGTTTTCTTTTTTACATGAATTTAAAATACTGTAAATAATTATGTTAATTATTTATAGGGTCATACTAAATTTCTAGATTAACCTGGAGAGAAATGATATACTTACATGAGTTAATCTTCAAGGTTAAGAGCAATTTGAGGCTTCTAATAGTTTTATTTCAATTGAGTTTTAAAGTTTTTTCATATAAATCTTTCACATTTATTAACTGTAATTCATTCTTTTTTTCTTATTATAAGTGAGATTGCTTTATTTCATTATATATTCTTACTGGATGCTGTGCAAATATAAGCAAGATTTTAATTGTTATACATTAATTCAGAGGTCAGCAAACTAAGGCCCTCAAGGCCATATCTGGCCCCCTGACTGTTTTTATAATTAAAGTTTTATTGGAAAACACCCATGCCCATTTGTTCACATATTGTTTATCAGTGCTTTAATGCTAAAAAGCAAGGTTGAGTGTAGAAATGGACTATATGGCCAAGAAAGCTAAAAATATTTAGTATCTGGTCCATTAGAGAATACATTTACTGACCCTTGCCTCTATTAATTTTAGAACCATTTTACAATTCTTATCGTAATAGTCATTAAGCTGACTTTCTTTTGTCTTCAGGCATATGAACAATTACCAAATAATAAAACATTTCTTACTCCTTTTTAGTTTATATATCTCTTATTTGTTCTGCTTACTTAATTCCATTGGCTAATACTACAATAACAATGCAAAATAATGGTAATGATAATAAAAATACTTTTCATGTTCCTAAATTAAATAGAATTTCCTGTAATACTTCACAAGTAATCATAAATCTGGGTTTTTATAGTCATATTAAAGTATCCCAAAGTTCCTTTTACTTAAAAGTATCTTATTCTTTCCCAAATTAGGACTGGTTTTGAATTTTATAAGTTTTATTTATATACCTACAGAAAGAATTATATGCATACATTTTCTCCCTCCACTAATTAATATTTTGAAATATATTAGTAAATATCTTAATTATTTTTCAGTGCTATTGTAGTACTAGCCCATGGAGCTAGGCAAGAGTAAAGAATAATAGGTATATAAATTATGCTAGATTAGTAAAAAGAATATGGAACTGTCCCTGTTCTCTATGCTCTCTACAGTTTATAATCAATCATTGGGTTTATACTCTCTGAAGGTTTGCTAGAACTTTGCTGTGAAACTACTAAAGCTTGATATCTTTTTAAGGGTAATTCTTTAAAAGTACAATATTCTCAATTTACTTAATGGATTTGCAATGTTTAGACTGTCTCATTCTGAGATAAATGTTATTATAATTAATATTATCCTAAAATATGCAATTAAGCCATGCTTTCTTCTTCTTTGCAAAGATTTGAGGAAGATATTCTCTCTTTTTTTAACTGTTATTTCCCCCATTTTCATTTCAAAATGTATGTATTTATACTTATTTATTTTATTTTTAAAATTAATTAATGTTTTTATTACAGATATCCCTCCTTTTCCCCCCACTGACCCCTCCCCCACCTTCACTGAACTATTGTCTGTGTCCATTGGTTGTACATATATGCATATAAGTTCTTTGGTTTATCTCTTCCCACCTCTCCCACCCACCTTCCCTCTGAGGTTTGTCAGTCTGTTTCCTACTTCCATGTCTCTGGATCTATTTTGTTCATCAGCTTATTTTGTCCATTATATTCCACAAATAAGGGAGATCATGTGATACTTGTCTTCCTCTGATTGGCTTTTAAATTAAATTACTTGATTGTATTAATTTTTGCTCCATTCTCCCTCAAATAACCAATTTTCAGTTTTGTTTTTTTTTGTGTATGTGTATATGTGTATCTATTTCTTTTAACACTAATTTATGTTGCTTTTTTCTGTTCCATTTTCTTTCCTTATATATACATTATGGTTCTCTTTGTAACTTTTTAATTGAGTACTTAATTTCTTTATTTTCATTCTTGCTTGTAGTATCACTTTCTGTTGAAAGAGAATATTCTCATAAATGTGGTTTAAACAATAAGGACATTTATTACCTCAAATAACAAGTCTGCAGGCAGGGTGATTCCGCAGCTGGTTTAGCAGCTTTAATGATATCTTTAAGGGACACCCTGTATTTTTTATCTTTCTATACTACCATTCTCACCATATAAGAGTTATACCACTCAGGTTTTATAGGTAGTTAGAACAGTTTCCAGCTCCATATGCAAATTCAACTATTTCCAACAAAGCATTTCCTATTTTAAGCTTAAGGTGTGGAAAGCAATTTGTGCCTGCAAGTAACTAGGGGGTAGGGAGCTGTTGATTAGGAAATTATCTAATATCTGCCACACTTTTTAAGATTTAAAATGTTTTAAGTTATTAGAACTTTAAACATTGCTTTAGTCATATCTTATTGGAACTGACATATAGTGTTTGTTTATGATTATTTGTCAGATATTTATGACTTTTAATTTTATTTTCTTATTCACACAATTATAAGTATTCAAAAGATATGCATGTATGTATTTATTTCCTACATCTCAGTGCTTTTTTTCCTCTTATTATTAATTTGTGGTTTTATTACATTGAAAGAGAACATGGTATGCTTATTTTAAATATTTAGACAATTATTAGTGATTCTTATTGATGTGTGTGACCAGATATACAGTTGATTTTTGTAACATTGTCATGTGAGCATTTCAAATGAAGATAGATTTTCTGATTTTAAGATATAAATGTTGACATATATCTAATAGGGCCATTCAAATTTGTATTTACTTGTACTTAAATGGACATCAATTGATAGATGTCAGTTAAAGAAGCTCAGTATTATTTCATTATTTTATTTATTTCCATTTTTGCTGATTCAATTTGACTTTCTTTTAATGACTTTTCTTCCTTTTATTTTCTGCGTTCTGCCAATTTGTTTCTCTTTTATTCTCATTTCCCTTCTTTGAAATCTTTTTTTTAAGTTTTTAAAATCTTTATTGTTGTATTACAGATATTCTCCTTTTTTCCCCCACTGCTACCTTCCTCCCAGCTCCTATCTCCCCCTGTCTTCACCACACTGTCGTCTGTGACCATTGGTTATGTACATACGCATGTAAGTTCTTTGGTTTATCTCTTCCCACCCTCAACCCACTTTCCCTCTGAGGTTTGTCAGTCTGTTCCCTGTTTCCATGTCTTTGGATCTATTTTGTTTTATATATATATATATATATATATATATATATATATATATATACACACACATATATATGTGTGTGTGTGTATGTATATATGTGTATATATATATATGTATTATTAATTTATTTTTGTTACAGATGTTTCTCCTTTCCCCCTCATTGACACCCTCCTCCCGATCTCACCCACCCCCCTACCTCCGGTATTGTTGTCTATGTCCATGTTTATGCATACATGCATATAAGTTCTGTGGTTTATCTCTTCCCTCCTCCCGGCCCCCTCTCCTAAGGTTTGTCAGTCTGTACCCTACTTCTATGTCTCTGGGTCTATTTTGTTCATCAGCTTGTTTTGTTCATTATATTTCACAAATAAGTAAGATCATGTGATACTTGTCTTTCTCTGAGTGGCTTATTTCACTTAGCATAATGTGCCATCTCAAAGGGTAAGAGATTTTTTTTTTTCACATCTTATAAAACATCTCTTAAGCTTTATTGGAGACGGCATATTTTCTTTAATATTCTTAATTTAATGTAGAGTTATGTGTTAAGTATGTTCTTACTGTGTTTAACTTTTCTAAAATTGTTTTTATCTTTTATTTTTAATGCTTGACTCTTGTTTATTGGCATTACTTTTGCACATGTCCTACACTGGCTATGTTATAATTATAATTCATCTTTGAATAGGTAAATGCCTTCTGGGTCATAGTCTCAAGCATATTCCAGTTATAGAGAATATATATGTCTCTAGTTATTTTAAGAACAGATTTAAAACAATTTAGAACATTTTAAGGAAGGGCTGACAGGCATTATTCCATAATAAACAACACAGAACAGATCCACCAGTGGAGTTGCTGCCTCTTCTATTATCAAGATTATACCTAATCAGAAAGAAGTAACTGAAACTAGTAACTTAAAGAACACACCATCATAGCTTCAATCCGGTAGTCATTGAGTGGTTCCAGTTCTTGGTCTTTATAGATTCACACCAGCTCAAAATAGATACCTCCATTCTGCTTCTTGATACTCTGGATGCTAGCAACTAACATTGCATGTTGTGGGGTTGGGGGTGGGAGAACATGACCTTGCTTGACAGCAGGAAAAAATCCCAGAAATAACACTTCATTCCAAAAGTCACATAAATGCATCTAACTTACAAAATATACATAAGTTTCAGGTCCCTAGCTACAATGAATCTAGAAAAAAGACTTTTTAGCTGTCCAGACTCTGAAGCACGAAAGAACAAACTAAAGTGTTGTTGAAATGAGCACTGAGTGCCAATCAAACATATCTTCTACAGTCAAGCTTTCATTAAATACTGTGAGGGAGAAAGATCCAGGGAGGAATTGAGGAAATAAGTATCTTAGATTTAGAACAGTAGAATTAAAACTCTTCCTCCCTGACATTAAATTTGAGAGTATCTCTCCCATCCCTCAGTTGGTAGGCCTGACTCTCAGAGAAACCAGCACTTCAATGATTCTTGATATGCTGAGTTAGCTTCTACTACTCTTCAGGTAATCAAAGTCAGCAGCTATAGATCTTTATCCTCACCTGCTAGTTGTCTCTGCTCAGCCATAACTAAAATTTGCTTCTTCCAATGACTGTATGTCTATATAAGTCTCTGATCATCATTTTCCCCTGAACTTCTTCGTATAACATGAGTTTTGCCACACTTTTCTATCCTGTCCATGTAAATGGCCTATAGACACCCTCATTCATGGAAGTGTTATTTACAATAGCCAAGCTATGGAAGCAACCTAACTGTGCACCAATAGACAAGTGGATAAAGAAGTGGTGGTACATATAGCTCAATACATGGATGGCCAGTTTAGTAGGCCACAGTTTTATAAACAACACTATGAGATAGATGCCCGAGAACTGAAAAGGCATGCGATTTCTTTGGGGCTTGTATCTTGATTGGGTCCAAGTTTTATTCTAATTCATTGGAAATTTGGCGTTATGTGTTTTTTTTTTTTTAATTTCACCAAGTTTGAGTTTTTACTTCTTTATTTTTCCATGTTGTTTGTCCTCAATTGTTTTCATGGAAGGAGGTGACCCATTTTTATGAGTGTACTCCAAATCTCATTAAATAATCAAATAAACTCAATATAGATAAATTGGGATACTAATGAAGTAAAAAAAAGAAATGAAAAGTACCAAATTTTTCAATTACCTGATCAAGAAGTATGGGAACCTAGAAAGCTAAAACCATAGAACATGACTCAGAAAAAGCCTTAAAAGACAATTAGTTCCAAAATCCTAATTTCGTACGTTAGAAAACTGAGATAAACACGTTTGTCCTAGAATTTGTCAATTTTCAGTTATGGACAGGAAACCTCAAATTATAAACATATAAAAATAGTACTTTTAACAAAGAACCCAATTAAAAAATGGGCAGAGGAACTAAATAGACACCTCTCCAAACAGGACATACAAATGGCCAAGAGACATATGAAGAAATGCTCAACATCACTAATCATCAGAGAGATGAAAATTAAAACAACAATGAGGTATCACCTCACACCTTTCAGGATAGCCGCTATCAACAAAGCATCAAACAACAAGTGTTGGCGAGGGTGTGGAGAAAAGGGGACTCTAGTACACTGCTGGTGGGAATGCAGACTGGTGCAGCCACTGTGGAAAACACTATGGTGTTACCTCAAAAAATTAAAAATTGAATTACCATTTGATCCAGTGATCCCATTCCTAGGAATATACCCTAAGAAGCCTGAAACACCAATCAGAAAGAATATATGTACCCCTATATTCATAGCAGCGCTATTTACAATATAGCTAAGATCTGGAAACAGCCCAAGTGTCCATCAGTAGACGAATGGATAAAAAAGCTATGGTACATATACACAATGGAGTACTATGCAACTGTAAGAAAGAAAGATCTCTTATCCTTTGAGACGACATGGGAGGACCTAGAAACAATTATCCTAAGCGAAACAAGCCAAGCAGAGAAAGACAAATATCATATGATCTCACTTATTTCTGGAATATAATGAACATAACAGTCTGAGGAACAGGGTAGTCCCAGAGACGTGGAAGTAGGATATAGACTGACAATTGCCAGAAGAGGGGGTGGGGGAGGGGAGCGATGAACCACAGAACTTGTACGCATGTACTCATAACCAATGGACATGGACAACAAAACTGGGGACGGGGCAGGGAGGGAGGGGGAGGAGGGTGTCAATGGGGGAAAAAGGAGAAACATCTGTAACAAAAGTAAATTAATAAAAAAAATAAAAAAATAGTACTTTTAAATTTAGAGCAATTTCTAATATACATTCCAAGCAGCACATTTGAGACAGAATTAGTTAAGTCTGTTCATTCAAAAGCAAAATGATTCTACCATAAAACTCCCAGAAGGAAACATAGGCAGTAAAATCTTGGACATTTCTCTTAGCACTGTTGGTGGGAATGCAGATTGCTATTGCCACTGTGGAAAACACTATGGAGTTACCTCAAAAAAAAATGGAACTGTCTTGTGACCCAGCAATTCCACTTCTGGGTATATATGTGAAGAAACCTAAAACACTAATTTGAAAGAATACATGCACCACTATCTTCATGGAAGTGTTATTTACAATAGCCAAGCTATGTAATCAACCTAAGTGTGCATCATTAGACAAGTGAATAAAGAAGCAGTGGTACATATATGCAATAGAATATTACTCAGCCTTGAAAAAAAGTGAAATCTTACCATGTGTGACAGCATGCATGGACCTTGAGGGTATTATGCTAAGTAAAAAAAGTTAGCCAGAGAAAAACAAAGACCACATGATTTAATTTTTTGTGGAATCTAAAGGACTATTTAAATGAAAAAACAAAACAGAAACAAACTCATAGATACAGAGAACAGAATGATGGTTGTCAGGGGGGAGGAGGTTGGGGGACTGAGTGAAAAAGGTGAAGAGATTGATAAGTACAGATTGGTAGTTACAAAATAGTCATGGGGGTGTAAAGTACAGCATAGGAAATATAGTCAATAATATTGTAATAACTACATATGGTGGGTACTGGGAATATCAGGGGGAACACTGTAAAGTATGTGACTGTCTAAACACTATGGTGTACACTTAAAACTAATACAAAATAATACTGAATGTAAACTGTAATTGAAAAAACTTTAAAACAACAACAAAAAAAGAAAAATGGTTCCCACAATTATTTATTGTATTATCTTTCAGTAAAGCTGGTTCAATCCTGACAGAATCTGATGGCTAGAGCCTCATAAATATTAGTCAATCATTTAAAAAGTGATCCCGTATATAGGGAACTTAGATGAGAAACAGCTGCTGTGATGTTTAGTCTCTGTAATTTATATAAACAAATCTGTCTGAATCAGCATATTCTTCATGGTGATATTAATTTCTCTGAATACAGTTGGATAAAAAAATGGAAAAGAAAGTAATAATAAAAAGTATGGGAAAGTACAAAGCAGATATTGTGGTCATAGACTTTTAAAAAAGTAATTTTTCAACTATGTGTTTTCCTAATATCTGGAATAGCCACAAAGGAATGATCAAAGAGTCCATACTTGATCCTAAAAACATAACATATTCATGCTTATTTTTGATTATATGAGCAAGGGTATCCCGCAAAGAAATTAGAATGAAACATATAAAGGCAAGGTTGATAAGATGGCCACTTAATAGGAATGCTCTAGATAAAGATTTTAGCTTAGTTCAGAAGATGCGCAGAAACTGATTTCCCTCAACACTGCAAATAAGTATTAAAATCTCCCATGCTAGTCAATTACAGTGTTCATTTTCCAACTGTTTTCAGCCTATGGGCAGTGAAGGTGGAATTAAAGAGCAATCACCTTATAAAAAGAGCTTAATGTAGTTTACAACTTTTATTTATATCATCTTTTTAAATGCTGAAATGCTTCACTCAATATAGTATAGCATAGACTATTTTTATAAGTCTTGCTTATAAAACTGCAATCACTGTGCAATTAAAATACCACTGCAATTAAAGTGTGTGTAATGGAACATTCAGAAATGTACACATGACTTTCTTTTATAACCACCGAGGGAAACATTTTAAATTCAAGTCTCCCAACTTATAAGATTCATTCAGCTAACAAGGGAACTTCTTTATTCACACAATAGCTTTACATACACACACACAC
Organism: Tadarida brasiliensis; assembly: GCA_030848825.1. Lineage (NCBI taxonomy): Eukaryota > Metazoa > Chordata > Mammalia > Chiroptera > Molossidae > Tadarida > Tadarida brasiliensis. The sequence continues at coordinate 114,753,001 of CM061280.1, read as the reverse complement.
ACACACACACACACACACACACACACACACACATCTCTAATGTGGGGTGTTAAGTGTTTATAAATATCCAAAGGAAAATTTAAGAACTTTATATTTTCAAAGTTTGAATTGAAATATAAAGATAAAATTCTTTTGGTCTTGTTTATAGATTTTTCTTTTTCATTTCAATTTTTTTCCCAAATGAAAACACAAAGTGAGCAACATCATGGCAAGTTATCTTAATTGATTCCCAAAACAGGTTGGCAAGGTAATTCTTATTTTTCAGTTTCACAGGAGAGGAGACTGATGCTCAAAGAGGCAACGTCACTTGCAGCTAATAAGTTTTGGGGCTGGAATGCAAACCTAAGTCTGTCTTGTTGCAAAATCCTTGACTAAATATGGACTCTAGTCAACTAACACTATTTCCTACTATAAGTATATGTGGTTAATGTATTTAGAAATATTTTTTTGGTTATTAGGTGGACCCTGTGTGAAAAATTCATCATGCATTTTGAATGTGCTTTATTTAAATACAGATACTCTTACAGATAATCTCATTTCAAATCCTTACTTTAAAGGAAAGATTTAGAGGATATAGGGAGTTGAGGCGATCACTTTACATTTTTAACAATTGAAAAAGCAAGATCGAGTTTAGAAACCTAGAACATTTTTTATTCAATTTATTGGGATGACATTGGTTTGCAAAATCATAGAGGTTTCAAGTGTACAACTCAATAAAACATCATCTGTATACTACATCATGTGTCCATCGCCCCAAACAAAGTCTCTTTCTGTCCTCATCCCCCCCAACCTTTCCCCACTTCCACCTACTCTTCCCCTCTTTCCCTCTGGCTATCACCACACTGTTGTCTGTATATGTTACATATAAATATATATATATATATATATATAATTTTTTTTGCTTAATCCCTTTAACAACCAGCTTGCTGTTGGTTGTTTTCAGCTTTCCAAAAACCTTCGGTTTCATGTCTACATAAGTATTATAGACTCAAAATGGTAATCATAAATATTTCAGAATATTAGTTCAGCAAATCTGGATTGAGCAACTACGTACACACCACATAAGCACCAAGGGCACACATATTACTAGGTATTCCTACATAGTTCTTCCAAATGATCAAATTTTCCTTTTATATTAATAGTACCTACTTCATAGGGTTGTTGTGAAGATTAAATGAAATAATTATGTAGAATACTTAGAACAATCCATGGCACATAGTGAATTGTTCAGTATTACTGTTGGTTATATCACCAATCTAGCCCTCATAATCTCCCCATTCACTGCTTTGCTCATAGGCACTACTTATCTTCTCTGGAGGGATACAGCTCTATTTCCTAAAGCAATTTACAAAACAAAAAGAACCGTGATAGAGAAATTAAGGAACTGATACAGTGCATTTGATTTTTTAAAAATAGCAAATTTAGTTTTTTTTTTAAGACCTCTTTGATCCCCTTTAAGGACTGTGGTAAACCCCCATGATTCCTATCTTTTTGTATTTCATGCCCTATATAATAACCTGTCCCTGAGTATGGAACAGGACCTGTGACTTGCCTTTAGCATAGAATATGACAAAGGTAAAGGGATTTTGCAGATGTAATTAAGATCCCAAATCAGTCCATACTGAATTAATCAAAAGGGAGATTATCCATGGTGGACCTGATTTAAATGTGAAAGCCCTTTAGAAAGAGACTGGGCCCTCCTTGAGCAAGGAACTGACTGCAGTTTCCAGTTGACAGCCCGCAAAACCCCAGGGCCCTCAGCCATGCAAGTGCAAGGAAATTAATTCTGCCAACAACCCAAATCAGCTTAGCAGCAGATTCTTCCCTAGCCAGACCTCCAGATTACAACACAGCTCAGGCAACACCATTAATTGAAGTCTTCTGAGACTCTGAACAGAATACCCTGCTAAACCAGACCTGGACTCCTGACCCACTGAAACTCTGAGATAAGTGTGTGTTGTTTTAAACTGCTAAATTGGCGATAATTTGTTATGCAGCATAGAAAACTAATATGGGATTATGTTTTACTCCATTTGTCTCTCTCTACAGCATATTGGTGTTTCAGACTAAAAGGAAACAATAAGGCACTTTAATATGGACAAAAAAGAAAGAATAATTTCTTGGTTTACATGTTAATGAATAAAACTATGGAGAAAATAATCCTTCAGTTTGGACAGTAATTTCTTTGTAGCTTAAAATCATCAAGCAAATGATCTCTGACCAAAGATTTCTCCATCATTAGTCAATTTCTTTTCCTGAAATGCCCTCTCTTACCTTTTCCCATGGTTGAACATAATGAAGGGAGTATTTCAAATGCTACCATCCTAATGATAATACATAATTGTCCAGATGCGTTCATATAAATGGTGAATTTTGTAACAATTTTGTGAGGTAGGAACAAAAGAACTATGAGATTCTCAAATTCAGGGGCATAGTTGTGAACTCAGTGGTTATCTGTGGGCCTGAAAACATCAAAGACCCTTAGGAAGTACTAAAATGAAGATTACTTTTTGAGATAAAGACATTGTAGTTCAGGGAGAATAAATGACTTGCCCAGCAAAGCCTATACACAAAAGTACAAGAATTAAAACTCAGACCATCTGCAACAGAGGCCAGAAGTTATTTTTTGTAATAGCATTTTACCCCTGAAAAGGAAACACATTTAGCTATTAACTGCCATTAACCTTTTTGCTCAAATTTATATCTCTCCTTAGCAGAGAACCTTGAAGGAAGGGGTACAAGGAGAAATGAAAGGAAATATCATGGGTATGCAATGCTGTCCAGACTGTGGAACGCCTCAAATATCTGAGAAACAGCAGGATCACAGTGGAAGCCTCAAGGTAGAGCTGCCTTCTGACAAAGGGAAGATGATTTAGTAAATGAAATGTTAAGGTTTTAAAGGAAAAATACTTATTTCTTTTTGTAACAGGGCCTCTGAAAATGCAAATTAAAAATTGTCATTTTTGAAAATGAATTTCCAAAAGCACTGAAAAGTAATTTTGCTTACTGACTCTCTGTCATATTCTGATGTAATTTTAAGCAATATCTCATCATTTTAGTCCGTCTCAATGAGAACACTGGATTGCTTCAAAAACTACAGAACTAGGTGTTGAAAAAAAACCAACTGAAGCTGAATACCAGTAGCATCTTCATGCTGTCATAACTATGAAGCCATCTGTGTTCTGTCACCCTAGGGCTTCTCATTATTGTTCAGCATAAATATATGCTTCTCAGTTTTTACAATGCACAAAAGCTTTGGTGATTGAAAAGAAGCCAAGATTCCCTAAGCAGAAGTTTAGTGGTGCTGATGCTTACTAGCCAAAGACTACCAGGAAAGATACCTGGGCTTATTACTTGCTGCAGCAAAGAAGTCTGCACATCATGGTGACATGACAACAAAAGGGTGTTAGGGGGAGCTTGTTTTAGGATTTGGATTTGTGTTGCTTTTTGTGAATTTTAAAGGAAGTTGAGATTTTGTTTGGATTGGGTGCTATCAGAAAGCAGAGGCAATTTGATGACTAGATAGCTTAATAATTTTTACACAAGAAGTGTAATAAATAAAATAGATTTCTAATTGGTAAAGAAGCAACAGTTATCTTGTAAGCTGGGAAAGCAGCAAGTTTAGACAATTTTGTGGTTTTCACAGTGTTCTTGTTTCTCTCTGAGCTCGGACCTGAGTATGGAGTAGCCATGTTTTTGTCTCACTCCATCATGGACACAGACTGATGCCCTCTGATAATGGTATGCTGTTAATTTTTGTTCATATTCAGCAAGAGAAAACCATGGCCAGCTACCAGGTTACAACTGTCAGGGATGCCTTATTCTTTCTCAGTAGACATCAGCGTTGTTAATGGAGAACCACTTCTTTTTTTGTGTGAGACTATGTGGTTTAGGTGAGGCTGATTCTGTCCCCACTCTATGGATGGGCACATGATCTAGGTCTAATCAATGAAACTTCTTTATCCACAGTGAATATTTCAGAGATGAGAACTTGACCCAAGGTGGGCCAATGACAAGCAACATCCACAGAAATTTTGCTAAAGCTACCTGGAAAGAGGTACTGTTTTAATGAAACCATTTAGGCCTAGAGGTTATAAAGAATTAAGATGTTTTTGCTACCTCTACACCAACAGTAGTAAGACCTTAGCCTAAAGCAACTGGTCTTCCTGCTAAACAAAAAACTATGCTTTTTAAAACTGTCCATTTTCCTTGCTAAATCTGAACTGGAGTATGTATGTTCCCAGAAATGTTTATTGACAGAACATCTATTTCAGAAATCTGACAACTATCCACTTTCTTTGCCTCATACGTCACATTTTTTGTTTTCCTATTCCTTTTTCCTTAACCGCTTGATGCCTATAATACAGAAAACCTCAGCTAATTTCCAGAAGGTACAACAATCTCATTTTGGACTATGATATGATTTATAAGAAATATATATTTGGTCATTCACATGACATGGAGAGACTTTAATTAGAAAGACAATTACAATTGTAGGAGTGCTCCACTCTCAGAAATTTGTCCCCAAATCAAACAGAAAAAGGTTTTCCTCCATAGTGTAAAGGAGGGGCAAGCAGAGACAAGATTCACCTTTTAAGGGGATGCTGGACAAGTAAGGGGAAATGGCCAGTGGGGTTTGACAGGAAAAGGGTCATGATGCGGTCGGCTCATTCCCAGGAGCTGCTGATAAGGGGGACATGTTCTACTTTGTAGAGCTTGCTAAGGCTCTAGAACAAACAGAACTCAGGGGCTTATAGGAGGAGAGGAACCTAACTAAAGTTTGGTCGAGACAAAGCAGAAGGTAAAAAATGGGTAATTTTGAACATTTGGTCAAGTACAATCAGGCAGTTTTGAGTTCTGAGGATCCACCAGTGTCTTGGTGAGAAAGATAATGAAGACTCCTTTACATGTAGTGCTTTGTTACTTTAGGTTGTCAATTAAGAGATTCAGTGTTTAATCTCTGGTTCATTAAGTTTCACATATACGTCTGCTCCTATGGAATACCCTGTTTTTAGGTGTTATCCTTGAAGTCGAGGAGTTAAGAGCCCTCAGAAAATATCTTTTATTTAAAAAAATAAGTTTTTATGCTAGTTTGGACTAACAGCCACAAGAAAGAAGTCACGTAGCACTCTGTTAACTATTATAGAAATTGCCTAGCCTAGAGCCTGTTAGACTGTGGGAAAAATAAATAACTAAGGCAGCAAGAAACAATTGCCAGGCCCCAACTAGTGGTCCCATGGCATAAGCTTTCTTAAGCTGAAGATAACCTCATGCCCTAAGTTGTGTTTCAGCTCCTGAGCCCTAAAGTGGAACAACCTCTGGCCACATGCCCATGAAACCAGACTGAGGGATGTGGAAGCTGACCTCAAGACCTGAAATCATGATTTACTGCCCTTACCTCCCTCTTGACCAATCAGTTTCACCCAGGACCCCAAACCCCTTACTCAGGATGACTTATGATTTTTGCTCTATAAACCCTTTGTCTGTAAATCAATGAGGAATTTGGGTTTTTCCAGTATAAGATGCCCATTCTCCACTGTGTAGTCCTATACAATAAATGCCACTTTCTTTCACTGCATCCTGGTGTCAGCATAACTGGCTATCTGCAGCACCGATGAATGAACTCTTTGCTAGGTTACATCCTTTTCTTTACGATAGTATAAAATGGCTCAAATGCCAATTCCATGAACAATAGGAAACAGTCATCAGAAAAAAATCTGTGAGGTTTGCTAGGGAGGGAAAACTTATTTTCACTGATTCAGTCCACCCTGCAGCCTGCTTCTGGACCACTATCTGACTCCCCAGGGATCATCTGAATCCCAGAGCTTCTTCAATCTTGCCATTAGGATAAGATAAAATGCCTTACTAATTCCTTATGAAATTCTCTCTCTAATAACCCTGGTTCTGCAGCTTCTACTTGTCTATACCCTGAAGTTGGTGACCAAAATGGTATTTGCATACCTGCTTTACAAATCATGCATAGATGATCTAATTTTGGAATAGGAGGTTATTGGTACTTAATATCTTGTGGCCTCAGACACAAATAAGATAAAATGGTTCCATTTAACATCCTGTTTTTATACCCTTCATATTATGAATAGGTTATTCATAGAAAAGTTAAGTAAACATACACTTGAAAAATTATAATTAAATTATCAGATACAATATTTTTAAATGCCATAGCTATTGAATATGTAGAGAGTGCTAAGAAAAAGAGAGTATAACTGGAAAAGTTACAAAGAAAATAAGATTAGTTGGCACTTAAATTTTAATCATTCATTGGCTTTTAAAACACATTTTTACATTATTAATTCCCAAACCAACATACCAAGGATGATTTTGTTGAACTGAACAACACAGAAAGTTACTCATGTTGATAACAATGTGTTTCCTTTCAGATCTAAACCCAGTACAAGAATGATTTTTAGATGTGTTATTGTTCTCATCCATCAACCCAGAGCTATCTTAATAGGCAAACTAATGAGAGATTTGTCAGATTTTATTTATTTTACTCAAAAATGGTGGCCAGTATTTCAGAATTATAACAGGGCAAGGAAACTGTTTCTTCATGATAAATATAAAGAAATCTGGCTAATTTAAGTACAAGATAAGTAAGAATTTAAAACACTGTTATGTTAATGCTATCAGATACCACTAAATAAAAAATTTAAAATATATTTAGAAAATATTCAAAATAATATTACCTATAGAAATATAAATGGTTGAATCCGATATTAGAGCCATTAAAATATTTTTGTTTTAATAAAATATCCCTTAAACATTTTCATTTAGAATAAGGAATATGTTGCAATTGCCCAAGTGATAGAGAATCTATGCTCATAATGCCATTCCGTGATTCAGGCCAGAAATGAAGGCAGGTCTTTGCTGATACATGGATTGCTTATTTTAGGGTTTTCCACTGGGAAGAAGAGAAATTGGAGCTTAATTATTAGGCACCACACAAAACTGTGTATATTTTGTATTGTGCATTTCACAATTACTTCACATATATTTTAACATCTCTTAATTAATTAAAAAATGAAGTCATGAAGTTATCAATTTTCCTATATTTTTGTGTCTATCTTTATTTGATAGACAGCTTCAGAGTAAATTAGGGAGGGCTACAATACATATTTGCTCCATACCTCTTGAGAGACAAGCTTAAACATTTGTACAGGATAAAAACCCACTTGTGCTGCCTTCATCACGAACTCATTCTGGAGTTTTCATGTCAGTTAGGCAACATTATTCTTTGATGAATTAAGATGTGCTGCACTGCACTAGGTTCTATAGGGAGATATGCCGGCCTTCAAAACTCTAATGATATTTTGAGGTAGAGAGCAAACACAGTGAGCAGGTGTAATTAAAATTTATTAGTAAGCTTTTGAGAACAAACCATAGATGCACTGATATTATTGATGATGTTACACAAAGCCCTTAAACTGATATTATTGATGATGGTACAGAAAGCCCTCTCTGAAGTCAAGCAAACATTACACTTTTTATCTCAATGTCATGAAAACAATGAAATATGTAGTATATCATAAAAACAACCACACAAACCAAACAAAAACACAGATAAACAAAAACCCCACCAACATTAAACAGATAAACCAAAGATAAAATCTTGGCTAGTAGGTCTACAAGTAGGATAACTTTTTAAGCTCTCTGAGCCTGTTCTTTCCTCTGAAAAACATGAAAAGTTATCTGTCTCCTAAAAGAGAATTATGCAAAAATATGTGCCTGACATACTGTAAGCATTCTATAAATGTAGCTCTTATTACAATGCATACAGTAACATTTGCTGACAAATACATAACTGTGGAAATGGTGGTGTACTTCAAAGTACAAAACAAACTTTCTTGCAAAGCAACTGAAGAGAATAAAAAGAACTTAAAATGAGAGAGTATGTAATTAGCTCTAAAACCATGGAAGGAAGTTAAAACTTAGATTTCAAGCTCAGAGAATATAATTTAATAATTTGGATTATATTGGCCGGTTTGGCTCAGCTGTTAGAGCATTGGCCCGCGGACCAGAGAGTCCCAGGTTCGGTTCCCGCTAAAGGCATGTACCTCGGTTGCAGTTTGTCCCCCGCCCCGGTTGGGGTCATGTGAGTGGCAACCACTCGATGTGTCTCTCTCACATCGATGTTTCTCTCTCTTCCTCCCTCTCTTCCTCCCCCTCTATCTGAAGATAAATGCAAAAAAAATGTCCTTGGGTGAGGAAAAAAAATAAGTAAACAAAAAAGAAAAATCTTACTAATATATCCAAATCTGAATGTATATTTTAGGCATGAAGATGCCTCCTTACAGAACTTAGACAGAAAGTTTCCCCAAAGAACCTAGTGCAATGAAAAAGATAAAATGTGGGAAATGATTTAAAGACAAATTCTAAAACTGCACTAGAAGTTTAACCAAGCCATAACATTTTTTTTCTGTCCATCTACTTTCAGCCCTTCGATTCATGGTCTAAGGGGAAAATTCATACAGTACTCAGGTAGATAATGAAGAAAGCCAAAGTGAACTCTATCATATCATGTTGGTGCCAGGAACAGGTCCAGAGAAAATGCCCCCATCTAGCATTTTAAAATATCTATATACATGTATTCCTCAAAGAAATATTACCCATATTCTAATTCATAGATAAATAGGTAATGTAAATCAAACTGGAAACTATGTAAAATTATAAAAGAAGAGAGGATGAGGAAGAAGCTCTAGAGTGAGAAGGAAAGGTGAAGGAAGACAGGCAGGCAGACAGAAGAAATCAGGCCAAAAAGAGAGAAGTGGAGCACACTTTAGAAATGTGTTTCTTAAAAAAAGAATGTTTAGACAACCCTTCATAATTTCAAGAAAATTAAAAAGAAATCTGCCTCTATGAAAACGAAGTTATGAGTTATAAGACTGTATAAAAACAGAATGAGATAAAAAAGAGAACTTCCAGAATTAAGGAATTAAATAGAGACAAAAACACAGAAATTTAAAATGCATGCAAAATAGCAAAGACCAAAAACAATGCTACCAAGAAGTGAATCAGTGGCCTAGAAGCAAGTTTTGGTAAAAGTCACAGAGAGAATAAAGAGAAGATTGTGGCTGGTCTGAAAAAAACAATAGAGTACATGGAGTAGAAAATAAATGTTTTAAGAATTTGATGCGCCTTGGCCAGTTTGGCTCAGCGGTTAGAGCGTTGGCCCGCGGACCAGAGAGTCCTGGGTTCAGTTCCCGCTAAGGGCATGTGCCTCGGTTGCAGTTTGTCCTTGGCCCTGGTTGGGGTCCTGTGGGTGGCAGCCACTGGATGTGTCTCTCTCCCATCGATGTTCCTCTCTTTCTCTTTCTCCCTGTCTCTCTCCCGCTCTATCTGAAGATAAAAAAAATGCAAAAAAATAAATAAAAGATTTTGATGCAAGAGAGTTTTTCTATAATAAAAAGCTGATATTCAATCTGAAAGTGCTTGCTGTTTACCAGGAAAATTCATAAAGAATATTAATGTTAATATAGATCCTAGTGAAATGACTAAACCACAAATATAGAGTCCTACAAGCCTTTGGTCAGAGAAATCAGGCCATTAAGTTGGGGGAAAATATTAAGATGGACTACTATTTTTCTTCAAGAAGTAAAAATAGTAATACCTACTTGATTTAAAAAAAAAAAACATTTTCCAAACTTTTAAAAGTGAATATGTGCATTATAGAAAACTGAAAAAGCCAACAAACAAAAGTCACAAAAAATCATAACCACAAGAAGTTTACAGTTTTACTTAAACTTCTAGTTCTGTGTGTGTACATGTGTGTACATTTACACAAGTAAGCACACATTTTTTTCTGGTTGAGATCTATATAGTATGCATCACTCTTTTTCATATATAAAGATATTTACCAATTCAAAGCTCCAAGGCCATGTGCGTTTGAGAACAAACAATACGATATACAATCAGGATAGAAATGCAACCTTGCTTTTCTCAAGGTCAAAATTTGCTTAAGTAACAAAATAAGCCTCTAGATTAAAAATGTTGTCAGAGTTAACAAATAAAATATTGCATTCCATATAATGAACATAACAGTCTGAAGAACAGGGTAGTCCCAGAGACATGGAAGTAGGGTATAGATTGACAATCCCCTGAAGGGGGTAGGGAAGAGATAAACCACAGAACTTATATGCATGTACGCATAACCAATGGACATGGACAACAAAGCTGGGGACAGGGCGGGGAGGGAGGAGGAGGAGGGTGTCAATGGGGGAAAAAGGAGAAACATCTGTAACAAAAATAAATAAATAAATAAATAAATAAATAAATAAATAAATAATAAAATACTGCATTCCATAATAATCAATTTAAAATGATACACAAAGCAATGGAATATTGTAAGTATAATGTTTCTAAGATAATTCATTATCAGGAGTATGCTATTAAAATAATAGTTAGAAGACATTTCCGTTAAATTTTTTGACAATATATTCATATAGTATGACCAAGAACATGCACACATACATCAGTCTTCTGCTTCTTTGCCTGACCCAGTATATAAGTACGATAGATACTGCTCAAAGAAAAGGTTTAGCCTTTCCTTTCCCCAAACACAAGGTTTCATACGAATTTTAACCAAAAATCCAATATGTTAACAAAATGTGTTACTTTACACTCTCTACTTTTAACAAACTTTGTGCAGCTCAGAACATAGCTGTTTCAAAAAAAGAACATAATATAGTTAACTATATACTCAATTGTGAGGAGTAATATTTTCCCTTTGTATTTCTCCCTTCTAAACTACTTCAACCCAATGCTCAAGTCCTTATAGTATACTGCTTACAGAAGTGGTTTAGCATTACATTTCCAAAGAAAATATTTCCCACCAATATTTTCAATGCTATTAAGTCTTATTTTACTACTACTACTAAAAATACATTGGGCATTTCTAAATATCTACAAAATTTAGCTATCAGAAATAAGAACTTGTCGGGTTTATACACAATACCATTAAACAAAACTGCACACAGGTAACCATGTGCCTTCTAATACTGACCATCCTGTCCATCAACCATGTCCTCCTCACTTCCTCCTCTATACCATCAATCCAGTGGACAAGTATACACAAATATACTGTTTGGAGGTGTTTGAACAAATTCAAATTAATTTCCATAAGTGTTTTACAGAAGACAAGCTTTACTATGCATTTCAACACAAATGGGCAATTTTATTCATATAATTAAGAATTCATACAATTCTCAAACATCTAGATATTAGATGTTGCAACATTAGATTTATATATTCATTCTGTAATATAAATAGAGCAAAATAAAAGACAGCTCAAAGAGAACGTTTAGGCATTTTGTTCCCAAAGATAAGATTTCATATGAGTTGTAATATTAACAAAAATGTTCTTTTATTACCTCTATTTTAAACATACTTTCTGCATCTCAGAAAATTTGGGACATTAAGAATGATTAGAT